>CM057342.1:224668478-225284978 GCA_030015575.1 Agapanthus africanus | reverse complement strand
ACAGTCCGGTCTCTTCGTCAGATATGCTGCATATCGAGCCTAGGGATGGTCACGCCGACCCCAATAACTCAATAAGTCGTGCCGGTGAATGGTCTATAACAGATCGAGAAACTACTGATAACACTTATCAGCAAATCTCAGCAGCCCTGGCCAGGGACTTACTGATATAACCAGTCGAGCACGGCAAAGCATCAACTCCCAATACCGGGAGAGACGAAACCCCTCCTATCGCTCATCGCCTTCGTGTGTCTCGGGACTGTACCCAACGGCCACCTGTTTGCACGACTCAGTAGAGTCGTGGTAGGGTGGTAATCAAAGTACAGTGGGAGAGCACACAAGACTCTATGACGATCTCGGGTCTACAGACTAATCTGTACCAGTGTCACCTGAGAACTGCTATCCGACGATAGATATAATTCCATATAGGAGTTCTCGATGAGTCCGTCCAGTGTACCCAGTCACCACTGAGCACCCGTATATGATCTAGATGTCAAATATCGATGAATGTGGGAACATCCATCGCCCATCTCATGGGTCTAGTATCATATACGCTAGTCTACTCTTGTATATCGATGCCCCGTCTCGATACACCTCCAACTAGGGACATTTCAGGATATGCTTATAAACTACACATGTCCCACTAGTATGATCTCTATCATAATCACTGTAGTCAAGCCGATATCCTCAGGGCTTTATCAGCATGTATGAATGAATAAAAGCATGATCAAATCAACATGTCAGATAAAGTAGAACCAGATAGTATGCTATCATGTCGAGCAAGAATGTACACTGAATATATATATACGTGTACAGATACATCCACTATCATATAATGGCCTCTACGGCATACATATATCCAACAACTCATGTTCTTGCTTATTTGGTGTATTTTCCTCGTCTTGCGCCACCTAAGGCATAGCTGTGACTCCCAGGCCAGTTGGCCTTAGGACACTAGGTGAAGAGGCACCCTCGCTATATATTTTTTATTGCCCTTGGTGATAACAAAACCAGTGTCCATTTTTTCTCACCATATATTTTCTTCATCATTTTTTTTATTTCCTTCATACATCAGCTTTTAGACAAGACAATTTCAAGGTATCCTCTACTATCCCGGGCTTCAAGACGTGTGTAAGTAGGAATAGCAGGGTATCAACGTTCAAAATATTTGGCTTTCCAGAATAGAAACTATTTTTCAGACTTATTTTTATCCTCAGATTAGTGACTTCCTTCATCTTACTAACCCTTGGAACAACGGCTCATAACTACTTATTACTAGTTCGTAAAAGAAAACTTCTAATTTTCTTGGTTTTCTTAAATTTTTCTAATCATATGGATGTAATTTTTCACTCTTTAAACTTTCATTATCTTATTTATGTACAAAAAAATTTATTTTTATATTTTTGAAATTTTTTAAATTTTTATAGGTTTTGAAAAATGTTTTGTGCTTATGCAAATGATATGCAAATGATGCAAAAATAAGCACAAACCTCCCCCAAACTTGTTTTCAACAGTGTCCTCACTGTTGCCATCTGCTAAATCTCGAAAAACCTGTAAGCTTGGGAGGAATTTATTAGTGGGGGCAAAATATTTAAGTGAAGAACCTCCACCAAACTTATTCTTGGCTCATCATTTTGTAAAAATTTTCTTATCAAGAGCCAGAAAAAATGCCCCCGCCCCCAAACTTGAGTTATGCAATGTTAATCTTTGAAAATCACTTGAGGGGGTCAAAAATCAGTGGTCGATGCCAAGCTTTGCAAAGACCAAAAGTTAACACCAACCATTCAAAAATTTTATCAATGCAGTGCTCTGGTTGATGGAAAAAGAAGTGGGGAAACGGTAAGTGGTGGAATAGAATGTGTGTGCGTCTCATTTTGGAGAGACGATGCAGTGAATGTGATGAATTACTCGCATTCTTTTTACAGTTCAAAAGAAGGGGTGGAGGTTCAATTTCATTGATTGGGAGATGATTCATCTCAACACCCGTGTCATTCAAAAATGCGAGTTCATCAGCGAAGATTTCCTCAAAAGTTCTATCAATACCCCGATGAATAATGTCATCACAAAGTACGGGGTGATCTTCAGACTCTAAGAACAGTTCATAATCGGTGTTAGTTGATGACCCGAATATCTCGGTGGAAGAGTCCGTATGTGTATGATACATAGTTGGGTCAAACAATAATGTATGAAAAGAGTCTAGATCAATATCAGGAGGATCATCAAATTCGCTGCTGTCGACATCCATTAAGTCGACGAATAGACCTGAGCAGTAGGATCGGATGGTACACTTCCCAACTTGTAAATGTTTAGCTCTATTGACCTATTCCCAAAAGATAGGGTCATAGAACCGTTACGACAGTTGATGATAGCATTGGAAGTGGCCAAAAAGGGCCGACCTAAAATCACTGGAATTTGATTCCGGGGGTTCGCTACAGGCTGTGTATCAAGTACAATAAAATCCACAGGGAATACAAATTCCCCGATTTTTATTAACACATCCTCCAGTTCACCCCTAGGTTTGGTGATTGATCGGTCAGCCATCTGAAGAATTATGTTCGAAGGCTTTAACACTCCGATACCTAGTTGCTCGTAAACCGAGTAAGGAAGCAAGTTAACACTAGGGCCAAGGTCAAGTAACGCACGGTTGATGTGTTTCTCCCCAATAGAAATGGAAATAGTAGGACAGCCAAGGTCCTTACGTTTCCATGGTAATTGTTGGGGAAAAGCCGTGTCTACAGTACTCGACATGAAGATTTTTTTAGGCACTTGAGTCTTCCTTTTCCTAGTGCACAAGTTCTTAAGAATTTTCGCATAGGATGAAACTTGTTGAATAGCATCTAGGAGAGGGATGTTGATGTTAACTTCCTTAAACATGTCCACAATCTTCTCCATTTGGGCATCATGTTTCTTGGGCCTCAACCTATTTGGAAATGGAGCTCTATCAGTAAGTGTTGGGTCCAACATTTGTGGAGAAGTTTGTGGAGGTGGAAAAGATGAGGTGGGTGGACGGTTCGAGCCTTTGGGAAAACGGAGAATAGGCTCTGAAGAAGAAGGTAAGTTAGACGAAATAGGGTAAGAAGTAAAAGTGTGAGAGGAAGTGGAAGTGGAAGCCGGGGTGTTAATGATCAATTCATCATTATCAATTTGTTCACCCGAATGATTGTCTAGCACTCTTCCAGATCTCAACGTTGTAAAAGCGTCCACATTAGTGCAATGTGAAGGTCCAGGATCAGGTACGGGTTGAGATGGAAGATTCCCTTCTTCTCTAGCACTTATTTCGGCTGTTATTCGTTCAATTTGTGCTTCCATTGATTTGATATTCTCATTTTGAGTGAGAATGATCTTTATCATATTATCGATGGAAGATTGAAAACTTGCCAACTCTTGGATGGATTGTTTCATGAAAGTAACCAAGGTTTGCACCAGTGCAGAGGTATTATCAGTACCAGCCAATTGCAAAGAGTTTTCATGTAGTGCAAAAGTGTTGGCAGGATTTTGAAAATTTTGCGGTTGGAAGGGGTGCTGACTCAATTGAAGTGGTTGCTGTTGTAGTGGAGGGACCCTTTGAAAATTGTTTAGGATTGGAACCGTGTTTTGAGATTGTGATTGGTTCCAAGCAAAGTTCGGGTGATTCCTCCAATCTTGATTATATGAGGAAGAAGAGGGATAGTTTCCAGGTCTTTGCTGAAGTGCAGCATTAGTGTGACCTTGAAACGGTATATTCAAATGACATTCTTCCGTCAAATGTGATGGGTTTGAACAGCAGCCACACACGGTTTTGGGAAGTGTGGATTGGTTTGGGGAGACTGAAGAGATTTTGTTTTCTATAGCGTCGAGTTTCCTTTGTATTGCGGCCATTTCGGCTTTCATGGTGACGGAAACATCGAGCTGATTGACATCTTCCCTAGGTGGTGGTGGTCTAACACTTTCCCATTGTGATGTGTTTTGAGCTTAATCTTCTAGGTATTTCCAAGCTTCACTATCATCTTTAAATAGGAATTGGCAATGACACATGGTTTCAAGCATCTGTCTAGTAGTGAGATCAATACCCTCATAGATAATTCGACACAAATCCCATCTGGGGATTCCGTGATGAGGGCATTGGATAAGAAGATCCTTGAACCGTTCAAAGCATTTCCAAAATGGTTCATTGGGAAGTTGGGTAAATTTAGAGATTTCGCTCCGAACACGGGCGGTCTTGTGATTGGGATAAAATTTCTTAAGGAATGCTACAACGAATTCGTCCCATGTTGAAATAGAATGTGCGGGTGTGATGTAAAGCCACTTCTCGGCTAAATTGCACAAAGTGAATGGGAGAAGACGTAAACGCAGAGCATCTAAAGACAGTTGTGAATTTCCCATCAAAGCACATACGTTTTCAAATTTGGAAATAAACACGTAAGCGTTTTCAGAATCAAGACCATGAAATTTGGGTAACAGTTTGATGAATTGGGGGTTGATTTCAAAATTTTCCCCGTAGGCAGGTGGTATAGAAAGACAGGTGGGAAGGGTAACACGTGTAGGATAGAATCACTCTTGGAGAGAAATTCGTGGAAGATTCTGCGCACCTGCGGGCGGTGGCAGAGTAGTGTTAAAGTTTGATGGATTTGGGTCCATCGCGGTTGTGGTGGGTGGTAGGGGAGAAGACGAAGAATTACCGACTCTGGGGTCGATAAAAGAAACACGGACAAGACGGGAAATGGAATCCTGTGTCCAGCCTAACATTGTGCTAAATGGTTGCAGCACAAGTGGCAGCGTTGGTATAATTAGAGGAAATGATGTGTTGGTGTTTGTTTTGAAAATATACGGATTTTTGAAAAAAATGATGCAATCACAACAAATGCAACAAGCAAAACCCTAAAATCTAGTGGTCACCTAGGTCAAACTCTAGACTGCTCCTAACTGCCAAAAGACAAGTCGCGGGATAAATCCTCCACTGCCTCTTTGTTTCTCCTGTGGCCAGTTAAGTGCCAGGTAAGTGGAAGGTTCTCCACTACGTAAGTAGTGGGCCTAATTAAGTAACCACTAGCCTTCGACACACTTGCCTTAGACACCACAAAAGAAACGCGGATAAGCAATGAATTACCCATGGCCTTCTCTTGTCCTAAGTGAGCACGACGGTCCTTAGAGTCATCTCTAGATCTTTTTTAGTTAATGAGGATAAATGCGGATGCAAGTTTGTGATTTTTGGGGCTTAGGAAGGGTAATGAACTCCCCACCTAATCTGGATTTGGTCTTTGCCCCTTAATGTCCGTATTAATTATGCAAACAACAATAAAATCAAAACAAGCACAATTTATTTTGCTTTTTGCGCGGCGCTGCGATTTTTGCAAAGAAACCTGCACAAAATGTTAATTGGAGCAGATTTTGGAGAAGATAAGAAAGTTAGAGAAGTTACCAGAGAACTTTTGAGCAGAGATGAGGTAATCACGCTGCGGAACCGCGGTTTAAGTCGCCTATTGTCGCGTTTTCGCGGTGGTTTCAGGGGATTACTGAACACAATTTTCTACAGAGGCTCCTGTTCACTTTTCCTGCACTCTGGAAATTTCAAAAAAAAAATTCCAAGCTCGAATGATCCCAGATTTCCTTGCACAAATCACAACAACTCGTATTAGTGTTTGCACGAATTTTGATCTAAAAATTGCAATGGAATAAATCTTTCAATTCAAATTTCAAATAAAGAACGAACTAGCGCGCGATCCCCGGCAACGGCGCCATTTGATTGATTCAAATTCTTGTTGTGTGTTTAAGAAAATGTATAGAATCACAATCAAAGAATTATTTGACTGCAATCAACTACAGTGTCTGATGTAGATCGTTAGCGAGTGCGGATCGTCCACAGGGATTGTGCGATTCGTTCGTATTTTGATTTGTTCGAATTGAAACTTTAAAGAAAAGAAAACAAACAATTCATGATTTGTATTTGAAGTTCAAGAATTAGAAAATCTTTATCTAATAACAAGAAAACGATAGAATCAAGAATTGAGAGTTTGATGATTTTTCCAACCAAATATCAAGAATCTAAATGAGGCTCGTAGGAATCGATCGGATCTATAGATGTGATGCAATCTCACGATGACGTATTCTTATCCTTCGATGAATTGATACTAGATCGATGATGATCGACGAGAATTAGGGATTTCTAGTGAAACTAGGGTTTCATCATTTATCCCTTGTTCCTTCGTCGATATCATTCACATTCTAGCCTCTAGTAAATTCAAGAATTGATTGTAGATCCCTAATTTCGAGCGATAACAATCAAGAAAGTATCGCAACGAAACTAGGTCATCGATTCTTGAACTTGCTAGGGTTTACAAAACTCGTAGGACTTAAGAATAGTTTTAAGATTTGTTACATCATCATTCTATTGATCGTCTCGACTCCTTTACGAGCGGAGTTTTACTCAAATATCACAACAAGAACTACAATTACAAATTGAGATCGAATCATGATGCAAGAATTTAAAGAAAGCGAGATTAACGAATTTCACCTTTTATTTATATCAACAATTCCGTTACAATCACTCAAGAACTACAAGAGGAAGAACTCAATCGTCGATTTGGCTTCGCTCGGCTCCTTGAGTCATGGATCGACTTGGATCACTTGCTCGATTGAAGATCGGCTCCGCTCCTAAAAGGTTGAAGGGCTTCTCGCTTGATTGGTACTCGGGATCTTGAATTTGGATTGGAATTAGGGTTAAAGTTTCGCACAAGTCTTGTCACTAGACTTGTGGAAGAAGATGGTTTAAGAGGTAAAGATTAGAGATTTTGGAAGAAGTTTAACCCTAGATCTTGGCTTCTATTTATAGACTTCCCAAAACCCTAGATCTAGGATTTGAATTTAAATTTCCCTCCAAAAGTTAGTTAGAGGAGATTTGAATTTCCCTCCAAAAGTTTGTTGAGGAGAAGCTTCCAGATGTGATTAGTTAGGAGGGAGCTTCTAGAAATAGTTTGTTAGGAGCTTAATCAAGATTAGCTTAATTAATCATCTTTCCTGATCTGGCAGAATCTTCGAGATAATTCTGGAATTTGATGTGTCTTTCTTAGATGTGTGCACTGAAATAGGAATTATGCCATAAAAATTAGGTGATGACGTGGCAGAAACGCGGCGGATCCGCGTCGAAAGCAGGCTCCCGCCGCAGATCCGCGGCTCTTTGGAGGCTTTAGGGCTTGCAACTTTTGGTGCTGCTTTGGGCTGAATTATGGGCCTTTATAGGATATGTTGAATTGTATTTTTCCCTTTGGATTGCTACCAGATCTCAAAACTTGGAGTTGGTGTAATGTTTGATCAGCAAAATGACAATTTTGGCTTTTCTTCCGGATTTTCCTGCACAATTTCTCAAGACAAGTGCTGCGCAATATAGGGATGATGCAATGCCATGATAAACACACAATTCCCTCAGAAATGTCGGTTTTAGAGTCTAACACATGCAATCTGATATTATACGACTGATTTGCTAATATGTGTAATATGAATGCCGAACACTTCTAGATGAGTGTAAAAGATAGGGAAATTGCCGTGTTAAAAATGCAGTATTTTCGACTGATCATGGAGCTTCTATTGTTGCTCCTGGGTCTTTGTTACGGATCTGGTAAGTGGTCGATGGCCCGTAGAGATACGGCTATCCTCTTTCCCGAATGCCATATAAACAGTGTGCACCACTATACTCCCAAACTTAGGGCGTTTCAATTCAGAGCCTTTGAGCTTCGTCGCGGACACAGGGACTTTCTCCGACCTCCTTCTTTTGTGAGTGATCAAAGTTGAGGGGGCCGTTGCAGCGAGCACCCAAGTAGACGACACCTTCTATGGTATAGTAGGGTGGTCCTTCTCTTGCCGAACTTACATCTTTTTCGATCGGCAGGAGTAGTCTTGGTTGATCACCGAGTCTTGGACCTGTCGCCAGACTTTGTAAATTTTGGAGGACAGCCACTGAGGGGGCTGCTCCGGCTTCGCCTTTGTGATCTTTTCAACAGGCAGAAGAGACTTTTTTAGCACGGCAGTTGACGAATTCCTGCGCACCCTGTTAAGTAGTTCAAAACTATTCCCAGTTGGAACAGCAGCATCAACTTCCACCATTGGAGCTGGTGGAGTCAGTCTAGAAGGGGAATTGCCCCCGGCTTTCCTTACTTGGCACCAGTGGCAACGTCGAGCATGTCGTATGGATGGGACTGGCTCAGTTACGGGGGTAGCTTCATCTTGCCCCCTGCTTTGAAGAGAGGCTGTTGTTGGTGCCAGCCTATCGAAGACAGACGTCCGCTGAGAAGAAACGTTCAACCTGTCGAAGATTGACTTTCGGGTAGGGGGAGCATTTTTAACGACCCCATCTGCAGCAGGAGTTGGAACGGCCAGTCTTGCGAAGACCGATCCCTTAGCAAGAGAATCTCCCTTAACGAATTCCTCCGTCGGGGTTGGAATAGCTATCCGCTTCGGGATAACTCCTTCAGGTATTGCAGGCTTCTTTACGGGCCCACTGGAACTCAGGCTCATCCTGTCAAAGACTGATACAGTAGACTTGGAATTGGACGACCCATTGAGAGGGGTCGTGATAGTAGTAAGCTGATCGAAGACCGACTTCTTTGGAGCTTCCTGAGACGGCATCAGAGTATTGAAGCTCATGGGTTGGAGCATGGTCCCAAAGAAAAGACCAGTGGTGGCTTACGTCACCTGTTCCACCGGCATCGTAAAAAGGGAGGCCGCTTGAGGCCCGTAGGTCACTCCTCCGGCGAGGATGGAGTGAGAGTTGTTGCAGCTGTTGCAGTTGGAAGCCATTGATCTGCACGGGAGAAAGACACCAAATCTTAGTACCTCGAATCCAAGGCAAACCATAGCAAACCGCGATTCGTTCACAAAACACGACACACGAAGTGTGGAGTGGAAAGAGGAAAAGGTCCCACCAGGCGTGCCAGAATCTGTTTACCGTCGAAAACGAAGACGGAACCGCGTAGGTCCGTCTTGCCTAAATTTGGGGGTATATGCTATTTGGATTTATCCGTCTACCTCTCCGAAGATGCCAAGTTGATTTATGGTACCGTGTATCGGCGGTTTAGACAGATGCGCCCGTTGTAGCAGACTTCGTCAAATTCTCTCTCATTTGAGGGGTTTTTTTATTATGGAGACGCTCTTCCCTGCAGGCGCAAGCCCCTGCAGTTAATTACACTACTGCATCGCGGTAACAACTTTCTCCTTCTCCTTATGGTCACTTCGTGTCGTATGTGATTGTTTTATTTGTGGTTGCCCGTGGATTGTATACGAAGACTAATTTATGTTGTCGCCCGTAGGGCGTGAATTAGTCCAAATCTATATTTTCTTAGATTTAGGTTTGGGTTTGGGTTTAAGGATCGTTAATCTCAATTGAGACTAAGATCAACTTAAACGTTTGTTAAGGATACGTTAGTCTAATTTTAGACTAAGATCGACTTAACAGTTTGTTAAGGATACGTTAGTCTAATTTTAGACTAAGATCTACTTAACAGGATAATTTAGATCCTACAAAAGAGCATTTGGGCTCTATCGTTTTAGTTTAGGGACTTTACGGTCCATAAGTTTAAGGACATCATAGTCTATAAAGTTTAAAGACATCATAGTCTATGAGTTTAAGGACTCCACAGTCCATAAAGTTTAAGGACATCATAGTCCATGAGTTTAAGGACCCCACAGTCCATGGCAGTTTAGAGACACCATAGTCTGTAAAGTTTAAGGACATCATAGTCCATGAGTTTAAGAACCTCACAATCCATAAGGTTTAAGAACATCATAGTCCATGAGTTTAAGGACCCCACAGTCCATAAGGTTTAAGGACATCATAGTCCATGAGTTTAAGGACCCCACGGTCCATGGTATGTCTGGTTGTTGGGACCCATCACCTCTCTGAAGACATTGAAGAATTACAACGACATATATTAGAGGTATGAAGAGATGTACCCTTGAACCAATGTTGGTTGGAAGGTTCTGGGAATCACTTTGAATGCCATATGAGATGATCAGTTGGAAGACAAGAGTATAATTGGGGTTCAGTTTCAATGGATCTTGCCTCTGGAAGACTTAGCTAATTTGGGCTAAGATTGGCTCGAATATAGTGTTAAACACTAAAATACATTTAGCGCTCACGTACTCCCATGTGAGGCACTTAAAGTAGTGTTAAATGCTAAAACTGAAGCGCTCACGTGGGGTCACATGAGGCACCTGAAGATTGGGCCGTGCTTCTTTTATTTTACCCTCAGAATAAGTGTTAAACACTTGATCTTTATGGCCATCACGTGTGGGCACGTGATGGGTACCCATGTATTGAATATTAAAAGTATTTGTTAATGGTCACGTAGGGACACGTGAGGGCGCCCATGCGTTGGATATTAGTCCTTCAGTTTTACCCCATCTTTCAAATGGTGTTTGTCAGGGGTCACGTGGAGACACGTGAGGCATTCTTTAGGTAGGTATTGCCCTTGGGTAGAATCCTCTTTTTGTTTGATAATTGCTAGGGGTCACGTGGGAACACGTAAGACGCCCAAAATCTGTTCTGTCTTGGCTTTACTCCCTTTTTATTTTTAGAAGTTTGTTCAAGGGTCACGTGGGAGCACGTGACCCAATTTCATTCATTCTCTTTTGATCATTGAGAAGGGGAGTCACGTGGACACACGTGATAAGGTTAGGTACTGATCTCTTTTTTGTGCATGGAGAGTTAGATCTCTTGTTTAAGAATTAAATTCTTTTATAGGGTTAAACCCTAATTTTATTTAGAGGAATTAAATTCCTATATGTTTGAAAAAATTAAATTCTTTAACCCAATTCTCCCTCTAAGTTTTTGGATCTGCATGGCAGAATCTCCCCGATGAGAATTAAATTCTCAACTTATGGGGAGATCTGCTTCTGCAGATCTTCAACCAGAAGAAGAACTAAGTTCTTTTTTAGAAGAGTTAAACTCTTGGTTTGAGAATTAAAATCCTTTTTTGTTTTGTGGGAGCTTATAGAATGATCTCCTTCTTTCTCTTACCTAGAGCTTTCTTTCTCTAAAGAGATCTTCTTTTCTCTCTGGAGAATTAAATTCCCTTCTCTCTTTTTTCTCTCTGTTGTTGTTCCTCCTCTTTTTTTATGTTCTGGGCTCCTATTTATAGGAGAAAGAAAAGAATCAAGTTGTTTAGTCAATCTTCCATTGAAAGATTTTGATTGTTTTTGTAACCAACATGATCTTTTAGATCATACGGTGAATTTTATTCACCATTGAATTTTTAATCCAAAAGATATTTTATTTGTTGTTCCTGGCAATTTTTAAGAAAATATTTCCTTATATAGAATCTTTCTATAAATTGGTGATTTTTAATCACCATTGGATTTTTAATCCAACGGTGCTCCTTTTTACAGAGTGCGATCTCCTTATTTGGAAAGATCTAGGGAATAATTTTTCCAATTAGGGTTTTTTATTCCTTTTGATTAGAATTTAATTCTATTAGTTCAGATAGTTTAGGAGTTATCACGTGTTGGCACGTGACCCCACTTGATAAAGCATCTAATTAGAATTTAATTCTATTGGTTTAGAGGGCTCAGGAACCCATCACGTGTTGGCACGTGACCTCACTGATTAAGTTTTTAATTTAGAATTTAATTCTATTGTTTCAGAGGGTTTAAAAGCTTGTCGCGCGTTTGCACGTGACCCCACTGATTAAGCATTTCCAATTATTTATTCAGTGCCTATAGGCTTTGCCTGTACAAGGTCACGTGTATGCACGTGAGGTCCGGTCACGTGTGGGCACGTGATGCCCGGTCACGTGTGGGTACGTGATGCCTCATTTGAGGTTTTCCTTGCTGTTTTATTTGTATTTTATTTAGTTCCCATGAGGGTACAATATACAGTATCCAAATTTTGAGAAGTTATAGGTATATGAATAAAATAGAGAACCATATGTCGCAAGTATCAGAATTCTTTAAGGTGATCGAAGATGTAGATACTTGTGTTAAGTATTCCATTGTGAGTAATAGTTTTGAGAACTTGCTTCTCTTTCAGGTTACTCATACGTGGGTGTATTTCTTGATGAGTAATACTCCTTGGCCTCCTTCCATTTAGTTGATATGCACTGGAAACAGATGCATAATTTTTGAATCTGGTTCCAATTAAATTAGTGCCTTTGTTTCTATATTGGATATAGAATGGATTCATATCCTAACGATGTTAAGGTATATGTAGTCCGGCTGATGCTTAAAACCAGAATCTGGACAAACTCAAGGCACATTTCAATAATGGCAGTTTGTGGGTTATCCCGGGCATTGACGAGGGTTAACATTCTACCATTTGGAGGATCAATAGTTATATTTTTCTTAACTCGACACAGTTTTAGTAAAATGGATTCTTTTTAGAAAATATTAGTGGGAGTATGGTAGAACTGGAAGTGATTCTAGAACCACAAATGATTACTGAAAATTTAGTAAAACCTAAAGATTCAATTGGTTTCGACGATCCATTAGCTACTCCGCAGATTTGGTGGGTAACCTTAGGCACCCGAGAGGTACTTCGGTCTCCTCAAAGATGGTGACAGGGAGGTTTTTGATTACCAAAACTTGACACTACTGCTGTTCTAGACTATGAGATCTGGCAGGAGGATGAGTATAACGTCGTTCTAAATTAGCTTTAGAAGTGCACATGTATATGGCTCTGCTAAAGGATTGTTATAGTCAGTAGGAGAAGCGGAAGCATAGTGGGTAAGTAGTTTATGTCTATTTATAGACTAAAGTAAGTACAGTGGAGTTAGATCGTCTAGTTTTGATGTGACAGTCATAGTGTTTGACTTCATCAGAACAACGGATGGACATGGTAAGAAGGTAGTAGGGAGTGATGTCCTGGTATTTGGATGACATGCTCTTGATAGGAAGTGATATTCCTATACTACGATCGGTTATACTGTGGTTGTCACAAGGATTTTCTCCACATAGGATCTGGATAAAATATTAGGGATTCTGATGACTAGATCTAAGATTTTAGATCTAGATTTGGGAAGTGTCCCAACTCAGGTACTTTAACACTATTCTATAGTGTTTTAAAATGGACGTCTCCTGGAGTGGTGGTGTACCCACAGGTGATGGAGTCACCCTCTCTAAAGAGATGTCTTCTAGACTGATGAGGAAAGGGATTTGTATGATTGGCATATCACTTGCTTAGGCAATTGAGTCAATCATGAGACGTCAAATACCACACCAGATATTGCTTTTGCACTGGCTGCAATAAGTATATATATTAATCCAATCCTGGAGAAATGTTGGGAAGCAGTTATGAACATAAGTGGATGTTCTTGGTATATGGTAACGGCACCTTCCTTGAGGAGGCGGTTATCATTTCAAGCTTTCAAGGTAACCTGGATGACAGAGTGACTTTCAGAGTTATAGTTTTCTCTCTTTTGAGGGGAAGTTGTTGGACAGGTGGTCCAAGCAGATATTGTGGAAGGCATGTCGCAGGATACTGATTAAATTCAGTGGATGATACAGTCTAACAAGTTTGTTGGATTTGGAGTTCATTTGTGAACAGGGTCCCATCAGATATCTAGACAAATTCTAAGACAGGTATCGCTCATTTCGGGAGATAGTCTTTCTCCGCGAAATTGAGATATAAAGAGATAAAGATAGAAACATTGGAGCGGATCCACTCACAGAGGCTATTTCTCGAACTCAATAGTTTCACAAACGGGCTTTGTGAGACTGATTAGTAGAGAAGTTGGGTGTTCGGTATCACACGAGCTGTGAGTATGCGACACCGCAATAATTAGCCAAGTGCAAGTAGGAGATTGTTGGCTATAGTGCCCTCAAGGAAATTATTGTAATCGCAGGCAGGTGATTATAATGATTGAGGGAACACCTATACAGATAGAACAGTCTTACTCAAAATGATAGTATGCTATCTGATTTGCCTTTATCATCATGTACATGCATTATATGGTATTACATATCACTATTACATGTTGATAGAGCCCATAGAATTCTTGCTTGACTACCAGCATTATGATGGCAATCATATACGTGGGAGTTGGGTGGTCTATAAGCACATCCTTAAATGTTCCTAGTCGAGGGAGTATCGAGACTGGGCATCGATACACCGGAGTAGACTAGTATATACTTATTGAGACCCCGACGAGGGGTAGTGGCCGGTCTCACAAGCCATTGGTGTCAGTTAGTCACCTAAGATAATATACAGGTGCTCATTAGGTTATGAGTACACTGGACGAACTCGCCGGGAACATGCTAGTTGGTATTATACCTATTGTTAGATAGCAGTTCATAGGTGACATGTGTACAGGTTAGTCTGTCGGCCTGAGATCGTCATTTGTCTCATGTGAGTTCCCAATGTGCTTTGATTACTACCCTACCACGACTCAAAGGAGTCGTGCAAATAGGTTTTAGTTGGGTACAGTCCCGAGCCACATGGAGGCGTGAGCGGATCGTCGGGGATTCGTCTCTCCCTGTATTAAGGGTTGATGTCGCGTTGTGCACGGGTGGCCATCACCAGAAATCTTTGGCCAAGGTAGACGAGAATTACTGATTTGGATCAGTAGTTTCTCAGTTGGTGATGGGCTTCATATCGACACGAAATATCGTGTTATTAGGGATCTGACTTTATCAACCCCCCTAGACCCGATATGCGATACTCTTAGATGAACAGACTGAACTGTACACAGATTATCACGGACAGGCTCAGTAGGGGTTCGGATGAGTTTGCTCATCGGCTTTCCATTCGCTCAATACCTGGGTAGCCGTTACATACAGCTAGTTCCGCTGACATGCTTGTGGTTAAACCCACTACCAGCGTATTGACGAGTCTTTAGAGTTCCATACAGAGGGTTTCCCTGCTTCGGGCGAAACAATGTAAAGGCCGTATGGTTTTACGGCAGGGTTCGATCATATACGTGTACTTGCTACACGGATTATGATTTAGACGGATAATACTAGTAGGTTTTGGTTTAAGCCGGACCCTGGTATTAGATTATTGGATTATTTTTGTCTCATTGTATTCGTATTTTTTCGGTATAGGGATACAGGTATGTATATACGGTGAGGGGTATTCTTGTAATTTATTACAAGAATGCTTCTAGAAGAAGACACCTCATTTTTGTATAACCATTTTTGATTAAATGGTTAAATGAGGTGGAGGTATGAGGTGTGCTTTACATTTAATGAAGCATGGCTCACTTGGTGACTCATGGGGTGACTCATGGAGTGACTCATGCTTTGGTGAATTATTGGCATTCTTGATTCATTGGTGGTGGATGATGGGCATGCTTAATAATTCACAAGACTTAGCCATTTTTTTGAGATGGATTCTATCCTCACATCACTCTCATCACCTCAAGCTTCCTTCTTCTTCCTCAACCCTAAATGTCGCATGTGTTGAGAAAACCTAGGGTAATTTGAGACAAATCAATCCATCATCACTCTCTACATCCTCTAGGCTATCTAGTTTAGCGAACTAGGTACCCCAGTTACCTCGGTATTGAGGTTGGAGCTCGAACTATGTACTCTCGGGTGGATCATCTTCGATGGAGGGAGACCGAAGGCCAAGCTCGATCCAGGACACCCCTAGGAGCTAATGAAGATGATAGAAGACCGAAGGACACGAATCATTCGGTATAACACTTCTATCTTTATAGTTTAGCCTTTTATAGTTAGCTAGTTTAGGGTTTATGCTTCGATCTCGATGGGTTTCGTTAGCACCAAGTTTTTAAACGCCAGTTTTTGTTCCGCACTGGCCATGGTAGATGGCTAGGGCGCTGGCAGAACCCAACAGATTATGGTTGAGTTGGATTTGTCGCGATCGATAACCCGGTGTATTTAGTATTAGATGTAATTCTCTGTGATGTAATGTATATTCATATTGCGTGGTGAGCGTCCGACATGTGGACTGCCGTCATCATGGCTTGTATTATTCTTTAGGGCACATCCTAGTTAAAGACAGTAGTCACCGTTGTATATTCAGGTTTTCATTACATGCGCTAGGATTACCAACGGTGGAGTGCTCGAGTAGCTAGGTTTAGGAGGGCAACGGGCCTCCATCTCATGGCGTTGAGATCGGGATGCCTTACTTAGAATTGGCGGGCTATTCGCCGCACTCGTAGGGGGTATAGGATTGACCCGTGGAGGGGTGCCCAAGTCACCAGATTTTAGAAGCGCTGGGTGGTCCGCTCACTTCGTTGATTGGGGTTGCCTCGCTTCTAGGATTGGCGGGTGGCTTGCCATACTCGTAGGGGTCTAGGGTCTGATACTACGGGTTATCCACACGACCAGGAAAATTGCATTTCATATTTGGCTTCATTGAAATGTATTTTTCCTTAATTATCCACATTTTCATATTGTGTTTGCTTCTGTTATGATACTTCTATGATATTACTAAATATCATGCGTAAGACGAATGTTGTATATATTATATATATATTTAGTATATGCTTTATATTTTTTGCATCCGTGCTAGTCATGTCCTCTCTCTGCCGTAACTTAAGTAACCTTACGGTGAAGATCCGGGACCCTGTGGCGAATGCGGATGGCATATATGTGCATGCATACTTTCGTTTTTTTTCTGGCATGATATATTTAATTGATGGGACTATATTAATTCTGATTAAAGGAAGAAAAACAAATCTAAATGTTGTTGTTGGAACCAATTTTAAAACTACTCGGTTTTCATCAAAACCACAGTTATACTCTTTTGCTTTGCATAGAGGTATTCGGTTAAGAATATCCTATGCATCATTCTATGAGGAAAGAGCCTTGATCCCTTCACGGCGAGTTCACTGTTAAGAAAAATTTTATGTTACTAGTTTTAAAAGTGGAGCCTAAACCACTCCATTTCAAACCCACTCAAGTTCCTTCAACGATATTAAGTTCATTACGTTAAATGTTTTTCGCCAAAAACTAGTTGTAACCCTCCGTCATTTCAAATTAGTATTGCTTAGTATTCGTATTATGTGTTTTGACCTTATTAAGGCATAATGTTCAGTAGCTATGTAATACTTTTCTGTTGCATAGTGATGAGATTATCTAGGACAGTCGCGCTGTCATTTTGACCCTGTCAAAGGCACGTGCGGGTTGGTTTAGATTAATCTAGGATAATGACGGGTTGAATTTGAATTGCGACTTATGACATTTTGACCTTGTTAAGGTCATAAGATGCTTGGGTAAAAACTATATCGGAAGTTTCAAATATAAGGGAAACTTGCCAAGTATGCGCATACCTTCTGGAGTGTGGTGATTTTAGTCGGCTTCCGTCAAGATTATCATGCGATAATAGTTAGGTCCCAATTCCCACTGATGAGTAGATTAATTCTCGGGTTATCCCGACTAATTCTCCTATAAGGGTTTGAAGGAGAATTCGAGGAAACAGTGAGAGCCATCCTGATTAGATGAAGTGATTAACCAATCTAATCTAAGTTAGAGTGCATGCTGAGTGTTTCTTTACTCTCTCTATTTTGCGACCATGACCTACCTTAAACTATAACTCATGAACCAAGTTAACCGAAACTTCTTTTACATCTGGCTTTGGATTGTCATGATTCACGAAAAAGTCGCATATATTTCTGCTACTCCTACTTTCCCTTTGCCCTTCTGCAGAACACTTTGTATCACTATAGAGATCCATATTATTTAGAAAAGTCATCTCATATAGTTACATACTGTCATACCCCGCTTTCCAAAATACAAAATTTCGGAACGTAACAAAGCCAACCATGCTACCTATGGATAGGAAAGATCCCTCCATAGTCACATTACAGCTGTCAATCGGATATCAAGAACAATAAACTACTAAATCTATCTATCACATGTCCAATATCCACAAGAATAATAACTAGAAAAGATAGCGGAAGTAATAAAGATCCAAGGAATAATTAGCCCGCATAAGAGCTATATCAATGAGGCGGTCCTTACTAATTGGCGATTCTGTCGAATACTCACATGCTATGTCAAGTATCTGGGACATGCAAACCCAGACGTCAATGCGTCATAAATATCATAGTAATAGTAATAATTTGAACAATGTGCTATACAAGATGTCACATATAAAATAAGGTATGAGTATAAACAACAATCACAGGTGTCATAACAATGGGCTATAAATATGCCACGTGTAATCTAATGTCTGTGTTTATAGGTTATCTATCCTAACGGTATTTAAAATCGATTAATGGAATCATCTATATAACTCAATAGTATCCCGTGCATACCCGGGACCACGGTTAAGACCCTTGGGGCTGAATCCGAGACGTGCCGCTAAGCAGTAAAAACAGGGTATCATGTACAGATAAATGATGTTAGCATCATCATTCCGGAGCCCGAAGCCCGTATCGACTGATCAGCCTCTGGAAAGCATCGAACTGTTGAGTTACACGTCGGGTTTCATTATTGATTTTCCTTTACCCCCAGGTTTCGTGTTCAAGTCAGGTATTAACGATATCTACATAATGCTAACACGGGATCAAGCAGGTACAGATCATGTCTAACTAGACAACAAGTCACATTTATCAGGACAACAAGTCACATTCATCAGGACAACAAGTCAGGATTGTCGGCATTAGTAATAATCCAAGTAACAGGTCTAGTAATGTGTCGTGAACATGTCAAGCAGCGTGTTAACAGGATAAATACTAGATGGAAACAGTAACCGGTTTATTTTAACACTGTAGAAATAACTAATGTTTATTATTTATTTTGTAAGGTATAATTAATTAATTTATATATATATATATAATAACATCTGATATATGCTACGCGATATACTGTCGTCTAGGTAAAGGATCATGAACTATAGTGGAATTATATTGAAGTTATAATGAACTAGCATGCAATAAGATAAGCTTATTACTGCTACAAAATACGGATTAATACTATAAAACTGTATATTGATAATACTTGCTAAATATTTAAATGCATATATTATAACTAATTATATAAATATTGGAATAAGTAATGTAGTATATTGCAAGTTTAGAAACTTGCCTCATATATGACGATGATCAAGAAAGAGAGAAGGACGACACGATGACTGAAATAGTAGAGATTGCGACGTTTATAAATACTCGACAAAATGCTAAGGCTCAATTTAGCGTCGATTGATGCTGTGGAGGGTGCGATGGTGGCGGAACCTGGTCGTAATGAGCAGAGGAAAGCTCGTTCGTCATGGATACGGTATAAATCGGTGATAAAAGAAACAACGGTGTCAATAATGATGAAAGTGTGCAGTGGCTCGCCGTGACACGACAAGACACGGTGCTAGGCATTGCGGTGACACGAGGCTGATGCGGAGGTAACACGCAAGTAGGCATGAAGCGAGCATGGCATGGCATAGGAGCAGGGCACAAGGCGTGACAAGGTCTGGGTACGGAGATGGCATGGTCTGGGAATGGTGATGGCATGGTATGGACATAGTGCATGGTCTGAACATGGTGGTGACACGGTCATGGCATGGTGGTGACACGGTGGTGGCAAGATGATGGTATGGTCTAGGCATGTTTGTGGCACAGAAGAGGTAGCGATCAAAGGAGATGATAGTGGTCGATGGAGATGGGGTCTGGGTCGGGATCAGAGGCGAGGGGATAGGGTAATCACGGTGGTCGGCTCTGGCAAAGCACGACAAAGAACAAAAGAAGAAGAAGAGTTCAGGGATAGGTGCCGGTAGTTGGGTTCTGGGTCTCGTCGAGGGCAAGGGGAGGAGGTGGTAGGGTCGACGATGAGAAGATGAGGGGGCGAGGTCGATAGCGGGGTCGACGTGGGTGTAATGATGGGTGAGGCTCTCGGTGGGAAGAGGGAAAGAAAAAGAAGTAGAAGAAGAAGATGTCGACGATGAGATGATGATGATGGGTGGTCGGGGTTCAGCGAGGACGGCAACGAGGAGGGAAGAAGGCGGAGTCGGCGACGGGTTCAAGCAACGATGAGGTCTCGGGGAAGATGGAGATGCAGGTGATAAGGTTCGGTTGCTTAGGCACTCGAAAAAGAAGACGAAGTCGAAAAAGACGAAGCAATGATGTTGAGGGTAGTCGTGGTCAAGGTGAGTCGAGGTGACGGTAACGAGACGATAGTGGTGTAGGTGTAGACGATGGAGGAAAAGAAAGGGAGTGAGAAACAATGAGAGGACAGAGAGAGTTATAGACGGGGGAAAGAGAGAGAAAGATTGAGACGAGGGGAGAGAGGGACAAAGAGTTTTTATATTAATAAAGTATATTATATATATATATATATATTATTGTCACGACCCAAAGTTTGGATGTGACCGGCATTAAGATTGTATAATATCTTAAGAAATTTACACAACCCGAGTAAGCCAAAAAACCAAGATTAACTCCTTTTTGCAGAATTTTTATAAAAATTTAACCCTTTTTTTTGTAAAAGTCACAGTTTTATGTAATTAAGATCTTAACAGTAACTCCCTAGTGAATTCATAATAAAAACAATTATAAAGTGTTAAGTTTGGTTTCATCCCTAGTTGGGATCAACAATATCAACAGCGGAAATAAATATCCAGTATATAGGAGATCAATAAGAATCCCAGACATAAATAAAATAAATATCTTCTAACATAACAACGATCTCACCTGTCAAATAATATACATATAACCATCTCTCATTCTAAGTCCTAATATAAGGTATGATGGAGATTTACTAGATCCAAAATACAATACCAAAAGATAAGGTTACTACATATATAACCCACCTATCAAAAGATGCGATAAAAGCTGAAAAAGTGGATCTGCACTGCTGCTAACCATCCACTCTACTCCTGCAAGGAACTATGGCACAACGGGGGTGAGTTGCCAACTCAGTGAATAAAACTAACATATAACGGCTGATAATGTAAATATGTGGAATTCTAAGTAACTGTAATAAGGATAATTATGATGCATGATAACATGTGGAAAACATGAATCCGTACTACTAATCACATAACCAAAACTGAAATTTCATCATTTACTTCTAAATAAAGTTTATCTTTCCGTGTCCATCATCGACACAAATCTTACATTCTCTCAGGCATCGTTTCTCGAACGATCCTGCAATCAATAACACCGGTCGATATCATCTAAATATCCGCCGTGTTTCACAACTATCTCCGGTATCGAGTATCCTCGTTAGTCTCCCCACCTATCTTGCGGCTATCCTGCCCCTCGGTCTCGACCGGGTCCACCATATATCCAACTGTATGCCTCCCGACTCAGTCTGGAAAACTTATAAATCCGCAACCGTATGACCCCCAACTCGGTTCGGAATAAAAACCAAATCATAAAAACATCTCATGGTGGACATGTCACTTCAATAATGAAAAATCACTGGATTTATGCAATGGTATAGGAAAGCTCAAAACCATAAATCCTCAATAATAAAATTTTCTCTTATATCAACTTCAAACAATTAAATACGAAACATGATGTCATTTATGCAAAGTACTACTGTTAATGATATTTAAGGTATGATAGAATCATATTTAACAGGATAATTATTTAGTATAAAAGTGATATGTTAATATCGACGAGATGTAGTGTAAAATGTAAAGATGTGCACGTGCGGCATAACTCGTCGATAATTGTGCAGTGTCTAACAACTATTAACATAGCGATTTACATGTATATATATGAATGCATACTATCAATTTAACATACAAAAGTCAAATCTTTGCATTTAAGTAAGACTACGGGCGTATCACGCCATCTTTACACAATCCCCCGGTAGATGTTTAGTCTACTCACCGGAAATACGTCGTAACTACTCAAGAATCGCCGATCCATTTTCCTCTCTTTGCGACCTCCGAAGTTTCCGCACTCAAATCTAATATTTAATTAACTTGTATAAGAAAACGGCTACATTCCGATACGGCAAAATCAAGAAAACACAAGTTGTACGTGCTAATTACACTTCGTATGACTATTGCAAACGATCTAACACTTAACCTCACTGAATTTTTTTAACCCAACGCTGCATCACGACAGAAAACAGAACGCGTTACGTTTTACCCGTGTCATATTTAAGAATTTTGATCTCTTTTTCTGATATTAGTTCCCAGATCTTATATACAGTTAAACTAACTTGATTAAACAACACCAAAATAACCAAACACCTACACAGAGACCTACCCAAAAAGCCAAAACACCAAATCCCTTTAAAAATCCGACGACGCCGGATTTCTCCTATAGGTCGCCGGCCAATTTCCGAGCCCCTTGGTTCGTATTCCTAGGGTTTGTTCTAGGTCAAACATACAATATTAAGGCCATGTTTAGTTAAGTTAATTTTTATCTAAACTAAATCAGATTCAAACAGAGCTTAATTTTGCCTAAAATACGATATTATAGACATTTTGATTTTTTTCAAATTTTTAGACTAGTTACAGAATTAATTCCTACAGTGAGTAAGGATTTTACCTACAAGGATATTGCTGGAAGAACTCTCTCCAAAATGCACAAGCTCCTAGTCCTAGTTTGATGGTGAACCCTTAGCTTAGTTCTTCTTCTCTTTTTGCTTGCTCTTATTTGTTTTGTTTTGGTTTTCTTTTCTTTCTTTTAGATTTTTTTTTCAGATTTTAAATTAGCTACTGATCTGAACATATGATATATATGTGAAAAGGGAAGGGTGAGCTGTAGGAGGAGGTGTCAACCCACAAGGTGTGCCATCTTCATGCAAGGAGGAGGTGTGGGGTGTGTGTTGTGCATAAGAGTAGGAGGTGTCAATATTTTATCATTTCTAAATTGGTTTATCTTGATAAAATTCTGAAATAAACCTTATCTAATCTCTTTTCTACTTACACCCTTAACAATTTTCAATTTGCACAATTTCCTAAGCTTTACATAGCAACCCCTCACAACTTATGTTATTACATGGTACTATTTTAATTAAAATGAAGCTAAATTTCATATTAAAACCCTTAAAATTTATTATTGTTACGTACTAAAACTTTAATTAAATTTGTTTTACATACTTTTTATGAAAATGTCTTATTTGGTTTTAATAACTTTGTAAATTAACAATTTATTATTTATTAAATAAATTTTTATTTGTTTCTAAATTTTCAGAATGTTACAATTATAGTTTAGGGTAACTAGATAATATCAAATTACACCAAATTCTTACCAGAATCTCGTCCAAAAAATATATTTTTGAGAATAATACACATACGTAAAGATTTAGGCCATAATGCGATGGCCTAATCTTAAATACATATACCCCCTAATATTATTTAGAAGGGATTTAAATAAAATTATAAAGGTTTAATAAATATCTATTTATCATATATTTTAGGATTTGATTTTAATGGATAAGAACGAAAATAAGATATAGGGTGATATACCATGCAAAGCCAGTTAGCAAAATATTATTTATTCATATCTTGTGACTATAAATAGATATATAAATATATATATAGTGTATGTATTACTAGATTCACGTAGATACACTTTACTGGTAAATATTAGATATAATCTTGCACCAAATTGGCATGCGGGTCGGGTCGGAAAACTGCTACGACTATTCGAATCACTCGCAACCCAAATAAGTAAACAAAAGAATTATAAGCAAAACTTAAAATACTAAGTTATACTGTATAAACGTACTAGGGTGTTACACATACGAACTCGAAGAAACTTGTTTCAGTTCGAGGATGGCCACAGGTTCTGAAGAAATTGAATAGGATTATTCGGTTGTCTTTTCTCTTTATCGTCTCTCAGCTTGCGAGGGCTCTTAGTATAAGAAGGGTACACCTATTATGCTTATTAAATAGTCTTCTTCCAAACCTTAGGCAGGTAGGGAAAGAAGAAAACCAATTAGCCTAAGTATGGTGTACAGAAGATAAAAAGTAAAGACATATAAATGGATTGGAGTGAGGGTAAGGAAAATTGCGACTACTGTCATAAATCTGAATAATGGAAGAGGTATTATTAGGAATACCCGTCCACCCCCTTGAAACGTTTTTTATGTTTCAGTTTTTCTATGTAGTTGTTGCTGAAAAATGTTTTCCCAATTAATTCTCACTCCAGGATATGTATGTACCAGGTTTGGGTCTCACATCTGTAGGGCATTACAGCTACTGGGAAGGAGTAGAATATTGGAAAATGGGTGTTTTGATCCTTAATATCAGAATTCGTAACAATTGGTGATATTAGATTAAATCACCTGGTTTTGTCTTACGACAAATATTTGATTTTGAATAACTGTTATTTTGCACCAATTTTTAAAATTGAACATCTGTATCTTTATTTTATAAAGTGGGATATAAATTTTGAAAATTGTGTTCTAAATATTTACCTTTATCAGTTGAGGATAAGCTAAGGTGCACTGATTAACGGTATAGACATTCTTAACCAAAATACAATTTTCAACTTATAACACACAGAATTCGAGTTAGTATACTCTAGAGACTTATACATGGAAATGTAAGTTGTCACACCCTGCTTCCCAAAATACATAAAATCGGGAACGTAACAAAGCCAACCATGCTACCTACGGTAAAGAAATATCCTCTCATAGTCACATTATGGCTGTATATTAGTAATCAAGAGCAATAATATAATTGTCTATCTCTAAATATGTCCAATAGCCACAAACGATAACAAGAAATAGTAGAGAAAGCAATAAAAATCCAAAAAATAATTAACCATCAATGAGAGCTATCAGTGAGATGGTCCTCACTGATCGGCGATCCTATCGAAGTACTCGTGTGCTAAGTCAAGTATCTGGACTATGCAAAACCCAGACGTCAGTGCGTCATAAATATCATAATAATAAACTGAGAATGTACCATACAGGGTTTTATGTGCAAAATAATGTATAATTATAAACAAACAATCACAGGTGATATATCATCAGGCTATAGATATGCCACGTGTTTCCTAAAATCTGAGTTTTTAGGTTATCTATCCTAACGGTATTTGAAACCAATTAATATAATCCTCATGGTAAATCAACAGAATATATTCTATTCATTCCCCACGGGACCATGACACAATAAATCCCGTTCATTCCCCACGGGACCACGGTACAATAAACAATGGTTATGCTGTTCATGCCCGGAATCACGGCAAACAATAATAATATCATCTTGAGTTACGTTTTGGTTACATTCTTGATTTCCTCTTTCCCCCAGATTTCGTGTTCAAGTCAGCTATCAATAAAATGTCTACCTAATACCAACACAAGAACAATCAAGTATATGTTATTTCTATCTATCCATCAGAACAACAAGTCAGGATTGTTGGCATCGGTATCACAGTCAATAGGTACTAGCATGATAACGGTAATAGTAACAGGATGGTAGAGTACCAGTCATGAATTTGTGTACAGGCATGTCAGGAATGATATAATCAGTCAGGTAAGGTATCTACTTCACAATCATATATTCCAATCAAATCATGATATACAGCAGGCAATACAGTTATAACCAAATATCGGTAAACGCTAACGGATATATGTTAACAAGCGTGTCATGGATAACGTAATCATATCACGTATAAAATCAAGATAATAGCATTAACAGGGATGGTATATTCAATTCGATTAATAACTATAAAAGTGGTGTTGATTAACCATGCATAAGAAAACTCCGTTCAGAAATTCAGCATCTTCCTGATTTGTAAAATAATTTAAAAATAACAAACGCTCTCCAAAAGGGATGTGTCATATACCAAAACAAATATAATTCAATAAGGTTTTCATTTTTATAAGTTAAAATATCTCAGGTTGTTTCTACAAAAAGTTATGAACGTTCGAAATTGAAATTTTGCTGCTGGAATTTTCCTGGACAGCAGTTCAGAGGTACTTTCATTTACAGTTTATATTGTTTAAACAATTTATTTTGCAAGTAAATATTTTATAGAGTTATAGTATTCTGAGTTATCTTCACAACGAACTATAGAACATGTGCTAATGATTTTTCTATGATTTATAATGAAGTTTATAAGATAAGATGTACAGAAAATTCCAGATTTATCGTATCCGCTTGGCGACAACGTTTCCTGTGTAAACTATAATATTTTCATACTATAATTTGCAATATTATAAAATGTAGATTATAAACTAATTAATAGTATATGGGTTATATAGACAGTATAATGGTAATAATAAGAAATATTACGACGATATATATATTTATAGATATAATTATAGCATGCAAATTGTAAACTTGCATACACTGTATATTATAAAACTGATTAACGTTAAATAACTACAGTGTATAAATCATATATATATAGCTGTATGATGATGATAATAATAATAATAATAATAGTACGGCAATATATAAGTAAATTACGTAAAGTATAGCATGTAGCAAGTTGTAAACTTACCTCGAAACAAACATGATGAACAGAAGCAACACGACGCTATACAAATCAACACCGGGTTTTGATGACTCGGTTAAGTTTTTAGGATGCGGTTGGAGTTGCTTCGGTGAGAATGGGTGTGGGCTTGAAGAACGAAGAAGGAGAATATATAAATTAATAGGGAGAAATTTAGTTAGAGTAGAGAGAGACAGAGAAAGAGAGGTTTTGTGTTTAATATAAAAATATATAGTATATTATATATATATATATTTTAAATTAAGTTATAAATATATATATAAGTTTTAATGTATATAGATATTATCAAACTACAACAAATCTCCACCAAAATTTCATCAAAAATATATTTTGGAAAATAATTCACATACGTAAACTTCTCAACCATAATAAAAGAATATTTTTTAAATAACTCATATCCCTAATTTAAGATTTAAAAGAATTCTAAAAATATATCTAGATTTAATAAATATTTCATATTAGATATCTTGAGATTTAAATGTAAAAGATAAAAGCAAAATAAGATATGGGATGGCAACCATACGATGACAGTTAACAATTATAGATTATCCTTAACTTGTGGCTACCCAAAAGATATATGGTGATTTAGATATTATTTATATATATATATATATATATATATATAATACTAGATTCACATGGATTTGTTTATCGGTAAATATTAGATATAATCTAGCACCATGGTGGGTTTCAAACATGCGGGTTGGGTTAGATAACTATCTCTACTATTTGAATTGATCGCAACCCAAAAGAATAAAATAAAGCAAGTTTTAAAATACCAATTAATATTGTAAGCACATGCTAAGGTGTTACATTATATCCAACTACAAAATAAATTCGTTATCGAAATTCACGAAACAGGAAAAGGCAAGGACAATAAAGATACGGATCCAAGGAAAGTGATGTAGAAACTTTTGTCGAATCTCTTCTTCACATTCCCAAGTAGATTCTCCATGCGAATAATTTTCCCATGAAACAAGTACCAAAAGGATTACTTTACTCTTAAGATCCTTTTCTCGTCGATTTACAATAACCATCGGTTGCTCTTCATAAGCTAAATCTTCTCTCACTGTCAGTTCTGAGTGATCAAGGACGTGCGCCTCATCTCGAATATACTTGCGAAGTTGAGATACATGATACACGTCATGAACACCCACCAAGGATAATGGTAAAGCCAATCGATAAGCTATCTCTCCAAATCGCTCAATGATATCGAAAGGCCCCACGAATCGAGAACTAAGCTTGCCTCGACTACCAAATCGGATTACTTCTCTAATCGGTGATATCTTCAAGAACACAAGATCGCCAACAGAAAACTCCAAATGAATTCTTCCTGTATCAGCTCAACTTTTCTGTCGAACTTGTGTCACCTTCATATGATCACGAATCAGGTTAACTTTCTCCACAGTTTGCACAATGAATTCCAGTCCCAACAACCATCTTTCTCCAATATCATCCTAACAAACAGAGGAGCGACACTAACGACCATACAATGTGTAAGTCTACGGTAGCGTCTCGGCCGTCGATCCGAGGCCAAAATGCGGAAACAAAAACTTTTCATAAACTTGAAACTGGCGCTAACGCAGACTTTAATCCCGGATCGAACCATTAACATTAAACTAGCAATCTAAAGAGGGTTAGAAAAGCTATACCGATCGATCCGTGTCCTTCGGTCTTTAGCCATCGTCTTTAGCTCCTTGCGGCATCTCCAATCTCGCTCGATCTCCGGTCTCCTCATCGGAAAGGGCACCACATCTATGAATCCTTTTATGGGCTCCCGCTTTGAACCGAAGCAACTCGGACACGAAGTTTGCTAGCCGACGTGTCCAAGGTGAAGTAGAGAATGTGTGTGATCACTTTGTCTCAAGCATCCATTGATTCTCAACGCATGAGAGTGTATGGATGAAGGTTTAAGTGGATGCCATTAATGGAGATAGTGAGCTCAAGAGAGGAAAAAGGAGAAGAAGAAGAGCCTTTTCTTTTTCTTATGTGTTAGAATGATAATGAGAGTGAGCTTCAAGAATAAACACAAAAGCAAACCTCAAGCCATATGGCTGCCCTCTCTCTCCTCTTATCATTTCAACACATAAATCAATCCTAAATGTGACATATGCACAAATAAAGAGACCATGAGTCACTACCCATGCACATGCTACATTTAATGCACTACATCATAACTTTGAGCTCACAATTTCCATTTGCAAATATTAATCCAAATGTTTGCAACAATAAAAAGAGAATGGCATCTACTAAAGTAAACTCATGACGGATCACAAGGATACCCCTCACCTGTATATACATACCTGCATCCGCATTCTGACTGAATGCGAATGCGATGAGACGAAAGCAATCCAACAAATCTTATACTAGGATCCAGCTTAAACCAAAGCCCACTAGTATGATCCGTCCGATCATGATTCGTGCACGACTGCACGTATATGATCGAACCCTGCCATATATCATACGGCCTCTACAACGTTTCGCCCGAAACTTAAGAAACTGTCTGTAGGGGACTCTAAAGACTCGTCAATACTCTGGCTGTGGATTTAACCACTAGCACGTCAGTGGTACTAGTTGTACATAACGGGCTACCAGGTATTGACCAAAAGGGAGGCCGGTGAGCGAACTCATCCTGACACCCTAGTAAGCCTGTCAGTGACAATATCCGTACAGTCCAGTCCGTTCGTCTACGAGCATCGCATGTCGGGCCTAGGGAGTTGGTAAAAGTCAGACTCCCAAAAGCGGTACAAGTCGTGTCGGAGTGTAGCCCAGAACACCTTGAGATACTACTGGAATACCTACCAGTAAATCTCCTGCCTTGGTCAAGGACTTCGTGTAATGGCTCTCCTAGACACAGCGCGATCTCACCCCCAATACCGGAAGAGACGAAACCCCTACCGATCCGCTCACTTCCTCCATGTAGCTCGGGACTGTACCCAACTAAAACCTGTTTGCACGACTCCTTTGAGCCGTGGTAGGGTAGTAATCAAAGAACAGTAAGAACTCACACGAGACAAATGACGATCTCAGATCGATGAACTAACCTGTACACATGTCATCAGGGAACTGCTATCTGACGTCAGGTATAATACCAACTAGCATGTTCCCGGCGAGTCCTGTCCGGTGTACTCATAACCCAATGAGCACCTGTATACGTCTTAGGTGAACCAAATGACACCAATGGCTTGTGAGACCAGCCACCGCCCCTCGTTGGGGTCTCGATCGTATACACAAGTCTACTAATGGAGTATCGATACCCATTCTCGAAACTCCCACAAGTAGGGACCACTTTAAGGATGTGCTTATAGACTACCCAACTCTCACGTATATGATCGCCATCATACTGCTGGTAGTCAAGAAAGAATCCTAAGGGCTCTATCAACGTATAATAGTGATCTGTGATATCACCTAAAGTATGTACACGATGACAAAGATAAACCAGATAGCATACTATTATCTTGAGTAAGACTGTCCTACCGGCATATGTCCTCCCTCAATCATTGTAATCACGTGCCTGTGATCCAATAATTGATTTTGAGGGCACTATATCCAACAATCTCCCACTTGCACTCAAGGCTAATTATTGCGGTGTCGCATATTCACAGCTCGTGTGATACCGAACACCCAACTCTTCTACTGATCAGTCTCACAAAGCCCGTTTGCGAAACTATTGTGTTCGAGAAATAGCCTCAGTGAGTGGATCCGCCCTGATGTTTCTTTCTATGTCTCTCTTTATCTCAAGTTCGCGGAGAAAGCCATCTCCCGAAATGAGCAATACCTGTCTTAGAATATGTCTGGATATCTGATGGGACCTAGTTCATAAATGAACTCCAAATCCAAACTTCTTAGACTATATCGTCAACTGAACTTAATCAGTATCCTGCGCCATGCCTCCCTCAGTATCCGCTTGGACCTCCTGTCCAAAATACTGCCCCTCGTCAGAGGGAAAACTATAACTCTGACAGTCACTCGATCATCCAGGTCACCTTGGAAGCCTGGAATGATAACCATCACCCGAAGGAGGCTGTCGTTATCATATCCCTAGAACATCCACTTATGTTCTAAAACTGCTTCCGAATGTTTCTCCAGGATTGGATTAATATCAACTTATTGCATCTAGTGCAAAAACAACATCTGGTGTGGTACTTGACATCTCGTGATTGACTCAATTGCCTAAGCAAGTGATATTTCAATCATGCACATCCCTCTCCCCTTTAGTCTGTAAAATACCTTTAGAGAGGGTGACTCCATCACCTGCAGGTATACTACCGTGCCAGGAGTCGTCCATTCTAAAATACCTGTAGAATGCTGTCTGAGTACCCAGATTGGGAAACTACCCAAATCTAGATCTAAAACCATAGATCTTGTAACTGGAATGTCTGATATTATATCTATATCGTATGTGGAGAAACCACTGTGTGACAACCAAAGTATAACCGATCGTAGTATAGGAATTTCACTTCCTACTCCATCCAATTACCAGGACATCACACAATACTACCCTCTTAACAGATTCATCCTCTATTCTGATGAAGTCAAACCTATGACTGTCACATCAGAAATAGATGATCTATCTCCGATATATCTGCTTTAGTCTATAAACAGACATAAGCTACTTGTCCACTATGCTTCCGCTGCTCCCACTGACTACGAAAACCCTCTGGAAGAGTCATATACACATGCACTTCTAAAGCTAGTTTAGAACGACGCTATATTCATCCTTCTGCCGGGTCTCATAGTCTGGAACAACAGTAGTGTCAAGTCTGGGTAAAGAAGAACCTCCCTGTCACCGTCCTTGAGGATACCGGAGTACCTCTCGGGTGCTTGAGGTTACCCACCATATCTGCGGAGTGGCCAATGGAATGTCAAACCTGATTGAATCTTTAGGTTCTCATCAAATTTCCAGTAATCGTTTATGGTTCTGGAATCACTTCCAGTTCTACCATACTCCCACTACTGTATTCTGAAAAAAATTCCATTTTTATCAAAACTGTGGCGAGTCTAGAACAATATCACTATTGATCTTCCAAATAGTAGAAAGTCAACCCTCGTCATAGCCCAGATCAACTCATAAACAGTCATTACAGAAACATGCCTTGAGTTATCCAGAGTCTGGTTTTAAGCATAAGCCGGACAACTCTATATACCTTAACATCGTTAAGATATGAGCCATTCTATATCTAATATAGAAACAGAGACACTAATTTAATTAGAACCAGATTCAAATCATGCAGCTATCTCCAGTGCATGTCAACTAAATGGAAGGAGGGCGATCAGCGTTACTCAACTTAGGAATGCATCCAGATATGAGTAACCTGAAAAAGAAATAAATTTCTCAAAACCATTACTATCAACTGAATACCAAATACAAGTATCTACATCTTCGATCACCTTGAAGAATCCTGATACTTGCAATACCTAGTTCTGTACTTTATTCTTATACCTATAACTTCTCAAAACTTAGACCTTGCATTTCTACAAAACACTTGTCTAAAAACTTAGAGAAGTCATAAGTAAACAGAATATAGTACGAGGACCAACCCCTCTGTCCTAATGGACACTGGACGATATACAATGCTTTGTATAAGTCCGCTGAGTTGAATAACTCAATCCCTATGCGTCGTAGGTTGAAAACTGTACTATGGTTATGAAGAATTACACCGCTGTTGAATGCTTCTTACATAACCATCAACTGATATAGGTAAATGTCATGGACATAATTTCAAAAGGTTATATCTCACTTTATAAAAATAAACGTATAGATATATCAGTTTAAATTTGGTGCATCACAACGGATATTCAAAACCAAATATTTGTCGTCCGGCAATAACCCAGGCAATTTCCTCAAATATCACCAATTACAACGAATCCCGATATAATGAGGATGATCACCTAATTCCCAATAACTTACTCCCACTCATCATCTGTAAAACCATACAGATGTGAGAATCATACTTGGTAAATACATACCCTGGAGCAAGGGTCTAATTGGGAAATCAGTTTTCTTTTAACAATACACAGTGAAACTGAAACATGTAAATGTTTCGAAGGGGTATCCAGATATTCCTAGTAATGCCTCTTCCATTATCAGATTCACAACTGTAACCGTATATTTCTTTTCCATCTCTCCAAATCCCTTTATATGTCTTTAGTCATTACCTTCTGTACACCACCTTTAGGCCAAATGGTTTTCTTCCTTCCCTACCGTTCGGCACCAACCTATGGTTTGGAAGAAGACAATCCAATAAGCATAATGTGTGTACTCCCCTAATCGTAGAAGCACTCACAACGCGAGAGAAGGTAAAGATAAAAGACAACTGAATAAACCTTATTCCTATTTCTCCTGAACCAGAATCCATCCCCGAACTGGAACAAGTTCCTTCGAGTTCATATATAACCATATGATGGAGTATCCAAATAACTGTGGATCTTCGTAGTGATACGGAGTGTTCTGGAGAAATACAAAGGTGAAGTAGGAGTGGCGATGAAATACTTGGTTTGGTCGTGAATAGCAGTCGCAATTTACTTTACCCTCTTACTAATCCCTTTATTTGTCTTTACTTATTACCTTCTGCACACCTCTCTTAGGCTAATCGTTTTTCTTCATTCCTTACCATTCGGCACCTGCCTATGGTTTGGAAGAAGACTATCCAATAAGCGTAATAGGTGTACCCTCTCCTAATCCTAGGAGCCCTCACAATCTGAGAGAAGGTAAAAAGAAAAGATAACTGAATAGTCCTATTCAGTCTCTCCAGAACCAGAATCCATCCTCGAATCTGGAACAAGTTCCTTCGAGATCGTATATAACCATACGATAGATTTATCCAATGGAAGTGGATGTTCGTAATAATACGGGGTGTTCTTGAGAAATGCAAAGGGTAAAAGAAGGAGTGGAAATAATGTATGCAACTCAGACAATCCAAAAGCCAGTGTTTTAAGAAGGTTCGGTTAATCTTGGTCACTGAGTCATAGTCTAGGGTCGGGCCATGGTCGCTGCCAAAGAGAGAGAGAGAGAGAGAAAAGAAACACTCTGCGTGCACTTTAACCTAGATCAGAATGGTTATCACTTTATCTAATCAGGAAACCTCCTACTGTAACGTCAAATTCTCCTCCAAACATATAAGAAGAATTAGTCGGGATCACCCGAGGAGTAAACCAACTCATCAGTGGGAATCGGGATCCAACTATCATCGCATGATAACGTGATGGAATCCACTCACGTTATCACACTCCAGAAGGTTTGTGCATATCTGGCAAGTTTCAGTTTCTTTAGAAACTCCCAATGTGATTTTTACCCTATGCTCTTACGACCTTGACGAAGGTCAACAAATCATAAGTCACATATCAAGTTCTACCCGTCATTGTCCAGGTTAATTTGAACCCACCCGTACAAGCCCTTGACGAAGGTCAACAAGGCTGTACGACTGTCCCAAACCAACGCATCTATCTATGCAACAGAAAGGTAACAAGCAGCTACCATTCACTATGCCTTAACGAAGTTCAACAAACATAGTATGAATACTAAGTGCTACCCGTCTGAAATGACGGAGGGCTACGAATGGTTTTTGGCGAAAAACCATTAACGTAATGAACTTGATATCGTTGAAGGAACCGGATAGCTTTTTATAAATATAGTGGCGAAAACCTTTGCTAAAGAGGTCACTGCCGGTGAAGAGATCTCGGCTCTTTCCCCGTAGAATAAGGTGCAGGATATTCCAACTGAATACCGTGATGCAAAGCAAAAAGTAATCAACTATAGTGAAGTTATTACCCTGACACAAACTTCTGTCCAAGGGATCACCCCCGATGAAGGGATCTCGGCCCTTGCCTCGTCGACTGAGGTGCTGGATATTCATAACTGAATACCACTGTGCAAAACAAAATAGAATGTCCTTGTAATAACAGCTTTTTGAAAAATTGTTCCAACAACATCAAACAGGTTTGTTTAGCTTGCATTGATCTGAATCAATGTAGTCCCATCAATTGATCACACCAATAAAGAACGAAAATATGATGTACGTATATGCCATCCGCATTCGCCACTGGGTCCCGTCATCACCCGTTAGGTTACTTAACTAACGACAGAGTAGGGACTGGACTAGCGCGGGTGTAAAACATATACAACATCTACTAGTATATATATCAATATATAATAATCGCTCATGGCATGATAAATGCAACATCACAGAAATGTAATAAGCATCACAGAACAATACAGATAATCTGGGATCCTCGGGTTTCCTTTGAGCCGCAACTGAAACCCGACGTTCCCCTGGTCGTTTGGATAGCCTGTGCAATGAAAACCTAGACCCCTACGGGTGTGGAAAGTTACCCGCCAAAACCTGAAGCGAGGAAGCCCCCTTCAACAAAGTGAATGGACCACCCAGCACTTCACGGAATCCGGTAACTTGAGCACCCCTCCTTGGGTCAGCCTATACCCCCTACGAGTGCGGCGAATAGCCCGCCAATTCTAGAGTAAAGCCCCCTTCCGTCTCAAAGCCATGAGATGCGGGCCCGTTGCCCTCTAAAACCCGGCTATCCGTGCACCCCACCATGGGGTAATCCTAGTACAGAAAATAAAATATGTACAATGGGTACATCGACCTCAACCAGGTCGTGCCCCAAAAGAATAATATACAAACAGGCAGTGACGGCAGTCCACATGTCGGACGCTCGCCCTGCAATATCAAATGTACAAATGTAATCAAACTATATTACCATTGCTCCAGGCTATCCACCACGATAAATCCGCAACATTACAGCACAACACAGAACATCAACGTGAATGTCACGTTCGCAAATCCGTCTAAAAGGGCTATAACGATTAAACAAGATTTACCGATCGAATGACATTCACGGTCACAGATATAATGTAATGCACTGTAAACTTTAAACAATATTATAAAATATCGAATCCGAAATAACCCCCCGAATTGCCCAGAAAAACTGATAAAACCATATCCAAATTGGGCCGAACAAACAATACCACTGCACCAACTACCCAGAGACCAGAGAGCGGCCCAAATACGAAGCCCAATATCAACATATGGGCCGGCCTGGCCGGAAAATTAAGGTAGGTGGACGGTTTTTCTCCTAGGGCTTGGGCTCGTATTTGGCCAGTGGTCATCTGGTAGGTTCATTAGTCTTCTGCACATGTTTGAAAATTTTTCTGAACACTTTTAAAATTGACAGAGACGGGGACAGTAGTGGTAGTGTTTGGGTTCAGTTTCGTTTTCGATAAATTAACATTGTCTAAAACAAGCTAGTTAAGGTTAATAGCTTGTCTCTGATACCATGTAAGTCTACGGTAGCGCCCCGGCCGTCGATTCGAGGACAAAATGCGGAAACAAAAACTTTTCATAAACTTGAAACTGGCGCTAACACAGACTTTAATCCCGGATCGAACCATTAACATTAAACTAGCAATCTAAATAGGGTTAGAAAAGCTATACCGATCGATCTGTGTCCTTCGGTCTTTAGCCATCGTCTTTAGCTCCTTGCGGCATCTCCAATCTCGCTCGATCTCCGGTCTCCTCGTTGGAAAGGGCACCACATCTATGAATCCTTTTACGGGCTCCCGCTTCGAACCGAAGCAACTCGGACACGAAGTTTACTAGCCGACGTGTCCAAGGTGAAGTAGAAAATGTATGTGATCACTTTGTCTCAAGCATCCATTGATTCTCAACGCATGAGAGTGTATGGATGGAGGTTTAAGTGGATGCCATTAATGGAGATAGTGAGCTCAAGAGAGGAAAAAGGAGAAGAAGAAGAGCCTTTTTTCTTTTTCTTATGTGTTAGAATGATAATGAAAGTGAGCTTCAAGAATAAACACAAGAGCAAACCTCAAGCCATATGGCTGCCCTCTCTTTCTCCTCTTATCATTTCAACACATAAATCAATCCAAAATATGACATATGCACAAATAAAGAAACCATGAGTCACTACCCTTGCACATGCCACATTTAATGCACTACATCATAACTTTGAGCTCACAATTTCCATTTGCAAACATGAATCCAAATGTTTGCAACAATAAAAAGAGAATGGCATCTACTAAAGTAAACTCGTAACGGATCGCAAGGATACCCCTCACCTGTATATACATACCTGCATCCGCATTCCGACTGAATGCGAATGCGATGAGACGAAAGCAATCCAACAAATCTAATACTAGGATCCGGCTTAAACCAAAGCCCACTAGTATGATCCGTCCGATCATGATTCGTGCACGACTGCACATATATGATCGAACCCTGCCATATATCATACGGTCTCTACAACGTTTCGCCCGAAACTTGAGAAACTGTCTGTGGGGGACTCTAAAGACTCGTCAATACTCTGGCTGTGAATTTAACCACTAGTACGTCAGTAGTACTAGCTGTACATAACGGGCTACCAGGTATTGACCAAAAGGGAGGCCGGTGAGCGAACTCATCCTGACACCCTACTGAGCCTGTCAGTGACAATATCCGTACAGTCCGGTCCGTTCATCTATGAGCATCGCATGTCGGGCCTAGGGGGTTGGTAAAAGTCAGACCCCCAAAAGCGGTACAAGTCGTGTCGGAGTGTAGCCTAGAACACCCTGAGATATTACTGGAATACCTACCAGTAAATCTCCTGCCTTGGCTAAAGACTTCGTGTAATGGCTCTCCTAGACACAGCGCGATCTCACCCCCAATACCGGGAGAGACGAAACCCCTGCCGATCCGCTCACTGCCTCCATGTGGCTCGGGACTGTACCCAACTAAAACCTGTTTGCATGACTCCTTTGAGCCGTGGTAGGGTAGTAATCAAAGCACAGTGGGAACTCACACGAGACAAATAACGATCTCAGGTCGATGAACTAACCTGTACATATGTCACCAGAGAACTGCTATCTGACGTCAGGTATAATACCAACTAGCATGTTCCCAGCGAGTCCTGTCCGGTGTACTCATAACCCAATGAGTGCCTGTATACGTCTTAGGTGAACCAACTGACACCAATGGCTTGTGAGACCAGCCGCCGTCCCTCGTCGGAGTCTCGATCGTATACACTAGTCTACTAATAGAGTATCAATGCCCAGTCTCGAAACTCTCATGACTAGGGACCACTTTAAGGATGTGCTTATAGACTACCCAACTCTCACGTATATGATCGCATCATACTACTGGTAGTCAAGCAAGAATCCTAAGGGCTCTATCAACGTATAATAGTGATATGTAATATCGCCTAAAGCATGTACATGATGACAAAGATAAACCAGATAGCATACTATCATCTTGAGTAAGACTGTCCTACCGGCATAAGTCCTCCCTCAATCATTGCAATCATGTGCCTGCGATCCAATAATTGACTTTGAGGGCACTATATCCAACACAATGCTTCGAATGGAGCCATCTGTATAGTCGCCTGAAAACTGTTGTTATATGAAAACTCCACTAAATGTAAATGATCCTCCCACGATCTCTTGAATTCCAATATGCAAGCTCTCAATATATCTTCAGGAGTTTAGATCATTCTCTCGGACTGTCCGTCAATCTGAGGATGATAGGCCATACTAAAATTCATGCATGTTCCCAAACTTTCTTGTAGACTCCTCCAAAAATGAGTTAGGAACCGGGTGTCACAATAAGAAAAAATACCCACCGGTACTCCATGCAGTCTCACAATCTCCTGCATGTATCTCTCTGCTAAAACCTCCGTCAACTGTCCAACTCGAAATGGTATGAAATGAGTCGTCTTGGTCAGTCGATTGAAAATCACCCAAACTATGTTATTTCCCTTTGGACTCCATGGTAAGGCTGTCATGAAATCCATGGTTATAAGTTCCCACTTCTATTGGAGAATCGAAAGTGATTGCAACAAGCCAGCTATCCTTTGATGTTCAGCCTTGACTTGCTGAAATACCAAGCATCTCGACACGTAACGAGCAATCTCTCTTTTCATGCCTTCCTACCAAAAGTGTTGTCATAAATCTCTAAACATCTTTGTGCCTCCTGAATGTACTGAATATGCAAAACTATGAGCTTCCTTTATGAATTCTTCACGAATATCTTCTTTAGGCACACACAAACGACTTCCATATCTTAAAGAACCATCTTCATGAATCAATAAATCCGTGCGAAGTCCTTCTTCTACTTGTCCTCGCAATTTCTGCAATCTAGGATCATGCAACTATACTCCCTTAATACTATCAATCAAGGATGTTTGTACTTGCAGCTGCATCAACTGTCCTGAAGAATCTGGTGGTACAAGCTCTAACTCGAATCTCTGAAAATCTGTTATATTATCTTTCTGTGTAGTCAACATCCGTACCGCTGGCGACTGACTTAAAACATCCGGCACTATATTAACTTTTCCCGGATGGTACTTTAGATCAAGATCATAATCAGCCATCGGCTCCAACCATCTATGATGCCTCATATTGAGCTATATCTGTATAAACACATACTTTAGGCTCTTGTGATCAGTGAACACCTTTACCCTTTCGCCCAATAAATAGTGTCTCCAAATCTTCAGCGCAAAAATAACTGTTGCTAGCTCTAAGTCATGAGTTGGGTAATTCTTCTCATAAGTCTTCAATTGCCTCGACGCATAAGCTACAAACTTTCCATGCTACATCAAAACACATCCCAAGGCTTTCCCAGATGCTTCACTGTGAATAACTAATCCTCCGGAACCATCTGGCACTGTTAAAATAGGATCGGTTGTTAATCTTTGTTTCAGCGCTTCAAAAGCTGATGCACACTTCCTGGTCCAAACAAACGGCATCTCTTTTCGTGTTAACTTGGTCAAAGATTCTGCTATTCGAGCAAAGTTCTTCACAAACCTTCTATAATATCCAGCAAGCCCAAAGAAACTTCTGATCTCCCTTACATTCTTTGGAATTGGCCAATCATGAACAGCTGCAATCTTTTCAGGGTCAACTGCAATTCCATCTCCGGATAGAACATGACCCAAGAACTTCACTTCTTCAAGCCAAAACTCGCACTTGCTCATCTTAGCATATAACCTTTCTTGTCTCAACATCTGCAGTGCTATTCTCAAGTGCTCTTCTTTGCTCCTTGAATAGACCAAAATGTCATCAATGAATACTACCACGAACTGATCTAAAAATGGCGAAAAGATCTGGTTCATCAATTCCATAAATATCGCCAGTGTATTAGTAACTCCAAATGGCATCACTAAATACTCATAATGCCCATATCGAGTTCTGAACGCCGTCTTGCAAATATCTTCTTCTTTCACCCGAACTTGATGATACCCTGATCATAAATCCAACTTCAAGAATACTTTCGCGCCACTGAGTTGATCGAAAAATTCGCCTATGCGAGAGATTGGGTATTTTTTCTTAATAGTCACCCGATTTAACTCTCGATAGTCGATACACATCCTCCGCGTGCCATCTTTCTTCTTGACTAGAATAACTGGAGCTCCCCACGGTGAACCGCTACTACGAATCCAGCCTTTCTCTAGTAATTCAGAAACTTGTTTCTTTACCTCTTCCATTTCCACCGATGCCATCGGATAATAAGCCTTTGAAATCGGCGCATCTCCTGAAATAAGATCAATTGTGAACTCCACATCTCGTTTTGACCGTAAACCTGAGATGTCCTTGAACACATCCATAAAATCATAAACTACCATCAGCGCTTCATCAGCAACTTGTCCACGAACTTCACCTTTAAGTACACACAAACAGTTCCCCTTATCATGAATTTATAAGTTTGTTCTAAGACTTGTGGGTTGTTAACCTACCACACTATCGTTGTGCTACTCGAATAGATTAAGGCAGGCCTGTCAAAACTTCTTCAATCAAATATCTTACACCCGGTCAGCCTTGAGGAGGTTTGTACTAGCTCCCGCTGGGGTTAATCTCAAACTACTACAATCATCGTATGCTCTCCTGTGTTTCTCTTTGTTCTTCAAAATGCAAATGGACTGGTCACTATGAACAAGGGGAAAGATATAACACGTTTGTTGGATTCAAGTTTGCAATAAGGCATAAATTCAGAAGCAAATGAAACCAAGAGAAATAAAGTAGTACAACGAACATAAGTCAAGAAAATGAATCGAATAGGACTCCAGATTACCTAAATAGAGTACCACATTGTAACCATACCGCGGTACATACTTACAATCACATAAATGCATCCAATTCGCCTAAATCCTAGTATCAGAATCGAAAGAATAAGGGAGAGAAACAATAAGGAATCAGGAGAATTCCAAATTGAGATGCAATTTCATTTTCATATCGTCAAGATAAAAGAGTTTAAGGGAAAGATAAGATTCAAGAATTTGAATGACAAGACAATAATATGACTGGACATGTTCCTAAAATTCTGAGACTTAAGGACAATGTATTGGGAACCATACCCAACTACAAAATAAACCAAGCCCCAGCTAACCTAAAACTATGTCTCTGATACCAACAAAACCTTGTCACGCCCCGCTTCCCAAAAAACATAAAATCGAAAACGTAACAAAACCAGCCATGCTACCTACGGTAAGAAAATATCCTCCCATAGTCACATTACGGCTGTCTATCAGTAATCAAGAGCAATAATATAACTGTCTATCTCTAAATATGTTCAATAGCCACAAACGATAACAGGAAATAGTAGCGGAAGCAATAAAAATCCAATGAATAACTAACCATCAATAAAAGCTATATCAGTGAGATGGTCCTCACTGATCGGCGATCCTGTCGAAATACTCACGTGCTAAGTCAAGTATCTAGGCCATGCAAAACACAGACGTCAGTGCGTCATAAATATCATAATAATAAATTGAGAAATATACCATACAGGGTGTTATGTGCAAAATAATGTATAATTATAAATAAACAATCATAGGTAATATATCAGCAGGCTATAGGTATGTCACGTGTATTCTAAAGTCTTTGTTTCTATGTTATCTATCCTAACGGTATTTGAAACCAATTAATATAATTCTTATCGTAACTCAACAGAATATATCTCGTTTATTCCCTACGGGACCACGGCACAATATATCATGTTCATTCCCTACGGGACCATAGTATAATAAACAATAGTTATTTCGTTCACGCCCGGAATCATGGCAAAAAATAATAATATATGTTCCCTCAAAAAAAGAGAGAGAAAAGGGGAGAAAATTCCCCACGGCTCAAGCCTCACGTGTTAAACACGTATATAAGTGTTGCAATCAAACAATTATAGGATAAATAAGCCTCACGTGTTAAACACATGAGCGCCTATATGCAAAGCATATAGGCGCTGCAATCAAACAACTAAAGGCTAAATGGGCCTCACGTGTTAAACACGTGAGTGCCTATGTGTAAAGCATAAAAGCACAAAGAAAAATCCTCACTAAGGTCACGTGTTAAACAAGTGAGAATACCCTTTTGAAGTATTATCTTCAGATAGAGTTAAACTCTATGCATAGAATTAAATTCTATTTTTGTATGCAAAGCATATGAGCATTAAGAATAAATGGTCAAAGGCCAAACTGACCTCACATATTAAATATGTGAGCGCCCATATGTAAGGCATATGGACGCCAAATGAAAGAAGCTAAATAAGTCTCACGTGTTAAACACGTGAAGGCGCCTCCTTATGTAGAATTAAATTTTACTCTTGGAAAAAATCATCTCTGTTAAACAGTGATCCAACGGTGATTAAATATAGAATTAAATTCTATTGGAAGAGAATATCTCCCTGATCTTTCTAAATGAGAAGGATATTTTCTGTTAAACAGAAAATTGAAGGATCAAAGATCCAATGAGATGGAAAATATTTCCTATATCTTTCTAAACAGAGAAAGATTGTGTTCTGTTAAACCGAGCACCCTTGGATTAAAAATCCAATGGTGATAAAAAATCATTGTTTAATAGAATACAATTCTATATATGGGAAAATATTTCCTCAATCTTGTTAAAAACAAGAAAACATATTCTATAAAAAAAATAGGAACACTTGGATCAAAGATCCAACGGTGAGTAAAATTCCCTAAACAAATTTTGAGACCAATTAAATCAATTGGAATCTCTCGATAAGAGATTTTAATTAACAAATTTGCCTCCACTATATAAAGGACCCGAGACTTGAAGTCTCATATAAAGGGAACCCCCTCATAAGCTTCTGCAAAAAAATACAGAAATCTCTCAAAAACGACAGAGAATTTAATTCTCAAAAGAAGAAAGAAAATCTCCCTCTTTCAAGACTCTAGGTAAAAAAAATGAGAGATAAAAATATCACCTTTGCCTAGTATAATAGAAACAAGGGTTTAACCCTTCATACAAGAACTTAGTTCTTCCTTTGGCTTGATATTTGAAAAAGAAAATCTCCCCACAAGTTGAGAATTTAATTCTCATCGAGGAGATTCTGTTCTTCAGACTCAAAACTTAGGGGAAAAGAACTAGGTTAAAAAGAAAAAGAAAGAAAAAGAACATATGTTCTGGGAATTTAATTCCTCCAAAATTAGGGTTTAACCCTATATAAAGAACATAGTTCTTATAAAAAGAAAAGAAGAACTTACTTCTCCAATTAGAAAAAAAATGATCCAAGATCTTCAAAACAGAAATCTTGATGATCATCAATGACTAAAATGTCATTAACAGAGATTAATATCTCTAAAAACAAAAAGAACTTGGCGTCTCACGTGAGTAAAATTAGTGCTTAGCACTATTATAGTGCCTCACTTATTTCCCATGTAAGTGCCTAAAACAAACAAAAGAAGAGCTAAAACACCTCGCGTGCTTCCCACGTGAGTGTCTAAAAACAAAGAAAACTCATTTATATAGATTGGGCTGCTACCAAATAAAGCAATCCAGCACCCCAAAAATAAAGCAATCACGTGAAATACACATGAAACAAGAAAGGGAGAGGCTGAATACCTCACGTGCTTCACACGTGAGCACCAGAGCTCTAGCCATGTGCTTAGCACTTCTGTCTAAAAAAGGGGGTGAACAAACAAAACCCGAAATCAATGCTCAGAGCCTCACGTGCTTCCCACGTGAGTGCCATGCAAAGTGCTTAGCACTGTATATTCAGTCAAAATAACTAAAGTGCTTAGCACTGATTGGGCAGCACCCATATCCAAGGGCCTTACATGTTTCACACGTGAGCGCCAGAAAAGATTAGTACTTAGCACTATTCCAGCGCCCCACGAGAAACACACGTGAGCACTGTATATCTTAGTGCTTAGCACTGCTGGGTAGTATAGAAACCCAATCGCAGCCCAAATTGGCTAAGTTTCTTGAGGTTAAACCTCTTTGATTTTAAATCAACCGAGCCCACATGCTTATGATTTCCAAACTGATATTATTCTCAAACATGACTAATGATCTCTCATTGATGATATCCAAAATGATATTCATCCCATATTTCCTAAGGTAATCTTAGTCTCAAATATGACTAACGATTCTTAGGTCCACCACAACCCTTTTTTCCTCAAATACAGGATTTGGTTCAAGGATACATCTTTTCACACCTCTGATATATGTCATTATAATTCATCAACGTCTTCAGAGAGATGGCGGGCCATGACAACCAACAATTCTTTTCTCGTCCTAACTTGATGTAAAATTTCATCAAGACATGGAATGATACATCCCACATTGATACACTTCCAAATTGACATGCATGCCTCAAATCGGATCGCACCCAAAATTGGGCGCATTCCATGTCACCATCGTTCACTCCGCCATGTAACAAATACACGTGCGTGCAAGATGAATGTCGGACCGAGATGTCCCTAAACTAACAATGGACCGAAATGTCCTTAAACTAATATCCGTCCCTAAAATGGGAATGTTGGACCAAAATGTCCTTAAACTAATATTTGTCCCCAAAATGGGAATGTTGGACCAAAATATCCTTAAATTAATATCCCCCCCAAACATGGAAATAAAGGACCATGATGTCCTTAAACTAAAATAATTGAGCACATATGCTCATTTGTTTCTAAGTTGATCTTAGTCTCAAATATGACTAACGATCCTTAGATAAAACCCAAATATCCCGTGAACTGATGGGCCTCATTTATATGAGATCTGCATCCTAAGTTCACTCCCATTGGCAAACCAAGCTACCAACATGGACCTCATCAAGCAAATCCTTGATCCAAACCTATATCTCAAATATACAGATTTTGATTAATCCGTGCCCTATGGGCAACGACATAAACTAGCCTCCATATACAATCTACGGGCAACTACATAAAAACAAAATAAAACACGACACAAAGTGAACTGCTGGAGAAGGAGAAAATGGTTATCGCAATACGGTAACGTAATTAACTGCAGGGGTTTGTGCCTGCAGGGAAGAGTGTCCCGACAATCAAAAGCCCCTCACAATTGAGGGAGAATCTAATAAAGTCTGCTATATCGGTCGTATCTATCCAAACCTCCGATATACGGTGCCATAAATCAACTTAGTATTTTCAGAGAGGTGGATGGAGAAGTCCAAATAGCATCTGCCCCAAAATTCAGGTCAGACATCTCAACGTCTTGGTCCGGTCTTTCGGCGGTTAACAGATTCTAGCATACCCAGTGGGACCTTTTCCTCTTTCCACTCCACACTTCATGCGTCGTGTTTCGCGAACAAAATCGCGATTCGCTATGGTTTCCCTTGGATTCGAGGTACTAAAACTTGGTTTCTTGCTCATGTGCAGAGAAATCGATGGCTTCCTAATGCACCTCATGCAACAGCGATTCTCGCTCCACCCTAACTAGAGGAGTGACCTACGGGCCCAAGGCGGCCTCTATTTTCTCAATGCCGGTAGGGAAATTTGCGCAAGCCACTACTAGATTGTTTTTCAGGACCATGCTCCCACAAGTGAATTTTGGTGCCTCAGCGCCGCAAGAGGAAGCTCCTAAAAGGTTGGTCTTCGATCGACAAGCAACCACAATAGCCCCTCTCAACGGGCCATCCAAATCTGATGTCTCATTCTTCTACGGGCTAAGCAAGAACCCGAACGGGCCCGCAAAGAAGCTCGTGATACCTGAAGGGGATGCCCCAAAATAGATAGCCCTCCCAACTCCTCCTACAGGCGAAGCCGTCAAAAGTGCTTCCCCTATCAGAAAGTCGGTCTTCGAAAGGTCGGTCCTTTCTACTCAAACTCTGCCAAGGACGTCGGTCTTCAACATCCTGATACCGACTTAAGCCCCTCAGCAAAGCCGGGGACACGAAGAAGCCACTTCCAAAACTAAGGCGGTCCCTTCTATAAGGCACGCTCGATGTCGCCACTGGCAGCGAGTGAGAAAACCTGGGGGCAACTCCCCCTCTGGACTTACTCCGCCAGATCCAATGGTGGAAGTTGATATTGCTGTTCCAACCAAGAACAGCTTTGATCCGCTTGAGAGGGTACGTAAGAACTCCCCAACAGCAGTGCTGAAGAAATCACCTCTGCCAGCAGAGGCCACTGTTCAGGAAGAACCGGAGCGCCCCCATCAGCGGCTCTCCTCGCAAATTCATAGGGTCTGGAGAAGTCCAGGACTCTGTGATTGACCAAAATCACTCCTGTCGATCGAAGAAATCGAAGGCTCGGCAAGAAAAGGACCACTTCTCCATCATACAGCGAGGGGCTTCTTCTATACAGGAGCCTATTACAACGGCTCCTTCAACTTCAACCTCCCACAAAAGGATGGGGCTGGAGAAAATCCCACCGCCGGCGGCAAATTCCAAAGGCGATGGACCCAAACGCCCCAAGGCCAGGAGCATAACAATACATACAGTCTACATGGCTTCGAGGAAAGAAGAAAGCCCTGCTTCGGTGGGGTCACCAACCGCAAACTCGGATGTTGACAAAGGCTCAGGAGTAATAGCAAAAGCTTCAGGAAATGCTGACCAAAATGGCAGCACTTACCGGACAGAAAGAAAGTCCAGATCCAGCAGCCGAACAACGCCAAGAGCAGGAGACCGATACAGAGTTCCTGCGAAGGGTGCTTGAGAGAAAAGACAAAGAAGCAGCTGAACAAGGTTCCAACATAAAGCAGATGGCTCTCTTGTTCCAAGACATGGTTGGAATGATGATCCAGCTAAAACCCCCAGCTAAGGATCCGCCGATAATTATCGAGGATGACAGAAGGGAAATATCAAACCCTCTTCCGGCCTTATCAACAGCCAAGGTGGAAACAATCTTCAAGGCTGCTCTTGATGATTATATTGCTCAACAAATAAGAGCTCATCAAGCTAATGAAACGGCTGGCCAAATCGTTGGAATTGGGCGACCGTATCCAGGCTGGTATTATCAAATCAAATACCCGCCGGGTATACGGTCCCCAAATTCCATGTACACAAAGGGACATGCAACCCTCATCAGCACGTCGCGCAATTCAGAGCTCTGTGCGGCAACACGGGGGGTGACGACAAACTATTACTTTGCCAGTTCATAGCATCTTGTCAGAAATCGCCTTTGAATGGTACTCGGAGCTCCCAAATGACTCCGTAAAAACATTCGCAGAGATGGAACTGTTGTTCACACAGCGTTTCTCCAGCGCAAGCGAGCGCACCCCGATCATGGTATTAATCGATGCCAGGGTAAAGCCAGGAGAAACTTGGGTCCAATACGCGATTCGGTGGAGGAACTTATGGTCTAAGTGCGAATAGTGCATTGAAGAATCTCCTGCTATGGGCATGTTCATCGGAACTCTTAATCCTCAAACAACTGTGTCCCAGTTCATGACATTCTTCAAACCAACGACCTTCCACGCTCTGATCGATAAACTGGCCTAAATGGACCAGATGGACCACGGGCCTTCTTCCTCAAATAAGGACCCTCGAAATAGAAAAGGTAAAGGGAAAGCGACCTTCGTTGCTAATACGCAACAACAACCGAGTGGCCCAAAACCAGCTGCTTGCCAAAACAACGCGTGTCCGCGCCCATCCTTAGAGGAAAGACTAGGACATGCTTACTTGTTTCCCCGTGACAAGACAAGGAGACTATTCGAATTGGCAATGCGTAATAAACTTATCACATTGCCAGACCCGTGGCGTCCACTGCAACCCGGCGATGTTAATAACCCTAATTACTACTACTATCCAAGAATGGTGAGCCACCCAATTAAGGATTGCTACGTCTTTAAGAACTAGGTTGAAGACCAGTATCAACAGGAGAAATTCGCGCTGTTTGATAACTGGAGGGTAAACCCACCACAGAAGCACATTCACAAAAAGGTGGATGCTCCGGGAGCATCATGCTCACTTATGGAAGAAACTCCATGGGAAGTGGTTCTTTCATCAAAAACCAAAAGAATGCTAAAGGATCTACATGCATATTCAGCAGTCAGGTGGAAAAGCCCACTTGAATCCGAAATCATCGATGAGATGTTGAAACCACATCCCGCACCAAAAGTTGTTGACAAATGGCAAAACCCCCCAAGTCGAGCCTTCAAAGTCTTTGAAGAAAAAGAAGAGGACCAAGAAGCCTGTGCAGCCTGCCGAGTATGACGATAAGCGCACAGACATACAAAAGTACATTGACGTGCTGGAGGAGTACAACCAGAAGGCGCGGACACCGGTCATGCTCGAAGAGTTCCTCAAGCATATTCTTGAGAATGAAGATAGTGACAACGATGAGGAAAATGACTCATCAGGAGATGTCGGGGACCGTGTAGAAAGTTGCCATATAGTCTCCCGTTCGTCGTTAAATGATAAAGAAACTCCCTCGGCGTCAGAAAACAACACGGAGGAACTGGGTGCAGAATCAGCGCTAAAATCCCCGGAATTGTTAAAAGACATGATCAATAGGCTGTTAAACGAAGCCTTTCAAAAAAGAAAAGTTGACTGAGGACGCGAAACGGCCATATACGAAAAAGCGAAGCATCGGCATCAGGATGAAGAAGCTGCGGCAAGGACGAGTCGTAAAATACTCCGGCCAAACCGAAGCACACCTGTTACAAATAAGGACAGGCTCAAAGCAGAGAAGCGGTTCGCCAAAGCCCTGTCAATCGGAATGAAGCTTCCACCTCTCATAGGAAACACTCCCGGGGTCATATGCCTTGACGGAAAGGATTCACATCCAAACCACTGCCTATATTATCGGAGGGTTACCCACCCCACCGAAGGATGCAGTGCCTTCAAGAAGTGAAGGTAAGGATATGTTGCCCATCAAAAACACTTCAAGAGGATGAAGCGCGAAGCTCGTGCTCGTCGACGGCAAAATAGTGTGACAAACGTGCATGAAGAAACGACTGGCAACTATCATATGGTTGGTACCAGTTCAGAAGGGGGAAAACCCTAAGTTCTTACCTTCGGGAGCGATTTTGAGGACGAAATACCCTTCAGCCCTCTCTTTGAAGACTTCACTTAGGGAAAAGAAGAGGAGGAGAAGAAATGCGAAAACATTCGGCTACGTAACCGTACGCTGCATGAGAAGAACCTCGGACCTACGAACAAAGGCACGAGCAAAAAATACAAAGGGAAAGAAAAAATCTCTGAAGAAATTTCCCTTGACGATGGAGTTGACAAAGAGCTCACAGCAAGGGACCCGCCTAAAAAAACAAGGTGGATTACAATGTCCTAGCACATCTGAAGAAAATACCCTCACAACTGAGTATATTGGATGCTCTCCTCCTGTCCAAAGAAGCACGAGATTTCTTAATCAAGGCGCTACAAGAGCACGATCAGTTCCAAGCTTTCTTCGCAGAAGAGAAGATGAAGGATGAACTGGTAGAGGTTCATACAGCTGACATTACATTCAGTGATGAAGATCTCCTCCTCGGTACGTGTGACCACAATCGATGGAGGAGATCGGGGCATGTAAAAAATATATACACTATATCATTTTAGTTTTTGGTTTAGCTTTTAAGAGTTGTGTGAGCTTAAGCTTGGTTTCTTCTTCTTCTTCCCTCTTGGAGATTTCTTTTGAGAGCTTCATTATGGAGGTACATTACCAGATACTGCCACGACATCAAGATAAGAAAAATCCGTGTCGACAACAAATCCTCCGTTAACCTTCTCAACGTGAGAGTGCTGAAGGAGATTTACAAGGACGTTCAGAACCTTGCCCAAGATAAAATTACCATCTCCGGGTTCGACTCACAGTCGTCATGAATGCTTGGGTCCATAATACTGACGTTAAGCTTCGGGTTGCTCATCACAGACATCAAATTTCATGTCATTGACGCCAAGACTTGCTATAATGCTTTGATCAGCAGGCCTTGGTTACATGAGTACAACGTCATCCGTACTATACAACATCAGTGTATGAAGTATTTTAAGGATGGCTCGGAGTACACCATCATAGGGGAGCTAAATCAGTTCTCCATAAACGAGGTCCGAAAATATGAAGACGCAAAGTACATCCTACCAGAATTAGAGGATACGGAAAGGTGTCATAAGCCGGAAGATAAACAGAAGTCTGTCACCACTACCCCGATCTTTGGGAGCGATACCGAGGAAGACGAAGAAATAGTCTACTTGGGGCAACCCCAGAAAGAAAACAATAAGCCCGGGCCATCTATTCCTATTCTGGTCTTTGGCAGCGGCTCTAAAGACGAAGCAAATGCAATGTTCTCCATCCACCCGTCAATGCAAACTTTTGCCGGAACGGATCAGAGTCTACAAATTACAATGGCTCCGCCTCAGCATTACAAGAAACTTGATGCGTTCCATACATACAGCGTACAAGAACTGAAAACTTTTTACGTACCTCCCAGACGAAAAGGTGAAAAAGTGATCCTCTTCTACCTATCGGCGGAAAATAAAGTAGAAAAAGAAGCCCGGCATGGTGCCGATTTTGCACTCGACAGGCTTCAACCAATCTGTCTGTCCAAATATTACGCGGGGGGATTAAAGAGGCTGTTAAGATGCCAAGGTGTACCCCTCGAACAAACTGTTCGACAAGCCCAATTCTACAAAAAGATTTGGGATATTCCCGGGTCTCAGCGAAAGATGCCCAACGGAAAGATGGAGACAACCAGGCTCGGAAACGTTCGATCCAAGAAACGGGAGTGACTCCACAGTTACCGCGTCATAAACAGCTCCAGTGAAGGGGAAAATGCTCTGCTAAATAGCTGTGACGTTGAAACAAAGCGAAATCCCGCTCTAAGAACGTTAAGTCCGTCACTCGAAGAACCGACAAGCTAATAAAAGAAGCTTTTCAAAAGAGCCGAGACAATCACAGCCGTGAAATGACCATTTATGAAAATGCCAGGGCACAGTGTCTTAATCAACAATCTACGGAGAAGGAATACTATAATGCTCTTCATCCCCGCTCCACTGTATGTTCTCGCGAAATGGGAAAATCCCGAAGTAAAGGAAAAGAACGCAAACAACGTTCGAAAACAACAAAGTGGATCCAAGACGCCATGCAATTGAGAAAAACTCGGTTGGAGCTCGTCCTTTATAAAGAAAATGGGTCGGGAATACTCTTTCCCCCAAGACAAGACAAGGAAAATATTCAACCTTGTCATGAAGCACCAAATGATGACGCTTCCGGAGTCTCGGCACCCTGAACAAATAAACGAGATCTATCACCCGAATTATTGCTCCTACCACCGAGCAATATATCATCCCCTTAATGACTGCTTCACCTTTAAAAACTGGATAGAAGACCAGTATCGACAAGGTAGGTTTATGTTATCCGACAGCTGGAGGGTAACCCCGCCATAAAAGCATGAGCCAAAAAGAACCTACCACGTCAGGTTAGAACCGGCTCGACAACAAGAATGGAAGCGAACTCATACCTTCCATATGATAACACTCTCAAAAGAGAGAGGACACGAGACTATGAATGACCTCCACATGTGCTTCACAAATGAAGATGAGGAAGGGGTGATCTCAAAGTTTCCACTAGCACCAAAAGAGCTGGAAGATGGGATACACACTACGGCGGACATCTTAAGAAAAGTTGACTTAGGGACGGACAATGATCCGAAGCCAACATTCATCGGTGAGTTACTATCTAAAAAACAGGTAGCCACGTTAAAAGACGTGCTCATGCAATATAAAGATGCTTTGTGTGAAACTATTCCGAAATTCCAAATCTAGATCCAAAGGTAGCAGTACATAAACCGGCCATATCGCCGGACATAAAACTAGTCAAACAGGCGCCAAGAAGAATGTGGCTCGAACTTGAGATGAGTATCGACGCTGAAGTCAAGAATTTAATCAACTCCGGCTTCATCCAAAAAGTTCAATATCCCGACTGGATCGCTAACATCATTCCAATGATGAAGAAAAATGGGACGGTGCGCATCTGTGTGGACTTTCGGGACCTCAACAAAGCTTGCCCGAGGATGACTTCCCAGTACCTGTTACCAAGCTAATAATCGATAACACGTCTACCCATGACGTATTCTCCTTCATGGATGGATCTTCATAATACAATCAAATAAAAATGCATCCTGAAGACCAAAAGCATACCGCCTTCCGGACTCCTCTGGGCATATTTTGCTATAAGGTGATGCCCTTCGATTTAAAGAACGCTGGCGCTACCTACCAAAGGGCCATGACAAAGATCTTCGATGACCTCATACACGAGATCGTCGAATGCTACGTTGACGGCCTTGTGGTAAAGAGAAGATCTCACGAGGAACATTGGAAACATCTAAAAATAGTGTTCCGACGTCTTCGGAAGTATAATCTGAAGATGAATCCTCTAAAATGCGCGTTTGGAGTCTCCTCAGGAAAATTCGTAGGATTCATCATACGACACCAGGATATCGAAATAGATCCCCCAAAGATCAAGGCGATTATGGAAATGCCCACGCCAAGAACTCTCAAACAGTTGCGATCTCTTCAAGGAAAGCTCGCATATATCCGGCGGTTCATAGCCAACCTCTCCGGAAAATGTCGTCCCTACAGTCATTTGATGAAGAAGGAGACCCCGTTCGTTTGGGATCAAAAATGCCAAAACGCACTGGATGAAATCAAGCAATACCTGTAAAATCCACCGGTATTGACCGCTCCGGTTAAGAGAAAACCCCTTATCCAATATACAAAAACCCTTAAGGGTACTCTAGACGCGCTATGGGCACAAGAGAACAATCAAGGAAAGGAGAGTGCTCTGTACTATTTGAGTCGAGTTCTCCTAGGGGAAGAAAATAACTACTCCCTCATCGAAAAGCATTGCATGGCACTGATCTTCACGATAACGAAGCTCAGACATTACGCCTTGGCACATGAGATCCATCTCACATAAAAGGTGGATCCTCTCAAATATCTGATATCAAGGGCCATACTAACAGGAAGGCTTACCAAATGGGCCCTCCTCCTGATGGATTTCTCGATAACGTATTGTCCCTTCAAAGCAATGAAAGGGCAAGCCATTGCCGACTTTCTTGCGGAGCATCCGATACCAGCTGACTCACCATTAAATTGTGAATTTTCGGACAAACATGAATTCGACGCAATCGAAGAAGAAAAGGATTCCTAATAGGAACTCTAATTTGATGGAGTATCTTCCATGAAGAGGCGAAAGCAAAATATCCCTATAATCAAATCTGGGGTGGGCCTTATCTTCGTGACTCCGCAAGGAGGGATATTGCGTTATGCCCTCTCTTTAACAGAGCTAAGGACTAATAACGAAGTTGAATATGAAGGTTTGATAGCAGGTCTCGAGATCGCTGTCGACATAGGAATCAAAGACCTCCTCATATATGGAGACTCCCAGCTGATCGTCAACCAAGTAAAGGGAGACTATCAGACATGCAAGCTAGAGCTGATAAACTATGGCGAAAGAGTGCAGCAACTGCTGACACAAATCCCCTCCTACATTCTAGAGAGTATACCGCATGCAGAAAACATCAAGGCGGACGCGTTGGCCAAATTGGCTAAGGAACTGGCCGATGAATACCTCGATGACATAAAGATCATTGTGCAAAACCGCAAGATTCTCACGCCAACAAATATATCTTCGGAAGACCTGATAGAGACATTCGAAGGGAAAGAAATGACTGAACAAGTATCCCTTCAAATAGAGGATGAAGAAAAGGTCAAGGATTGGAGGGAAGTCTTCATAGACTACTTCAAATCCCAACAAACGCCCAAAAATATGTCGTTTAGACAACAGCTCATGAAACAGGTTTTGTCTTTCGTCTTCGTCAATGATACTCTATATAAGAGATCGTTCGGCTGTCTATGGCTAAGATGCCTGGGACTAGAAGAAGCGAAGAGAGTCGTCCAAGAAACTCACGACAGACTCTGCGGTTCTCATCAAGCTGGGCCAAAGATGAAGCTGAAGATAAAAAGAATGGGTTACTATTGGCCCACAATGATACAGGACCGCCTCGAATATACGAAACGGTGTCACTCGTGCCAAATGCACGGGGACTTAATCCACCAACATCCAAATCCGCTACACCCTACAGTGGCTAGCTGGCCGTTCGAAATATGGGGAACCGATATAATTGGCCCTATTGAACCGACATCGTCCAAAGGACATCGGTTCATACTAGCAACGACCGACTACTTCTCCAAGTCGGCAGAAGCAGTACCACTAAGGGATGTGAAGACAGCAGAGAATATCCTCCATTTCTTCAGAACCCATGTCATCTATCAGTTCGACACTCCGCGACGAATCATCTCGGATAATGGGTCAGCTTATAGAAATCATAAAATCAGCCACTTCGCACAACAGCATAAAATAGATTGGAGATACACTTCAGTCTATAATCCTCCGGACAACGGTCTAGCTGAAGCTTTCAACAAGACCTTGATAAAGATTATAAAGAAAACAGTGTCCAGAAACAAAAAAGATCGGCACGAGAGGCTGCACGAAGCTCTCTGGGTGTACAGAACAACGTTCAAGACGGCCACGAATATGACACCGTATGCATTGGTGTTAGGCACGGAAGCAGTGCTTCCACAAGAAATAGAACTCCCCTCTCTATGAGTAGTGGTTTGATACGAGCTAACAGATGAAGAAAATGCTCATCTTAAGCTCGAGGAGCTCGACGCCCTTGACAAAACTCGCCATATAGCACAGCAAAACTTGGAGGCTTATAAGGCAAGGATGACACGGTCATACGAGAGACTGACCAGGCTGAGAAAATTCTGCCACGGCGAACTCTTTCTAGTCGTCAAAAGACCAATGATTCCCAATCGTGCAAAATGGGGGAAGTTCAAGCCGAACTATGAAGGCCCATATATTATATACAAAGTCTTCCAAGGTGGAGCCTACCTGCTCATAGATGCATGGCAAAAGACCCTTCCGGCCAAAAAACGGCCGATTCCTCAAAAAATACTATGCTTGACAAGTCACGACTTAGGTCAATAATAAATGACGAAGCTTGCGTCCGCTCGCTATCTTCCTGAGTCAGGACTCTCAGAGTAGTATCCAAAAAGCTCCATCGCCACAAAAACGGTGACAACGGACCGAGAAGTCCTTAAACTACTATCGGCCTCAAACATGGCGACAATGGACCGAAATGTCCTTAAACTAACAACGGATCAAGATGTCCCTAAACTAATAATGGACCGAGATATCCCTACACTAAAATTTCACCTCAAACATGGCGATAATTGACCAAAATGTCCCTAAACTAGCGCACCACCCCAAATACGGCTACGTCCTCTCTTGAGATCTATATTGCGATCGAAGTCTCAACGGCGAAGGTTGCAACTCAAGTCCCACCGGAAAATAGATGGGCACCTACGACGAAACTACTCTCGGTATTCCATCGTTAAAAAAACGATATGTCCATGTTGGATATGTAAGCCCTAGAGGCTATTATTGTATATGTATATATGTGGATGCTAGGGATATGTATGTTCAGGACAATCTTGCTCAGTTATATAGTATATTATTTGAGTTGTCTTTATCTTGATATGTGTATTTATTTTTATTGATGCTTTATCCTACTTACACATATTGATAAAGACTTGATACAGTAGTATACTATTATGGTTTGACTTTATCTTAACATGTGCATATGTTATACTCGTTATTACATATGGCAGTTACATGTTGATAAAGCCCGTAGGATCTTGCTTGACTACCAGCGTTATGATGGCGATCATACTTGTGGGAGCTAGGTAGTCCATAAGCACATCTTTAAAAGATCCCTAGTCGTGTGAGTATCGAGACTGGGCATCGATATTCCGGAGTAGACTGGTGTATACGTTTTTAGACCCCGAAGAGGGACGATGGTTGGTCCCGCGGCCATTGGTCTGATGCACCTGAGATCGTATACAGGTGCTCACTGGGTGTGAGTACACTGGACGAACTCACCGAGAACTTCTAGATGGTACTATACCTATCGTCAGATGGAAGTTCTCAGGTGACATGAGTACAGGTTAGTCTTCAGATCTGAGATCGTCATTTGTCTCGTGTGAATTCCCACTGTACTTTGATCACTACCCTACCACGGCTCTACTGAGTCGTGCAAACAGGTTTTGGTTGGGTACAGTCCCAAGCCACATGGAGGCGGTGAGCGATTGTTGGGGATTCATCTCTCCAGGTATAGGGAGTCGATATCGCACTGTGTTTGATTGACCAGGACCATAAGACCTTGGACAAAGCAGTTATGATTTACTGATAGTTTAATCAGTAGTTTCTCGGATTGGTCCTGAGCCGCATCTGCACGAATTATCGGGTTATTAGGGTCTGACGTTTACCACCCCTAGATCCGGTATGCGATACTCTCAGAAGAAGAGACCAGACTGTACGGAGATTGTATGGATAGGCTCAGTAGGGATCCAGATGAGTTTACTCATCGGCCTTCCTTTTCGACAGGTACCTGGGTAGCCGTTACGTGTAGCTAGTACCGCTGACGTGCTTGTGGTTAAACCCATTGCCAACATACTGTCGAGTCTTTAGAGTCCCATACAGAGGGTTTCCCTGCTTCGGGCGAAACGATGTAGAGGCCATATGGTTTTACGGCAGGGGTTCGATCATATACGTGTACTAGCTACACGGATCATGATTCGGACGGATAATACTAGTGGGTTTTGGTTTAAGCCGGATCCTAATATTATATTGTTGGATTATTTTCATCTCTTTGTATTCGTATTTTCGGAATACGGATACGGGTATGTATATACGGTGAGGGGTATTCTTGTAATTTATGCAAGAGTGCTTCTAGAAGAAGACACCTCATTTATGTTTTAACCATTTTGGTTAAATGGTTAATGAGGTGGAGATATGAGGTGTTGATTATCATTAAATGAAGTATGGCTACTTGGTGACTCATGGGGTGACTCACTTAGTGACTCATGGTTTACTATTGAAGTATGATTGATTCATTGTTTGTGAATTATTGGCATGCTTCATTGATTCACAAGACTTAGCCATTATTCATTCATCATTCTATCAACACTACACTCTCCCTTGACCTCAAGCTTCCTTCTTCTTCCTCAACCCCAAAATGTCTCATGTGTTGAGAAACCTAGGGTATATTGAGACAAATCAATCCATCATCACTCTCTACATTATCTAGGCTACCTAGATTAGCATACTAAGTACCCTAGTTACTTCGGTTTAGAGATAGGAGCTTAAAGTACACACTCTCGGGTGGATCATCTTTGACGCGAAGAGGCCGACAATCATGCACGATCCGTACACCCTTCGAGGAGCTAAAGGAGAGAAGTGAAGACCCGAAGGACTTGAGCCTTTAGGTATAAACTTCTATCATAGTATATAGAACTCCTTTGCTTGCTAGTTAAGTTTATGGTAGACCGGTTAAAAGGTTATTCGAGTGCCCGTTTTAATCGTAGAAAAAAATTTGTTCCGCAAACGGCCACGAAAGATGGCCAGGGTATTAGTGCAACCCAACATGGTATCAGAACCACCCCATAAACCCATACTAGCTAGTTTAGACGTGTTTAAAACATCGATTGACCGAAATTTTCAAAACCGCAATTCCATTATCACGGTTGCTGTCGATTTTAAAAGGTGTTCAAAAATTATTTTTGTAAGTCTGCGTTACCCAACCCGGTACTTCCGGGGAGGCGGAATAGGTAAAAAAACAAATTTTTATCACAAGGTAACATAGACTTTCTTGAGGATCTTTACCAAACCATTTCTAACAAACAACTAGAGATTCTATCTACTGTGCTTAGGAGATTATACCTCACGAAAACGGTCCTTCGGTTCTTCCCTCCGATGTCCTCCTCGTCCATGCAAGCTCCGAGGATCGATCCGGATCTTGGTCACCTCCGCGGCCTCCTAGAGTCGAAGACGATCCACCCGAGAGTCTATAGTCCGAGCTCCACCTCAAGCCGAGGTAACTAGGGCAACAAGTTTGCTATGCTTGATGTCCTAGGTGATGTAGAGGAAGAAGATGGATTTGTTTGTCTATTTTATTTCTATTTTTCTCAACACATGAGAGCTATAAAAAAATCTAGAGAGGAGGAAGAAGAAGAACCATGGGAGTTTTCTTTTGGATGAGAGAGAAAGCCAAAGAGATAATGATGCATAAGAAAAATAATTACCATTCGTTTGTCATGATAAAGTGTAATGGTTACCATTGATTTGACCATTATCATGTCAAATTAAATCCAAGCCATAAGAAGAGTCTAGAGCTCACAAGAAATATCCAAGTCAATAATGGTCAACTAGGTCAACATGGTCAACATGGTCAAATGGTCAAAGCAATTAGCCATAACACAATTATCATCAAAAAGATATTTTCCTCACCTCATAATGGTTTTGACCGAATCAATGGTCAAAACCCTAATGGGGCAACTCTTTCTTCGCTCCTCACAACCGTGCATACACACCCGCATCCGCATTCCGTAGAATGCAAATGCACAGAAGAAAAAACTAATCCATCTATACAATACTAGGATCCGGCTTAAACCAAAGCCCACTAGTATTGTCTGCCCAAACATCATACGCGCACAAGTGCACGTAAGTGATCGCAGCCCTGCCGTAAAACCATACGGCCTCTACACCTTTTGCCCGGTGCAGGGAAACTCTCTGTGTGGGACTCTAAAGACTTGACACTACGCTGGCAGTGGGTTTAACCACAGACCGCAAGCGGCACTAGCTGTACGTAACGGTCCCCAGGTAGATGTCGAAAAGAAGGCTGATGAGGTAAACCCATCCGAACTCCTACTGAGCCTGAATGTGACAATCTCCGTACAGTCCAGTCTGTTCGTCTAAGAGTATCGCATGTCGGGCTTAGGGGGCGGTAAACGTCAGACCCCTAATAGCGGTATAAGTCGTGTCGGAGTGTAGCCCAGAACACCCTGAGAAACTACTGGAAACACTACCAGTAAATCTCGCTTGCCCTGGCCAGGGACTTTGTGTAATGGCTCTCCTAGACACAGCGCCATATCAACCCCCAATACCGGGAGAGACGAATCCTATCTAACCGCTACTGCCTCCAAGTGCTTCAAGACTGCACCCAACTACTACATGTTTGAACGACACCTTTGAGCCATGGTAGGGTAGTAATCGATGTACAGTGGGAACACACTCGAGGCGAAGTAGCAGCGTCAAGTCGACGGACTAAGCTGTACTCCTGTCACCTGGGAACTGTTATCTGACGATAGGTATAGTACCAACCAACAGTTCCTGACGAGTCCTGTCCAGTGTACTCGTAACCTAACGAGCACCCGCATACTATCTCCAGTACGACGTACTAATGGCTGTGGGACATACCATCTCCCCTGCTGGGATGAGAAGCGTATACGCTAGTCTACTCCGGAGTATCGATGCCCCGTCTCAATAATCCTACGACTAGGGACATATATAAGGATGTGCTTGTAGATTACCCAGCCCCCACTAGTGTGACTGCCATCACAACGCTGGTAATCAAGCAAAGATCCTAAGGGCTCCACTAATATGTATAAGCGATATGCTAAAAGAAACACATGCACATATTGAAATAGAAACAAACCAAGTAGCATACTACCATTTTGAGCAAGATTGTTTATACAACTGTGAATATCCCAAGCTTCCATTAAGTAATATACAAACTAGTATGATACAGTAATGGCCTCTAAGGCATATACACTAACAATCTCCCACTTGCACTAGGGCCATGTACTGGCGTATCGATGACCTATCATCTCGATCAGCCGCTCGAACTGAGTCTGGGGTATGGCCTTCGTGAATGGATCTGCAGTGTTATTCTTCGAATCTACTCTCTTCACCTCGATCTCCCAGTAATCTACGATCTCCCTGATCAGGTGGTACCGCCTCAAAATGTGTCTGGACTTCTGATGGGACCTGGGTTCCTTCGCTAAAGCTATAGCGCCGTTGTTGTCACAATACAGCGGTATTGGATCAACAATGGTAGGAACCACCTGAAGCTCCGTGAGAAACTTCTTCATCCAGACAGCTTCCTTTGCGGCATCGCAAGCAGCTATGTACTCCGCTTCCATCGTCGAGTCAGCAATGGTTTCCTGCTTGGAGCTCTTTCAACAAATCGCCCCTCCATTGAGGGTAAAGACATAACCCGACATGGACTTGGAGTCATCCTTGTCACTCTGGAAGCTGGAGTCAGCAAGGGCCTCGATCTGGAGGTCTTTTCCGCCATACACCAAGAACATCTCCTTAGTCCTTCTCAGGTACTTGAGAATGTTCTTTACTGCTATCCAGTATTTCTCCCCTGGGTCCGACTGATACCGGCTTACAACGCTCAATGCGTATGCTACATCTGGTCTGGTACACAACATCGCATACATTATAGAGCTTACCGCAGATGCGCAGGGTATAGATGACATGCGAACCCTTTCCAAATCAGTCTTGGGAGACATCTCTTTGGAGAGGGTGATTCCGTGACAAGCCGGTAGATTACCGCGCTTTGAATCTTCCATACTAAATCGTTTCAGTATGGTGTCGATGTACCTGGACTGCGAAAGTCCAAACATCCTCTTAGATCTATTACGATAGATCTGGATCCCCAGAATGTAGTTGGCATTGCCCAGGTCCTTCATGGAGAACCTTTGTGACAAGAATCCTTTAACTGACTGTAGCATAGGAATGTCATTTCTTATTAAGAGAATGTCATCCACGTACAAGACGAGGAATACCACAGTTCTCCCTACAATCTTATTGTAAATGCATGGTTCATCTAGATTTTTGATAAAGTCGAATTCTTTGACAGTATCATCAAAGCAGATGTTCCAACTCTGCGATGCTTGCTTTAGTCCATAAATGGAATTAAGCAACTTGCACACTTTACCGCGGCTCCCACTCTGAATGAAACCCTCCGGCTGATCCATATAGATGCATTCTTCCAAATTTCCATTTAGAAAAGCCGTCTTTACGTCCAACTGCCAGATCTCATAATCGTGGAACGCAGCAATGGCAAGAAGGATCCGAATGGATTTGAGCATAGCCACTGGAGAAAAGGATTCGTCATAGTCCAATCCAGGTCTTTGACAAAAACCCTTCGCAACAAGTCTAGCTTTATAGGTTTCAACCCGCCCATCTACACCAATCTTCTTTTTGAAGATCCATTTGCAGCCTACGGGTTTTACCCCTTCTGGAGCAATGTCCAAAATCCAAACTTTGTTGGTGTACATGGACTCCATCTCGGTCCGCATTGCATCCAGCCATCTTACTGAGTCACCGCTCTGAATGGCTTGCTGGAAGCTAGTAGGCTCATCATTTTCAATGATGCAATCCTCTCGATCCCCGTCTATGAGAAAACTGTAGTATCTCTCAGGCGGAAGAGACTTCCTACTACTCCTGCGGAGTGGCGCTGGGATGTCCGGTTATCCTGAAACTTCTGGTTCCACCAAGCTTTCAGTAATAGATTGTGGTTCTGGAATTTCTTCCAGTTCTATTGCGCTCCCACTTATCTGATTTTCTAAAAATTCAGTTTCCAAGAAGTGGGGATGTTGAGAAACAAAATCCTTTTATTCCTCTGCGGAATAGAAAAGATACCCTCTAGAGTTCTTAGGGTATCCCACAAACTTACACATTACTAAGCGTGCCTCGAGCTTGTCCTCATGCTGCCTTTTTACAAAAGCTGGACATCCCTATGTCTTAAGATACTTAAGACAGGGTTTCTTCCCATTCCACATCTGATATAGTGTGGTAGGCACAGTCTCGGTTGGAACCTTGTTCAAAAGATATGCAGCTGTTTCTAGTGCATAACCCCAGAAGGATCACGGTAACTCAGCCTTACTCATCATGGAACGAATCATATCCAATAGGGTTCGATTCCGCCTTTCTGATACACCATTGTGTTATGGTGTGTATGGAGGAGTACGCTGAGAGAGAATACCATTCTCTTTTAAGTAGCCCAGAAACTCGGCACTCAAGTATTCACCACCTCGATCAGATCTCAGTGTCTTGATACTTTTGCATGTTTGTTTTTCAACTTCATTCTTGTATTCCCGAAATTTCTCAAAGGCCTCGGATTTATGCTTCATCAGGAAGACATGTCCATACCTAGAGAAATCATCTGTAAAAGTAATGAAGTATGAATAACCACTTCACGCATGTGTAGACATTGGACCACACACGTCACTGTGTATAAGTCCCAAGAGCTCGCTCGCTCTTACTCCGTATCCAGTGAACGGAGTCTTTGTCATCTTTCCCATGAGACAAGATTCACAAGTAGCATAAGACTGATACTCGAACGGATTCAAGTACCCCTCTTTATGTAACTTTGTTAATCGTGTATCATTAATGTGACCCAGTCTATAATGCCATAAGAAAGTCTGATTTGTTTCCGGAGACTTTCTTTTAAGTGTGTTCTGGACACTGAAAACCTGAGCTTGATTCAATACGTATATTCCGTTTTCTAATGTACCTGACCCAATCAGAACTTGATTTAGGTGGATGTGGACCACATCGCTTACAAAAGTAAAATCATATCCTTCCTTAGAAAGTAAGGATACAGATATGATATTACAAGTTAGACTAGGTACATACAAACAGTTACGCAGAATCAATATCTGCCCACTTGTCAATCCAAGGTGATATTCCCCTACGGATTCAGCGTCCACGCTCATTCCGTTAGCAACCCTGAGAGTCATATCACCTAACCTGATAACTTTACGGTTTCTCAAAGACTGTAATGAATTACAGATGTGAGATCCTGATCCAGTATCTAGTACCCAGGAAGTAGAGTTAATTGACATACAGTTTTCTATTACAAACACACCCGAAGCCGAAGCCACAACATGCTTCGAATCCTGGCTACTGGCTTTTCTAGCCCTGCAATCCCTCTGCCAATGTCCTTTCCCGTAACAGTAGGAACGTCCCTCCTTCACCACATCTAGTCCCGAAACTTTTGCCCTTCCCTTTCCTTCTACTTCCCTGGTTTCCTTCAGGGTGTAAGTAGAGGGCAGAGACTGTAGAATCAAGTCTGTATTTGGCATGTTCTTCAACGTGGTCTTCAGGTCCGTGAGCTCATCAAAATAGCTAGTCTCTGTAAGGACATTGTCCCTTATAGATAACCCGATAGCCAATCTCGCTTGAAGCAATTCGTTCGAGGTCTCATATCTTACAATACGAGATTGCTCTCCATATAAATCTTTGTTATGGAGGAAGACGGAAACTAAGTCCATCTTCTCGTTCTGCCTCTGGTATGTACCATCAACTGAGACCAACACGAGGCACTTGGTATTCGCACAGTCTTTTTCCGATGTCTTACGGATATCAGTATCCGTGACGATGGAAACTGGTCCTGAGACAGCAGGGGTTGGATTAGTGAAGAGGTGTCCCAGTTTGTCATGGGTAATGGACATCTGGATAGACCTTTGCCAGTCATTACAGTCAGATTCAGTCATTTTATTATCTAGATGTAACCTATGCCTGGTCACTGGGTCGCTGCAATTAAGAGAGAGAGAGAAGAAAACACTTAGCATGATGCTCTTGCAAATTTAGATTGGTTTTTAGTTTATCTAAACAGGATAGCTCCCACTGTTTCTCGAATCCTTTCTCAAACCATAAAAGAAGAATTAGTCAGGAATAATCTCACCGTACAATTCTTGCTTAACCATTCAACCAGGCTAGTGTCGGTACTTCGAGGGAGGTTTTACGACGCTTTCGCGAAGTTCCTTAATTAAATAACCTCTTTTTCCTGGGGGCGTAGCCCCGCTAACACTGTTCTAGACACCTACTTAGTTTATAGCATTGATCGTTAAGTGAAAAAATCTCCCGAGGAATAGCGGATACTCATAGTAGGATCGGGATCCAAATATCATTGTGTGATAATGTTGAAGGAATCCTACCAACATTATCAAACTCCAAATGGTATGCAGCACTAGCAAATTTCAGTTTCTTTAGAAACTCCCGATGTGGATTTTTGCCCCATGCTCTTATGACCTTGACGAAGGTCAACAAATCATAAGTCACATGTCAAGTTCTACCCATCATTGTCCAGGTTAATTTAAACCCACCCGTATATGCCCTTGACGAAGGTCAACAAGGTAATACGACTGTCCCAAACTAACGTATCTATCTATGCTACATATGAACACCCAACAGCTACCAATCACTATACCTTGATGAAGGTCAACAAACATAGCTTGAATACTATTGAATATTCATATGAAATGACGGAGGGCTACGAATGATTTTAGCGAAACCATGAACATAGTAAACTTGATATAATCGAAGGAACCTGATAGCTTTTAAAAGGAGTGGTTTAAGCTCCGCGGTTTTAAAAGTTTTCTGTTTTAGAAAAAACCGAGTGGTTTTGAAATTTTTCCAACGATTCAGCTTTGGTTTGTTTTCTTTGCATTAATATAATGCGTCCCATCAATTAATCCTACCATTGCAGAAAACAACGAAAATATAACGTATGCTTATGCCATCCGCATTCACCACGGGGCCCCGTCATCACCCGTTAGGTTACTTAACTAACGACAGAGCGGGGGCTGGACTAGTGCGGATGCAAAACATAAGCAACGTCTACTAGATATCATATATAGATATATACATTCGTCAGATGTAATGATAGCCATTCCAGATCACAGATGAACACATTGGATATACTAGGAATCCGCGCTTCATTTGAGCCTGCAACGAAAGACAGATTACACGGTCGCGATAAATAGCCAAACCCCACCCTAGACCCCTATGGGTGCGGCAAACTACCCGCCAAATACCCGAAGTGAAGCAACCTCCCTCAACAACGTGAGTAGGCTACTCGGCACTTCAAAGTACCCGGTAGTTCGTGCACCCCACCTTGGGTCTATCCTAGGAGCAAAAAACAGTAAAAGAAATAATATACAATGGTGGCTACAACCTCAACCCGGATGTACGACCATAAAATAATATTACATCAATTTACAATTTACATCAAATAAAAGATAAATGAACACTCATCTCACATCCCCGGCTATTCATCCACGGCAATCCAATAAGTTCATATACACAATCCAACATCACAGATCACAGATATGTACAACCCCCACTAATCGACGTTTAGCGATTAGTAAACGTTCAGTACATATATCACATCACAGTAGATCCGATTAGCTAAAATACTTAGAATTTCGATCGATAACTTGATTTGAAACTACCCCAAGCACAACACAGTACTTAACAAAATCTGGGCAGAAACAAAGTATCAGAAAAATCACAAAATACAAATCTGGACAGACAGCAGGAAAAAAGAGTTGACTCGGCGTCGACTCGGCCCCGGATCCGCGGCGAAACGCTTGGTTTCGCCACGCTTCGACAGCGGTCTGACCGATTCACGATCTCGTTTTTCTTGTGTGTCCTTCAAAAAGCCTGCACGTATTTTTAAGGTCCCTGAAATAATTTTTGGACCAGTTTTAAAATCGACAGAAAACGTGCAGTTTTGATATGTTTTTGCGATTTCTCCGGCGATCGAATTTCTAACACTTTGCTAACATGCTAGTAATGGTTTAGCTAGGCTCTGATACCATTGTAAGTCTACAGTACCTACCCCGGTACTTCCGGGAAGGCGGAATAGGTAAAAAAACAAATTTTTATCACAAGGTAAAATAGACTTTCTTGAGGATCTTTGCCAAACCATTTCTAACAAACAACTAGAGGTTCTATCTACTGTGCTTAGGAGATTATACCTCATGAAAATGGTCCTTCGGTTCTTCCCTCCGCTTTCCTCCTCGTCCATGCAAGCTCCGAGGATCGATCCGGATCTTGGTCACCTCCACGGCCTCCTAGAGTCGAAAACGATCCACCCGAAAGTCTATAGTCCGAGCTCCACCTCAAGCCGAGGTAACTAGGGCAACAAGTTTGCTGTGCTTGATGTCCTAGGTGATGTAGAGGAAGAAAATGGATTTGTTTGTCTATTTTATTTCTATTTTTCTCAACACATGAGAGCTATAGAAAAATCTAGAGAGGAGGAAGAAGAAGAACCATGGGAGCTTTCTTTTGGATGAAAGAGAAAACCAAAGAGATAATGATGCATAAGAAAAATAATTACCATTCTTTTGTCATGACAAAGTGTGATGGTTACCATTGATTTGACCATTATCATGTCAAATTAAATCCAAGCCATAAGAAGAGTTTAGAGCTCACAAGAAATATCCAAGTCAATAATGGTCAACTAGGTCAAATGGTCAACATGGTCAAATGGTCAAAGCAATTAGCCATAACACAATTATCATCAAAAAGATTAGTAAATATTTTCCTCACCTCATAATGGTTTTGACCGAATCAATGGTCAAAACCCTAATGAGGCAACTCCTTCTTCGCTCCTCACAACCGTGCATACACACCCGCATCCGCATTCCGTAGAATGCGAATGCACAGAAGACAAAACTAATCCATCTATACAATACTAGGATCCGGCTTAAACCAAAGCCCACTAGTATTGTCTGCCCGAACATCATACGCGCACAAGTGCACGTAAGTGATCGCAGCCCTACCGTAAAACCATACGGCCTCTACACCTTTTGCTCAGTGCAGGGAAACTCTCTGTGTGGGACTCTAAAGACTCGACACTACGCTGGCAGTGGGTTTAACCACAGACCGCAAGCGGCACTAGATGTACGTAACGGTCCCCAGGTAGATGTCGAAAAGAAGGCCGATGAGGTAAACCCATCCGAACTCCTACTGAGCCTGAATGTGACAATCTCCGTACAGTCCAGTCTGTTCGTCTAAGAGTATCGCATGTCGGACCTAGGGGGCGGTAAACGTCAGACCCCTAATAGCGGTACAAGTCGTGTCGGAGTGTAGCCCAGAACACCCTGAGAAACTACTGGAAACACTACCAGTAAATCTCGCTTGCCCTGGCCAAGGACTTTGTGTAATGGCTCTCCTAGACACAGCGCCATATCAACCCCCAATACCGGGAGAGACGAATCCTATCTAACTACTGCCTCCAAGTGCTTCGGGACTGCACCCAACTACTACCAGTTTGCACGACTCCTTTGAGCTGTGGTAGGGTAGTAATCAAAGTACAGTGGGAACACACTCGAGGCGAAGTAGCAGCGTCAAGTCGACGGACTAAGCTGTACTCCTGTCACCTGGGAACTGTTATCTGACGATAGGTATAGTATCAACCAACAGTGCCTGACGAGTCCTATCCAGTGTACTCGTAACCTAACGAGCACCTGCATACTATCTCCAGTACGATGTACTAATGGCTGTGGGACAGACCATCTCCCCTGCTAGGATGAGAAGAGTATACGCTGGTCTACTCCGGAGTATCGATGCCCCGCCTTGATAATCCTACGACTAGGGACCTATATAAGGATGTGCTTGTATATTACCCAGCCCCTACTAGCGTGACTGCCATCGCAACGCTGGTAATCAAGCAAAGATCTTAAGGGCTCCACTAATATGTATAAGCGATATGCTAAAAGAAACACATGCACATATTGAAGTAAAAACAAACCATGTAGCATACTACCATTTTGAGCAAGACTGTGTATACAACTGTGAATATCCCAAGCTTCCATTAAGTAATATACAAACTAGTATGATACAGTAATGACCTCTAGGGCATATACACTAACAATTTTCAGTAAGCTTAAAAATACGTGCAGGCAATTGTAGAGCACCTGAAGAAATTTGGTAACATCTTACCAAGATACCACCGCGGAACGGCCGCATAAAGGACATTTTGGCCGCGGTTCCGCAGTCGATGTATGGGGTTAGATTTCCAAATTTCTTTTAGCACTCTTATATATGGAATTGTGATTTTTGGGATGTATATTTTTGGCCCAGATTTGTTTGAGTACTGGTTAGCACTTGGGGCCTATACGGAAAAGTTTAGCCGGTCAAAATTTTAAATACGTGTTTTATCAATACATATGTTGTTATCTGCGACCGTGAATATCATTGAGCAATATAACCCGACTAATTGCTATATGTTCTATTAGACGAGTTTGCGAACATAATATTCACGTTGATGTTTTGTAATGTGCTGATATTGTGGTTGGATTGTCGTGGTGTATAGCTTGCGGTGTAATGGTAGTAGTACAGTAGAGATTCAGTTGTACATTTGTTATTGCAGAGCGAGCGTCCGACTTGTGGACAGCCGTTTCTGCCGGATTGTATATTATTTGATAGGGGCACGACCGGGTTGAGGTCAATGTCACCATTTTACAAATTTTTTCCTTTTCTGTGCTAGGATTACCCCGCAGAGGAGTGCTCGGATAGCCGGGTTCTATAGGGCAACGGGCCCGTATCTCATGGCATTGAGACGGAGGGGGCCTCACTCTAGAATTGGCAGGCTATTTGCTGCACTCGTAGGGGGTATAGGATGACCCACGGAGGGATGCTCAAGTTACCGGATCCCGTGAAGTGTGGGTGGCCTATTCACTTTGTTGATTGGGGTTGCCTCACTTCTAGGATTGGCGGGTAACTTGCCGCGCTCATAGGGGTCCAGGTTTTCATTACACGGGCTATCCACACGACCGGGAACGTCGGGTTTTATTTGCGGCTCAAGTGAAACCCAAGGCTCCAAGATTATCCACCATTCTGTGTTGCTTGCTGAGATTCTGTAATGTTGCTTATTATCATGCCTAGGACGAATTTTATATATATTTATATATATACTAGTAGATGTTGTATATGTTTTGCACCCGCGCAAGTCCAGACCCTGCTCTGCCGTTAGTTAAGTAACCTAACGGTGCATGATGGGCCCCATAGCGAATGCAGATGGCATATACGTAGATTGTATTTTCGTTCTTTTCTGGAATGATAGGTTTAATTGATGGGACCGCATTAATTTTGATTAATGCAAGAAAAGAAACCTAAAAGTTGTTGTTGGAACAAATTTCGAAAAACTATTGTTATTTTCTTTCTCTTTGCATAGTGGTATTCGGTCGTGAATATCCAGCACCTCAATCATCACATCTATGACACGTACGGTAAAATCCATCGTACGGCATCCCAATATCGGGGTACGGTCAAGTATCACCTACGTGTCTCATTATTCGTATAATATTATCATCAACACATGTCATGATCAAGATGCTATACTGTAATCGCATACATCAATCATATATCATTGTCAGCATAAATACACACCGTTAATTTATCCTCAGAAATGTCATGTCACATATATCATATCTTGATCAAGTCACATATGTCAAGTCGTGATTAAGTCACGCCAATAAGATATCGAAATCTAATTACATCTATATGATGTCGTAATCAAGTCACACATATATCATATCTGAATATCAATCACATGTTACGGTCCGGGTGCTATTTTAGAGTCCCATGTACCTCATTATCATCACCACCCTTTATTATCTATATATACCTATTCATTAACTCATTTTTTAATGATCCGCTAACATCATAATACGACCGTATAGTCAAGAATCACGGCATCAAGCCCAGTTATATCGTTTCATCCCCGTGTATCATATCACATCCTTGTATCATATATACGTATTATGTATATATATATATACCTACACCTAGTCCTATACATATATATACATACACGTATACACCACGTCGAGTCTCAGTATGTGCGTGTGTGTATCTACCTGAAACCTACGAATCTCCTCCAAGATATTCATCCTCGGGTAAGGTCTTTCTAAATCAATATAGTCCAACCTAAGGTCACTACTAGGGTCCTACTTATTAATAATCTAGGGTCACATCTGGCTTCCTAATGTCAATAAGTACCGTTCCTATTCTACGTGCGGGGGTGCTAAACGCCATCCACCCGACTTCCCCCAGTAGATATACATCTACTCACCCGATCCATGTCTGCCGAAGACGGTGTCGCCATCCTCTTCTTCATCGTCCGCAGTCCACGTGAGGGGTACATATACGCAAACATATAAAGTATCGTAAACTGAATCACGGACAAAAGTCAAAACGACGCGCGGAACGCGCAAAGGTTAAAACCTATGTCCCGTTCACACAAAAGAACCAAATATCGGTCGATATCGGCGTACAAATTCCGATTAACCGAGATAAACATCAACAAACAACTCGTAGTTTAAAACTCATTACTTATAATATAAAACATGATTTAATCCATCGAAACCCTAAAAATCGATCAAACAGTCCGATTTCGTAAAACCCGAAAACGCCAATTTACCGTTTTACTTCAAACTTGATGTTTAAAAGAAACTAATGGTCATAATATTCATTAATTGGCATAACTATACTATATAAACCATCACAATATTTTTGTTACACAAATTTGTATTAATTTAGAATTTCTAGTTTGCAACCTTTATCAATTTTCAACATCTTACAAGGAAAATTCCACAATTCCACAACAAACTTGATTTTGCACGAATTAATGTATTAAACTACAATTCATAATCATAATGATATAATGAAACCATAAATTATATTTTAAATCTCATTTATTTAAGAATTTCAAAAAAACTAGTTAGCAAAAATAGCATTTTTCTTACAATTTCCCAATTATTAATAGAAACTAGTAACCAAATTAAGTTTTCCATTCCACTAACAAGTTAATACTCTCATTAAAACTACAATATAGTGATAAAAATATAAATTATAATTTATTAACACCAATATATATGTTTTATAGAAACTTAGTTAGAAAAAATATTTAATTTAAACAATTTTAAATGAACAAATTATAATTCAACAACCATGCAAGATTTTCCAATTCTAAAAGTGTTAAACTAATTATTATAACCCTACTTAATTAATAAAAATCATAACATAATTTTATAACCCTAACTTGAATTTTAAAACTTGTAGATAAAATTAATTTATTAAATCTAATTATGCTTAAAAGAAACATCTAATAAAAATAAATCAAAAGAAAAAGATTTATACCTCCACAACATAAAATCCAAACATGAAAATGAGCCTCCAAAATGAGTGCTTTCCATCTCCAAAATCCATGTAAAGAAGAGCAAAGAATAGAGGGTATGAATTTATTAGGATTTTGTGGTTTTATTTTTGCATTTTTGATGAATTTTTGGATGATTTTTGATGAGATGAGGAGTTGGGAAAAATTGGGGATGCCACTATGAGGTTTCGGCCACATGAGGGGAAGTGGAAAGAGAGAGAGAAATGAGTGTAGAATTGTGCAGAAACCACTTGAATAAATCATTTCCTTTAAATCTTTTCACATTTATTTGATTTTATTCAATTTTCTTTTCTAAATAAAAGCTAGAAAAATTCTAGAACCATGGAGAGTTTTGAGAAGGAATTTTTGCATGATACACACTTGTTTTAAAGTGTCATGATTCACCTTTGACAAATTAACCCATTGAAATTTGTAATTTGCACCCATTTAATGTATAATTAAAATCTTATGTTAATATTTAAAATAATTAATTTAGGAAAAATATTTCATTAAAATAAAAATTTATAAGTGACTAAATAAACACCATTTACTAGTAATTACATGATTAAAATAGGTCTTTTTAAATTTATAAAGAAAAATAATTATGGTTATGTTTTACGAAAAAATACTTTTTATTTTACCGAAAATCAGAAAATTCACTTAAACGATTTTATTTATTTAATTATTTTTAAAACGTTACAATCTTCCCCCCTTTAAGAAATTCGGCCCCCGAATTTAAATCAAAACTCCCCCTCCAAATACTAAAACATTTAGCAAAACACTCAAATCATCGGGGCTCCGAAATCATCAATACATAACTAAAATCAACTTCGTCATGCATAACGCAATCATCGGAGTTATGGAGAGAATAAAATATCAAAACCCAATATGAAAACCATCATAATATGCATCAATCTATAACTTATATATAGTGCGCATCATAGTAAAACCGTCCAAATATCTGGATAAAGAAATATGCAAAAAAAAACCTTTTGAAAATTGCCGTGTGATGCACGTGTCACGGCATAGGTAGCGGACGTTTATTTAAAAAAAATAGCTATATATATATATATATATATATATATATATATATATCTTTTATTTAACATACACGTCCCGCCTGGATACTAAATCAAATAATAATGATTATGAAAACATACTGCTCAAACTGAAATCAATCCCAATCACATCATAAAAATATCATGTGCGTCCGGTGAGCACTGAAATCGAAACCAAATACAGATATCAGGAATACACACAAAAACAAAACTAAGTGCAACAGGTGTGCACCAAAAACATCTGCTAAGTGCAACTGGCATGCACGACTCAATATCAGGTGCATCTAATCTGCATAAAACCCCGATTTAGCGCATCTGGTATGCACAAAATCGCATCAAGTGTGCCAAGTATGTGCAAGAATCCTAATCAGGTGCACATGGTGCATGAAAACATACACCGAATATCAAAATCAAAATCACAGTATGAAAATGCATGGAAACTTGGTGGAAGCATATGTCGAAATCATGTGTAACCATATGCAAGAAATCAAATCAAAATCTTAAAATGTATTAAAACCAAATTAAGTGCACTGGGTATGTACAAAACAATATCAATACAACCGATATATGAAACATGCATAGAATATAATGAAAGTACACATAAGAAATACCAATCGTAGAACAAAATCCTCAAATACCAAAATCCAACCAACGGAAATATGAAATTCAAATCACCAAATCGCAATCGTAAACACTATCGTCAATGTGCGCCTCTTTCCTCTGATGTCGATTGCTTCGAACTCGTCTCTTCGTAGCTGTGCTGACTGCACTACCAACGGCAATACTCATATATAGAGTCTCCCACGTAGTCGATCCTTTCACCTGATATCCGGACTACATTAACCTTTTCGATCGATCCATCAAAATCCCATAATTCCCTGAGAGCTCAACACTCAGGTACAGTTTAAAAATATCCGGTACATACCCCAGCATCGATGGTCCAGCCGTAGAAGGGCAAACCCAAGCCTCACTAATGGCACCGCGGAACTGCCGTAAACCCTAAGGTTCAAGGGCGTTCTCGTGGTCATTATGTCGAGTTAGGGTTTCATTCTTCTAGAGGGTCCATAGAAATACCTGCATGTTTTTCTGAATACTTTAAACTTGGGAAAATGGGTTTCTGACAATCGTTCGAATCCTTTAACTTCGTATGGACGACATGTGAATACCCTTCGTCCGCACGCTAAACAATGCTTCAATCCTCAAGAATAACCAATACCCTATTGGTTATCGCATTCGAGCCGCAGCTCCCTCTGCCCGTGCGACCGTGGTAACAGAAACCACCCTCCGACATCGACGAAGATAGATAAAAAGAACGAATGAAATACGGTGCAAAGAAATGTACATCCTAAGGCTCCATAAGCAGAGTAGCATATCGTAATTATGCCGCGGACCATACCCACGGTACGTTACTTTACCTAAGTCGCCTACTCCATCAACCAAGGGTTACCTATACTTATACAAGGTTAAACCTAGCGCTCTGATACCAACTTTGTCACGACCCGAAAGTACGGAACATGACCGGCACTTAGATTACGAAACGTCTAGAGGCGCAACGTAACCTAAGTAAGCCGAAGCCCAGAAATCTAAACCATACAAAAGAAGAAGAAGTAAAAGAAAACATGAAGAAAACAAGTTTAAAAGTATCAGCAAATTTTCCCAAAAATTTCGGCAGAGTCTCCTCTGTAAAAACTGGCCCCAAACGGGTACAACAAGTATAATATACATAAACAATAAAAAGCATCCCCAAACGGGAGCTAGCTCAACGCCAACAGGCGGAAACAACCACAACAAGCATAATAATATACAACGCCAAAGGGCGAGGCTCAAAACTCAAAGAAAACAAAACCACCAGATCAGAATAATACAAGCGCGACTCTAAGGTCGAAACAAATAAATGGTCCTGTAAACTATCAAGTAATACAAGTTTGGTTGATGGAGCTTTCTAGATACAAATGAAATAATAAAAATACAACGGCGGTTCAGATACAAATGAACCAAGCTACCGTGCAAATCACCCAGAATGAAAATGATGTGCCAGCAACTGCCAAGGAACCCTGTACATCAACCTGGAATAAAATTTGGCACAACGGGGGTGAGTTGCCAACTCGTGAGTAGAAGACATCTACGAAAAGAAATCGAATGCACGACGCTATCCTAGGTCATAATAATATACTAATATACTCCTAGTCATCAAGTAAGACAGGATAATAGGCTACGTGTAAATGCAAATACTCCGTGCTCGTGTCAGTGCCTCATATAGTACTATTTCATATGAATGAGTATGTATGCACCATGAATGTAAAATGACCAATCCTGAAATCTAGATATATCTGTATAAGAAATCATTAGTTTTTATCCTGGTAAAATGTGTATAGAAATCTGAAATACCAAATATGAAATCCATGGAAATCCGTGTCAAGCATCGACACAAACATGTAAATCTCAAGTCTCAATATCTCATAGTCTCAATATCTCGGGCTCCGTCGGTCCGGATCGGCCCATATCATCAAATCTCACGACAACGGTCGGTATCCTCCGGATATCCGCCGCGCCAGACATCACCGGTAGGTAGCCTTCCCCTACCAGGCTCATCGTCTACAACTCGATCTTCTTGCCCCGGGGTACCATACCGGGCCCACCATGTACCCGAGACGGTTCATCCACTCCTCGAATCGGGTCTCGAAATCCAGCAAAAAACATGAAATCTCATGGTGGACGACACATACATCACGAGAAAACCGCATCTTATGTTTTTAAAAAAAGAGGAGGAGAGAGAGATGTTTTTATATATTCTTGCGGTTTTCCCCAGAAATCCAGAAATCTCATAGAAATCCAAAATCCCAAATCATGAGTAGTATATGATAAGTGTCGGCATATACCCCATAATACTGCATGATAACATGAAAATGCGAATGCATGAAATGTCTAAGTAATAAATACCATGTCTATACTAACACCAGAAAATAATCACAATATTATATCGATCTAGCTGTTAGCTGATTGTATCAATAAAAGATAATATGATCTAAAGTGTACGTGACATAGCAATTACCGATGATGATGTGTGTGAGCCGGCAAATAAGTGTGCGTGGAAGATGCGCATCATCGGTAATGGTGTTGGTGTCCTACAGGCAAAGTTTTATGCTGATTATAGAAACATATGTATGAACATGCACATTATGATTACGGTATGAATGTAAAGACAGATGTGCAATAACCACTCATTTGATATACAAGTATAACTACCACTATATGTCTCGAGCCTAACTAGTGTCCATCTAACCTCCTAAAGAACTAAATCTAAGAACTATTCGATAAGAAATAAGAGTACACCTAAAGTCTGAGTCCATATCTCTAATAGTCGGCGATCCAGCCTCAATAGCGTCACGTACGTAGTACGATTTCCTCGAAACAAGAGTGCGGATCAATCATCACATCTATACCTCGTACGGTAAAATCCATCGTACGGCATCCCAATATCGGGGTACGGTCAAGTATCACCTACGTATCTCATTATTCGTATAATATCATCATCAACACATGTCATGATCAAGGTGCTATACTGTAATCACATACATCAATCATATATCATTGTCAGCATAAATATACACGGTTAATTTATCCTCAGAAATGTCATGTCACATATATCATATCTTGATCAAGTCACATATGTCAAGTCGTGATTAAGTCACACCTATAAGATATCGAAATCTAGTTACATCTATATGATATCGTAATCAAGTCACACATATATCATATCTGAATATCAATCACATGTTACGGTCCGGGTGCTATTTTAGAGTCCCATGTACCTCATTATCATCACCACCCTTTATTATCTATGTATACCTATTCATTAACTCATTTTTTAATGATCCGCTAACATCATAATACGACCGTATAGTCAAGAATCACGGCATCAAGCCCAGTTATATCGTTTCATCCCCGTGTATCATATCACATCCTTGTATCATATATACGTATTATGTATATATATATATACCTACACCTAGTCCTATACATATATATATATACATACACGTATACACCACGTCGAGTCTCAGTGTGTGCGTGTGTGTATCTACCTGAAACCTACGAATCTCCTCCAAGATATTCATCCTCGGGTAAGGTCTTTCTAAATCAATCTAGTCCAACCTAAGGTCACTACTAGGGTCCTACTTATTAAAAATCTAGGGTCACATCTGGCTTTCTAATGTCAATAAGTACCGTTCCTATTCTACGTGCGGGGGTGCTAAACGCCATCCACCCGACTTCCCCCCGTAGATATACATCTACTCACCTGGTCCATGTCTGCCGAAGACGGTGTCGCCATCCTCTTCTTCATCGTCCGCAGTCCACGTGATGGGTACCTATACGTAAACATATAAAGTATCGTAAACTGAATCACGGACAAAAGTCAAAACGACGCGCGGAACGCGCATAGATTAAAACATATGTCTCGTTCACGCAAAAGAACCAAATATCGGTCGATATCGGCGTACAAACTCCGATTAACCGAGATAAATATCAACAAACAACTCGTAGTTTAAAACTCATTACTTATAATATAAAACATGATTTAATCCATCGAAACCCTAAAAATCGATCAAACAGTCCGATTTCGTAAAACCCGAAAACGCCAATTTACCGTTTTACTTCAAACTTGATGTTTAAAAGAAACTAATGGTCATAATATTCATTAATTGGCATAACTAGACTATATAAACCATCACAATATTTTTGTTACACAAATTTGTATTAATTTGGAATTTCTAGTTTGCAACCTTTATCAATTTTCAATATCTTACAAGCAAAATTCCACAATTCCACAACAAACTTGATTTTGCATGAATTAATATATTAAACTACAATTCATAATCATAATAATATAATGAAACCATAAATTATATTTTAAATCTCATTTATTTAAGAATTTCAAAAAAACTAGTTAGCAAAAATAGCATTTTTCTTACAATTTCCCAATTATTAATAGAAACTAGTAACCAAATTAAGTTTTCCATTCCACTAACAAGTTAATACTCTCATTAAAACTACAATATAGTGATAAAAATACAAATTATAATTTATTAACACCAATATATATGTTTTATAGAAACTTAGTTAGCAAAAATATTTAATTTAAACAATTTTAAATGAACAAATTATAATTCAACAACCATGCAAGATTTTCCAATTCTAAAAGTGTTAATCTAATTATTATAACCCTACTTAATTAATAAAAATCATAACATAATTTTATAACCCTAACTTGAATTTTTAAAACTTGTAGATAAAATTAATTTATTAAATCTAATTATACTTAAAAGAAACATCTAATAAAAATAAATCAAAAGAAAAAGATTTATACCTCCACAGCATAAAATCTAAACATGAAAATGAGCCTCCAAAATGAGTGCTTTCCATCTCCAAAATTCATGTAAAGAAGAGCAAAGAATAGAGGGTATGAATTTATTAGGATTTTGTGGTTTTATTTTTGCATTTTTGATGAATTTTTGGATGATTTTTGATGAGATGAGGAGTTAGGAAAAATTGGGGCTGCCACTATGAGGTTTTGGCCACATGAGGGGAAGTGGAAAGAGAGAGAGAAATGAGTGTAGAATTGTGTAGAAACCACTTGAATAAATCATTTCCTTTAAGTCTTTTCACATTTATTTGATTTTATTCATTTTTCTTTTCTAAATAAAAGCTAGAAAAATTCTAGAACCATGGAGAGTTTTGAGAAGGAATTTTTGCATGATACACACTTTTTTTAAAGTGTCATGATTCACCTTTGACAAATTAACCCATTGAAATTTGTAATTTGCACCCATTTAATGTATAATTAAAAGCTTATGTTAATATTTAAAATAATTAATTTAGGAAAAATATTTCATTGAACTAAAAATTTATAAGTGACTAAATAAACACCATTTACTAGTAATTACATGATTAAAATAGGTCTTTTTAAATTTATAATGAAAATAATTATGGTTATGTTTTACGAAAAAATACTTTTTATTTTACCGAAAATCAGAAAATTCACTTAAACGATTTTATTTATTTAATTATTTATTTAATTATTTTTAAAACGTTACAGAGAAATTCTTGAACCACAAAATGTAACTGAAAATTTGGAGGAACCACTAGATTCGGTAATCCCAGACGAACCTCAGCTACTCCGCAAATCTAATAGGATTTCTCATCCGCCCGAGAGATACTACGGTTTTCTCATAGACGAGGATAGAGAGGATTGCATCTTGGAAGAAGATGGTCCTACTAGTTTCAGGCAGGCCATTATCAGTAGGGACTCTGATAAATGGCTGGATGCTATGCGATCCGAAATGGAGTCCATGTACACCAATAAAGTGTGGACTTTGGATATTGCTCCACCTAGGGTAAAACACATTGGATGCAAATGGATCTACAAAAGAAAGTTTTGTGTAGATGGGCAGGTAGAAACCTATAAAGATAGACTCGTTGCAAAAGATTTTCATCAAAGACCAGGAATGGACTATGACGAAACCTTTTCTCCAGTAGCTATGCTCAAATCCATTTGGATCCTACTTGCCATTGCTGCCTTCCATGACTATGAAATCTGGCAGATGGACGTAAAAACGGCTTTTCTAAACGGAAGTTTGGAAGAGTGCGTTTATATGGATCAGCGAAAGGTTTTGTAAACAGTAGGAGCAGCAGGAAGGTGTGCAAGTTGCATAAATCCATTTATCGATTAAAGAAGGTATTGCGGAGCTGGAACATCTGTTTTGATGAAACAGTCGAGGAATTTGACTTCATCAAGGACAAGGATAAGCCATGTATATATAAGAAGATTATAGGATGAACTATCGTATTCCTAGTCTTGTACATGGAAGACATTCTTTTGATAGGAAACAATATTCCTATGCTATAATCGGTCAAGCTGTTCTTGTCACAAAGGTTCTCCATGAAAGACCTGGGTGATGTCTCGTACATTCTGGGGATCAAAATCTACAGAGATAGATCCAAGATATTATTGGGACCTTCACAGTCCAGGTACATAGAGACCGTACTACAGAGATTTAGTATGGAAGGTTCCAAGCACGGTAGTATACCCGCATTGCATGGAATCACCCTCTCCAAAGAGATGTCTCCCAAGACTGAAGGGGAGAGGGTTCGCATGAGCAGTATACCCTACGCTTCGGCGGTAGGATCTATAATGTATGCAATGCTGTGTACCATACCAGATGTATCTTACGCGCTTGGCGTGGTGAGCCGATATCAGTCGAACCCAGGTGAGAACCACTAGACAGCAGTGAAGAACATTCTTAAGTACCTGAGAAGGACTACGGAGATGTTCTTGGTTTACGGTAATGGAGACCTTAAGGTAGAGTCCTTTACCGATTCAAGCTTCCAGAGTGACAAGGATGACAGCAAGTCTATCTTGGGTTTTGTGTTTACCCTCAATAGAGGAGCGGTGTGTTGGAAGAGCTCCAAACAGGACACCGTCACAGACTCGACGATGGAGGCTGAATACATTGCTGCGAACAATGCCACAAAAGAAGCGGTCTGGATGAAGAAGTTCATTACTGAACTTCAGGGTAGTTTCGTCCATTGTTGATCTAATACCTCTGTATTATGATAACAATGGGGCTATAGCTTTAGCGAAGGAACCACGGTCCCATCAGAAATCCAGACACATCTTAAGGAGGTATCACCTGATCAAGGAGATCATAGATCGCCAGGAGATCGAGGTGCGGAGAGTGGACACAAAAGACAACACGGCGGATCCATTTACCAAGGCCCTCGTTCAAGCGCAGTTCGAGCGACTTTTTTGAGATGTTGGGTATGCGATACGCCAACAGCTGGCCCTAGAGCAGACGTTGGGTACTTGGTGCACCAATATATGGCCTTAGTGCAAGTTGGAGATTGTTGGATATGTATGCCCTAGAGGCCATTATTGTATATGTATACATATGGATGCTAGGGATATGTATGTACAGGACAATCTTGCTCAGTTTTATAGTATATTATTTGAGTTGTCTTTATCTTGATATGTGTATTTGTTTCTATATATACTTTATCCTACTTGCACATATTGATAAAAACTTGATACAGTAGTATACTATTATGGTTTGACTTTATCTTAACATATGCATATATTATACTTGTTATTACATATGGCAGTTACATGTTGATAAAGCCCGTAGGATCTTGCTTGACTACCAGCGGTATGATGGCGATCATACTTGTGAGAGTTGGGTAGTCCATAAGCACATCCTTAAAAGGCCCCTAGTCGTGTGAGTATCGAGACTGGGTATCGATATTCCGGAATAGACTAGTGTATACGTTTCTAGACCCCGACGAGGGGCGATGGTTGGTCTCGCAGCCATTGGTCTGATGCACCTAAGATCGTATACAGGTGCTCACTAGGTGTGAGTAAACTCACCGAGAACTTCTAGATGGTACTATACCTATCGTCAGATGGAAGTTCTCATGTGACATAAGTACAGGTTAGTCTTCAGACCTGAGATCGTCATTTTTCTCGTGTGAGTTCCCACTGTACTTTGATCACTACCCAACCACGGCTCTACTGCGTTTTGCAAACAGGTTTTGGTTGAGTACAGTCCCGAGCCACATGGAGGCATTGAGCGATTGTTGGGGATACGTCTCTTCAGGTATAGAGAGTCGATATCGCACTGTGTTCGATTGGCCAGGACCATAAGATCTTGGCCAAGGCAGTTGGGATTTACTGATAGGTTGATCAGTAATTTCCCAGATTAGTCCTGAGCCGCATCTGCATGAATTATTGGGTTATTCGGGTTTAATGTTTACCACTCCTAGATCCGGTATGCGATACTCTCAGATGAAGAAACCGGACTATACGGAGATTGTTACGAATAGGCTCAACAGGGATCCGGATGAGTTTACTCGTCGGCCTTCCTTTTCGACAGCTACCTGGGTAGCCGTTACGTGCAGCTAGTACCGCTGACGTGATTGTGGTTAAACCCACTGACAGCATACTATCGTGTCTTTAGAGTCTTACACAGAGGGTTTCCCTGCTTCAGGAGAAACGATGTAAAGGTCGTATAGTTTTACGACAGGGGTTCGATCATATACATATACTAGGTACACGGATCATGATTCGGACGGATAATACTAGTGGGCTTTGGTTTAAACTGGATCCTAGTATTATATTGTTGGATTATTTTCGTCTCTTTGTATTCGTATTTTTCGGAATACGGATATGGGTATGTATATACGGTGAGGGGTATTCTTGTAATTTATGCAAGAGTGCTTCTAGAAGAAGACACCTCATTTGTGTTTAACCATTTTGGTTAAATGGTTAATGAGGTAGAGGTATGAGGTGTTGATTGTCATTAAATGAAGCATGGCTACTTGGTGACTCATAGGGTAACTCACTTAGTGACTCATGGTTTACTATTGAAGTATGCTTGATTCATTGTTTGTGAATTATTGGCATGCTTCATTGATTCACAAGACTTAGCCATTATTCATTCATCATTCTATCAACACAACACTCTCTCTTGACCTCAAGCTTCCTTCTTCTTCCTCAATCCCAAAATGTCTCATGTGTTGAGAAACCTAGGGTATATTGAGACAAATCAATCTATCATCACTCTCTACATTCTCTAGGCTACTTAGATTAGCATACTAAGTACCCTAGTTACCTCGGTTTAAAGGTAAGAGCTCAAAGTACACACTCTCGGGTGGATCATCTTTGACGCGAGGAGGCCGACGATCATGCGCAATCCGTACACTCTTCGACGAGCTAAAGGAGAGAAGTGATGACCCGAAGGACTTGAGCCTTTAGGTATAAACTTCTATCATAGTAGATAGAACTCCTTTGCTTTCTAGTTAGGTTTATGGTAGATCCGGTTAACGGGTTATTCGAGCGCCAGTTTTAATCGTAGAAAAAAATTTGTTCCGCAAACGGCCATGGATGATGGTCAGGACATTAGTGTAACCCAACAGTCCACAAGCGAAATGGGCGCGGATGAAAACCCGAAAGGACGCCGTGAGTAAAAACATCAGGGCTGCCGGCGAGCTTCGCAAAAACCAAAAAGAGCGCAATCTCGTAAAAATAACTGCGTGAGATCCTTACGACTCACAAAGGCGCAACACACTTAGGATTCCCCACGATCCCTAAGGAGAAATCACACTTACGATCCTCACGACTCGTAAGGGGAATTTCCCTCTATGAGACCCTCACGTCTCATAGGATTCAAAAGCCTTAAGCTATAGGGATCTAAACATGTTCTTAAGCCCTCATGTTCCCCTAATGTTTCCCTACAGGCGGTCTAATATTGACCCTTGTATACAATCCACAGGCATAAATAAATATTCTCTCACCAAGTTCTACCAATGGCGAGAAATGTTCCCATATAGTGAACAACACTTGTAAATCCTCTCAACTTATAAGGAGAAAACACTCTTGTAAGATCCCTACAACTTACAAGAGAAAACGCACTTAGGGATCCTCACGATCCCTAAGGAGAAAATACACCTATGAGATCCTCTCGACTTGTAGGAAGAAATACCTTTATGAAACCCTTACGGCTCATAAAGTCAAAAAGCTTTAGTCGACGGGATCATAACCCTGTTTGCTAAGCCACCTTTGTTCAAATCGACAAAGGAAAATGATGATTCTCTTGTGGCAATGCTCCAGTTATAGTGGTGTTGATGCCTAAATAGGTATCAAATTTCAAGTCCTCTCATGGCAAATGATGATTCGCTCCTGGCAATATCCCAGTGGTAGTAATGCTGATGCCAATATTGGTATCAGGTTTCAAATCCCCAACTCAAAAAAATAATTAAAAAAAATATAGCCAAAATGATTGGGCACCGCGAATAAAAAGCCGAAATGAATGGGCAATTGCGACTTTCGCGATATAAAAAGCTGAAAAGATAGAGCATAGAGGAAATAAAAAATAAAATGAAATGAAATTTCCTCTTCCCTGTAGGTATGTCCACACTGACCCTTGTATACAATCCATGGGCACAAATGAAAGAAAGGGAACCATATTTTCCCATCAGGCTCCGTCAAAGGGATAGCCAAATCTTGACGGCAACATCTACAGCCTAGAGATCAGCTCGACGTTCTTCTCATTCCAACAGGGTGCAGACGTGACGTCAACAAAGCTCCAAAGAGCCAAATCAAAATGGAGTAATGGCAAAATCCTAGGACCGACTTGACGTCCTTATTCCAGCAAGGTGCAGATGCGACGTCTATAAGGACCCAAGGGTCAAATAAAAGAGGAGCAATGGTATATTCCTAACTCTAGATCTCGATGGAAACATTACAGCCTAGAGATCGACTCGGCGTTTCTTCTCATTCCAGCAGGATACAGACGCAACATCATCATCAAAAAAGAAAAACCCAAGGTCAAAGCAAAAATGGGGTAACGGCAAAATCCTAGCTCCAAGTCTTAACAGTACATATACAACCCAGAGACTATCCCGGCGTTCCCCCTCATTGCAGCAGGAGGTGGACGCAGCAATCAAATGAAATTAGACCAATGGTATATTCCTAGCTCCGTACTTCAATTGCAATACATACAGCATAAAAGGTCCTACAGATGTCTACCCTATTTCAGTAAAAAGAATAGGTGTGACATCGCCAAAACAAAAAAAGAAGTGACAGCATATTCCTACCTTCAGGTCTTGAAGGCAACTCATATAAAGCCCAAAAGGCTATTAGAGATCATCCCACCCCAGAAGAGTGCGGTTATGACTCATTGAGGCTCCAAATTGAGCCTAATCTCAAGTAAAAAGCGTCATGGAAAATTCCCAACGCTTGCTCTTCCGACGGTAATATGACCTAAAGAGATTACTCGAAGACATCTTATCCATCCTTCGAAGGGATCAGAGACACGACGGTCGCGGAGCTACTCGAACAGTGGCTTAAAGAATGAATATCGAGGAATATATCAGCCAACGCGACGGTACCACGGACTAAAACCCTAGTACCGCAAACCTAACGGACCTCTGTCGTAAAAGGAATAGGGGTTATCTACATACAACGTCAGGACAAGTTTTCCTATAAACCCAAGGGAATTAAACTAAAGAGACTCCAAAACGAGTGAATAAACTACAAAGTCCGAGATGAGTACATAAACTAAAGACTCCGAAACGAGTGAATAAACTACAAATTCCGAAACGAGTATATAAACTAGAAACTCCGAAATGAGTGAATAAACTACAAACTCCGAAATGAGTATATAAACTAGAAACTTCGAAACGAGTGAATAAACTACAAACTCTGAAACGAGTATATAAACTAGAAACTCCGAAATGAGTGAATAAACTACAAACTCCGAAACGAGTATATAAACTAAAAACTCCGAAATGGGTGAATAAACTACAAACTCCGAAACGAGTACATAAACTACTTCACGCCAAATTAATACATCAAAGGATAGAGAGGAGCAAGCATGAAATAAAATATGTCTTTTATTCATAAATCAAAATGAATATAAGATACAAAAAAGAAGAAAAATATACAACAACATTTTAAGACGGTGGACGGTTCAATAGGCCAGCTAGATCATCATTTTTTCGCCGGACCTCTGCCTCAAGCTCTAGCAACACCGCAAGCTGAGTCCCTGCCTGTGCCTGTTGTTTTTTGTATAAAGAAAACCGATGCTCAAGCTCTTTCTCGGCAGTCTTGTGGGTCTCAACCATTTCGAGTGTAAAAATGACAGCTTTATCAAGAGCCACCATTTCCGTAATTGCCTCCTAAAGGACCCACCAAATTTCATAGGCCCAAGTGGTCTTGGTTGTAAGCTGGGCTTAAAGTTCCCCCAAAGCCTTCAAAGCTAACTCCCTCTCTGAAAACTTCCGGTTGAGCATTTTCCCACAAGACCGGAGATTGGCCATACACCGATCAATCCATTCACGCAAGCTGGCCTTTACAGATAAGATATTAGAGGGAAGGCGTACGCATTCGACTCCATGTAGAGAAGCCTCCACTTAACGACAGTATTCAACCCAAGTACGCACTAGCGTCTCATCATGGTAGGTGGTAAGGACGGACAAAGAAGCATTAGCTTCAACAGCAAATTCCTCAACCAAGACGGAAGTGCCAGCACGAAAATATTCAATAAGAGTTGCCAGTGAATGAATGCTCTATTTCTCCATCCTCTCAGATATACATCTGGCATAAGGGCCCGGCGGCATGCAAATATGGGACTCTAGCGGGGTCGGGGTTGGCAAAACTGCGAAGATACATGTGGGGTTAGTCGTCTTTCTGAATGGGGAATAAGTAAAAGAATACCAAGGGTAAAGTGTCACTTACCTATGGCCACAGAAGGCAGATCTAAGAAATCCCCAGGCCCATCAAGAACCTCATTTTCGTCATCAGCCTGTAGGACTGTGGTTTAAAGTAAAGGGTGCATCGGCATCATTATGAATGTTAGCTATAGTGCCCTCAAGGCAATTATCGTAATCACGGTCAGGTGATTATGATGATTGAGGGAAGAACTATACCGGTAGAACAGTCTTACTCGAGATGATAGTATGCTATCTTATTTGTCTTTATCATCATGTACATGTTGATAGAGCCCATAGGATTCTTGCTTGACTACCAGTATTATGGTGGCGATCGTATACGTCAGAGCAGGGGGTCTATAAGCACATCCTTAAATGTCCCTAGTCGTGGGAGTTTCGAGACTGGGCATCAATACTCCAGAGTAGACTAGTGTATACTGATCGAGACCCCGACAAGGGGCAGTGGCCAGGTATCATAAGCCATTGGTATTAGTTTGTTCACCTAATATAGTATACAGGTGCTCATTGCGTTATGAGTATACTAGACAGACTCGTCGGGAACCTGCTAGTTGGTACTATACCTATTGTCAGATAGCAGTTTCCAGGTGACATGTGTGCAGGTTAGTCTGTCGACCTGAGATCGTCATTTGTCTCGTGTGAGTTCCCACTGTGCTTTGATTACTACCCTACCACAGCTCAAAGGAGTCGTGCAAACAGGTTTTAGTTGGGTACAGTCCTGAGCCACATACAGGCAGTGACCCGATCGTCGGGGATTCGCCTCTCCCGGTATTGGGGGTTGAAGTCGCGCAGTGCACGGGTGGCCATCACCAGAAATCCTTGTCTAAGATAGTCATGAATTACTGATCTAAGATCAGTGGTTTCTCAGGTGGTGATGGGTTTCATACCGACACGAATTATCGCGTTATTAGGGGTATAACTTTATCCACCCACTAGACTCGATATGCGATACTCTTAGACGAACAGACCGGACTGTACGGATATCGTCACTATCAGGCTCAGTAGGGATTCAGGATGAGTTTGCTCATCGGCCTCCCTTTCGCTCAATACCTGGGTAGCCATTACGTACAGCTAGTGCCGCTGACGTGCTTGTGGTTAAACTCACTGCCAGCGTATTGACGAGTCTTTAGAGTCCCACACAGAGGGTTTTCACGGTTCAGGCGATATGGTGTCGATGACGTATGTTGGTATATACAAGTGTCCGATTAAATGTGTACAGACTGCACAGACTAATCGGACGGTTGATAATACTAGTGGCTTAGGATTAAGCCGGATTATTAAATCAGGTTTTGATTTAATAATATGTATTCTAGTATTATTGTTCACTATTTATTTTCTCTCTCGACTATTCGTATTTTTTGTACGAATACGCATACATGTATTTCGATACGTGTACCAGAAAGTATTCCATATTTATACGGAATAATTTCTAGAAGATGGCCACCTCATTATTGATTTTCTTTTTAGAAAATCAATTATGGAAATAAGGTGGAGGGGTGAGTTGGCATGAGCATGGCTTGAGGCATGTAGAGAGGTATGGGCATGGCTTTGTTTATTGGAAAATTGGAAAGATATTTTGATTGCATGAGAGAGAGAGAAAGGGAGGCAGCCACAATTTTTGGTGAAGGCTTGCTCATTTTCTTTTCTTCACTACTCATTCTATTATCACTCACTTAGAGAAAACACTTAGCCATTTCTTTAGTTGCTCATGCCACATGTTTCCTCACCTCCTTCATCTTCTTGAGTTGTTCTTTTGAGCATTGTGATGAGAGGAAAATTATAGTGACACATTCCTACACCTCCACTCTCCATTGCTAGCAACCTTGGAGCGTCGGTTGCCTCACTTGGCAAGACTGAAGCTTGCGCTGTTTCCCTCAGGTGGATCATCGTAGATGGAGGAAGGCCGGCAACCAAATTCGATCAAGGAGCCTCTAGGAGCTTGGGGATGATGGTTGAAGACCGAAGGACACGGATCAACTCGTTATAACCATTCCTAACTCATTATATTGCTTGCTAGTATAGGGTTTAGGGTAGATTCGGGTATCGGATCATGGTAGTGCCAGTTTAGAAAAATTTTGTTCCGTATTTGGCCACGGATTGATGGCCGGGCCGCTGCCGTAACCCAACATGGTATCAGAGCCAACCCTTAAACCCCTTACTAGCTTGTTTAGACGATGTTAAACTATCGAAATCGAAACAACCCCGAAACAATACCCTGCAGATTCCAGTTTCTGTCGAATTTTCAGAGTCTTCAAAAAATTATTTTAGCAACTGCAGAAGAATACTATGGTGACCACTAGAACACTCCCCAAATACGAACCCATTCCACCCATTTTAACCGGCCACATTCAATAAAATTCCGAGCTGGCCGGCCATTTTTTTGAGTTTGGGCTTCGTAGTTTGGGTGTGGTCTGGTCTCTGGAATATTGGTGCAATGGTATTGTTTGTTTAGCCCAGTTTTGATATAGAGTTATCTATTGCTCATGGGCATTTCGGGGTGTTTCGAAGTCGATATTTTAGCACTGTTTAAATGTTTATCATTACATACATTTCTATCTGTGACCGTGAATGTCATTAGAGCGGTATAACTCGTCTAATTGCTATATGTTCTTTTAGACGAGTTTGCGAACGTGACATTCACGTTGTTTTGTGTTATGCTGTATTGTGGTTGGATCATCGTGGTGGATAGCTTTGGTACAATGTTAGTACAGTTTAGTTTCATTTGTACATTTGATACTGCGGGGCGAGCGTCCGACATGTGGACTGCCGTCACTGCCGGTTTATATATTATTTGTTTGGGGCACGACCGGGTTGAGGTCGATGTCACCCTTGTATATTATTTTCTTTTCTGTACTAGGATTACCCCACGGTGGAGTGCACAAATAGCCGGGTTCTAGAGGGCAACGGGTCTGCATCTCATGGCGTTGAGACGGAGGGGACCTCACTATAGAATTGGTAAGCTATTCGCCGCACTCGTAGGGTGTATAGGTAGACCCACGAAGGGGTGCTCAAGTTACCGAATTCCGTGAAGTGCTGGGTGGCCCATTCATATTGTTGAAGGGGGTTGCCTCACTTCTGGTTTTGGCGGGTAACTTGCCGCGCTCGTAGGGGTCTATGTTTTCATTGCAAAGGCTATCCACACGACAGGGGAACGTCGGGTCTCATTTACGGGTCAAGTGAAACCCGGGGCTCCTAGATTATCCACCATTCTGTGTTGCTTCTGTGATACTTCTGTGATGTTGCTTTATATCATGCCTGGGATGATTGATATATATATTTATATATACTAGTAGATGTTGTATATGTTTTACACCCGCGATAGTCCAGCCCCCGCTCTATCGTTAGTTAAGTAACCTAACGGGTGATGACGGGTCCAGTGGCGAATGCGGATGGCATATACGTACATCATATTTTCATTCTTTTCTGATGTGATTAATTGGTGGGACTGCATTGATTCTTATCAATGCAAAGATAAAACAAACCTATATGATGTTGTTGGAACCAAGTTTTTAAAAACTGACATTACAGATGTTTTCTTTTGCTTTGCATAGTGGTATTCGATTGGGAATATCCTGCACCTCATTCGATGAGGCAAGGGCCGAGATCCCTCCATCGGGAGTGACCCCTTGGGCAGAAGTTTGCGTCAACGTAATAACTTTATTATATTCGATTCTTTTGCTTTGCATCGTGGTATTCAGTTTGGAATATCCTGCACCTCATTCGACGAGGAAAGAGCCGAGATCCCTTCACCGGGAGTGACCTCTTTAGCAAAAGTTTTCGCCACTATATATTTGTAAAACCATTTAGGTTCCTTCAATGATATCAAATTCATTACATTAAAGTTTTTTCGCCAAAAACCATCCGTAGCCCTCCTTCATTTCAGATTAGTATTATTTAGTATTCGTGCTGCGTTTTTTGACTCCGTCAAGGCGTAGTGTACGGTAGGTGAGTGGTGCTTGTTTGTAGCATGGATATGCGATTGGCTAGGACATTCGTACGGCCTTATTGACTCCGTCAAGGGCTCATGCAGGTAGGTTTAATGCAATAAAGATAATGACGGGTTGAACTTGAATAGGACTCTTTGATTTGTTGACTCCGTCAAGGTCAGTTAGGTTCTAGGGGTAAAAATCACATCGGGAGTTTCAAACATACAGGAAACTTGCCAGGCATGCGCATACCTTCTGAAGTGTGGTGACTTGAGTGGCTTCCATCAAGTTATCATGTGATGATAGTTGGATCCCGATTCCTACTGATGAGTAGGATTACTTCTCGGGTGATTTTACATGATCCCGACTAATTCTCCTTTTGGGTTTGGAGGATAATTCGAGGAAACGGTGGGAGCCATCCTAATTAGATAAATAATTAACCATTTTGATCTAGGTTAGAGTGCATGCTGAATGTTTCTTTTCTCTCTCTTTGGCTGCAACCATGGTCCGACCATTGACTAAAACTCATGAACCTAATTAACCAAACCTTCTTAAAACACTTTGTCTTTTGGAATGTCACGGAGTCACATATATTATTTCCACTTCTATATCACCTTTGCATTTTTCCAGAACACCCCGTATCACTATGAACATCCACTCCTATTGGATAAATCCACCGTATAGTTACATACAAACTTGAAGGAACATGTTCCAGATTCGAGGATGGATTCTGGTTCTAGAGAGATTGAATACGATTATTCGGTTATCTTTTCTCTTTACCTTCTCTCAGGTTGTGAGGGCTCCTAGGATTAGGAGAGGGTATACCTATTGAGCTTATTGGATAGTCTTCCTCCAAACTATAGGCAGGTGTCGAACGGTAGGGAAGGAAGAAAACCAATTAGCCTAAGTATGGTGTACAGAAGGTAATAAGTAAAGACAAATAAAGGGATTAGAATAAGAAAATTGCGACTGCTATCATTCACGACAAAACCGTGTATACCCCTGTAACTCCCACATCCACTTTGGATTTCTCCAGAACACTTCGTATCACTATGAACGTCCATAATGTTTGGACATGCCATCGTATAGTTACATATGAACTCGAAGGAATTCGTTCCAGATTCAAGGATGGTTTCCGGTTCAGGAGAAATAGAATAGGATTATTCAGATGTCTTTTCCCATTACCTTCTCTCAGGTTGCGAGGGCTCCTGGTATTAGGACAGTACACCTATTACGCTTATTGGATAGTCTTCTTCCAAAGCTTAGGCTGGTGCCGATGGGTAGGGAAGTAAGAAAACCAATTAGCCTAAAGTAGGTGTACAGAAGGTAATAAGTAAAGACATAATAAAGGGATTGGAGTGAGGGCATGGAAGTATACGGTTACGATCATGAATCAGGATAGTGGAAGAGGCATTACTAGGAATACCAGTTAACCCCTTTGAAACATTTTCATGTTTCAGTTTCACTGTGCGATGTTAATTGAAAACTGTTTTCCCAAATTAGAATCTAACTCCAGGGTATGTATTTACCATATCAGCTTCTCACATCTATATGTTATTACAGATGGTGAATGGGAGTAAGATATTGAGAATTAGGTGATTATATCCTCATTATATCGGAATTCGTTGTAATTGGTGATATTTGAGGAAATCACCTGGATTTTTGCCTGATGGCAAATATTTGGTTTTGAATATCCGTTGTTATGCACCAATATTAAACTGATATATCTGTACGTTTATTTTATAAAGTGAGATATAACTTTTTGAAATTATGTCTATGATATTTACCTATATCGGTTGGTGATTAGGTAAGGTGCATTCAACAGCGATGTAATTCTTCTTAACCATAGTACAGTTTTCAACCTACGACGCACAAGGTTTGAGTTATTAAACTCAAGGGACTTATACAAAGTATTGTATGTTGTCCAATGTTCATTAAGACAATGGGGTTGGTACTCATACTATATTCTGTTTACTCATGACTTCTCTAGTTCTAGACAAGCATTTCGTTGAAATGCAAGGTCCAGATATTGAGAAGTTATAGGTATAAGAATAAATTAGAGAACCATTTGTTGGAAGTATCAGGATTCTTCGAGGTAATCGAAGATGTAGATATTTGTGTTTGGTATTCTGTTGATATTAATGGTTTTGAGAACTCACTTCCCTTTCGGGTTACTCATATATGGATGCATTCCTAGATGAGTAATGCCGATTGGCCTCTTTCCATTTGGTTGATATGCATTGGAGATAGCTGCATGATTTTGAATCTTGTTCCAATTAAATTAGTGCTTTTGTTTCTATATTGGACATATATAGAATCAATTTATATCTTAACGATGTTAAGGTATAGGGAGTTGTCCGGCTAATACTTAAAACCAGAATCCGGATAAACTCAAGGAACGTTTCAGTAATGGCAGTTTGTGGGTTATTCCGGGCTTTGACGAGGGTTAACTTTCTACCATCAGGAAGATCAATAGTGATATTGTTCTTGACTCGCCACAGTTTTAGTAAAATGGATTTTTTTAGAAAACAGAAGTGGGAGTATGGTAGAACTGGAAGTGATTCAAGAACCGCAAACAATCACTGAAGATTTAATAGAACCTGAGGATTCAATTGAATTTGATATTCCATTAACCACTCCGCAGATTTGGTGGATAATCTCAGGCACCCGAGAGGTACTTCGGTCTTCTCAGAGACGGTGACAGGGAGGTTCTTGTTTATCCAGACTTGCCATTACTGCTGTTCTAGACTATAAGACCTGGCAGGAAGATGAGTATAGCGTCGTTCAAAACTAGGTGTAGAAGTGCACGTGTATATGACTATGACTCTGCCAGAGGGTTGTTGTAGTCAGTGGGAGCAACGGAAGCCTAGTAGGCAAGTAGCTTATGTCTATTTATAGACTAAAGCAAGTATAGCGGAAATAGATCATCTATTTTTGATATGACAGTCATTGGTCTTGACTTCATCAAAATAAGAGATGGATCTAGTAAGAAGATAGTAGGGAGTGATGTCCAGGTATTTGAATGATATGCTCTTGATAGAAAGAGATATTCATATACTATAATCGGTTATACTGTGGTTGTTATAAAGGTGTTTCTCCACATAGGATATGGATATAATATCAGGGTTTCTGATGACTAGATCTATAATTTTAGATCTAGATTTAGAAAGTGTCCCAATTAGGGTACTTGACAATATTCTAAAGGTGTTTTAGAATGGTCGACTCCTGGCATGGTAGTGTACCTGCAGGTGATGGAGTCGCCCTCTCTAAAGGAAGTCTTACAGACTAAAGGGGAGAGGGATTTGCATGATTGGCATATCACTTGCTTAGGCAATTAGTCAATCATGTGATGTCAAGTACAACACCAGATATTGCTTTTGCACTAGCTGCAGTAAGCATATATATTAATCCAATCCTGGAGAAACGTTGGGAAGCAGTATTGAACATAAGTAGATGTTCTTGGGATATGGTAATGACAGCCTCCTTGAGGAGACAGTTATCATTTCAGGCTTCCAAGATGACGTGGATGACAGAGTGGCTGTTAGAGTTATAGTTTTCTCTCTTTTGAGGGACAGTATGTTGGACAGGTGGTCCAAGCGGATACTGAGGAAGGAATGGCGCATGATACAGATTAAATTCAGTGGACGATACAGTCTAGGAAGTTTGCTGGATTTGGAGTTCATTTGTGAACTAGGTCCCATCAGATATCCAAACAAATTCTACGACAGGTATTGCTCATTTCGGGAGATAGTTCTCTCCGCGAAGTTGAGAAATAGAGAGATACAGAAAGAAACAATGGAGCGGATCCACTCACTAAGGCTATTTTTCGAACGCAATCGTTTCGCAAACAGGCTTTGCGAAAATGATTAGTAGAGAAATTGGGTGTTCGGTATCACACGGGCTGTGAGTATGTGACACCGCAATAATTGGTCTTAAGTGCAAGTAGAAGATTGTTGGCTATAGTGCCCTCAAGGCAATTATCGTAATCGCAGTCAGGTGATTATGATGATTGAGGGAGGACCTATCTGGTAGAACAGTTTTACTCGAGATGATAGTATGCTATCTGGTTTGTCTTTATCATCATGTACATGTTGATAGAGCCTATAGGATTCTTGCTTGACTACCAGCATTATGATGGCGATCGTATACATGGGAGCTGGGGGCTATAAGCACATCCTTAAATGTCCCTAGTCGTGGGAGTTTCAAGACTGGGCATCGATACTCCAGAGTAGACTAGTGTATACTGATCGAGACCCCGACGAGGGACGATGGCCAGGTCTCACAAGCCATTGGTGTTAGTTTGATCACCTAAGATAGTATTCAGGTGTTCATTGCGTTATGAGTACACTGGACGGACTCGCCGGGAACCTTCTAGTTGGTACTATACCTATTGTCAGATAGCAGTTCGCAGGTGACATGTATGCAGGTTAGTCTGTCGACCTGAGACTTCATTTGTCTCGTGTGAGTTCCCACTGTGCTTTGATTGCTACCCTACCACGGCTGAAAGGAGTCGTGCAATCAGGTTTTAGTAGGGTACAGTCCCGAGCCACATGGAGGCAGAGACCGGATCGTCGGGGATTCGCCTCTCCCGGTATTGGGGGTTGATGTCGCGCAGTGCACGGGTGGCCATCACCAGAAATCCTTGGCCAAGGTAGTTGAGAATTACTGATCTAGGATCAGTAGTTTCTCAGGTGGTGATGGGTTTCATACCGACACGAATTATCGCGCTATTAGGGGTCTGACTCTATCCACCCCTAGACTCGATATGCGATACTCTTAGACGAACTGACCGGACTGTACGGATATTGTCACCGTCAAGCTCAGTAGGGGTTCAGGATGAGTTTGCTCATTGGCCTCCCTTTCGCTCAATACCTGGGTAGCCGTTACGTACAGCTAGTGCCACTGACATGCATGTGGTTAAACCCACTGCCGGCGTATTGACGAGTCTTTAGAGTCCCACATAGAGGGTTTTCACGGTTCAGGCGATATGGTGTAGATGACGTATGTTAGTACATACAGGTGTCCGATTAAATGTGTACAGACTGCACAGACTTTAATCGGACGGTTGATAATACTAGCGGCTTAGGATTAAGCCGGATTATTAAATCAGGTTTTGATTTAATAATATGTATTCTAGTATTATTGTTCACTATTCATTTTCTCTCTCGTCTATTTGTATTTTTTGTACTAATACGCGTACATGTATTTCGATACGTTTACCGGGAAATATTCCGTATTTATACGGAATAGCTTCTGGAAGATGGCCACCTCACTATTGATTTTCTTTTTAGAAAATCAATTTTGGAAATGAGGTGGAGGGGTGAATTGGCATGAGCATGACTTGAGGCATGTAGAGAGGTATAGGCATGGCTTTGTTTATTGGAAAATTGGAAAGATATTTTTATTGCATGAGAGAGAGAGAAGGGGAGACAGCCACAATTTTTGGTGGAGGCTTGCTCATTTTCTTTTCTTCACTACTCATTCTATTCTCACTCACTTGGAGAAAACACTTAGCCATTTCTTTAGTTGCTCATGCCACATGTTTCCTCACCTCCTTCATCTTCTTGAGTTTCTCTTTTGAGCATTGTGATGAGAGAAAAATTATAGTAACACATTCCTATACCTCTACTCTCCATTGCTAACAACCTTGGAGCGTCGGTTGCCTCGCTTGGCGAGGCTGAAGCTTGTGCCGTTTCGCTCAGGTGGATCATCGTAGATGGAGGAAGACCGACAACCAAATTCGATCAAGGAGCCTCTAGGAGCTTAGGGATGATGGTTGAAGACTGAAGGACACAGATCAACTCGGTATAACCATTCCTAACTCATTATATTGCTTGCTAGTATAGGGTTTAGGGTAAACCCAGGCATCAGGTCATGGTAGCACCGGTTTAGAAAATTTTTGTTCCGCATCTGGCCACAGTTTGATGGCCGAGGGGCTGCCGTAACCCAACAAGGAAAATATAATATGGAAGGCAAAGGATTACCAATCTTGGCCGGAGGAAAGGACGATGCACTGGGGGGTTATCGCATGCGGGGCCACCATGTTAAGTAGACGCAGGAAGGTTTCCTCCGGAGAACGATCTACAACAGAGGACGCCAACTCCCGTAATTCTGTGAGAAATAAAGGGTCAGACATATGGAAAGGTCGTTAAACAAAAAAATATATATAAGATTACCTTCAATACTTCATCCATTCTGGACTGGAGGGATAGCAGCTTCAGTAATCTCATCTACACCCTCCAGTGCGCCACTGGAAATATTTACAGAATCTATGGACGGGCCGGCAACCTCCGGTACAGGAATAAAAGCCATCACCGGAAGCTCTAAGGCGCGACATGAGCTCTAAACTGCGCCCGCCGTAGAAGGCCCTACAAAATAAAAATGTGTAAAGATGAATGCGATATGAAAGTAATATAAATTATTTACTGAGAGGGATGTAAAAGATATATACCGATACGCCAGGGAGCCTGAAGTATAGCCTTTTCAAGCCACTGCTCTTTTCTGTTTAGTCGCACTCGTCGGGCTTCGATCAAAGATAAATCGCTACCCGCCTTCAGAGCAGTCTCGTCTTCAGAAGCGGTCGATATTGGCTATTTGAGAGCTCGTTCTTCTTCCAGCATTAAAGAAACTACTGGTGATATAGCATGAGCCAGGTCAACATCGCAAAATTCAACAGGGGGAAAGCATCCCTTCTTGGGGCGCACATTTTCGGTTTCATCCTGTGAACGCTTCAAAGTCTCGGCCAGCTGAGCGGCCTCCTCGATAGATGTGTCAGGAAAGAGAAGACCATCATCTGGTTCATGCACAAGCTCATCACGAATGAGAGGCTCAGACTCAAGCAAAGTATCGAGTAAACGGTAGGCCGATTTCTTTCTCCTTTTAGGACCCGAGCTAGTACTGGTAGAAGGACGCTTCATCCCCTTTGGCACTTTTGCACGGAGCTGCCCAATCTCGCCTTCGGGATCTGACTTTGGTGACACTGCTGCTGGTGCCCTTATCAAGAGTCTCTATCCTGGTTCTAGTGCAAACCGGCACACCAGCAGTACGGGGGACCGGTTCTATTCGAGCGGCCTTTGGAATAAGCACTGAATCGTTGCCCCTCAGAGGAGGGCGAATGACTGGCCGTGGTCGCAATAGGGCATTGATGGCTTGAGCTAGAGCAGAGGCCTTACACTCGAAAAGCACCCGTCTCTCCTCTATGATGATGGGACTAACCCGGTGACGATACCATCCCTTGAAAGGTCCCACGGGCCTTGGAATGTAATCAGGCTCGGGGATCATGAAGAGGGAACCGGTATTTAACCTCATGAAATGATGAATAACATCATGGGCAGTCTCCAGCAAGGGAGTAGGCTCAACTAAAAAGGGTTCGAGGGGGATACCTTGGTTGTAACCCAGTTGTTGGGCAAAGCGATGCAGATTATACCGCATGAAGATAGCAGCGTCATTTAGTCGGAACACTAAGTACCCCGGCCTAATTGAATACAAATGTATGGTCTCTTTCTGTTTTAAAGTCGGCGCCCCATTCTTCAACAAATCAAATAACTGTTGAATAGGCCTCGCTGTTGCAGAAAGGACCCGATCATTGAAAACCATACCGCCTTCGTTTGAATACGGGTTAAGAAACACGCGCAAAGCCCTTAATTGAGTCGGATCAGGAGAGGAGGCATCAACCAATCTCATGACTCACGGGAAGGTGTATGACTCATAGAAATCAGGCCGCTGGTGCACAGCAAACATGCTTAACACGTGCATCTCGATTCAGGACGTAAAGTAGTGGAGGGAGAAATTCACGGTGTCTGCACATGGATTTGAAGTGTTAGCAGCGGTACTTAAACCATGATACAAGTGTGATAACCCTGCAACGCCAATGGCCAATCGCGCTCCTTCGGCTATGCGATATGCAGGGTAGAAGACAGAGGCTCTCATAAAATAGCGGTGCATTGTCATGGTGAGTCAGCTGAGCCAGAGACTGATGAAGCCTACGAAGAATGTTTTCTCGTCCATACCAGGAGCAGCGATCGCGTCAAAAGTCACGGCTGACGAATTTGGAATATAAAATTGCAGCAGATCTTTTTCTTTAGCCGGCAATTTCTCCAGGACAAATCCGAAGGGATCCTCGACCTTCGCAAATTTTGGAGCTTTCTTGGATGGAGCTTTCTTGGATAGAACATCTTTACGAAGAAAGTAAGCGATGAAAGCATCAAAAGTAACACCTTGCCCTTCTGATGCCACGAACAAGCTCTCAAAAATACCTAAGGCCTTTATTAGACTTGGGTGCTTGTGCCGAGCAGCATTGTCGGTTGTCAAGCCTTCAAGCACGGCTGGCACTGTAGAAAAAATATACTCCTCAGGAGGTAATAATTCTTCATAGTATTCTTCCCTAATCGGCAGCCCTGAAATTTCTCGGAATTCCTCCAGCGAAATAGAGACTTCCTGGTCCCCTTGTAGAAACGTATTCGTTGGAAGATTCTATTGATTTAAAAAAGCCTTAACCCACTAGACGTGGGGAGCATGGTAGTAGAACAACGACGCATACACTGCTTGGTACAGTCCAACTTTCTGCAACCGTGAGCGTTGGGAGGAAAGAATGTACCGGTCCCAAGGAAGATAGCCTATCGGATGCTGTGGGGTAACGCCTATCTTATAGACCTTCCCCCAAGGTCGAGCTTCACCTTGATATATTCGGTGTCCCAAAATATCGATAGCCATCAAGGGTTGACTGGGTATCCTGTCATTGATGGCTCAAGCCGGCCCTCGGGAGTCCAATTAGTCGCCTCTACTGCATAAGTAGTACGCGAACGCTCCGTAAATGAAATCGAGCGGATGGGTTCTATTAGTACTCCACATGTAAAACTACGGCGGTCCCTGATAATATGACCGTACCAAATTCCCTATAGGTAAAGGCTATTTTTTTCCTTATCATGTTCTTTAATCATAGCCATAGCCTCCTCGTCTGATTGCGACTGTGGGAAAGCGACCTCTAAGCGGGTATAGGGAAAGTAGGGAAGTGAGGGTATTGTACCTAAAGAAAGGGGACAACGAAAAAAATCCATTAACAAAAGGTGTGAGTTTGTTTTATGAAACTACTAACTATAAATCCAGTAGGCCTCATGAAATCAAAATGGTTGCTCATCAATGATGAGGCAAGATAATCATTATGAGAATCCAAAAGGATTCTCATTAAATAAACAGTGGAGTTTAAAAAACTCTCAATATGCTCGAAAAGCAAGTTCTGTTAAAAATAAACAACAGATTTAAATCTGTCAAAAGGGTATTAAAACCCTAAGAAGGAAAATGCTCAAGAACAGAAAGGGGAATAAAATTCCCAAAAGTTCCAAAATCTCTCAGAGTTAAGCTCTGTAAGACAATGGAATTAAATTCCTCCAACAATAGGATTAAATTCCAGAAATCCCCATAGTAGGAAACAAAGAAAATGGAATTAAATTCCAAAAATTCTCAATGATGAGGAGAACCAACGGTTCTCATTAATTCAAGACCCATGGTCTACTTTAGAAAAAGGAGTTTTTTTTAGATCTCTAAGAGATCGGTTCAAGAAAAGAGCAAAGCTCCGTTGATGGATTAAAAATCCAAAATAAAAAAGGGGGTTTCCTAAGAGATGAATTCTGTTCATAATCCTTACCAAAAAAGAGTTTTTGCAGAGTTTAACTCTGATCAGAAGGGATTCTGTGGGCAGAGAGCTAAGCTCTGAAAAGAGAATTAAATTCTCAAGAAAAGAGTTAACGAGGAAGATGAAAAAACAGTAGTCATCTCAAGGGCCAAAGGCCCCATTTATAAGACATGATGGGGAGCGATTCAACTTCCCATTCCTCTAGGCAATCCAACAGTGGTAAAGTTGGACAGCATTGCACTCACGTGCAAGTCACGTAAGAGCAATGCTGGGAGGCATTTATTCCTTCATAAAAAGAGAGAGAAAAGGGTAGAATATTCCCCATGACTCAAGCCTCACGTGTTAAACACGTATATAAGTGCTACAATCAAACAACTATAGGCTAAATAGGCCTCACGTGATAAACACGTAAGCACCTATATGCAAAACATATAAGTGCTGCAATCAAATAACTAAAGGCTAAACGGGCCTCACGTGTTAAACACGTGAGCGCCTACGTGTAAAGTATAAAAGCATAAAGAAAAATCCTCACTAGGGTCACGTGTTAAACACGTGAGAATACCCTTTTGAAGTATTAGCTTCAGATAGAGTTAAACTCTATCATAGAATTAAATTCTATTTTTGTATGCAAAGTATATGAGCATTAAGAGCAAATGGCCAAAAGCCAAACTGACCTCACGTGTTAAATATGTGAGCGCCTATATGCAAAGCATATGAGCGCCGAATGAAAGAAGCTAAATAAGCCTCACGTGTTAAACATGTGAGGGCGCCTCCTTATGTAGAATTAAATTCTACTCTTAGGAAAGATCCTCTGTATTAAACAGAGAACCGTTGGATCAAATATTTCCTATATCTTTCTAAATAGAGAAAGATTGCGCTCTGTTAAACAAGCACCCTTGGATTAAAAATCCAACGGTGATTAAACATAGAATTAAATTCTATTGGGGGAGAATATATCCCTGATCTTTCAAAATGAGAAAGATATTCTCTGTTAAACAGAAAATTGGTGGATCAAAAATCCAATAAGATGGAAAATATTTCCTATATCTTTCTAAATAGAGAAAGATTGCGCTCTGTTAAACAAGAACCCTTGGATTAAAAATCCAATGGTGATAAAAAATTACCGTTTAATAGAATAAAATTTTATATATGGAAAAATATTCCCCCAATCTTGTTAAAAACAAGAAAACATATTCTGTAAAAAAAAAAAGGAACACTTGGATCATAGATCCAGCGGTGGATAAAATTCCCTAAATAAATTTTGAGACCAATTAAATCAATTGGAATCTCTCGATAAGAGATTTTAATTAACAAACTTGCCTCCATTATATAAAGGACCCGAGACTTCAAGTCTTATATAAAGGGAACCACCCATAAGTTTCTGCAAAAAAAATACATAAATCTCTCAAAAACGACAGAGAATTTAATTCTCAAAAGAAAAAAGAAAATCTCCCTCCTTCAAGACTCTAGGTAAAGAAAGAGGAGAGATAAAAATATCTCATTTGCCTAGTATAATGGAAACAAGGGTTTAACCTTTCATACAATAAGCTAGTTCTTCCTCTGGCTTGAGATTTGCAAAAGAAAATCTCCCCATAAGTTGAGAATTTAATTCTCATCGGGGATATTCTGTTCTTCAGACTTAAAACTTAGGGGGAAAGAACTAGGTTAAAAAGAAAAAGAAAGAAAAAGAACATATGTTCTGGGAATTTAATTCCTCCAAAATTAGGGTTTAACCCTACATAAAAAACTTAGTTCTTATAAAAAGAAAAGAAGAACTTAGTTCTCCAATTAGCAAAAAATGATCCAAGATTTTCAAAACAGAAATCTTGATGATCATCAATGACTAAAATGTCATTAACAGAGATTAATATCTCTAAAAAAAAGAAGAACTTAGCGTCTCACGTGAAACACACGTGAGTAAAATTAGTGCTTGGCACTATTATAATGCCTCACATGTTTCCCACGTGAGTGCCTAAAACAAACAAAAGAAGAGCTAAAACGCCTCACGTGCTTCCCACGTAAGCGTCCAAAAAGAAAGAAAACTCATTTGTATGGATTGGGCATCCACCAAATGAAGTAACCCGGCACCCCAAAAATAAAGTAATCACATGAAATACACGTGAAACAAAAAAAGGGAGAGGCTAAATGACTCACGTGCTTCACACGTGAGCACCAGAGCTCTAGCCAAGTGCTTAGCACTTCTATCTAAAAAAGGGGGTGAACAAACAAAACCCGAAATCAATGCTCAGAGTCTCATGTGCTTCCCACGTGAGTGCCATACAAAATACTTAGCACTCTATATTCAGTCAAAATGACTAAAGTGCTTAGCACTGATTGGGCAGCGCCCATATCCGAGCGCCTCACATGTTTCATACGTTCCAGCTCCCCACGTGAAACGCACATGAGCATATATCTTAGTGCTTAGCACTGCTTGGCAGTATAGAAACCCAATCGCAGCCCAAATTGGCTAAGTTTCTTGAGGTTAAACCTCTTTGATTTTAAATCAACCAAGCCCATATGCTCGTGATTTCCAAACTGATCTTACTCTCAAACATGACTAATGATCTCTCATTGATGATATCCAAAATGATATCCATCCCATATTTCCTAAGGTAATCTTAGTCTCAAATATGACTAACGATTCTTAGGTCCAGCACAATCCGTTTTTTCCTCAAATACAGGATTTGGTTCAAGGGTACATCTTTTCACACCTCTGATATATGTCATTATAATTCCTCAACATTTTCAGAGAGATGGCGGGCCACAACAACCGACAATTCTTTTCTCGTCCCAATTTGATGTAAAATTTCATCAAGACAGAGAATGATACATCCCATATTGATACACTTCCAAATTGATGTGCACGCCTCAAATCGAATCACGCCCCAAATTGGGCGCATTACATGTCACCATCGTTCATTCCGCCACGTAACAAATACACGTGCGTGCAAGATGAATGTCGAACCAAGATATCCCTAAACTAATAATAGACCGAAATATCCTTAAACTAATATTCGTCCCCAAAATGGGAATGTTGGACCTAAATGTCCTTAAACTAATATTCGCCCCCAAAATGGGAATGTTGGACCAAAATATTCCTAAACTAATGTTCGTCCCCAAAATGGGAATGTTGGACAAAAATTTCCTTAAATTAATATTCCACCCAAACACGACAATAAAGGACCGTGATGTTCTTAAACTAAAATAATTGAGCCCATATGCTCATTTGTTTCTAAGTTGATCTTAGTCTCAAATATGACTAACGATCCTTACATAAAACCCAAATATCTCGTGAACTGGTAGGCCTCATTTATATGAGATCCGCGTTCTAAGTTCACTCCAGTTGGCAAAGCAAGCTACCAACGTGGACCCCATCAAGCAAATCCTTGACACAAACCCAAATCTCAAATATACGGATTTGGACTAATCCACGCCCTACGGGCGACGACATAAACTAGTCTCCGTATACAATCCATGGGCAACTACATAAAAACAAAATAACACACGACACGAAGTGAACTGCTGGAGAAGGAGAAAGTGGTTATCGCAATACGATAACGTAATTAACTCTTGCGTCAGAGGAAAGAGCGTCCCCACAATCAAAAACCCCTCACAAATGAGGAGGAATCTGATAAAATCTGCTATATCGGTCGCATCTATCCAAACCTCCGATATACAGTGCCAGAAATTAACTTGGTATCTTCGGAGAGGTGGATGGAGAAGTCCAAATAGTATCTACCCCAAAATTCAGGCCAGACGTCTCAACGTCTCGGTCCGGTCTTTCGGCGGTGAACAATATCCTCTTGAGTTACGTTTTGGTTGCATTCTTGATTTCCCCTTTCCCCCAGATTTCGTATTCAAGTCAGGTATCAATAGAGTGTCTACCTAATGCCAACATAGGAACAATCAGGTACATGTTATGTCTATCTAGACAACAGGTTGCGTCCATCAAGACAACAAGTCAGGATTGTTGGCATTGGTAAGTATCACGGTCAATAGGTACTAGCATGATAACGGTAATAATAACAGGATGGTAGGGTACCAGTCATGAATTTGTATACAGGCATGTCAGGTATGATGTAATCATTCAGGTAAGGTATCTACTTCACAATCATATATTCCAATCAAATCATGGTATACAGCAGGCAATACAGTTATAACCGAATATCAGTAAACACTAACGGATATAGGTTAACAAGCGTATCATGGATAACATAATCATATCATGTACAAGACTAAGATAATAGCATTAACGGGGATAGGATATTCTATCCGATTAATAACTATAAAAGTGGTGTTGATTAATCATGCATAAGAAAACTCCAGTCAGAAATTCAGCGTAACCCTGATTTGTAAAATAACTTAAAAATAACAAACTTGCTCCAAAAGGGACATGTCATTTACCAAAACAAAACTAATTCAATAAGGTTTTCATTTTTATAAGTCAAAATATCTCAGGTTGTTTCTACAAAAAGTTATGAACGTTCGAAATTGAAAGTTTGCTGCTGGAATTTTCGTGGACAGCAGTTCAGAGGTACTTTCATTTACAGTTTAAGTTATTTAAAAAATTTATTTTGCAAGTAAATTTATCACAAGATTATAGTATTCTGAGTTAGCTTCACAACGAACTAAAGAACATGTGCTAATTAATTTTTTAAGATTTATAATGAATTTTATAAGGTAAGGTGTACAGTAAATTCCAGATTTGTCGTATCCGCTTGGCGACAACGTTTCATATGTAAGCTATAATATTTTCAAACTATATTTTGCATAACGTTATAAAATGCAGATTATAAACTAATTAATGATATATGGATTATATAAATATAAATAGTATAATGATAAAAATAAGAAATATTATGACGATATATAGATATATAGATATAATTATAATATGTCGCAAGTTGTAAACTTGCATACACTGTATATTAAACTGATTAACGTTAAATAACTACGGTGTATAAATCATATAGATATAGTTGTAGGATGATGATAATAATAATAGTAGTACGACAATATATAAGTAAATTACGTAAAGCATAGCATTTAGCAAGATATAAACTTGCCTCAAAACAAACGCGATGAACGGAAGCAACACGATACTATACAAATCAACACCAAGTTTTGATAGCTTGGTTAAGGTTCTAGGATGCGGCTAGAGTTGCGTCGGTGAGAATGGGTGTGGTCTTTGTAAGTATGTCTTAACACCTCTACTAGGTTTATATGAGTATTAAGTATGCAATTTTAAAAATCTAGAGTGCTAAACATATTAACCTAGAATCGAACTAGAGAATTAGGGTTTCAGAGTAAGCAAACTACATTCTAAACTAAATGAAGAGAATTTACAACCTTTGTAGACCGGTCCTTCACTTCTAAAGCTCCAAGTAGTAGTCCGTAAAACTCTTTTTTGACTCCACTAGAAGAAAGGATCGAGCTTACTTGTAGTCTTCATTGCCGAAGATGATCCACCTTAAAGTCACTCTCACTCAAGCTCACACTTCACTAATCAAGGTATTAATGATGTTAACAACCTAAACTAATGGGACAAATTAGTGTAGGTTGATGAACTAGGAGATTTGCTCACTAGAAATATTTTTCTCTTTTCTTTTCTTTTCTCAACTCAAAAAAATTCTAGAGAAGAGATGAAGAAGGAGATGAACTTGGACTTGGATGAGTGAGAATGAACCATCACTCAAGTGATAAGAATGAGATGGGAATCTAAATGAGATTAGATGGTGTATGATAAATATCTTAGAATAAGATAAGAATTGAATATGAGTCATGGCTTCTCAAAGCTTCTCTAAGCTACTAAAGAATAATGACTCATTCTCTTTTCTTTTAATTCTAAAATATTTATCATTATCTCTTCTCATTTTTCCTCATGTGTGATTCTTATACATCCTAGTCCCATGTATCATCTACCATGACACATTATGCGCATATATATATATATATATATATATATATATATATATATATATATATATATATATATATATATATTAAGAGAAGAAAATCTTAAGTGAGCTTAATATTAGTTAACATATGTATATATCAAATATATAAATATATCAAATTATTAAATCAATACTTGATTCAATAATCCGGTATATCATATATAACCGACTAATATCATATGTATGTATATCAAAACATTAAATCAACACTTGATTCAATTATCCGGTTATATCACATATTATCGGCTAATATTCAATATTAGTTATTAAATCAACACTTGATTCAATAATCCGGTTATATCATATATAACCGGCCAATATCAAATGTGTGTGTGTATTAATCAAATCTTTGAATCAACACTTGATTCAATAATCCGGTTATATCACATATAACCTGGCTGATATCAAATATCGCTATATTAGAATATGGTATCATATACCCGTATTTAATCAAGCTCCCGCACATATCTCCATACGTGCTCTACTTTGTTTTGCTTGAGCTAGGAAACCTCTGTGTGGGACTCTAAAGACTCGTCAATACGCCAGCAGTAGGTAATGATCACATCAGATACCCATAAGCCGTCAGCGGTACTAGCTGGACGTAACGGCTACCCAGGTATTGAACGAATAGAAGATCAACAAGGAAACTTGTCCAAACTCCCGTAAAAACTATAAGCAACACTTACCGTACAATCCGGTCTCTTCGTCTAATATGTCGCATATCGAGTCTGGGGGTGGAATCGTCAGACCCCACTAACTCGATAAGTCATGCCGATGTGTGGACAATAACCTATCGAGAAACTACCGATAACACTTATCAGTAAATCTCATCAGCCCTGACCAGGGACTTGCTGTTATAGCCAGTCGAGCATAGCGCAACATCAACTCCCAATACCGGGAGAGACGAAACCCCTCTTATCGCTCACTGCCTTCATGTGACTCGGGATTGTATCCAAAATTCACCTGTTTGCATGACTCCTTTGAGCCGTGGTAGGGAGGAAATCAAAGCACGGTAGGAACCACACAAGACACTTGATGATCTCAAGTCTACAGACTAACCTGTACAAGTGTCACCAAAGAATTTCTATCTGACGATAGGTATGGTACCATCTAGGAGTTCTTGGCAAGTCATGTTTGGTGTACCCATTCTCTAATAAGCACATATGTACAATCTTTGATGTCAAACACCAATGGTTATAGGATCAACCATCACCCCATACAGGGTCAAGAAACGTACACACTAGTCTACTCTGAAATATCGATGCCCTGTCTCGATACTCTCTCGACTAGGAACTGTTAAAAGATGTGCTTGTGGACTACACAAGCCCCACTAGTATGATCTACATTATAGTCCTGATAGTCAAGCCAACATCCTAAGGGCTTTATCAACATGTATCAATGAGATAGTAAACTAAAACAAGTGTACATGTCAAGATAAAGAGCAACCAGATAGCATATTATCATGTCGAGCAAGAAAGTCCTCTATATATTGTCCAAACATCCACTATAATATACAATAATGGCCTCTATGGCATACATATTCCTAACAGGCTTAAAGAACGAAAAAGGAGATTATATAAATTGATGAAGGAGAGATTTAGTTAGAGGAGAGAGAGACGTATTATGTGGAAAAAGAGAGAGACAGAGAAAGAGAGGTTTTGTGTTTAATATAAAAATATATAGTATATTGTGTGTGTGTAGTTTAAATTAAGTTAGTTAGTTTTATATAGATGTGTGTGTGTGTGTCTATATATCACAAACTACAACCAATCTCCACCAAAGTCTCATCAAAAATATATTTTGGAAAATAATTCACATACGTAAACTTCTCAACCATAATGTAAGAATATATTTTAAATAACCCATATCCCTAATTAAAGATTTAAAAGGATTCTAAAAATATATCTAGATTTAATAAATATTTGATATTAGATATTTTGAGATTTAAACGTAAAAGATAAAAACAAAATAAGATATGGGATGGCAACCATACGATAACAGTTAACAATTACAGATTATCCTTAACTTGTGGCTACCCAAAATATATATTGTGATTTAGATATTATATATATATATATATATATATATATATATATATATATATATATATATGTATATGTATGTATGTATGTATGTATGTATATTATACTAGATTCACATGGATTAGTTTATCAGTACATATTAGATATAATCTAGCACCATAGTGGGTTTCAGACATGCGGGTTTGGTCGGATAACTATATCTACTATTCGAATCGATCGCAACCCTAAAGAATAAAATAAAGTAAGTTTTAAAATACCAATTAATATTGTAAGAACGTGCTAGGGTGTTACATATGTTGTCCTGTGTCTTTCGGAACAAGGGGTGGTAATCTTACTTCATTCAGTTTACTTATGAGTTCTCTGATTTTAGACACGCATTCGTTGTAATATAAGGTCCAAAGATTTTAAGAACTTTATAGGTATAAGAATAAAGTAGAGAACCATAGTTGGAAGTATCAGGGTCTTCGAGATGATCGAAAATATAGATACTTATGCTAAGTATTCCATTATAATAATATTGAGAATATGATTCTCTCACAGGTTACTTATCCGTGGGTGCGCTCCTTGATGAGTAATGTTGTATTGCCTTTTTCCATATGGGATATGCACTGAAAACGGTTGCATAAAAATTGAATATGGTTCCATCTAAATTAGTATCTTTGTTTCTATGTGGACATAAAATGGTTGCATATCTTAAGCATGTTAAGATATAGAGTTATCCGGTTTCTGTTTAAAAGAAGAATCCGGACAAACTCAAGACACGTTTCTGTAACGGCAGTTTGTGGGTTATTGCAAACTTTTAGCAAGGGTTTAATTTCTATCATTTAAAGATCAAAAGTTGATTTGTTCTTGACTTGCCACATTTTTATAAAAGGAATCCTTTTGCAAAAAAAACAAATGGGAGTATAGTAGAACTGGAAGTGATTCCAGAACCACAAACGGTTACTGAAAAGTTAGTAGAATCTGGATATTCAATTGGATTCGACAATCCATTAACCGTTCCGCAATTTTAGTAGGTAACCTCAGCCATCCGAGAGGTATTTTAGTTTCCTCAAAGACGGTGACAGGGAGCTTTTGATGGCCTAAGCTTGCCAAAACTGCTGTCCTAGACTATGAGATCTGGCGGGTGGATGACTATAACGTCATTCTAAATTGGATTTAAAAGTGCACGAATATATGACTCTGCCAGAGGGTTGTTGTAGTCAGTGGGAGTAGCGGAAGCATGGTGGGCAAGTTACTTATGCCTATTTATAGACTAAAGTAAGGAGAACGGAATGGGACATCTAGTTTGATGTAAAAGTCATAGAGTTTGACTTCATCGGAATAATAGATGGACCTGATAAGAAGGTAGTAGGGAGTGATGTTCCGGTACTTGGATGACGTACTCCTGATAGAAAGTGATGTTCCTATACTACGATCGGTTATATTGTAGTCATCACATGGTGTTTCTCCACATAGGATAGGAAAAATATATCAAGAATTTTGGTAACAAGATCTATGTCGTTAGATTTAGATTTGGGAAGTGTCCTAATTTAGGTATTTGGACACCATTCTAAAGGAATTTAGAATGGACGACTCATGGCGTGGTGTTGTACCCGCAGGTAATGGAATCACCCTCTCTAAAGAGATTCTTCTAGACTGATGAGGAAAGGGATTTGAATGAATGGCTTATCACTTGCTTAGGCAATTGAATCAATCATGCTATGTCAAGTATTAGACCAGATATTGCTTTTGCACTGGCGGCTATAAACATATATTAATCCAATTCTGGAGAAATATTAGGAAGTAGTTATGAATATAAGAGGATATTCTTGGTATATAGTAAAGGCAGTCTCCTTAAGAAGGTAGATATCATTTCAGACTTCCAAAGTAACCTGGATGATAGAGTAGTTGTCAGAGTTATAAGTTTACCCTTTTCTGAGGGGTAGTATGTTGGATAGGTTTCCAAGAAGGATACTGAGGTGATCATGGCGCTGGGTGCTGATTACATCAGCAATGGATACAGTATAAGAAGCTTGTTTGATTTGGTGTTCATGTTATGAACAAGGTCTCATCAGATATCCAGACAAGTTCTAAAATAGGTATCGCTCATTTCGGAGGATAGCCGTTCTCTGCGAAATTGGGATATAGAGAGATAAAGATAGAAACATTGGAACAGATCCACTTGTAGGGTGTTTTTCGTCACCCCATTGAGATGGGAATACGCGCACGCTTGTCAGGCGTACTACAGATTCCCCCTGCCTAGGGTAGGCTGGGGTTTAATGATTGCGGGGATCCGAATCTCCTGCAGCCGCGGACTAAGCTGCCGTTAATTACCCCTCGCCTTTGGGGCGAGGGAACCTCCGATTGACGGGTTAAACTGGTCATGCGAACTCAATATGCGGTGTGCGTGTGTTGTTGTTTTGGAGGGGGGTTTGAATATATCGAGAGCCACGCAGAGTTTTTACGGGGGGCCCACTACCCGGATAGCGGGTTGGGGGTCAAGGAGGGCTAGCAGCCCCCTTACGGGGTGCGGGGCAGCGCCCCGTTAGAAATTTTTTTTCTAACAGGGACAGTGTCGTGGAGTATGTGTATGTGTACATTTGTATACATACGTATATATATAATAAGGGGGGAAAAGACATCCAAAGGATGCGTGGGGCCAGCGCCTGGGCGCTTGAGCGCAAGCGCGCCACGTGTCGGCACGTGGGCGCTTTGCGCTCGAGCGCAGAGCGCTGGAGCGCAAGGCGCCACGTGTCGGCACGAGGGCGCTTTGCGCTCGAGCGCAGAGCGCTGGAGCACAAGCGCGCCACGTGTCGGCACGTGGGCGCTTTGCGCTCGAGCGCAGAGCGCTGGAGCACAAGCGCGCCACGTGTCGGCACGTGGGCGCTTTGCGCTCGAGCGCAGAGCGCTGGAGCGCAACGCGCCACGTGTCGGCACGAGGGCGCTTTGCGCTCGGGCGCAGAGCGCTGGAGCGCAAGCGCGCCACGTGTCGGCACGCGGGCGCTTTGCGCTCGGGCGCAGAGCGCTGGAGCGCAAGCGCGCCACGTGTCAGCACGCGGGCACTTTGCGCTCGGGCGCAGAGCGCAAAGCGCAAGCGCGCCACGTGTCGGCACGTGGGCGTTTTGCACTCGAGCGCGAGGCACTGGAGCGCAAGCGCGCCACGTGTCGGCATGTGGGTGCTTTGCGCTCGAGCGCTAGCGCACCAGCGAGAAAAAGAGGGGGTTTTAGCCCCGGAAATTCTCTAAAGAGAAAATAGGGTGGAGTTAAACTCCTAATATGCTTTGGGTTAAGGAAATGGGTCCTTCTTCTTCCTTTGCTGGCCGATCTTGGAGATAAAGAGATGTGAGATTTTAAAATCTTTTCTTTTTGAGATCTGATGGCAGATCTGAGTTCCCCTTAATGGGTTTTGTGGTGGAAAACTATTTAGTTTTGAAAAAAGAAGAGTAAAACTCTTGATTTAATTCAAAAGAAAGAAGAAGGTTTTGGAACCTTGAAGAAGGAAGAAAGATCTCAGATCTCAAACTTTTTTTTTGGAGAGAGAAAAAAAAAGTTGTTGAGATATTTCACTATCTTTGCCTTTATAGGCTATACATTTTACACATAGCCCCTTGGGCTTCACAAAATGGCATTTTGCCTATCCCATGGCTCATGTGCCATTTCGTTTTGCACATAAGCCATGGGCTTTACAAAAATTTGGCTTTATGCCTATTTTTCTTACATTTATCTATAAAATAAAATAAAAGAAATGCAACAAAATTATTTATTACAGAATTTTTATCTTGGCATGGGGGGAGGCCGGCCACTTCATGTTCGGGCTCGACCCGGGCATGGGCCCACTGGATCTGGGCTTGGGCCCACTTGGCTTGGGGTTGACTTTGATTTTGACTTGGTCAACAGGGGTGTAAATTTTTACCCCAACAAATTGCCCCCCCCATCAATAAATGCACACCACATATATGGGTCGTGTGCATGAAATTGAAGGATCTTTTTTTACTTGGAGGCGACCTGATTTGGTTCCTGCTTTTTGGGAAGCTGGCACTGCCCTTTTTACGACATGGACGGTCGTTGCTTGACATGTCTCCGAGACGGAGTGTCCGTGATAGACGTTTCCCTGGCCCGGGGTGACCCGGTTCCCGCTTTGTAGGAATCCTGCGCTGCCCGTTTTACGACATGGACGGTCAATACTGCCATTTTTGCGACTTGGACGGTCGATGCTGCCCTTTTAGCGACTTGGACGGTCGGTGCTGCCATTTTTGCGACTTGGACGGTCGATGCTGCCCTTTTTGCGACTTGGACGGTCGGTTCTGCCCTTTTAGTGACGTGGACGGTCGGTGCTGCCCTTTTAGCAACGTGGACGGTCGATTCTGCCCTTTTTACGACTTGGACGGTCGGTGCTGCCCTTTTAGCGACGTGGACGGTCGATTCTGCCCTTTTTGCGACTTGGACGGTCGGTGCTGCCCTTTTAGCGACGTAGACGGTCGATTCTGCCCTTTTTGCGACTTGGAAGGTCGGTGCTTGATTTGACTTGCTCTACTTCTTGCAATGTCAGGGGTAGACTTGACTTGCTCCGCTTTTTGCGGTGTCGAGATTGGATTCTTACTTGCTCCGCTTTCTGCAGTGTCGGAGTGGAAGTTGACTTGTTGATTTTGATTTGGGTTGACATCAGCATCGCTATACTGGAATATGGTACCAGGAGCGAATCATCATCCGTCATTGATAGGATTTTGGTTTTTGTTTGGCTTCTGCATTGCTGCACTGGAATAATGCCAGGAGCAACTCATCATTTGCCCCCGGGAGGATTTGGGAATTGGCTTTTTTTTTTATTGGGGACTTTGAATGTGGTCTCACTGGTAGGACTTAGGAGAGGTTGGGATTGTTTTACACCCGTGGATTGTATACGGTTTTACAGGATGTATGATCCAGACCGTAGGGCCGGAAAAAAATTTAGGACTTTGTCGGCGTCTGCATCGCTGCACTGGAATATGGTACCAGGAGCGACTCATCATTCGCCGCTGGGGTATGGGATTTGGAATTCGGTTGGCGTCTGCATCGCTGCACTGGAATATGGTACCAGGAGCGACTCATCATTCGCCATTTGGGGATCAGGGAGCGATGGCTTAGGAGACAGGTTTAGATCCCCATCGCCTAAGGCTTTTCAATTTTATGGGCCGTGAGGGTCCCATAAAAGCATTTTCTCCCTACGAGTCGTAAGGATCCCGCAGGTGTATTTTCTCCTTAGGAGTCGTGAGGACTCCTAAGTGTGTTTTTCCTTTATGAGTCGTAAGGATCCCACAAAGGTTTGTTCTCCTCATATATCGTGAGGACACATGAGTGGATCTTATCAACGGAGCATCATTCCCTAAAGCGGAGACCAGCCGCGTAACTGGTGATTACGGTGGGGCATGGGTATGATGAGAATTATTTGAGCCCGTGGATTGTATACGATGGTCAACTTGGGGATCCACCGTAGGGCCGGAGAATTTTGAGAAATTGGATTTTGGTTGGCGTCTGCCTCGCTACACTGGAATATGGTATCAGGAGTGACTCATCATTCGCCGTTTGGGGACTTGGAATTTGGATTTTGTTTGGCATCAGCATTGCTGCACTGGAATAATGCCAGGAGCAACTCATCATTTGCCTTGGGAGGACTTAGGATTTGGGTTTTTGGTCGGCATCAGCACCGCTAACACTGAAGCGAAATGCCAGGAGCGACTCATCATTTGCCGTTGCCCGTTGGGGAACGATGGCTTAGGAGACAGGTTTGGGTCCCTATCACCTAAGGCTTTTCAATTTTATGGGCCGTGAGGGTCCCATAAAAGCATTTTCTCCCTACGAGTCAAGAGGATCTCGCAGGTGTATGTTCTCCTTAGGAATCATGAGGATTCCTAAGTGTGTTGCTCCTTTGTGAGTCGTAAGGATCTCACGCAGGGGTTTCTCCTCACAAGGTCGAGAGGACTTTGCGAGTGTATTCATCTCTTTTCACGAGTTTGCGCCCTTTCGGGTTTTCACAAACTCGCCGGTAGTCCAACTGTTTTTACTCACGGGGCCCTTTCGGGTTTTCATCCGTGCCCGTTTTGCTTGTGGACATACCGTTTGTTTTTTATTTCTTTTTTATTTCCTTTTTTTTTTGCCGCTGGTGGGACTTTAAAAGTAGTCTCACCGGCAGAATTTAGGGAGAGATAGGGGTCGTTTACGCCCGTGGATTGTATACGGTTTTGCAGGATATATGATCCAGACCGTAAGGCTGATGTGCTAAATTCGCCTGCGACTTGGAGCATTCACGTGTAGTATTTCTTGAGATATCGGCCATTGATGGGTAGCATGGGCCTTTCTCCCTCGGCACTTATTAGTTGGTAGGATCCTCCGTCGAACACTTTCTCGATGACGTATAGTCCTTCCCAGTTTGGCTCAAATTTTCCCTTGGCATGTCGATTGAGGATGATCGGTCTTTTGAGGACCAACACCAATTCACCTTTCTTGAAAGCGTGGAGACGGGTTATCTTGTCATAGGCCCGTGACATTTGGGCTCGGTATAGCTCCAGACTTTGCTGCACCGCGAGCCTCTTTTCTTCGAGGGCATCGAGTTCTTCAAGTCGAAGGAGCACGTTTTCCTCCTCCGTCAACTCATGCTGAACGGCCATTCTTAAGCTTGGAACTTCGACTTCGAGGGGGAGGACCGCCTCCACTCCGAAGAGTAATGAGTATGGAGTGGACTGAGTTGGAGTACGGTGCGTGGTACGATATGCCCACAACGCCTCGTGAAGTTTGAGATTCCAGTCTCTCTTGTTGGCTGAAGCATTTTTCCTCAGGAGCTTGCATAGAGTCTTATTGAAGGCCTCGGCTAGCCCATTGGCTCTTGGATTATAGATGGAGGAATATCTCCAGTCTATCTTGTGCTGAGTAGCCAACCTTGAGACATTGAAGCTCTTGAAAGAAGGCCCATTGTCGGAAATAATTCTTCTTGGTGTACCGAAGCGGTATAGAATATTATGCTGGAAGAATGTCAGAATATCTTTTGTTTTGACTTCTTTTAGCGGGACGGCTTCAGCCCATCTGGAGAAGTAGTCCGTCGCAGCCAATATGAACCGGTGGCCTTTGGATGACGGAGGATCAATTGGGCCAACAATGTCGGTGCCCCAGACTTCGAAGGGCCACGACGCCACCGTAGGATGCAACGGATTGGGATGCTTGTGAATGAAATCACCATGGATTTGGCAGATCTGACATTTCTTTGCATGCTCTCCGCAGTCCCGTATCATGGTGGGCCAGTAATACCCAAGCCGTTTGATTTGAAGTCGCATCTTGGGGCCAAATTGGTGAGCACCGCAAACGCCCGAGTGAACATCTTTCATGACCTTTTGGGCTTCGGCCAATGACAGACACCTGAGCCAGAGTTGGTCATATGACCTGCGGTATAACGTGTCATTTACAAACACGTATCGGAGAGCTCTTTTCTTCAGCTGAATCCTCGCAGATTTTTCTTCGGGCAGCTTGTCGTATCGGAGGTACTCTATGAAGGGTTCTCTCCAATCGGGCTCGTCTTGGATGATCGAAGCTTCTTCGGCGGGACTGCTCTTCTGTTCCGCGCTTTCCTCTTCTCGTAGAGAGACTGGGGGTAGAATTTGCCGGCTCCTGACTGTGATGAGAATTTCGTCTATGTCAGGATCAGCCAGCTCCTTGGCTAAGCGAGCGAGTATGTCGGCTTTTCCGTTCAACGCTCTGGGGATTCTCATTAGTTCAATATGAGTGAACCGTTTCATGAGTTTCACCACCCGACCTCTGTACCGAGCTAACTCGGGTTTGTATATCTTATAATCACTGCTTACTTGGTTGACGACAAGCTGGGAGTCGCCGTAAACCCGTAGCCGAAGGATTTCCATTTCTATGGCGAGTTCCAAACCAGCTATCAGAGCTTCATACTCAGCTTCATTGTTTATCCGAGGCTCGGTGAGAGCGAAAGAACGCCGTAGGGTTCCCATTGATGGCGTGATGAACACCAATCCTACCCCCGCTTTTACCGCCGGAGCTCCTTATTGATGAGGCCCCATCGAAGTAGAGCTCCCAACATGGCTCATCTTCCTCGAGGTGCAGCACTTGTTCGTCGGGTAACTCATAATTCAGCGGCGACCCTTCTGGTATGGGATGAGCAGCGAGAAAGTCTGCAAGAGCTTGCCCTTTTACTGCTTTCTGAGGAGTATAAACTATGTCAAACTCAAGTAACATGACAGCCCATCTTGCCATTCTGCCGGCTAGGCTCGCTCTGGTCATCAAGTGTTTGAGCGGGTCGACCTTGGAGATCAGCATAACCTGATGAGCAAGCAGATAGTGCCTCAGCTTCTTCACTATAAATATCAGAGCCAGGCATTGCTTTTCGATTGGGGAATAGTTGTGTTCCGCCCCGACTAGAGTTCGACTGAGGTAGTAGAGGGCATTTTCTTTTCCCTCCTCGTTATTCTGGGCAAGGAGCGCACCGAGTGTCTCATCCAGCGCGGCAGTATAGAGAATCAGCGGTTTATTTGGAATGGGAGCGGCCAGCACTGGAGGGTGCAACAAGTATTGTTTGATGCTTTCGAACGCTGCTTGACATTCGGCATTCCAGATAAAAGGAGCCCCTTTCTTCATGAGCTTTGAGAAGGGCCTACATCTCCCCAATAAATTTGAGATAAACCTCCGTATATAAGCAAGCTTGCCTTGAAAATATCTTAGCTGCGTCAGACTCTTCGGAGGGGGCATCTCCATGATGGCCTTTATCTTTGATGGGTCAACTTCGATCCCTCGATGTCGGACTATGAAGCCCAGGAATTTTCCCGATGACACGCCAAAAGCGCACTTTAAAGGATTCATCTTCAGATCGTATTCCCTCAGTCTGGTGAGAACGGTCCTAAGATCTTGGATGTGGTCGGCCTTGGCCTTAGTTTTGACGACCAGGTCATCAACATAGCATTTGACGACTTTATGGATTAGGTCATCAAAGATATTAGTCATTGCCCTTTGATATGTAGCACCTGCGTTCTTCAGTCCGAACGGCATCACCTTGTAGCAATATATTCCGATCGGGGTTCGAAATGCTGTGTGCTTCTCATCCTCAGGCGACATCTTGATCTGATTATATCCAAACGAGCCATCCATAAAGGTGAACAACTCGTAATTTAAGGTGTCATCGACCATCATTTCCATGACCGGTAGCGGGAAGTCGTCCTTTGGACATGCCTTGTTGAGGTCCCTGAAATCGACACAAACTCGGATCTGCCCATTTTTCTTCTTCACTGGGACTATGCATGTGATCCAGTCCGCATATTTCTCTTCCCTGATGAAGCCGGCATCGATGAGTTTCTTGGTTTCCTCGATGACCTTTTCTTCCAACTCCCTTCTCATTCTTCGAGGAGCTTGTTTGACTGGCTTAGCATCGGGAGATATAGCCAACTTATGTACGGCCACCTCAGGGGAAAAGTCAGGCATTTCTTTGTATGTCCACGCGAAGCAGTCGACGAACTCATGCAGCAGGGCGATTATCTGCGCTTTCATTTCCTCTGACAAGAGCGAGCTGATGTAGGTCGGCCTTGGATTATCGGGCGTTCCTAAGTCAATCTCGGTTAGCTCGTCAAAGGTTGCTTGTCCACCATCTTCAAGCTCTTGAGGAGCTTCTTCTGGCTCGGCTATCTCGTCGTCATCATTTGATCTTTCGCTGGCCTCACCAACATGGATCATGTAGCACGCTTTGGAATCAGGTTGAATGTAGCCTATACCCCGTCTATCTGGAATTCGTCCATCGATGAGTGCTCGGACCTGGGGAGGATACCATAGCCCTTCGTAAAACTTTGCTTCGGACTCCGTTTGATATAACCGGCATCCGCACTTTTTGAAGTATTCCCGCATCTCGGGCGCATAGTATCTGGGATTGAGGACGGCCCTTATGCCTCTTTCATATGGAAGGCATGCGACAGACAAATCGTCCGGATGCACAACGGGGTTTGACCCATAAAACAGGATGCCCTTCTGTCCACTTTTCCTCCCGGGAACGTAGAAAGTTTTCAGCTGGTCTATGGTGGAGACTGACAACGCATCGAGCTCTTTGCACATCTGCTCTGGTACCCTTGTGATGACTAGGGACATTTCTGCGACTTCGAAGGTCTCTCATAGTTTCGCTTGCTGCATGGGGGGCCAATCTGCACAGCTGTTGCACGGCAGGTTCTCTTCTTCTGACTCTTCAGTGTCACTGCCAAGATGAGGGCAGGCTTTGCTGCTAGATGGGCCTTCAGTAACAGATTCGTCCGTATCGCTGCCGAAATGGGGGCGAGTTTTGCGGAAGGACGGGCTTCCAGCGTCGGACTCATCAGTGTCGCTGCCGAAATGCGGGCGCACTTGGGTATTTTTGCTTTTGAAAGTGATAGCCGGCGCAGATTTGCTTTTGAGTCTTAGGGCCAGTCTATCCTCAGTCAGTTGTGGCTTAGCATTTTGGTGGTTTATAAAGTACCGAAAATCTTCATATCGGACTTCATACACACCGAACGGCTGGATGTCTCCGTCAATGAGTCTTTCTTCACCATTTTTAGTATACTTCATGCATTGATGGAGAGTTGACGGAATGATGCCGTAATCGTGGAGCCAGGCCGCCCCAAGAGAATCTTATAAGACGTGTCGGCGTCGATCACGTATATCTTAGCTTCAGTTTGTAGATCCCCGAATTTGATTGGCAAAGCTATAGACCCCAGAACTTGCTGGCAATTTTGGTTGAAGCCTTGAATGACAATCCTTTCCCTTGACAGGTGTCGGACGTCCATTGACAAACTCTTCAGAGTTCGCAAGTTCATGATGTTCACTGAGGACCCCGGATCAATCAATATGCGATTAATTCGATCTCCGTCGCTGTACCCGGTCACGTAAAGTGGCCGATTATGCTCAGCCGTTCCCAGTAGCAAGTCTTCATCCTTAAATGTGACTGCGGCGGCATGCAAAGCGTGCTGGGCTTCTTTCATATTAATTTCCGCAAAGTGAGCCTGATACCGCTAGGGGTTTTGTAGAGCGTGAATGAGAACATCTCTAAGCTTCTTAGATAGGACCAAGGCGTCATAGATGCTCAGGAGAGACGGAAGCTTCCGGAGATGTGCCAAGACATTATAGTCCACCGAGGAAGGACTTGTGTTTTCATCAGCCGGTTCTCTGCCATCTTCTTCATTAGCGACTTGTTTTTCCTTCCCTTTTGGGGCGTTGCCCTGATTTGGCGGTAGAGCCCTGCCGCTTCTGAGCTGGATTTGATTGGCCGTTGTGGCAAGCTCTTCGTCCTCTTCGGGAAAACAGAGCTCCTCTTCCGAGTCGCTGCCAAGATGGATGGCGTAGCAGGTCACTACTGGGATCTCTTCATTGGAGTCTTCTTCTAACTCCTCCAGAATTTCAGCCGCTTGTACAGGGAAGAACTCCTTCAATTGAATCAATGTTCTTTCCTTTTGTTCATATTCTTCGAGGGAATCAATATATTTTTGAATGGTCGATTTCCCTGCAGACTCTTTTTCGCGCCGAGCTGCACTTTTCTTCTTCTTGAGCTTCTTGGATTTTGAGCCTGATGGAGCCGCATTGGCAGCTGGACTGGTAGGCTTCTTCTGTCCTTCCCATTCCATCCCGGGCTCTTTCTGAAGTAGCTTTAGCATCTTCTTCGTCTTACTAGATATGTGCGTACTCTACGGAGGCCGCGATGAGTCAGTTTCGTTTGTCAGGGCAGCAGGTTCAGCTGTCTGCTCCCAGAAGGCTTCAACTTCTGTCTGTATAAAGTTGCCGGTTGCAACTTGATTGTTCACCAACACGCTTTTGGACAGCTCGATCTCTCCAGCCTTGTACTGCTTCTCGACCCAGTCTTTGAAGATATAGCAATCCTCGATCGCATGGCTCACTACTCGGTGGTACGGGCAATACAGAGGATTGTCGGTCATTTTTGCTTCTTGGGGTCTTTTCGACTCCGGCAATTGTAGGTCGTTGTTCAAGGCATCTTTAAATATCTTGCGGACCTTGTCCCTTCTGAAAGAGTAAACCTTGTTCTTTTTCTCCTCTAGGGAAGGCCCATCTCCTCCCAGCAATGGCTTTCGAGACCGGTTGGTTTTGGATTCGCCCGCCCTTCGCTTTTCTTCACCGTCGGACGCATTGAAGACATTGGTACTGCTGGAACTCCCGCTTCTACGGTTGTCGTCCCGCTTGCTTTTCCAAGTTTTGTCTCTCTGAGAATCCGGCGGGGACTCTTGCTTCGAGCGTTCCAGCATTTGGACTTTCTTGGTTAGCTCCTGAAATGTCTTGAGGCCCGCCGTACACAAGAATGGGACCATCCAATTGCTGAGGTTCCCAATGAGAAGGCTGACGGACTGGTCCTGCTCCAGCGGCGGTTCGCACTTGACTGTGAGATTACGCCATCGAGCGATAAAGTCGGTGTTGCTTTCATTCTTCCCCGGCTTGGTCCTCACAAGGTCGGCAATGGAGATTTTATCACTGACACTCATGAACCTTTGCCGAAACAGGGACTCCATTTGGGCAAAGGTAATGACGGACCCGTCTGGTATACTCGCATACCAGTCGAAGGCGACGCCGGTCAGGCTGTTGACAAACTGACGAAGAAGGAGCGAGTCATTGCCCCCTGTATTTCCGCACGATGCTTTGAAGTGGGCGACGTGCTGATTTGCATTCCCCGTTCCATCAAATCTTCCGAACTTAGGAATGACGTAGCCGCCTGGGAACTCAATCAGATCGTACTGCGCAGGGTATGGCCGCCCACTACTGCCGATTTCTTTCTGAGCTTCAGCTTCGGCCACCAATGTTTTAACCTTGCTGGTGACCAAATCCATTATCCGATCCTGTGTTAGCGGGATAGTGCTATCTGGGGCCAAGGCGTCCCCAGAAGCGGAGTGTGGCCGGCTTTCATGTGGCTCGACCAGTCTTGGACCCGAAGGAACAGGCATTGGCTATCTCGGATTGTCATCACCCGGCTGATTAGTAGCGGCTTGCGCTTGATTGGGAGGCGCTCGAGCAATTTGAGCTGTAAGCTGCATCACCACATTCGTTAAGTCATCAATCTTCGAATAGAGCTTGGCCATCTCTTTATCTTTGCTCTTGAGCTGTTTTCGAAGCTCTTGAAGCAGCTCTTGCTCCGCAGTCCTGGGGCGGAAAGTCGGCTCTTCCTCGCTGTCTGAGCTTGACTCTGCATGGACCGAGGGGTCTTTCTGCCTATCATCCTCATCGAGAGGGTTTTCTTCATCCAGCAGGAGCGGCTGTTCTTGGGCAGTGGCAACCACATTCAGGCTAGATTGAGCTTGGGATGTGGTGGCCCCATCCTTGCTTTTGCTACGAAGGTTGTCGCTGGGGCGACCGCCCGCCATATAGACCGTATGGATGATATATCCGGCCGTCTTTCTATCATTGGCAGCTGATTTCACGGATTGCTGTCTTGACCCCCTTGTTTTGGTAGCTGGTAGTCGATTGAAGGCGGCTGGCCTGACCAGGTTCTTGAATGGTGCCGGTGCTTCTTTTCTGGGTTTGCCCCGCTGCTTTCGTGCGGCACAGAGTGCTTGATAGACTCTTGAAGAAACAGTGTCATACCTTTTCTGTTGGGGCCGGGACACGTCTCTTTATAGCATTGTTCGAACCGCTGTCTTCTTGATTCTGGCGGTCATGGCATTTTTCTGAACCCACTTCAGAGGCTCGAAGGAATTGCTGGTTCTCACGTCCGACTCAGCCGTCGTCGCGGGGCAACCCTGCACTTGGAACTTCACACAATTCCATTTGGCCGAAGCCTTGGCCCTCTTGTTAGCTCGATACCTGAGACGCTTCTGCCTTAACTTTTCTGTTCTAAGCACCTGGCAGAGTTTGGCTCTTTGGGAAGACGCCGAAGACCGGGCGATGAAAGGCCTTGGAGATACGCTCGATTGTGCATTTGTTGGAGTCATCGCCTGAGCTCGTCTGCAACATTTGATGTTGCCCTTTGTACCGGAGTTCTTGCCTACTACTGGAGCACCAGAGAATCGTTCAGATACCGTCTTAAGCTTCGGTTGTGGTGCCTTGGCGATCACGACATTCGGCCTCTTACCCCTTGAGACCGGCTTGGCCGCCTGTTCCGCCGGGATCTCCGCCAGATGAGCGCTTCCGGCAGGGTAGATGATGACGGAGCCAAACTGGCGGGGCGGTTCCTCCCACTGTCGACTGAGGCTTGCGAGGAGAACCACACGAGCGTTGATCTTGACCATGTACGGAATCGGGGTCAAGTTGGAGGCTGAATTCGTCTGGGGAGACATTGTCGTCAAAAGTTGATTGCTGCATTGAAAAAAACATCATTTCAGTATAGGCAATCGATATGTATATTGATTGAGTTCGCATGAACGTTTAACCCGAAATATGGGAGGAGAGATTGGTCCCACCGGGCGTGCCAAAGTCTGTAGGGTGTTTTTCGTCACCCTATTGAGATGGGAATACGCGCACGCTTGTCAGGCGTACTACAGATTCCCCCTGCCTAGGGTAGGCTGGGGTTTAATGATTGCGGGGATCCGAATCTCCGGCAGCCGCGGACTAAGCTGTCGTTAATTGCCCCTCGCCTTTGGGGCGAGAGAACCTCCGATTGACGGGTTAAACTGGTCATGCGAACTCAATGTGCGGTGTGCGTGTGTTGTTGTTTTGGAGGGGGTTTGAATATATCGGGAGCCACGCAGAGTTTTTACGGGGGTCCCGCTACCCGGATAGCGGGTTGGGGGTCAAGGGGGGCTAGCAGCCCCCTTGCGGGGTGTGGGGCAGTGCCCCGTTAGAAATTTTTTTTCTAACAGGGACAATATCGTGGAGTATGTGTATGTGTACATTTGTATACATATGTATATATATAAAAAAGGGGGAAAAGACATCCAAAGGATGCATGGGGCCAGCGCCTGGGCGCTTGAGCACAAGCGCGCCACGTGTCGGCACGTGGGCGCTTTGCGCTCGAGCGCAGAGCGCTGGAGCGCAACGCGCCACGTGTCGGCACGAGGGCGCTTTGCGCTCGGGCGCAGAGCGAAGGAGCGCAAGCGCGCCACGTGTCGGCACACGGGCGTTTTGCGCTCGGGCGCAGAGCGCTGGAGCGCAAGCGCGCCACGTGTCGGCACGTGGGCGTTTTGCGCTCGAGCGCGAGGCGCCACGTGTCGGCACGTGGGCGTTTTGCGCTCGAGCGCAGTGCGCTGGAGCGCAAGCACGCCACGTGTCGGCACGTGGGCGCTTTGCGCTCGAGCGCTAGCGCACCAGCGAGAAAAAGGGGGGTTTTAGCCCCGGAAATTCTCTAAAGAGAAAATAGGGTGGAGTTAAACTCCTAATATGCTTTGGGTTAAGGAAATGGGTCCTTCTTCTTTCTTTGCTGGCCGATCTTGGAGATAAAGAGATGTGAGATTTAAAAATCTTTTCTTTTTGAGATCTGATGGCAGATCTGAGTTCCTCTTAATGGATTTTGTGGTGGAAAACTATTTAGTTTTGAAAAAAGAACAGTAAAACTCTTGATTTAATTCAAATGAAAGAAGAAGGTTTTGGAACCTTGAAGAAGGAAGAAAGATCTCAGATCTCAAACTTTTTTTTGGTGAGAGAAAAAAAAGTTGTTGAGATATTTCACTATCTTTGTCTTTATAGGCTATACATTTTACACATAGCCCCTTGGGCTTCACAAAATGGCATTTTGCCTATCCCATGGCTCATGTGCCATTTCTTTTTGCACATAAGCCATGGGCTTTACAAAAATTTGGCTTTATGCCTATTTTCTTACATTTATCTATAAAATAAAATAAAAGAAATGCAACAAAATTATTTATTACAGAATTTTTATCTTAGCATGGGGGGAGGCCGGCCGCTTCATGTTCGGGCTCGACCCGGGCATGGGCCCACTGGATCTGGGTTTGGGCCCACTTGGCTTGGGGTTGACTTTGATTTTGACTTGGTCAACCGGGATGTAAATTTTTACCCCAACACCACTCACTGTGGCTATTTCTCGAATACGTAAGTTTCTCAAAACGAGTTTTGAAAAACTGACTAGTAAAGAGGTTGGGCATTCTGTAGCACACGAGCAGTGAGTATGCAATACCGCAATAATTAGCCTTAAGTGCAAGTGGGAGATTGTTGGAAATGGTACCCTCAAGGCAATTATTGTAATTGAAGATAGACGATTATGATAATTGAACAAGGACCTATACAGGTTGAACAGTCTTACTCGAGATAATAGTATACTATCTGATTTGTCTTTGTCATTATGTATATACATTTTGATAAAGCCCATAGGATTATTGCTTGACTACCAGCATTATGATGGCGATCATATATACGGGAGCTGAGTGGTCCATAAGCACATCCTTAAATGCCCCTAGTCGAGAGAGTATCGAGATTAGGCATCGATACTCTGGAGTAAACTAGTGTATATTTTTCGAGACCCCGACGAAGGGCGGTAGCCGATCTTACAAGCCATTGGTGTTGGGTCATCTAAGATAGTATATAGGTGCTCACTAGATGTGAGCACACTAAACAAACTCATCGTGAACTTCTAAATGGTATTATACCTATCGTCATATGGAAGTTCTCTTGTGGCATGAGTACAAGTTAGTCTTTTAACCTGAGATTTTCATTTGTCTCATGTGAGTTCTTACTGTACTTATATTACTACCCTACCATGGCTCAAAGGAGTCGTGCAAACAGGTTTTAGTTGGGTACAGTCCCGAGCCACATGGAGGCAGTGAACAATCGTCAGGGATTCGTCTCTTCCGGTATTGGTAGTCAATGTCACGCTGTGTTGGGTCAGCCATCAGCAGAAATCCATCGCCAAAGTGGATAAGATTAACTGATGTGATGTCAGTAATTTCTCAGTGAGTGATAAGTTTCAGACCGGCACGACTTATCGGGTTAGTAGGGGTCTGACGTTATCCACCCTCTAAACCTATATGTGATTATCTCAGACGAAAAGACCGGACTATATGGAGATTGTCACATACAGGCTAAGTAGGAATATGGATGAGTTTTCTCGCCGGCCTTTCTTTCGTTCAATACCTGGGTAGCCATTACGTACAGCTAGTGTCGCGGACGTGCTTGTGGTTAAACCCACTGCTAGCGTATTGACGAGACTTTAGAGTCCAACACAGAGGATTTTTCCGGTTCAGGCAAAATGATATAGTGGACGTATATTAATACGTGCAAGGTTCCGATTAGGTATGTGTGCTAGCCACACGGACTTTAATCGGGCGGATGATAATACAAACCGGCTTTAGATTAAACCAGATTATTAAATCAAGTTTTGATTTAATAATTTACATATTAAATAAAGTTTTGATTTAATAATTTACACATATATATTTCGATATATATATTCTACTGTTATATTCATTGTATTTTTCTATCTCTTAGGTATTTGTATTTTGATACGAATACGGATATGTATTTGCGGAGACGTAGTCTTGTATTCATACAAGAATACTTCTAGAAGGAGAACACCTCATTTCAAGGTTTTTCTTTTTAAGAAATTAAGAAATTAGGTGAAAAGAAGAAATGGTGGAGGGTATGGACAAATGAATTATTAATTCATTTGCATATACTATTCAAGTATGGTTGCAATTTAAAAATGGAAAATTCTTTTAAACAAAACAAATGAAGCATGCTTGAATTTGTAATGAAGATTGCATTCCACCATTTAGCTTCTCTCTCTTTCATGGCTCCTTCTTCTTCTTCTTCATTTTCAACCCTCTCATGAGTTGAGAACAATGAAGATAAAGAGAAAGAAAAATGTTAGAACACACACACACATCACTAAGAATCCTAAATTAGCAATCTAGGATCTTTAGTTACTTCATTGATGTAGTTAAAACTTGAACTTGGTTCTCTCGAGTGGATCGTCTTCGGCAAAAGAAGACCGGATTGCAAGCGCGATCTGAAACTCTTGAGAGTATGTTAGAGTCCAACCCAATTGGAGCAAATAAAGATGCTACAAAGGTTATGATTTCTACCGTTTTGTGCTTGCTAGTTTAGGTGTTTGGAGTAGATTCTTGGTTTTAGGTTTATAATGACACGAAAATTTTCGTTTTTGAATTCCGCATTGGCCACGGGTTAGCGGCAAGGGCACTAGGAACCAACAAAGGTATCAGAGCCATCCAAACACCCTAAACTAGATAGATACGACTTCCGAATCCCGCCGGTTTTTGGCCCGCAAAAACTGCCGCAAAACCAGTAACTTATTTCATGTTATCTTGATGTTTTGACTCCCTGCAGGCTCTCGGTTTGTATGGAGAAGCCGCGGGGAGGTGCACGGGGACCCCGGGCATGTCTCGGAGGGACCTAGGGAGGGCCCACCACCCGAAATGAAGGCCGACGAGCAAACTCATCTGTACCCCTACTGAACATGTCTATGACAATCTCCATATAGTCCGGTCTCTTCGTCTAAAAGTATCACATACCGGGTCTAGAAGGTGGATAACGTCAGATCCCTACTAACCCGATAAGTCATGCCGGACTGAAGCTCATCGCCCACTCAGAAACTACTAATATCATATCAGTAAATCTCATCCATCTTGGCCAAGGATTGTACCCAACTAAAAGCTGTTTGCATGACTCTTTTGAGCCATGGTAGGATAGTAATCTCAGTACAGTGGAAACTCACATGAGACAAATGAAAATCTCAGGTCAAGGACTAACCTGTACTTATGCCACAAGAGAACTTCCACCTGACGATAAGTATAATACCATCTAGAAGTTCTCGACGAGTCTGTCCAGTGTACTCACCTCCAGTGAGCACCTGTATACTATCTCAGGTGACTTAACACCAATGGCTTGTGAGACCGGCCACCACCCCTCATCAGGATCTCGAAAAGTACACACTAGTCTACTCCAGAGTATCAATACCCGGCCTCGATACTCTCTCGACTAGGGACATTTAAGGATATGCTTATGGACCACCAAGCTCCCACGTATATGATCGTCATCATAATGCCGGTAGTCAAGCAATAATCCTACGGGCTTTATCAAAACGTATACACATAATAATAAAGACAAATCAGATAGCATACTATTATCTTTAGTAAGACTGTTCTACCTGTATAGGTTCTCGTTCAATTATCATAATCGCCTACCTACAATTACAATAATTGTCTTGAGGGAACTATATCCAACACATCTTTACGATGCCTACGCCCTCTACTTCTACTTCAGAATTATCCGCTAACGTCACTTTCTCCTTTCTCTCCTCAATCTCATCGAACCATTCCTTATTTGAACATACGTGGAAGGATACTCCCGAATCCATGTACCATATATCTTCCTTTTTGACTTTTTCATCACTAGTCATAAACATTTAAATCGCACTTTGGTTCGATATCGTAGGCCATGTTCGCTTACTCTTTCTCTCTACGTCTCTTTATATCATCTAACTCCTCTTTCATTTTGGGGCAATCGGACATATAGTGGCCCATCTCATTGCAGTAATGACACCTTATCTTCGATATATCTCTTGCAGGCCACGATTTCTGATTTCTTCTATCGTTGCTTAGTTCCTTCTTCATTTAGAAAATAGTTTGTTACTGCGCTCATAGTAATAACTCCGTCAGGGGACGAATTGCTCAAAAACTACCCCAAATTTCTTGGAAGGGAACTCAATACTATAAGTGATTGCATCTCGTCTTCAATCAGCATCTTCATGGCTGCAAGCAGCTTCACAATATTCTGAACTTCGTTCAAGTGCTCCGATATTGAGGAATCTTCCAGAAACTTCAAGTTCATCAATTCACTCATAAAAAAAGCCTTGATCGTAGCCGTTTTTCTCTCATAAAGATCTGTCAACTTCTTCCATAAAGTTTCTGCAGTGCTCTCTGACGATACATGGTGGAATACCGAATTTTCTATCTATCCACGAATAAGACTCCTCGCATTTTGATCCATTCTTACCCAGTCTTCATCAGATATCATCGCTGGCTTGACGCTAATCCCATTAAAAGGCACATCTAAATCTTTAAGGCATGACATGTCTTCCATCCTCGACTTCCGCATCGACCAATTTGTGCTATTCAAACACATTATCATTGTTGCGATTTGAGTTGTCTATATCTTCGTCGTTCTACTCTCAGTCAAGCTCTGATACCAATTGTTAAGGTTTTTAGGTCCCAAACAATTTAGAAAACAAATACAGGATCTTTGAGAGGAAAGAATAAAATAAAAGACACAATCAAACACAAAAAAAATCTTCCAACTTCTTTTCTTTATTCAACTTAAATACGAATTACAAAATCTCTCTTCCTACAAAAATCTTCTCTTCAACTCTTATTCCTCTTCTTCTTTTATAAAATACCCTAATCAATCTATATTTATAGGCCTAAAATACCTAAACTTATTCCTACTAGAATACCATTTAAATTAAATAAGATTTTTTTCAAATCATTACTAAATTTAAATATGATTTCTAATTTATCTTATTCAACCAACAATTTAAATTTAATTCTAATCTAAATCTAAATCCGTAACTTTCTCTCCAAGAAAATCTGAATACATGGAAAATCTCAACACTATTCCCATTCTTTGCATACAAACAAGAAAATGAAAATTCCACCATTTTTCATATTGGTAATGTTACCTAATTTTCATACAAACAAACAATTAAATAAGCAAGCGTGTCTCCTTTATGGTTGAGCCGTCTTTTAAGATAGGGGAGAACATTCTTCTTATGATTTCGACCCTTTAAGGTGACATGAAAGACCACAGATTCTAACAAAGCAAATAATCAAACTATTCGCTTTTTGAAGGCTATATCATTTAATAAGTACATCAATAACAACTTATGATTTATCCTCTTGACTAAACCTAGAGACTGTATACCAGTGCAGGGCTGGACGTCAGAGTCACCTGCAACGCGAGCTCTAAGCCGAGTTAAGACCCGTCGGCTAATCCGCTCAGCCTGCTCTCGTTGTATGAGCGTAGGGCTGGACATCTAAGTCACTTGGTCGTTTGATGCCAGACCGAGCGGAGACAGAAGCGTCTATACCAAGATCAGCCTTAAAACCTCAACACAAGCGCAGGGCTGGACGTCTGAGTCGCTCACGCTTATGGTTTTAATTCCGACCGACCCTGTCCATGGAAACCTCGGCCTTATCCCGATCAGCGCTACACAAAGGATCAAGCACAAATTTTAGTAAATAACCAAATATAACACTTAGACTAAGGGTCAAATTGGTAATTTTTCTTACATCCCCCCGGCCCAAGTCATATACGCCCCCCAATGGGCCGGCCGACGGTTGTTCCCTCATCTTATGTTGCAATATATCGATCTAAGGGAACACAGGGCATTACCTGATCGAGAAGGACTGGACGTCTCATGTCTCGTCAGGGTCCCGATGGAAATAGCGTTGTCACCGGTGATGTACACTACATAAAGCGAACAACCGTCTATAGTAGCACTATGGGAAAATTTGAGAGTTGTCTTCAGTTGATTGATTGGTTGCTGGATCTAGTCACAATTCTTTATGTTTATAGTCCTCTAAACCAGTATAAACCCTAGATTTCTTTCGATATTACTTGCTTCCCAAGCCTAATACGAGATCTAATTGCACCGGCTCGAACAAACTTTCCAAACATCCACCCAGTTTAAAGATCGTAGTAAATCTTTTCTTTTTAATTCTTTATTCTTACCAACGAAACATAGAAGTCGGTCATGTCATTGACCCGGCCGGCCGGCCGGCATTCGTTACCGGCAAGAGTCTCTAGGCTGTTTTACCATTCGGTCCTATCGGCTGAATCTTACTTTACGTGCAAACATGTAAATAGTGTCTTGTCTCTCTAATTCCCAAAAGTTTTGGCAATTCATCTCGTAGCAGCCCCTTATTGTTTTATTTTATTCTGTAAGCTTTCGTTTGAAAAAGCTTGCATGCCAGCACCAAAAAATCAAGAAAAAAGAAGGGAAAAAGGACTATTCAAGCTCGCCAATGGTGCAACAAGAAGGAAAAAAAGCGTTGCCACAATGTCCTTTCCCACTGAACGGTTGGGGGTGGGGATTTGAATTGGATAACGGGTAGGTTGAATTCGGACGAATTGGACCCGATCCGACTGTCTCGGGTACACGTGAGTCACGTGACACTGACACGTTCCCGTATGCACGAATTGGGACCTCTCCTGTTGCCTTTGCGCACCATCGACGGAGCTATCCCAGCCGTTGATTTTGAGTGGGACCCACGGTGCTGAGTGACGAGACACATGCACAGCAGGATTGTTGGTGGGGGGCAGGATGCCTCGGACACGCATCGCGCATCCATTGCGGATTGTTGGTGGAGGGCAGGATGTCTCGGACATGCGTCGCGCAGCCATTGGAGGATTTGTTTTGCACCCGTCGGGACGGAAAAAACTTCTCTAGAAGGGCTTGCATGGTGCAAGCCCCTCTAGAGCCATTGGATGGGCTCCCCTTGCATGCACGGAGAGCCCATCCAATGGCTATGCAAGGGCTTGCACCATAGAAGCCCTTGCATAGTAGTTTTTTCCTGCCGGGACCAAATACACGTACTGCGCACTCAAGTGAATTTTACTCCGAACATACAAGCGATCCTGATGCCAGTGAGAGACGCAGAAGGAAATGAAGGAAATTCCAAATGGTGAGATCGATAGAGCTTGCGACGCTATCTATAATCTATCTCTGTCTTGTTTTTCTTCTCTTGGTAACTTACGAGAAATTATTATTCGGTTACCGGATGTAATGCATCCGAACGAGCAGCAAAAACGTTGAAGGTGAGTTCTTTTAGACATCCATCGAACGGCCTTGTGGGTCCCGCGCATCTATTTATTTTCTTCCTCATGATCGGGAATATGTACGGCGTACCGTTGGAAAGAACTTTTTTGCGGTAGCTAAATGAGCTACGAGTCTTGATGATATGCTACAATGTGGATGTTAGAGACAAATAGATTTATTTCTAATATTATAATGCTAATGGTCTCCTTTGATTTTATAAGAAATTTAAAAAATGATAAAATTCTTTCAATCTATTTTGCATAATAAACTATCCACGTACAACCTATTATAACATTTTAATTGAATCAATTAAATTAATTTCAGAAATCCTCCCTCTCTCTCCTCTTTCCACAAATAACTAGACATCAACAATCAAGCAATCTTTACAATTTTATTATCACACCTTAATAATTAAATCAAATAATAATATGCGTTCAATCCATGAAATATACTATATATCAACATGCATCGCGCATGCAAAATACTAGTTATATATAGTTCAGGAGCGAAATGAGGAATCCACCTGAGGAAGGGCTCCTAGTTATAATTAGATATATACATCTTGCATCATTATTGTGACTGGAGAGCTGTGGTAAACTGGTAATACAAGTTAGGGAAACCATTATTCAAAGGGGAATAAGCTCAGAACACCATACCTATCAACATATGACTCTTGGTTGAAAATAATGTGAACCACAAAGCTCTACAGAGATCAAAGCAGTCGACTGCAATGAGGCTTCATGTTTGGTCAAGCAACTGAAACTAGGAAAAGTTTGAATTGTCTCCATCATGTCAAAAATTTACTGATGGTTTCAACCATGGGGGCAGCACATGGAAAAGATAAATATATCTTCAATAGGGGAGCTACCCAACATTATCACATGGAAACAAAATATATATACGACAAAGGATTAAACACAGCACACTCACCAATGCTAACAAAACTCACATCCAATTGAGTTTTTCATTCTACGACCTGCAACAAAATAAGTAATGGGAATCCAAAATGTAAAATAACAGTGGAAAGAATATAAGGATTAGCCATTTTTATTAAACTATTAAATTAATGTTACATATATAAATCACCAAAATTGATAAAATCTCCACAAGCCACAGATGCTTTCTGGCTGTTACCATTTCATAAACTATCCTATATATAGCATTCCAAGAAATGCATCAATCCTTAGTATACAATCTACAAATAGTGTAGGGTATCTAGCGTGCCATTCTAACCATTTTACCCCCCTTATGCAAGCCGGATTTGAAGCTCGAACGTGTTGCTCAACAGTTAGAAGCTTTATGATTAGGCTAGGTGCTCTCACATCCAAACCTCTCTATCTGGTAGGTTTCAACCAGTGGGTCGGGGTCCCGAACAAGGAGATTATTTAATGGTTATTCGGATTTTCCTTGCTTTCTTCCAAACGGCCAAAAGAGAGGGTTTTGCTTTGGCATTTCATCTGATCCTTTCGCGCTCTTAACGATTCTCAAAGGATGAGCTTCTGTGTTGAAAACCCAATCATCAAAAGAGATGTATGATGGTGGTGAGAATAATAGATAGAGATATTTTAGTGTCTCAGCAAGGAAGAAGCTCTGCATCATATTGTCTTTTGCACCTGTATTCACCTGTAGGAACAAATTTTTATAATCAAACCAATGAGTTGTGAAGAAATAAGAAATAAATGGCAAAAGAGTTTAAATTGAAGGACATCAAGATACAATGGCATTAGAAAGAATTTCTAGGTCTTGTCTTGTTCAGGGTGTTTAAATACCTGCTTAAGATGTTGATATGATTTAGATGCTTCACTTGATGATTAAATGGCCGATTATTTGATACTTTTGATTTCCTTTCATCTGCAACCTTTCTTTCTCATTTCACGCATACATTAATTGTTTACATGCTGAGAAATTTGTTTTAACTTACCATCTGAACTTTTTAGTACCAATATCTAAAGCCTATTTTTATTATTGCTATATTCACTTCTTACAATTTTGGATCCCTCTTCTTCCACCTCCTGTTAAAGCTTGGATCAACGATTCGCAATATATGGCAAAGCACAACAAATAGTGAAAAAACACACATGACAGGAATTTGTAAAGGTGAAAAGAACATAAAATGTGGGAATATGCAAAAAAAAAATCAAGACATAACTAAAAGATTATGAAATTGAAACTATTATATAAGCATTAGTATGAAGAATACATACATCCTTAAGTCCGACATAACCAGAATCAATACGAGAGTTCTTTTCAAATGCTTGGAATATGTTCCAACCCCATTCTTGGTAAGTCTTATTCCCAGTGAACCGCCAGAGATACATCAGTGACTCAATAGTCTCTGGCCTCAATATATTCCATGATGTGCCAACATTCATGTCCTGCAAAAGTTAACTTATAATCTTATAAGGTCTGCAACCATATAATAACTTTATTCAGCATTTTGTAAAAGAAAAATGATCAACCTGTCCAGCTCGAAAGAAATAATTTTCTCCAGCCAATTTTGTTGGAGTTGATTGGTAGAAGTTATAACAAGTCCAAGCAAGCTGCATAGGAATTCATTTACTAAATAAGAGGAAGTCTAGTATGTCAAGAACAGGAAATATATGTACAATAACCTTAGTCCTGCAACTTACATGTCCTTTGTCAGAGATATAAGAACAAGGCAATATATCAAACCCGCTAAAATGTGCATTTCAATGATATCATCATAACAAGTAGATGTTGGCCATTCAGAGAATAAAACTGGAATAGTTATTCATTTTTTAACAGACACAAAATCCCGACTCACGTCTATATTACATAATTCATATTGCATAGTCCAATTCCCAATTAACCTCACTTTGCCATGATGGAAGCATTAATTGTCTATATATGGAAATTTTAGATAGCATGCATGGTTCCTATATTAGCTATGCATAAATGTATTTTAATCTGCCGACTAAAGAATAAGATGAAGAAAGCCAAAATTACCTCCTCTGCTAGAGACAAAATTTTCACGGCCTTGTCTTGTTCATAATCAGATGATCCTAAAGCTAACATGCCCGGAACAAAGCATGCCAATTCATCCATCTGCAAATTTTGAAAGAAAATGATTTGAAAAACTCCTGAAAAATAAATATCATATCATCAAACGGTAATCTAAACACTATACAAGACAGCTACCTTGTCAGAGAAAGAATTTCCAGTTTTTTCAGAGATATATGAGAAAGAAGATGGTGTTGTTTTCCGTATCAGGCTCAATAAACCTTCCATTGATGTTTCCCACATTTGTCTGTTTAAGCATCAGATAACAAAACCATAATTACTATACTGTATAACCTACTTTATTAATTGGAAACAAAACAAAACCTTATTTGAGCAACCTATTTATGCTAGCATTTAAGCAAAAATAAAAGGGAAGCCAACATCCTTGTACTCATGTGGGACAAAATGGAGAATTAAAAGGAGAGAGGATCTAGAATGTCTAGGATATGTTTGTAATGGCATTCAGCTCGTGACTGGTGTACATGGCTTGAAAGAAATCTTCCTCTCTTGTTGTGCTTCATAAAATAACATTCATCTGGCATTTTGGAAAAGTGCTAGGAAGAGGAATAGGACTTCTCCATCATATTCATAGATATTGTTGATGAGATTGCAGAACAAAGCTTGTGATTGAATCCGCTATATAGCCAATTGTTATTTCCATCTTTTGAGGGGTGACTCTTTTTCAGAGATGCTAATCATATCTCTTTAAGTTTTAATCATTTCTTATTTTTACTCATTTTTATTTGTCTAGGGTCATGTTGATCTTATCCATGTTTCTCAAAAGAAAAAAAAGAACTAACACCACTATATCTGCAATACGTTTGATGACTTGGAAGGTATTAAGTAATGTGGTTGTCCAACAACCAAATTAAGCAGATGCCATGTGCACTTGAAGAATATTACAATTAATTTATACAAGAGAAATGTACTGACCTGTAGTGCTTCACTGTTTCATTTTTGTTTCCTTGTATCCACACTTTGAGTAAATATTCATAGAAACTGCAATACATGAGATGAGAACATCATTAGCAGTTGGCTAGAACCTATGCCGATGTAGTGGATACATGATTACGTACCAAAATGGACTGGAAGAACAACAGAAGCATATATAGATAAAGGATTTTATTATTTAATTTTAGACCCCAAATCTTTGGTATTTCTAAAAAAGACACCAAAAACTTTATATCTGTAAAAAAAAGATGCCCAATTCTTCTCCGTTAACTAAAACCACCCCTCTATTTGTTTGGGGTTGGATTAGTTGATTACTTAGCTTTACCACGGATTTATGACTTATTTGCCTGTATTCTTTCTCATTTCTCTTTAAAACTCCTCATCTCATTCATCAATGGTGTTGCCAACCACCTCAACTCCTCCCCAATCTTCTTCTAATTCTTCCCCTCTTCTCTTTCCTAACCTATCACTTCTTCTCACATTGTTGCTAATTATGCAAGATGAGAAGAGAATAACATATCAAAAGAGAAAAGAGAGCTTGGGAATTATTTTTTTTTTGTACTTTTCCCCAAATGTTTGACTGATTGAATTCCAGAGAATAAGAAAGTTGGGTTTCAAATAGTTGTCATTTTTACCACCTACTGTTGGAACTTTGGACTTTGCTTTTATAAATTGATGGACAAATAATCCCATGGTTTAATCCAAAAAAAGGGTCACTAATTTGAAGCAAACTCCAAGGACCATCTGCTTTGAGAGAGGCACCAGAAGCAATAGGAAAACCAATGGTGGAGCAATGAAGGAAGAAGAAAATGGGTAATTTCTTCTTTACAAGTGTCTAATGACTATAATTAACAATTAATTAAAGAGTTGGTTGCTGAGTAGATAGAACTTAACTAGGCAGATTAATTTAATTTAATTTGAAGAAGTTGGTGTCTATTTTTTATTTTAAAAAATCCAAGATTTGGGTGTCCTTTTCAAAAATATCAGAGATTTGGGGGTTCAAAATAAAATTTAAAAAATAAAAGAACAAAAAACCAATAAAAGGTTTGAACAACAAAAAAGGGGTTCGTTCTCATGGAAAATATGCGAATATTTCAAACATGGAAATAGGCGCTTACCTATCACCCATAGCACCAAATGTAATTGTTGAGTGATATGATGCAGTCCCTGTGTTAGGATTTATAAAGATTGGAAGCAAACCATCGCTAGGAAATATCTTCTGAAAATGTGCAATGGCATTCTCTGCCTGAAATAAAATATGTTCCAAAATAAGAGGGATCACAAACTGCACCAATTTGGCAGTAATTATGAAAAAATCCTATTGATATTACCTTTTGCTGGTATTTTAAATCTCCTGTCCTCTGAGATAAAGCTATAAATTCAAGCTGCTCAGAACCAGAATCTGCAAGAATACTGTCTCCCTGCAGATGAAAGGACCGCAAACAATTTATAACATTAGCTGCATGAAACCAGATATCTCACAGAAATTAAATGAGATGAACATGTAGTATAAATCAAGAGAATTATGTGATCGGCTAATTAATTCATATTTTTAAAAATAATGTGATGCTACCAGGAAAATGAACCAGAATCAACTGAAAAGAATCTGGGGTATACACAAATATTAGGTAAATTATTTACAATGAAAAGGCAATTGCAGCGACCAGTTACTTGCTCAATTGGAAATTCTATTGTTATCTAATGGTATTCTGAGTTTCAAACTGCACAATAAAAGGGTTGAGAATGCAAGATTGAAGGCTAAACAATATAAATTTGAGGACCAATCTACAGCAAATCACCTATAATGATTGTTACAGCTTCACCACATAAAAGTTCTCCCTTTAATTAAAATTTAACGCGTTCACAGAGATTTTGTAAGGCATAGTCTTGACTGTTATGTTTGGAAAATATATACAGGTATGATGGATATAATGACGGTCCACTACTATATGCAAAGGTCATATATTGATGATTTAGATACTTCTCTTAGGAAGAAATGTCCCAGACGGTATGCAATAACATCATAAACATATTGGGTGAAGCTGCTGATAACTTCCTTCAAATTGAAATAGCAATATCTAATGAGTCCACACAGAACAACTTAGTGGACAGGTAACTTTGGTAAACCGTGGGAAAAAAAGAAGCAAAAACGTAGGCAGAAAAATGGTGTTCACAAACTACCCGAGTCCATCCAAAATTATGCGCATTTCCATGAGCCAAGTTAATTCTGTTGTAAGGTATCCCTGAAGGTGTATCCCAAGCAGGTAGCAAGCGATCACTGATGTCTTTCGCTTTTTCAAGAAATATCTTATCCCCCGAGAGATCATACGCGCTAAGAAGTCCACCAACAACTCTGAATTTCAATTGGAAAATGTAGATATATAAGGGGGGGGGGGGGGGGGGAAAGAAAGAAAAGTCCATCTTTGTTTTACAGGACAGGCCTTTCTCTGCAGTTCTCAATATTAGTCCACCAACGCACAATTAAGACATATCAACAATCTCATTTCAATAGTCAGGATAAAAGGTGGTATGTATTCCCTATGAAAAGATGATTTTAAAAACATAAAATAAACCTTATGATGCAACCTTATGGTTGTCTCAAACACACTTGCTTCATAGTCCTTGTTGAAATCTAAGGAGTTTGCAACCCACCTGCCATCAAGCAACATTAAGTATAGTGTAATAGAAACTGATGCAATAGAGAGTAAGACTTGTTGCTTTAGGCTTTAGCTAATGGCCCTAAAGAACCGTATATTTGATAAGAATTAATAAAATGCTCACGAAAATTTTGCTAGCACAGGTAAAGAATTTAAAAATATGAATTAATCACATCACATGCTAAAATCGATAAAGCCCACTCAAGATAATGTTCCTATTCAATTTCCAATTCATCGTGTTACAGTGATTTCATAAATTGCCCATTTGATAAAAACATAAGTCTAAAGAGTGTAATTGTAAAGGTTAATGCATCGTATGATAGATATATAACTATGTCTCCTTTATAAATCAAGGCAGGTAAAAGGAGTAACATTGCAGATAAAGAGTTAAGAAAATGATTTTTTAATGAAGAGCCAAAAAAACAATACAGTTTGCATTAAGAAGTTTCTTAAAACTTCAAAAAATTAAGTCTAAGTTTTGTCATCTCCTTGTACAACTGAGGAAGAGAGAGAGGCACTGAAAAATCCATTTATTTTCAGCTTATGAAGCAATTTTGTTCATAATCTTTTTAAAGTTGTGAAAAGTTGCTTAAAACCAGTACAAGAGCTCAAGGTTCGAGGTTTCGGCCGAAACCACTTATACGTGGTGGTTTCGTATCAGTTTCGGCAGAGACTGATACGAAACCCCAAGACCGATATGAAAACAACTATACAATATCGTCTCGGCCGAAACTTTTTAAAACTTAATTTTTTTATACCATTTTGACCATCATTGTGATCATTGTAGGCCTTCGTTGTTAGAAAATCGTAAAAAAGTGAACCCAAACCCTATATTAATACTTATCTAAGTACATTTTTCAATATATTTTGCATCATGTCCGGATTTTTAAACACTAGGATCATTGTCTTGTAATATCCATAAATTTAACTATTTAATATCTCTATACTTATGTATGTTGTATTACCACCGAAACCGAAACCCGAACCGGGATTAGCGAAACTAGCCAAAACCCAACGAAACTAATAAAATTATGAGAGACCGAAACCGAGTTCTTGAACCTTGCAAGAGCTTACTCTCTAGCCTTCTGAAATTCATCTTCTAGTCCCATTATATACAGAGTATCAAGGGAGTCAATAAGGGTTGCTCCAAGACCACCAAAACTGTTTACCCCATTCTTTGATTGTGGCTGTACAGAAAAAGCATGGCATATATCTTGTTTAAGTTTAAATAAGCCATTTAACAAAAGTAAACACTGAAGAACTGCTAGGTTCATGAATTGTTGACGAATTACACAAACCTGTAGCTCATCCTGCCCCCATGCATACTTTTCATATGAATTCCATGCGTGAAGCATGGCCTCCTTCACTTTTTCTCTCCGTTGATTGTTTATAGGATCTAGGTCTAATGAAACTCTACCCCTACTGGCATCTGGATCCTCTACTTGCCGCAACTGCAATATTACTTAATTAATAAAATACAAATTTAAAATTTTCAAGCTTGAAGACCTGTTTCAATTAGTATATACCTGATTGTGCAACTGATTCAGTTTTGCTGCTAATTTTGAAACTTTTTCCTGCAAAACAATACTTAGGTAATGTTCGACATCATAAATAAAATGCGCGCTAAGAATTGGTGTATAGTTCTTATTAGGAATATTTTGTTATTGTATATTGTATTTATGTTTCTTATGGGTCATATTATCATAGCTCGAGGCCCAATATATCCTTGTGTATAGAACTGTATTTTCCATATAGAAATGATTATTTTATTCTCTACAAATTCTAGTTTCATGGTATCAGAGCTCTCATCAGATCGTGATAGAGTGGAATCACCGCTATAGTCTCGCTCGACCTCAATCATCGGAGTTCTTACTTCTCGGATCTCGCTATTCTCGAGATCCTGTCAACACCGATCGTTTGACGACTACTTAAATACCTAATCCCTAATCACAAGATTCTGTGAACACTGATTGTTCAAAGATGCGTCGCCGGTAGGCTACGACTTCCCCTCTCACCTCCTCTGCTACGCCAAGTCCATCAATCTCAACCTCAAGATCGATCACGTCTCAAATCTAATTAGTAATTTCACGTCTCAAACAACCTTAGAGATGCGCCGCCGAATCCCCATTTGTTGCTGTCATAATCTGTCTCCTTTTTGGCAAAGAGGGTTTACAACACAGAAGCATCATGTTCTCATTATTTTACTCATTATGCTTGCACTTGTTAATTGCTCTTGGGATAATTTATTGCTTTCAGCACTTAGGCTGCCACTTGGGCCATTATCTATCAAGTGGTCAAACACTAGTTATTACCAATTACCAATGATTCTTCCTGAGACCAATACATGGCTAGGGTCTATTTGAATTAGTTCCATGCATGTAATCAATATATTCGGGCACTAATTCTTGGTTTCGAATTTTTTCCCTTTTCACGATGGTAACTTCAAGCGAAAAATTTTTAGTCACTTTGACCATCCCACAACTGCAACAGTTACTACGGGGCGGAAAAGTCAACCTGACTATACCGCAACTGATTCAGATGCTACAAGACACAGCCTTTCTACTTTTCCGTCTATCACACCGACTCATGGTATCCTCAACTCCAAGCTCAGTCGGTTTTTCTCGTGACTTAGGACTCGACTCAGGAGCACCTTTTCATATGACACCACATGCGACTACACTTTCATCTATATCACCGCTTACATCTTGGATTGAGGTTTAACGGCCGATGGTACCTCTCTTTCTGCCACTCACTAAGGATCTCTAACATGATAGTTCTCTATACCGACGGTATTTTATATTCCTAAAATTTCGCTCAACTTATTTTCTGTCAGTCAGATTACCAACTATGGTTGCACTGTTACTTTTGATTCTACATTTTGTTTTGTGCAGGATCGACGTTTTGGAGCAGTGATTGGTAAGGATAGTCGATATAATGGGCATTATGTTATGGATCATCTACATCTGCCATCTGTCGGCACTAATTTTGTGCATGTTTCATCTACCATCACTCATACTACCTCTGATCTTAATGTTAGTGATCTCTGGCATCGTCGTCTTGGTCATGTAGCAGTTGATCATCTCTAGTTACTTATTCACAAAGATGTGTTGGGTCAAATTTCTTCCTCTAATCTTTCTACTTGCATTGGATGTCAACTCGGTAAACATATCACTCGTCCTTTTCCTCATAGCGAGTCTAAATCTAGTTTTGCTTTTGGTTAGTCCATTCTGATGCATGGGGATTTTCTCCTATCAGTGGAAATCGTTATTATGTTATATTTATCGATGATTATTCTCGCTTTACCTGGGTTTACTTTATGCATCATCAATATGCCCTACCTTAAATCTATCAAGATTTTACCACTATGGTCCATACTCAGTTTGGAGCCACCATCAGAATTTTTCGTTCAAACTCTGGGGGTGAGTATCTTTCTCATGAGTTTCGTCGTATCCTGACAGACCTGGACACTCTTCCTCAGCTGTCTTACTATTGCATATCAACAAAATGGTGTTGTCGAACGGAAACATCGTCATATTATAGAGACTGCTCATGCCCTCCTTTCCAATTCCGTTCCAAAACAGTTCTGGGTTGATGATGTAATTACAGCTGTATATCTCATTAACCTGATTAGAGGTGAAAGTCAGGTTGGGTTTGACCTAAACTCGATCCGATTTTTTCATGTTTTTTAGACATTCCATATAAGCTCGAACCCGATCAGGCGGGTTGAAAATTAGATAGAAAAAAATTTGGTTGGGTATGAGTTTAGTGTTAAACACGTCCGTCTAAACTCTAAACCCGACCCAAACCAGACCCGCTTCCTATATCGGATCCGACTATATATTTCCCTTCAAATACTGTGTATATTGTAATTTATTACATGATGTCTAATTAGCGTAATTTTTAAGTGTAATCTATAAATTTATCACATAAATTATATAGTTTATCAAATTATAAATTTTGTCTGTATGTGTATATATTTGGTAAAACTCATCTCAAGTATTATAATTTCAATTTCTTTGATTATTATATCGGGCAGAGCCCGAAAAACCCGCAAAAACCTATCCATCCGTCTAAACCCCAAACCCGAAGTTGCGGGTTCAGGTTTAACATATTGTAAACCTGTCGGGTTCAAGCGGGTTTTCGGTTTAGGTTTTAATTTTCGGGTCGGGTATAAAATTTGTTAGAAACCTGCCCAACCCGGCCTGCTTTCACCCCTACACCTGATGCCCTCTTTTGTCCTTCATGATATTTCTCTATACGAGTGTTTTTATTCACAGTCTCCGTATTCTCATCTCAAGATTTTTAGCTGTACTTGTCTCATTCTTCTTCCACCTCATGAACGAGGCAAAAAATTTCCTAAGTATGCTATATGTGTGTTTCTTGGATATAATCCTAAGCACAAAGGCTATCATTGTTATGATCCAAATCGTCGCCTCCACATCTCTCGTAATGTAATCTTTTTAGAGTACATTCCTTATTACCCTAGTCGGTCATCTGATGCTAGTTCTTTATTCTCTAATATTGTAGACTTATCGTTTTTAGATCTTACCATTTCTATTTCCACTCCCCATGTTCCTACTTCTCATACTCCAAATGCCACACAACCAACGTTGAGCCAACCACCACACCGGCTATCCTTGATGATCCACCTATACCAGTAGTCGATTCGACATGCCATCATACAGATACTATTGTCCCTCCAGTCTCAGCTGATGATGTCGATCCAGTTGAGCACTGCTATCCACTTCGTATTCGTTGGCCGAAACAACACTTTGGTTGTTCTTCATTTACTCCAAACTTTCATGCCTTTATGGCAGCTATTCACTCTCATCATGAGCCTACTACTAATCGCCGGGCTGCATGGCAGGCGGCTATGACTAAAAAGCTTGAGACACTTCAAAAAACAGGCACATGGGATCCTGTGTCTTTACCATCAGGTAAGTTTCCATTAGTTGCAAATGGATTTACAAGATCAAAACTCGTTTTGATGGCTCGGTTGATCGGTATAAAGCTCGTTTGGTTGCACGAGGGTCTTTCAGGAGCATGGGATAGATTATGAGAAGACCTTTGCCCCTGTTGCAAAGATGCCTCAGGTCAAGCCCTTATTGCTGTAGCCACTGCTCGTCAGTGGCCCTTATATTAGCTTGATGTGCAAAATACGGTGATCTTAAGGAGGTATACATGCAACCACTTCTACGGCTTCCTTATTCATCCGGTCAAGTTTTTCGCCTTCGCAAGGCTTTATATGGCCTCAAACAGGCTCCCAGGGCTTGATTTGTGAAGTTCAGTTCCACTGTTTATCAGCTCGGTTTCAGTTTAAGTACTACTGCTCGGGGCCACACTATCCTGCTTCTTTATGTAGATATGGTGATCACTGGTGATGACATTGACTTCATATAGTCTGTCAAATCACATCTACATCGGCAATTTCAGATGAAGGATCTAGTATTTCTTCAGTTTAAGTACTACTGCTCGGGGCCACACTATCCTGCTTCTTTATGTAGATATGGTGATCACTGGTGATGACATTGACTTCATATAGTCTGTCAAATCACATCTACATCGGCAATTTCAGATGAAGGATCTAGTATTTCTCTGATACTTTCTTAGTCTTGAGGTTTCTTTTTGGCCACGAGGCTATCTTCTATCTCAGCAGTAGTATACAGCCGATATACTTGAGTGTGCTGCTATTTCGGATGACACTACTGCAGATACTCCGATTCAGCTTCATCAGAAGCTTTCTTCCGATATGGGAGAACGATTGAAGAATCTGACCCGTTATCGTGAGCTAGTTGGTGCTTTGGTTTACCTCACCATTTCATGACCGGATATTACATATGTTGTTCACATGGTCAGCCAGCTTGTTCAGCACCTACTTTTGTTCATTATGCTGCTTTGCTGCGGATTCTTAGATATCTCCATGGAACAATTTCTCGAGCTCTACTATTCTCTTCTACATCCTCGTTACAACTTCGAGCGTTCGGTGAAGCTGATTAGGAAGGGGATATTATTGATTGTCGCTTCATTGCTGGATATTGCATGTTTCTTGGAGACTCACTTGTCTCATGGCGCTCTAAGAAACAGGATGTTGTCTCGCGTTCCAGTGCTGAAGCTGAGCTATGGAAGATGCTACATTGGAGATTCTATGGCTACGACAGCTTCTCCCAGAGTTAGGTGATGATTTTTCATCTTGTACTCCTCTCTATTGTGACAATCAAAGTGCAATCAAAATTGCAACAAATCCGGTGACCACACTAAACATATCGAGATTGATTGTCACATAGTACGTCATCACCATATAGAGACCATGCAGCTCTCTCTTCCTTATGTGTCTTCAGAGTTGCAGATTATAGACTTCTTTACCAAAAGTCACACCACCAAACGCCATATGTTTCTGTTATCCAAATTCTCAGTGTTTGATCCACGTTGAGTTTTTTTGGGGGAGGTATTAGGAATATTTTATTATTGTATATTGTATTTATGTTTCTTATAGGTCATATTATCATAGCTTGAGGCCCAAGATATCCAAGTGCATAAAATTGTATTTTCCATAGAGAAATTGTTATTCTATTCTCTACCAATTCTAGTTCCAAACTCTAAGAGGTAAGAACCAATTGCAAAATCCAAATCTTTCTTTTCGTATATCTACTATGCCAACTCAAATTCCAAGAGGGCAAAATTGAAAACACAGAGTTTCAATCTATAAGTCTATGACACCAGAGCATGCCACATATTAAGCTCTGCATTAAGAGCCATTGATAAATCAAAGCCCTTTTAACCTGTAATTGTTTAATGAGACCTAGGATTGTCCAAATTCAGTTTTTTTCAAACATGTAAACATGACAATATTGATAAATGCTGAGCTAGAGAATTCAAGCACAACAGATCATAATAAATTATTAGAAAAAAGAAATATTCCTAATAATCAACATCTAGCAGCATATTGTGATGGAATCGAACCTCGTGCTCTCGGACAAGCGATTGGCGATCCCAAACCGCGAAGGAGACGAAGACGAAGGCGAGGAAGACGAGAGCAAGCCTCGCCGGCCGCTTCAAGTAGTAAGAAGGATGGAGGCATCGCCATTGAGATGAAGAGGAGGCTCTTCGAGCCATCGCAGATCAGTAGTACGAAGGAAGCCTAGCCCTATGATTGAAAGGGAAAGGGAGAAACAAAAAACCCTAGATTTTGGGATCGTATTTTGTGTTGAAAAGAGAGAGAGAGATCTTTGAAATACGACGAAACAAACGATGACCAAACCGGGTGATACGCTATTGGCCTTTTCTTAGGTCCTGGATTTATGCGCGCTCCTCTCCTCTACTTTTTAATAAATTAAAAGAAAAAGAAACAACAGCCGCGAGAATAGGTAAAAATAACAGGCACTTCGAGTTGAAACTCGTATTGTTTTTCCAAACATGAGATTTTGTGTCAAAATAGGAGTATAAAACAAAGATTTTTTCCAATTTGATCTTTTATGTTGTGAATACATTTTTAACATCCAAACCGTTTTTCTTACACGCCGAAGTTTTTTTTAATGATATTCATCATTCTGCATAGGATTTGGGATTGCGTATCACAATCAATGTAGCTTTTGTTAATTATCAAATTCAAAAACCAACTAATGATAGGATAAAGAGGGGATATAGTCATTCATTACTCTCTAGGAAAAATGATTCCTCTCGTTATCATTTAATGATGGATTTCATGAGCTGCGTCGATAGAATTTAATTTTTCTATGAAATTTTCTTTTCCAGCCATTCAGGATTCATAGATAAATATTATCGGCTATATGTGAAGTACAGATAGTTCAAAAAATAAAAAATGGTAAAATAGTTGGAATGTAATTACATTTTTCCTTTTTTGCTGCGGATAGCTACAAAATTTGATAGTGCCAACTTGGCCGTCACATAACTGCATCTTTCTATATGATAAACTGCAAAATGCAGCTACATTCACAATCTTCACTCATGTTTCTAATGAAAATTATATGAAACTGAAATCCAGGTGCAGCAAAATGCCACTACAGATCTATTTCCATTGACACAGACATGAACAGTAATAAAGTTTGCTGAGATTCTCATCAGTAGTAACATCAAACTCCAGCACAACACAAGATTATCAGCAGTTCAGCACAAATCGAATCAATATCATGTGCATCACTTCATCATCACACCGTATGAATTTGATGGATATGCTGCAATAAAAATAAAAGCAACTAACAAAAACTTCAATTTCTTCCAGAATCCTGATGTAAGTTGCATCACTGACTCAGCTATGGGGAATTTGCAGGATTCTTGAATTAAATACCCCGGGGAAAGGATTTGTCATATACCGATAACACGAGATAAACAAAGGCTGTGTACATTGCAACTTAGAGCAGGCGACGTCCCGCTGTAAATAACTCTCTCATGCCATGATACACACATGTAAAAGCTAACACAAAAGCGTGGGGTCACCCCCATGATTTCCTAAGACTTAAAAAAAGCTCAAAATGCTCATGATGGATCATCATGGCCATTTGTTATGGAAACAGGCCGCATAGCTCCAGCTTCAATACTATCATTCTGAAAGAGATAAGGGCAAAAAAGATCAGTTATAAAATTTAGAGAATGATGTTAATAGAAAGAAGATAATTGAACATCTTAAATTTTGTGATTCAACAGTTCACCCCATCTATTACTTCCGTCGAGACAATTGCAAGAGGCATTGGACTCTTTGAAAGATCCCTCATGGTTCCCTGCATTTCAGAAATCACCAAAATATTAAAACTATAACTGAATTAGGATATCAACTTTTGGGGATGCAAGTTTTTGTGTTGGAATGAAGAAAAGAGAGCTTAGCAATTGGTGATGTAGAGGCTCAATAAAGAAAAAAAGCAAGATTAATGTGCATGTTTGCCCAACCTATATGTCCTAAATTCCTAATGCATATCGATCGAGTCTGTTAAGCATTGCAGAAAGTAACATCACACCAAGATAAATCACAAGTGTGATTTTATTGATATTTCACATTTTTGCATTAAGGCCTAACATAGAATATTCAGCATACATTTATCTCCGATTAATGATAGTAGTAAATATCTTTTGATAGTATCAATATTTGATTTGCATCTGAACTTCTTGTTATTAAACATGTATACTAAGTTCAACATTCGCATGCATATTCTGTTATCATACCTGATGATACCGAGTGCTTCAAGACAGAGACATCATAAGCAATAATCAACCTCCCCTATATGAATGAGACTAATATATGTTTTCCATGAATTCTGATAGTAGTAAGTTACTAACTTGAGAAAGAAGAGAATAAAAACAGCAATTGCTCAAGATATGGCTCACATTAGCAGAACAAAACATGTAAGATTAAACATATATAGATATTAGTTAAGTAAACATGTTAAGATTAAACATATATAGATATTAGTTAAGTATAGAACTACCTTGTTTGCCCACCAAAGTCCGCATGCATTGCATAATGTCCGTGGTCCATCAGGTCCACGCCGCATCATTGGCGTAGACTTGGAACTGGTGCCGCAATGATGGCAACTGAACATAATGAAAGATACATTCATCACCAAATTTGCATGCGCAATCAAACATGCATCTACCATTTAGTCACCACATAATTCAAAAAGAAAATTATCCCCGTAACAATAAATGCATTTTAAAGCACTATGAAAGAAAACAGATAAAGCGATTATCAAGTAACCAAAATATTATGAGGAATTTTTCAGGGTGGAATGGTCCAACTTTACTTATTTATTTAAAAAAAAAAAAAAGAAATCAAAATATCAAGCAGGAAAAGCTCTGTAAAGAAATATTTAATACTTTCCTCAAACAACAAGATCACATCAGATGTTCTACATGCAGATGATTACTGCCAAGTACACTGATATATGTGTGCTGCTTAACACATCATGACTCCAATGGCGAGCAGTAAAATCACATAAAATTTCTCTAAACATTTTATTTGAATGCGAAAAAAGTAAATATGTTTCGAAAGCTTACATGGCAGCTCCGGGTAGCTGCTTGTCAATGGAACCCCAATTTTGGGTATCATCCCAGCTGGTTGTGCCAGCTGATCCATCCTCTGGCTTTGATTTAGATGATATAAACTGGCCCCTGCTCCTTTTCATCCTGCAATTAAGTAGAAAAATCAAGGGCCATTAAAAAGCATATTTAAAATCCTAGATATATGTCTGTCAGACTTAAATGGTGCAGACAATGAAATAGGATCCTGCTCAAAGGAGTCACATTGTACTGGTTTCTATTAACTATAATAGCTATTATGATAGTGATTTGCATACTTATTACTAGATTGTGTGAATCCACCCTCTTTGCGGGTCAGGCTGTGTGCGCATGTATACGTGTGTATGTGCGTGTGTATTTTAATGTGCACACGCATGTGTATGAGTGTGCGTGTGCGCACATGTATGTGTGTATGTGCTTTAACTATCTCCCCATCCCAATAAGAAAAAAGGAAAAAGTAAAATACACAGTATAATTTCAGAAAGGAAGCCCATGGCACTCTAGAGATATTTGTTCATTGTTAACATAATAAAGAAAGGAAACCAATGGAGCACTACAGAAAAAGTATGGTTTCACAATTATGCAGGGGGAAAACAAAAGCAGCATGCTAAAGTAATTGAATTTCTCTTGTTATCCTCTTTACATAACAAAGATTAAAGGATAAGAAAATACCAGTATATGCTGAAATTTAATTGAGAGAAATATAAGGCGATTTAGGTGAACACGTTGCCAAATGCATAGGCAAATTGGAGAAATTATATAAACAAGTTGAGCATGGATGCCAAGTTTACAATGTGGATTTATTTGTTTTTTTACTAATAAGAAGTTTCAAAATAGCATATGGACCAAAGAAGATATAGCCGGCAAATGATTTTTAAGATATATGCAAACTATATAGATTTTAAGAAAGTGATAAGTACAAATGTGCAAGTAGTCTGTAGTCCTATATAGAAGGTAATTAACACCTATTAAAAAAAGGTCAGTGTTTGATCCGGTGCATCTAGCAGATAAGATAGGCATTAAATAGTTAGGTTTCGGAGGATGTTATGTCCAAACGAGAGCTATGCCTAAGTTTAAGACGTAACTTGAAGGGAAATGTATGAAAACTTGTTAGCTCGCTGATTTTATTAACCAAAGGCTGTGTCAAGATATAAATTTTAAAATGTAGATTCATCTCCAAACAACTGTTTATCACAAATCCAATATTGCATCTTCTTACCTTTCAGCAACCTCTTTTCGGACAGAGTATCGTATTTTCTTGTCAAAATTTCGCTCTTTTCTCTTCTCACGAAACCTCATTAGTGAAGCAATTCTGTGAGGAAGGTTAGGTCTCTGTTACATACCAAAAGGAATTTTTTCCGTTAAAAACTGGTTTATATTACACACAAATAATCTCTGCAGGTTGAAAGAGTACCTTGTTGTTTATTTGAGAAGATGACGGATAAGGATTGTTTACTTCCCGCCCACCTAACAATAACAACACCGCCTGAACCTACATGAAGTTATACCACGGTGTTTTAGCGTTGTCAAAATATATTGGTTTTGAGCAGACAGATTAGGGTTATGGTGTGCTATTAGTAATTATGTTATTTTCCAAATTTGAAGCTATACTTATAAACATAAGGAAACCATTCAAAAAAAATATTCCAATTATAGTTTCCATATAAACCGAAAAAATCATAGTGGTTGAACAGTACCTTCTTGCATGCAACGGTTGTTGCGGGAAATGAACTGCAAATCCATTGTTAGATGTTTCAATTCGGAATTGGAGCTTTAGAATTTTGATTTTATTTATTTATTTGTAAATGGTAATGAGATGGGGTGTGCCTTATTTTTTGTTAGATGGCAAGAAATAGTTGCTGCAATTTTCTAGCATCTGTTGCATACTTGTAGAATTTACATCTTGCGGCTCAATTAATAAAGTCCAAGATAGCATGTTGCTAGCCAAACATGGGAAAAGAAATTTTGCAACAAATGTTGATCTTACCATCTTAATAGTCCCTAACGTACTTAAACCCCATTTTAATCAAATTTGTATATAAAGCTGCATGTTTATATTTGAGGAAGTAACTTGAAATCACCCAAAAAGATCAGCAGATACATTTCAGCCAGTGTTAACCTATTTCAAAATAATCACTTTACACTTCAAATGAAGTGAGCAAATCATCATATTCCCCAAAAAACATCACAAAAATTGCACCTTTACATCAAGTAACAGAATGTGAAGTAAAAATTTGACCTTTTCGGGAGAAACAGAGTCGAAGACATAGACCTCGCCCTGAAACGAGAGAGTGAGCTGATTGCTACCAGCATGAGGTATAACAGCCCCTTGCGGATCCCCATGGATACTGTTACCATGATCCGACAGCCCATCGCCCTCCAAACCCTCGCTCTCTTGATCCTCCTCCAACCCCTCGCCGCCGCTGCCAACACCTCCTCCGACGAGGATATGATCTCCGGCGAGAATCTGATCATCCGCCGCCTCGACGTAAATGTGTACGTCCTGCGGCTTGATCTCAGAGGCCAAGCTAGGGTTAGGGTTTTCACTCATCACACTCTCCGAACCTCTGAGATTATTGAATCAAAGGCGAGATCTGAACCGGATTTGATCCAATAGCCAGTGGTAAGTTCGATCGAAGCAGAAACCCTAGGGTTCGATTTGAGCGGATGAGGATGGGATCGTAGAGGTTGAACTGAGTTGATATCAGCCGTGGGATTTCGACTGTTTTGATTGGTAGACGAGGATCCATGGAAAAAGAGACCGTTTTTATTAAGCACCCAAAACACCACCCGTTTGTTTAAATAAAAAATAGGGTAAATTTTACTGATTACCTTCCATCTTACATCATTTTTTTGATATAACCTCATTAAACTTTAAAAATCGTATATAACCTTATTGAGCTATCAATATTGTATGAAATCGTTACTTTGATTACCTCGTGAAAACCATAATTGGACTGAATAACCCCAAAATATCTTACGGATAGATTGAATAGACTCAAAATGGATGTAATATGATATTTTTTGACAAAAATACCTTTCATTTTTTTTACGAAAATATCCTTTAATGGGGCTTTATAGTATTTTTAGAGTTCAATGAGATTATATCAAAAACCTCAAATGGTGGATGGGAGTTAGTAAAATTTACCCTAAAAAATAAAAACAAAACAACTCAAAAAACATTTTCTAGGATCCAACTAGGTCATTAGGGAACGGATGCAATAAAATCATAAGAATGTAAGCGTTCTTTATATCCGAAAACCTTAGGGAACAATAGACAATGTTTGCTAGGGTGATGGAAGTTTTTGAAGTTGAAGTCTTTTGTGCCAAATAGGGAGTCTTCATTATTAATTTTAACGTACTGTCGTGCTTGAATCATTTTTGAGAGAATGTTTGATAGGGTGCAATATGAAAATGTAGGGAAGGTTATTTTGAAGCAACCCACTCTGGTCATGTGTTGGTTTTAGAGCATCGGCTTGGTAATACTCTTGGTGTCTAACAGGCTTGGTAATACTCAAGGTGTCTAACGACCCGGCTGTCCGCGGGCCGGTCCGATGCCACGTGATGAGTCCGGGCCGACTCGATCAATACCCTAGCCGACACCAGGCCTGGCTGGGTCAGCCGTTGGCGGCCTGATGGCCCGACCCGAGGCAGGTCGTTTGGCCTTGGGGGTTGTGGTGGGGCCGGGTCGATCAATGCATTTGTGTATTTTTTTTAACAGGTCGGTTTTTTGATAAAGGGTGGGGTTTTTAATAAAATTTAAATTAAAGTGGGTTTGTAAAATTTATCTAAAACCCCCCACTCAAAATTATATATTTCTATGCCCCTATTCCAAAACTCTATAAACACCTATCTGCACTTCGCATTCTTCTCACAATTCACTGCAACAAAATTTTCAATCTCTCAATCTCTCTTTTTAATTTCCGAGAAATTTACTGTTAAATTTGGAATCACACAATCTTCATTTCTGCAGTCTCAATTTTCACTTCAATTTCACTAATTTGATTCTGTTATTTGGAATCATGGATTTTTTTGTATTGATTATATATTTTTCTCGTATATTTTTTACCATCGCTTTTTCTCTCTTACTATTATTTTTAATTAAGAATGTCAGGTTTATCTTCATAAAGTAACAGGGGTGTTGCATATTCATGAAGACGTTCTTTTCAAATTGATATGGATTTACAAGAGAGATATAGATTAACTAATATGCTGCAAACTATTCCTAACTATGAATTTTCTAATTATGAGATACTGTCCACGTTACAAATTCATGTCCCTGAAGGAGTTTCTGCTCCTACTGTTTCTAAATCAAGAGCTTCTGCCCCTAAACATAAAAGAGCTAAAACTTCTGATATTTGGAAACATTTTGTAGTACAAACTGTTAGATATAAGTGTTCTCAAGGCAATTATTGTAATTGAAGGAGGACATATACGAGAAAACAATCTTACTCGAGATGACAGTATACTATCTGGTTTGCATTTATCTTTCATGTAATACATTTTATTCACAATCACGTAACGTTTAGACAAGAGATAAACTCTAAGGATTTTGCTTGACTACCAGGACGATGAAAGAGATCATACTAGTAGGACCATGGCAGTCGATAAGCACAACCTTAAATGTCCTTAGTCGTAAGAGAATCAAGACTGGGTATCGGCACTCCAGTTTAGACCAGTGTATAGTTTTCTGACCCGGTTGGAGGGCGATAGCTGATCCCATAGCTATTGGTGTTTGACAAAGAGAATTGTATACAGGTGCTCTGTAAATCCCCAGTTTCCGTATATATAATTTTCCGTATTTTTCCAGATTTTTCCTATTTTCATTTTCATATATATTTTTATTATTTTATTTATTAAAATTATTTTTCCTAATCTAAATCTATCTACTCGACCCGACCTAATTCTACCCACAACCCGACTCAGCCGACCCGACCCGGCTCACCCACTTTTCTTCTTCTTCTTTTTCCTCGCTTCTTTCTTTTCTGCTCTTTTCTAACGTTTCCCCCCTCTTCCCGCGCCGCGGCGACCTCGCCCACCTCCAGAAGACCCGCACCAGCTCGCCTACTTCCCCGCGCCCCACTCGCCAACTCCCACCCCTCCAACGGCTCCCCTCTCTCGTTCTCGCCACGAGAACTGCTCTCCTATGTCCTCGCCTCACCCTCGCCTCAACACTGAGCCCCTCTCACTCCTTAACCCATCTCGCTCACTCCCCTCGTCTTCACTAATCATCACCGACAACCCTCCAGCTCCTCCTCCTTCAGCACGAGCGAACCACCACCACGAACCTATCACCAGCCACACTTCTTTCTCCTCTTTCTTCACCTGCGACCACCACCAACTATCGCCATTGCCTCACCTCCATCGACCAACCACCGCAAGACCCAACTCCCTTACAGCCGATACCCCAAACTCCACCACCACCTCACAGAAGAGCCTCCTCCTCCGGCCATCCCCATCACCTCCTCGTCCCCTCCACTGATCTCCTCTCCCCAACCGCGACCACCTGAGCACTACCGCACCCATCACCCAAACCAAGATCCCCAACCTCAACCGAGCAGCATCTTCATCATCGCCCTGTCCAACTGCCGACTCCCCACCGTGCACCACCGAACCCGATCAACCCTGCAGCACCTCGGAGCTCCGCTGCACCTCACCGCCGTGCCACAGCACCCGCGCCACCACTGCAGACCCACTGTCCGTGCCGTCGCTACGCCATTTCCGTCGCCGACGAGCCCGGCAGTTCATTGAGCACTCAAGCTCGTCACTGTTGTCGTGTTCGTGCTATCTCCATCGTCGCCGTCACCGTGCCGCTGCCGTCTCCAGGCAAGAGAAAACCCATTTCTTGTTGCTCATGCTATTATAATATCTAGATTAAATAACAATGTTAAATTACTTTTAATATAAGTTTATATGCGTGTAGGTAAAGATATATACATCGACATAGTGTTAGGTTACAATAGAACACTTATACTTGAGCCATCATGTTGGTAGTGATGAATCAAACCCAACTCGGTTGGTTAGCCGTATTGATGTCATTTATAATTTTTAAGAATTAACTATCGCTTGTTGGTTAAGGAAATATTGTGTTTTCGACCGATTTCCAAACACTACTCTAAATATTTGATGCGAACTATAAACCAAAACATGTCTTATTATGGCGGAACCTACGATAGTTAGATCCATTTACTAATTACGAATACTGTGTAGGAATATGTATGCAAAATATCGTGTTTATAGCCATGTAAAGTCGCCCCCTAAAGGCGACACTAAATCTGAAATTTTACCGCATATGTTGCTTTATTAAAATCACTGTAAATTAAATACAAATCAAAACCTGATGCTCTAAGCTAGAACCCTATATAGTTTACCCTTAGATACTGATAGGCCACTGTAACGAGAATTGACTGGGAACGCGGTGCTGGACTGCAGTCCGGGGCAGCATTTCTCGAGGATACCTGAATTTAAGTATTGTACATACCTGCATAAAACTGAAAACGCGCGGAGCCCCATATAGTCATGTAGATAATTTAGTTAACTAACACATGAATCTGTTCCCATGCAGTTTCACAGTCGTTTGATATTTAGTTTGTATTTTAGAATATCGACATGTTCTACAGTTTCTGCAGTGACATTTCTTTCCGCTTCACATTAAATAGGACATAGTTTCTAGTACTGAAAGGTTATTATTAATCCGTTTGATATGTTGGAAACCTAACAGACAGAACTAGATTTTATTCAACTGAGGAAACACCTGAATCTGAACAAAATCCTTAGTAAACTACGCGCGAAATTGGACTTTCAGTTCTGAAACTGGAATTCCAGCAACTGATCGCTGATTTAAAATGATGATAAGTACTTAACCTGAATTCCGTTTGACATGAAACTAATTTTAACGCATAGATAATAAAGTCTAAATTGTACTCCTTTTATATTGTTTTGGTCGATTCTATATGTATGATTTATGGTGAATTTTGCAAGTCTTGAGACGTTGGCTGTCGTAATTTAGTGAATATCTGTTCAGTGCATTTCGGCCTATTTTTGTGCTTACTTTATACCTTCTGCATAGTGATTGTTTACATTGAGACCTAGCGACTGTTGTGTATTGTCAATATATAAGTGTTAGTTATTGGGTTGTGGCAAGTACGAAAGTGATATTGATAAGTGAAAGCGTGATTGAAAGTGAAAGCGATACATATTTGTTCACAACCCATCTAATACCTGAATACGTACTAAAACCTGGGAAATAGGGAAATCAAGGTGGAATTGAACTCGTATTTAGCAAGGTACAGTGATTTAGAGGATGATCATTCGCTATTAGTGATATATATACACATATATTAGGTCGTGAGCCTAGCAGCACGGCTGCAGGGTTATATCCTGGGCAACAGTGGACCATAGTCTCAGGCATGCACGAGACACTTGTTAAACACGAGCATCATTTCCACCAACTGATTTCATTGACTTAGTGATTGATAAGTAATGATATACACATTGCCTGGTTTACCGACATGATACTTATATCGCACTATTCATATTCAGATGATGTTCATTATTCGCATGCTCTGTATTCTGTTGCACATTTCATGTTTAATAGCATTGTATCCATCATATATATATATATATATATATATTGCTATATGTGTCGCCCTGAAGACCTGAGTGTGCATGCTCAGAGGATGAAGTAGACCCAGCCCAGGAGCAGGATCTGCCATTCGAGATTGCGGAGCTCTAGACTGCAACACCGGCGCCATTCCTTTTTGCTTTGAACACATTGTTTTTCGTTGGTTAGTTATTTTATTCTGAAAAATAAATGTATCTCAAACTCTTTAATTGTGATGTAATAAAGTTGTGAACTGTGATCTCCTTTACTCTTGTATTGTTTACTGACTACCATATAATGGTAGAAACCAAAGTGTGACTACGGCGAGATTATTCCCTGACCGTAGGAGCATGCCTCGCCCAGTCTCCTCTCATATTCCGTATTTTGGGAAGCGAGGCGTGACATGGTTTTGTTGGTATCAGAGCCAGGTTTTGGATGAAATTACAGTTCCATCGAGGGATCCCTAGTTTTAGTTATACCCTTGATGCGTGCTTTATTACATTTCCTTTCACTTCCTAACCCTCGTTGAATCATCATGAAATCCCTGACTGAATCTGATTTCTTTCTTGATCATCTTTCAGAATATGGACTCCTCGGGCAACTCCTCAGGTGCCGGTTCACACGATCGTACCGAGAAGATTCTCAGCACACTGACAACCCTAGCTCAAGCTCAAGAGAGGAAGAACAATCCTAACCGAGGGTTTGAAAGCAGTACAGGAGACAGCAATTACCGCTCTGGAGAGATCTACGGCTGTTCCCTCCGCCCCCGAGGGTGCCCTCGTACCGACTACACAGGCTCAGGTTGGTACTGTTTCGGACTTTAGGAGGCTTCATCCAGCGGTTTTCACGGGATCAGCATGTCCACTCGAGGCCGAGCAATGGCCCATCAACGTGTGAGAACCTTTTAACGGCCGCTCAAGTTCCTGATGATGACAGAGTGAACGTGGTGAAAATTCAGCTGGAGGACGAGGCCCGCACGTGGTAGTCCGTAGAGGAAAGCCGGCTAGAGAAACCTATCGGATGTGACATGTTCTCCGCATGCTTTCTAGATCACTATTTTCTGGCCATTGCCAAGGACGAGACGTAGGAGAAATTCATCATGTTAAAGCAGAACGGACGCTCAGTGGATGTCTACGCCGTAGAGTTTAACCGGCTGAGTCGCTTCGCGCTGTACATGTTAACCACCGAATCCGCCAGGGCAAGACGATTTCAGTAGGGGATCGATATTGAACTACAGCAGTTTATCGCTTCCCTCGATCTACCGACCTTCGCTCAAGTATTGAACGCTGCCCAGGTACATGAAAGATTGGTGGAGAAGGCCAAGGGCCAATGATCGGTGACAGGAGACCCCACGTGGTTCCAGCACGGGCTACTATTTCCCCCCGTGGAGAGATCCCAGTTCACAGGCCGGGTGTTATGCAAATGAAACGTACTTTCTCACCACAGCAGTCGCAGCGGAAGGCCCTATTTTGCTATTATTTCCAGAGGCCAGGGCACATGCAGAGAGATTGTCGCAGAGCTAAGGGGCAGTGTTTGCTTTACGGATCCAGCGAGCACAGGGTCAGCGGATGTTCCCAGAGATCTGAGCTACAGGAAAGGTTCGAGCAACATCAACCGTCGTACGGCACATCAGCTCAGAGGGGTCCACCTCGGATATCCCAGCAGAGGTTATTCGATCAGAGGTATACTGGTACGGGTCGGAATCAGGGGCGGGCCTTCACCCTGTCCGCCGAGCAAGCAGAGACTTTTGTAGAAGTAGTTATAGGTACCCTCCTTGTTTAATCTATACCAGCTAGAGTTCTTTTTAATTTGGGTGCTTCGCATTGCTTTATTTCTACACGGTTTGTTGACACACACTCTATACCTCACGAGTCGTTGACCAAGGGTTGGGAGATACATACGGGTAACGAAATTATTGTGTCCAACCAAGAGTGTAGGTTATGTTCGATGGTAGTATGCGGCAGGAAATTCTATGTGAATTTCCTTCTATCGGGACGGGCAGCTATGACGCAATTCTCGAGATGGATTGGATGAGTACCTTCCATGCGATCATCGATTGCCGAGATAGGAAAGTGACTTTCCACATTCCCAATCACCCTGAGTTTGTTTTCAAAAGTGGTGTTCCCGCTAAAATTTTGGCTCAAAACTTGCTTCCTTAAAAAAAATAATAACAATAAAATAAAAATAAAACTCCACATGTAACATTTCAAAAAAATAAAATATTATTTTTGGGAATTTTTATAATTAAATAATATTATATTAAATATTTTAATAGGGCGGTATAATTAAATACCGATAAAATTGGGAAAAATTTGGAAAATTATGGAAGTTACTAAAAAGAGGGTGTTTTATGTGAATTATGAAAATTATATGTTTCTATGATTATTATACGTTATTTAGTGCTAATCGCGATTAAATATCGCTAATCGCATATTAAACTTGTTTTGTGCAAAACATGCACCACATCATTTTTATACTTGTGTTATATTTTCCTACATGTCTTTCTCTTCATTTTTCATTCATGGCTTTGATTTTGTGAGAAGGGAAAAGAAAAGGAAAAGAAAAGAAAAGAAAACAAAGAAAATGAAAGGAATAAAGAATGGAGGGATGGACATGAGAGAGAGTGAGAGGGTGAGGGGTCAAACCTTGGACCAAGCTTCCATGCTTACTTCATTTCTTCATCATCTTCTCTTCTCTCCCTCACTCATGCTGCTGCTGCTGCCCTCACTCCTCCCCCCTCTTCATCCTCTCAAATACCATTAAAAACACCTCAAAACTCAATCACCATTTCATTAAAAATGTGCATGAGCTCACTAGCTACATCTTGGACAAAAAAAGCTTGCATTTTGGACATTTGGGGCAACTCAAGAAAATTCTTGAGTTGCCAAATGAGGTAATTCCTATACCATTTGCATTGTATTTCTTTCACTTTAGCTTCCATGTTTGATTTGAAGTGTTTTAGTGATGTTTAGTGAGGATAGGAAATTCCAAGTTAGGGTGTAAGGAAAACTTAATTTGAGATAGTGTAATTGAGATTTGTTAAGACCATATAACCCTTCTAGTGTAAGTTTCATGGACTGAAACCATAGACTTAAACCCAAAACCCCAACTTAGAAACCCCGATATCGGAGAATTGTGGATTCTGTGAGGGTATATTGACATCTGCTATCACCCGGGACACCTGAAAAATATTTAACAAACACAGAGAGATGTGCAGGCAACCTAGAACCTATACCCAAGACCCGAGCCCCAACCACCTTGTCCAGGCCGCAAATTTATTCATTTGGGCCGAAATTTGCAGCCTTGGTACACCCAATTTGCTTCGTGTTTGGTCCAGGGCTTTATCTCCAGTAAATTAGACCCTCCATATGTGCAAAATTGGCTAATTTCACTTAGGGTAAAATCTGGGACCATTTTCAAGAGTTGCTGTTTTGAGTCGGGGTTTCGTTTTGCATATTTTGAATTCTGGATTTTTGTGATTTGTGTGGTATTCGATCACTTGACGTTTGTACGTCGAAATCGAGTGTTATTTGGTGGTTTTGAAAGCGTAGTCCATAGGTTCTAACCTATAAGCTTTTAGCATGTCGTTTTGGTTTTGAATTGGGTTTTAATGCGACACGATACGTTATGATGTGTAGGTACCCTACGAAGACTTCGAGACGACAAGCAAGCGCGTGGCGATGTCGGCAACGGAAAGCGAAAAGCAATGTGAGTAGATTATATCTACGGGGGAAATTGGGTGGATGGCGTATAGCATCCCTGAAGTTCGTAGTATAGCTTATATATATATATAGTTATATGTGTGTTTTATGTTACGTGGATGATTATCAAGATATGATTTTGTGTTCGTGGTTTAGTTTAGGGTAGTTAGAAGTAACTTGGTTTAGCTTTTTGGTCGCGAACCCTAGAATGCGGTTTACACCCACATGCACACACATGCTTACTTTGTTATACTTGTGTGTATATGGGGATACGTATATACACACACACACATAGGTATGGGACTATGTATATATATATATATATATATATATATATATATACGTATACCTACTCATGCATGATAAGGATTGTTATGGTATTTAGAGATGAGTCGATGAGATTGGGCATGATGCCATGAGATCGGTGATATGTTTGATTCGTATTAGGAGATACGACATGAGATTTTAGCGGGCCTTTAGGCGTGTGTTTTCATACATGCATATATATGCAGATGGTATCAGTTTGTACTAGACTTAGATCAGTACCCCAGTTCATGAGATATGATGATAAGGATACCAGATAAATGATGAGATGAATGTGATATTTGACCCGTACCCAGATTGGGATGTTGTACGATGGATTTACGTACGAGCTATATATTGATGATTGATCCGCACTCTTGACACGAGGATGTCATGTTATTTATTATATCGTATGTGATACTATTGAGGCGAGATCACCGACTATTATATATGTATATATATATCGACTCAGATTTAGGTGGTTTCCATGCCCTTTCGATTAGCTTGTTAGTTAGATCTGTAGTTTACTTAGTAGATGTTAGGCTAGACCCGAGTCATACCTATTTCAAAACTAACGAATCGTGAGTATTGTAAAGACAGGTCAAGGGATTCTACAGATATTTTCAAAAGACGCATCTTTTCCTAAAAATACCGTAACCCTTATTTTTCTAAACACCACAATTCGTGTTATTTCAAATGGCAAAACTGTATGACATATATATATTGATGTAGATTCTTCACCGTTGTGTTTATTATTCATTTTCCGCATATTTTTGCTATTCGCATCGCATTGCATGTTTAAATGTGTTTATTGTTATATTAAACCCATGCTGTCAGGACACCAGCACCATTATCGATGATGCGTATGTTCCACGTATACCTGCTTGCCGGTTCACACACTTCATCATCGATAATTGCCATGTCACTACACAGTAGGACTGTTGCATCAGGATATGACCCCTTGCATGACATACTTGCATACATACATATTGTACACCCATACTTGCATACATACGTACTTGCACATACATAGATGATTCTGGCTTGATTTTAGAGATTTGGGAACCGCAAGATATATTTAAAAACTGGATTCATTTTAAAAGAGTGGTTTTCCCTCGATATGTGCATATTACTGTTCCATGTTGCATGATATACGGTTATGCTTACATTTCTGTTATATGTCGCATACATCATGCTATATGATTATACGCATTGAGATATGTTGTTTTCATGAGATTTCTGGATTTGGGAACCGTGGTTATTTCAAAAGAGAGTATGTATTGTTTTAAAACCCCGGTTACCCTTGATATGATATTTCAGTGCGTCCACCATGCGTTTTCTCGGTTTTGAGATGTGTGACATGTGAAACCCGATTCGAGGAGCCGGATGAGGCCGATTGCGGGTACATGGTGGGCCCGGTATGGTACCCCGGGGCAAGAACGGATCTGTCGTGTAGTAGGCGATGAGCCTGGCAGAGGGACCACTACCTACCGGTGATAGTATTTGGGCTCGGCGGATATCCGGAGGATACTGACTGGAGTCGAGAGATGATATGGGCCGATCCGGACTGACGGAGCCCGATATATGAGGATTTACGTGCCGATGCTGGGCACGGCTTTCATGATGTTTCGAATGTTGATGCTGGACACTCAGGTTCCATGATTTTGATGTGTCGCGAGGGACATACGTTGATTTATATCCTCATACTTCCATGCATATGTTTTATGATACTTACATGCATGATGTTTTGTGTCATTGGTTAACACGTGGACGGGATCTACATGCATACAGACATTGATTATATAGTTGGATGATATCCACATACTTATAGACTTCATGATATAGTTGACATTGATTCATGTTGATTACATTGATCATACCTCATATTTATGATATGTTGCTACCTGAGGCACTGACACGAGCACTTGGTATTACACTGATGTATAGATGTTTACCCTTGCCACCTTATCATGCTTCAGACTTTATCATTTTGAGGACATATTATTACTGATCGTTTGACCTAGGATTGAGTCATATATACGATTTCTGCTCTGTGATATTTTCTATTCACGAGTTAGCAACTCACCCCCGTTGTGCCACAGTTCTTGCAGGTTTTTCCGTACAGGTTTCATTGCGACTTTCTGGCAAACCGCTTCCTTTCTGGGTGATTGCTTTGGTAGGTGGGTTCACTCGCATCGTGACCACCCTTGTATTTATTTTAATCAGTTGTATCTAGTAATTCCATCAACCAGATTTGTATTTATTTCAGACTTAGAAAACCAGTGTATTATTCTTTCGACGTTAGAGGCACGCGTTATAGTATTATGGTTTTCTTGTTGATTTTGAGTTTCCTTTTGAGTTTTGATCCTCGCCCTTCGGCATTGTATATTATATTGCTTGCGTGGTTGTGACCGTCGATTGACGAAGAGTTAGCTCCTGCTTGGGGATGCCTTTTATCATTGTGTATATATCATTCATGTTGTACCCCGTTTAGGGCCAGTATTTACAAAGGAAACTCTGCCGAAATTTTCAGAAAAGACTTGGGATTTTTAAAATGCATATTCGGCTTATGTTATTTAAAAACATTTGTTTTAAAACTAGTTTTCCTTCATTTATTATTTAAAATGGTTTTAGATTTCTGGGATTTTGGCTTACTTGAATTAGATGAGGTCCTATAGACTTCATATGATTTAAGGGCCAGTCACTTGCTATTTCGGGTCGTGACACCATATGCAAAGCATGTAGGTACTGCCTCGGATAGAATTAAATCCTATGATGACGTCTCACGTGCTCCTCACGCGGGCGCTAATGTGCAAAACACAAAAAGAAATCTATTAAATAAGAGTTAAAATTTTATGAGGCGGCGCCTCACGTGCAAAGCATGAGAGCACCAGCGCTAAAGAGTCAAAGACTCTGAGGCAGCGCATCACGTGCAAAGCACGAGCGCGCTGAGCGCCAGCGCTAAAGAGTCAAAGACTCTGATGTAGCGCTTCACGTGCAAAGCACGAGAGCGCTAAGAGCGTCAGCGCTAAAGAGTCAAAGACTCTGAAGCAGCGCATCATGTGCAAAGTACGAGAGCGCTGAGCGCCAAGCGCTAAGAGTCAAAGACTCTGTGACAGCGCATCACGTGCAAAGCACGAGAGCGCTGGCGCTAGAACTAAAAGTTCTCTGCGTTGGATCAATGATCCAACGGAGATGATAAATCATCAAAGTTCAGAATTAAATTCTGATTAAGGAAATACTTCTCAAATCTTTCTAAATAAGAAAGATTGTGCTCTGTAAATCAGAGCACCGTTAGATCAAAGATCCAATGGTGATTAAAAATCACCAAGCTACAGAATAAGCTCTGTAGAGGAAAATATCTTTCCAATCTTTCTAAACAAGAAAGACCGTGCTCTGTAAATCAGAGCACCATTGGATCAAAGATCCAATGGTGATTAAAACGCATCAAGATACAGAATGAGCTCTGTATGGAAAAATATTCTCCCAACCTTGTTAAAAACAAGAAAAATGTCTTCTGTAAAACAGAAATTCTTGTTTCAAAGATCCAACGGTGGATAAATTCTCCAAAAAAATTAAGAAATCTCTCAATGAGAGATTTTCTCAACTGATTCAACAAATCAGCCTCCCCTATATAAAGGACCAAAAACTTCAAGTCTTGCTGGGAAGAACCCCCCCATAAGTTTGAAGTTCTCAGAGAAGAAAAAGAGAAGAGCAAGCTTTAAGAAGAAGAACATTCTTCAAGGTAAATAAAAAGAAGAGAGATCATAACATCTCCTCCATGTTTGAGAGTTTAGCTCTCCCATCATAAGAACTTAGTTCTTTTTCTAGATCATAGATTTATAAGACAAAGTTTTTCACGAAAGCAGAAGAGATCATAGCATCTACTCATAAAAGAAGAACTCAGTTCTTAGATCCATGAGACAAAGTCTCTTATAAACTCCGAGTTTAATTCTCAGAGCATAAAATCGATCAGAACTGCATAAAAAGCGCCTTAGCGCTCCATGTTTGGCGCTCAGCGCCAAGCACTCCACGTGCTCCTCTCGTGTGCGCTATTTCATAAGAAGCGCCTTAGTGCTCCAAGTCTGGGGCTCAGCACCAAGCGCTCCACGTTCTTCTCACGTGTGCGCTATTTCATAAGAAGCACCTTATCGCTCCAAGTCTGGCGCTCCATGTGCTCCTCACGGGTGCGCTATTTCATAAGAAGTGTCTCAGCGCTCCAAGTCTGGCGCTCAGCGCCAAGCGCTCCGCGTGCTCTTCACGTGTGCTCTATTTCATAAAAGGCGCCCTAGCGCTCTAAGTCTGGCGGTCAGCGTCAAGCGCTCCACGTGCTCCTCACGTGGGCGCTGAGGGAACACAAAGTGTTCTTTACATAAAACCCAGTGCCATAAAGAGTGTTCAACACTCAATAAAAAACAAAAGAAAGAAGGGTGTCAGAACCTAAATTAATGCTCAGCATTATTGAACCAAAATGGACTGAGCCCAAACAAATGTTCAACATTTTATTCAAATCTGAGTGGACTGAGCTCAAGTTGGCCATAAGTCCTCAATTCAGATTAACTGAGCCCATGTGCTCACAAACTCTTTAATTGGTCTTAGTCCTAAACCCTGACTACAGATCTCTCAACGAACATTGGTTCAAGGGTACATCTCTTCACACCTCTGATATGTGTCGTTGTAATTCTTCAACGTCTTCAGAGAGGTGGCGGGTCCCGACGACCAAAAACTTTATAGACTATGATGTCTTTAAACTAGACTATGATGTCTTTAAACATGGACTATGAGGTTCTTAAACTCATGGACTATGAGGTTCTTAAACTTTACGGACTATGATGTCCTTAAATCCAATGGACCATGACGTCCCTAAACTCATGGACTATGAGGTCCTTAAACTTTATGGACTATGAGGTCCTTAAACTCACGGACTATGATGTCCTTAAACAGTGGACCACAATGTCCCTATACTAAAACGATAGAGTCCAAATACTTTTTCGTTGGATCTAAATGATCCCAAAATCCTGTTGAGTAGATCTTAGTCCAAAATTAGACTAACGTATTCTCAACAAACGTTTAAGTTGATCTTAATCTCAATGAGATTAACGATCCTTAAACCCAAACCAAACCCAAATCTAAAGAAAATACGGATTTGGACTAATTCACGCCCTACGGACGACAACATAAATTAGTCTCCGTATACAATCCACGGGAAACCAACAACAAAACAAACACACACGACACGAAATGACCATCTGGAGAAGGAGAAAGTGGTTACCGCTATGCGGTAGCGTAATTAACTGTAGGGGTTTACGCCTGCAGGGAAGAGCGTCCCCACAATCAAAAACCCCTCACAACGAGGGGGAATCTGACGAAGTCTGCTACATCGGCCGCATCTGTCTAAACCTCTGATATACGGTGCCATAAATTAACTTGGCATCTTCGGAGAGGTGGACGGATAAATCCAAATAGCATCTGCCCCCAAAATTCAGGTCAGACGTCCCAACGTCTCGGTCGCGTCTTTTGGCGGAGAACAGGCGGAAGTGAGTCTTTGAAGCCAACTGTCACGACCCAAAGTTTGGCACGTGACCGGCACTTAAACTACGTGACGTCAACAGGCGTAACGCAGTTTAAGTAAGCCGAAAACCCAGAAATCTAAACCATAAAAAAAGAAGTAAAATATTGTTAAAAACATTTGGAAATCTCAAGTAAAAATCTTAAAGCTTAAGTTTATTTTCTTAAAAATTTCGGCAGCACATCCTTTGTAAAAACTAGCCCCAAAATGGGTACAAACACAGGATATAAATAAAACATCCCCAAACAGGAGCAAATCACGCCCAAAGGCGGAAACAACCACCACAAGCATATATACGACGCTGTAGCGAAGAAATAGACAACATAAATGAAAAACAACATAAAGAGGTAAAACTACATAATAAAGGCCGGCTCACACGAGCACGACATCCAGAGTCACAAAATATACAATATCGATCCTCACAACTTGTCTCTAGGTCAATACATGAAAGTGGTAGATGGAGAGTACTAGATACAATGAGATATACAATGGATATAATCGGATAACCGCAACCCACCTACAGTAAGAAGCCTGACAGCCAACCGTAGCGGTATCTGCTAAAAAAGATACGATAAAGAGCCCTGCCGCGACTACTCTGAGGGTCAAGCCTGCAAAACACTGTGGCACAACGGGGGTGAGTTTCCAACTCGTGAATAGTAAGTAATATCATACAGATAATCGCAGGTATGCACGAACAACGATAATCTAAAATATGCAATTTGATAGCATAAGTATGGCAATATGGATATGCAGCAATCATGATCAAGGTACACCATCAGGGTACTACAACTACATGAAACAATGCATATCTAATAAATCCTGAGTGTGGGATAAAACATAACATCATCAATGAATCATCATCGTGGAAAATCCCGGTGTCCATCAATGACACCCCAAATCCCAATACCTCAGGCGCCGTCACTCTGATCGGCCCTTATATCAGTAAATCTTATGGAACCTGAGTGCCCAACATCGACACTCGAAACATTATGAAAACCCATGTCCAACATCGATATGTAAATCCACATAACTCGGGCTCCGTCAGTCCGGATCGGGCCATGGGCTCCGTCAGTCCGAATCGGCCTATATCCATCTCACGACTCCGGTCGGTATCCTCCGGATAACCGCCGGGTCAAAGCTATCACCTGTAGGTAGTAGTCCCTCTGCCAGGCTCATCTTCTACTGTACAACATACCTTTCTTGCCCCGGGGTACCATACCGGGTCCACCATGAACCCGCAAACGGATCATCCATCTCCTCGAATCGGGGTTCTAACACAAATCTCAGAACCGAGAAAACTCATGGTGGACGCATCGAAATATCATATCAAGAGAAACCGGGTTTTCAAAACAATGCATACTTTCTTGAAATATCACTACGGTTCTCAAATCCATAAATCACATGAAATCCGTATCTCAATGCGTAAATCCATTAAATATGATGTATGCAACATAGAACAGTAATATGAGCATATCAAGGGAAAACCGCTTTTTTAAATGAATCAAGTTTTTAAGGATATCATGCTGTTCCCAATTTCCCCCAAAGTCAAATGCAATATCAAATAAAGGTGTATATGTAGCTATAGCAAGGTATGCGTGTGTACATGTAGGTATGTATGCATGATGCATTTCATATGCGCAATAGAACAAGAATCAACGTCTCAATGTCAATAACGAATACAATACCACATATGTGTATACATTGTGTGTGTCATGGCAATTACCAATGGTGTGTGTGTAGCATACAATTTAGTGCTCGTGCAACATGAACCGTCAGTAATGGTGCAGTGTCCAATAGGTATTATGTCAAGGCACAACAAGTAATGGTATGCAATGATGCTCATACACAATCAACTCATATGTATATAACATGTGGCTATAATATCATATCTAGCTCTCGACGCTTAACGCCATACGGGCGATTTTTCCGTAGATGTTAAATCTACTCACCGATGATCTCGAGCTAGGTAAATCCAACCACCTGCTTTCCTTTCCTTGTAGTGTCTGAAGTCCCCGCAATCGATCCTAATATCACACAAAACAAAACAAGTTCAACTTAGAAACCGACCAATAATACATACAAACGACGTTTAGATCAACACACCGACTCCTACAACTCTCAAATGTTCGCTTAGTGGCTAAGTGTGTAGCTACATTCTAAATCAAACCTAAGTGCAGCAAACTATACCAAGAACGCGAACCGTGTCGGATATCGTAACGCACGTTGTCAAAACACTAGAATTTAACAAAGTGTTCCCAGATTTTGACTACAGTCAACACAGAAAAATCAAGCAGTACCAGACAACCCAAAATACCTACAGACAGCTACCCTAAAAATCCCAACTCCCCAGGCTCCCAAAAATCCGGCGACGCCGGAAATTCCCTATATCTCGCCGGTTGAACAGTAAGAGGTGGGGTCCAGGTTTTAGATGAACACTCAAGGCATCTAACACAACACTACTACATTGCTAGATTTTACAGTAACAAATTATGGTGATAGACTCTAAAATAACACTAAAAATACGATATTACACAAAAGCTACAACTTTAGTATTCTAAACCGCAACTACTAGGCAAAACAACATTATAAGGACCTAATTAACAGTTAGAGATCACTACCTTTCCACACTTGCTCAAAAACCCTAGCTTTCCATACTCCAAGTCATCATTAGTGGCTTAACTAGGCTTATGAAGGGTTTCAGTGAGGTTTAGTGAGGATTTGCTTGGGTTTTGTGATGAAATGGTTAGGGTTTCAATTGAGGGGATGGGAAATGAGAAGAGAACACAAATGAGAGAGTGTGAGTGATGAAGAGAATGAGGGTGTGAGAGCGGTGAAGAAAAAATGGGGGTGTGAGGTTAGAATGATCCATGCCCCCTTCTCTCTCCTCATTAAATGCTCCCCATGCTTGCCATGCCTCATCATTTAAATTGTCAACCCTCTCTCTCTCCCTCTCTCAAGTCAACCCAATTCAAACCCTTTATTTTAAAAACTAAATAATTAAATAAATACATACAATTTAATGGAATGAAGGTTAATGTGCCATGGCTACTTAAGCATGGTTAACACTAATTAACCCTAGGTTAACATGCACAAGTGTGTGCAAGCCAAAATAAATAATAATAAAATATTAATTATTTTTTATAAAATATGTGAAAACTATTTTCGTTAACTTTTTACTAAAAACCTGCGTTATCGCTTAATTAACACTAATCGCATTCTAAGATGTTACACCAACCAAGTTTAGAACCAAGCTAAAAGCGTTGACGGCTATGGAGATTGATGAGAGCCCAGCCCTAGAGATCGTTCGGGATTTTCTTGACGTGTTCCCTAAAGATTTACCAGGTATACCATCTCCTCGGGTCTTGGGATTCTCGATCGACTTGATTCCGGATACATCACCAGTCTCGAAAGCACCAGACATAATGGCACCGGTTGAGTTGGCCGAATTAAAGAAGTAGATAGAAGATCTTTTGGACAAGGGATTTATCCGTCCAAGTGCTTTCCCGTGGGGTACTCATGTGCTACTGGTTAAGAAGAAATACGGTTCCTTGTGCATGTGCATTGACTACCGGGAGTTGAACGGGGTGACTGTGAAGAACAAGTATCCCATCCCCCACATCGACGACTTGTTCGATCAGCTTGGTGGTGCTCGAGTATTTTCTAAACTAGACCTTCGGTCAGGGTATCACCAAATCAAGGTTAAGGCATAGGATGTATGCAAGACGGCTTTCCGAACCCGATATGGTGTCACGACCCGAAATAGCCCGTGACTGGCCCTTGAATCATATGAAGTCTATATAACCCCATCTAATTCAAGTAAGCCAAAAGCTCAGAAATCTAAAACCATTTTAATTAATAACTGAAGGAAAATAGTTTTAAGAAGTGAAGAAAACATGTTTTAAAAACAAGGTTTTTTAAATAAGTAAGCCGAATATGCATTTTTAAAATCTATAGTCTTTTCTGAAAATTTCGGCAGAGTTTCCTTTGTAAATACTGGCCCCGAACGGGGTACAACAAGAATAACATATATACAATGATAAAAGGTATCCCCAAGTGGGAGCTAGCTCTTCGTCAATCGACGGTCACAACCATGCAAGCAGTATAATATACAACGCCGAAGGGCGAGGATCAAAATTCAAAGGAAAACTCAAAATCAGCAGGAAAACCATAATACTACAACTCGCGACTCTAAGGTCGAAAATAATACATAACTGGTTTTCTAAGTCTGAAACAATATACAAGTTTGGTTGATAAAATTTTACTAGATACAACTGAAAAATAAATAAGTACAATGGTGGTCACGATACAAGTGAACCCACCTACCAAAGCAATCACCTAGAAAGGAAGCAGCGTGCCAGAAAGCCGCAATGGAACCTGTACGGCAAAACCTGCACGAAACTGTGGCACAACGGGGGTGAGTTGCCAACTCGTGAATAGAAAATATCCCAGAGCAGAAATCGTATGTATGACTCATCCTAGGTCAAACGATCAGTAATAATATATATCCTCAAAATGAATAAGTCTAAAGCATAATAAAAAGGCACGGGTAAATATCTAAACATAAGTGTAATCCCATGTGCTCGTGTCAGTATCTCAGGTAGCAAAATATCGTAAATATGAGGTATGAATGCAGTAAAATGAAAACAGAAGACATCATGAATGAGAAAACCATTTTCTTAATATAGTGAGATTTTTGAATAAACATTCAAATATCATCAATGAAATCATCAGAAAATCAGTGTCAAGCATCGACACAAAATATATATCTCAATATCCCAATATCAAGTAAATTTCGTATATCATGTATCCAATATGTATGCAACATTCATGAAGGTACTCTATCAGGTACTACTAATACGTGAAGCAATAAATGGTAATGTGTATATGCAATAATCATGAAAGGTACTATATCAGATACTACTAATACATGAAGCAATGCATATAAAATAAATGTGGGGTAGGGGATATAACATGTTATCTATATATCGGGCACATAGGCCCCTCACATCGACCATAAAGGCCCCTTACATCGACCATATAGGCCCCTCATATCGACCATATAGGCCCCACTCGTATATAATGAATAAGTAAATTGCATAGATCATCATAATGATAAATTATATAGGTGTATATATATATCAGCGTCCCATACCACTAATATATATATACGATGGGTATACATATATATTTCAGCGTCCCATACCACTGATATATATACGCAGGGAATAAAACAATCCAGAAAAAACATCATATGAAACCATATCGCAATGCGAAATCCATGAATTATAGTATATGCAACGTGAAACAGTAATATGAGCATGTAACTATGTAAAGACATATGTGTAAGCATATAAGTATACAGGTATGCTATATGTCATATGCACAAAGAAATATGAATCAATAACATATAAGCATGCAATGCAATGCGAGCAGTAGAATAAATGGTAAATGAATAATAATGTAACAACAAGGAATTTACCTTACTATACATGTGTAATACTGTTTTGCCGTTTGAAATAGTACGAATCGTTGTGTTTGAAAATAAGGACTACGGTGTTTTTAAGAAAATATACGTCTTTTAAAATATCCGTAGTATCCCTTGGTATGTCTTTAAAAGTCTCACGATTCGTCAGTTTTGGAAATAGGTATAACTCGGGTCCAGTCTGATATCTACTAGGTAAACTACAGGTCTAACTAACAACCAATCAAAAGAGGTACGGAAACCACCTACATCTGAGTCCATATATATATATATATATACATGTATGATAGTCGGTGATCCTGCATCAATAATATCACGTACGATACAATATATCATATGATATCCTCGAATCAAGAGTGCGGATCTATCGTCAATATATAGCTCGTACGGTAATTCCGTCGTACGGCCTCCCAAATCTGGATACGGGTCAAATGTCACATCTATCACATTAATCATCTGGTATCCTCTTTATCAAATATCATGATCGGGGTACTGATCTACGTCTAGTACAAAACCGATACCATCTATGAAATACATGCGTGTGTATGAAAAACACCACGCCTCAAGAACCCGCTAAAATATCATGTCGTATCTCAAATACGGACCATCTCACATCATCGATCTTATGGCACTATGACCAATATCATCGACTCATCTCCAAATATCATCCACTATTCTCATCATCCAAGTATAAGTATAGCAAGTAAGCATGTGTGTGCGTGTGGGTGTAAACCTATTCTAGGGTTTGCAACTAAGAAGCTATGCTAGTTTACTTCTAAAAAACCTAATCTAACTATATTACACCTAATCACATCTTGAATATCCATGTCACACATAACGCTATCATATATAGTATATATATAGTATACTAAATATCGAACTGCGGGGGTGCTATACGCCATCCACCCGACTTCCCCCGTAGATATAATCTACTCACCTTGCATCTTGCGTGTCGGTGTTGACGTCGCCTTCATCTTCTTCATCATATGAAACCCTCGTGAAGGTACCTACAAAGATAAAATAATCGCAAATGCACATTAAAATCACATCGGAAAACCAAAACGACACGCTAAGACCTATAGGTTAGAACCTGTGGACTACGCTTTCAAAACCACCAAAGAACACTCGATTTCGACGTACAAACGTCAAGTGATCGAATACAACACAAATATCAAAAATCCAGAATGCAAAATACGCAAAACGAAACCCCGAATCAAAACAGCAACTCTTGAAAATGGTCCCAGATTTTACCCTAGGTCAAATTGGTCAATTTTGCATATGCCAAGGGTCTAGTTTATATGAGATAAAGCTACAAAACCAACACGAATCAATTCCAACCTGATCTGGCCATAAATTGCAGCCAGAATGATTAAATCTGCGGCCAAGTAGAGGGTGTAGGGGCTGGGATTTTTAGGGTATATTCTAAATCACCTGCATGTATCACTGTCCTTGCAAAATAATTTTCAGAGGCTCCGGGTGTTGGCAGATTTCATTTTACATCCACAGGATCACAATTCTTCCGATATCGGGTTTCTAAATCCGTATTCCGGGGTTCTAGTCTCTGGTTTAGGTCTGAATTTTAGTACTAGGGGGTTTGTTTGGCCTCAACTGAGCTCAATTACACATCACAATTCTCAATTTCCATTAACCCTAACTAGAATTTTCCAAGTCCACAAAACCACTCAATATCAACATGAAACATGTATGGATGAATAAGGAATTAAAACACTACACTAATGGTGCAGAAATTACCTCCTTTTGGCAACTCAAGAAAATTCTTGAGTTGCCCCAAGTGTCCAAAATGCAAGCTTTCTTGGTCCAATGTGTTGCTAGTGAGCTCATGCACAATTTTTGTGAAAAGGAGATAAGGTTTTGGGGTGTTTTTCATGGAGTTTGAGAAGGTTGAAGAGGGGGGGGGGGAGTGAGGGCAGCAGCACTTCTGAAATGAGAAGGAAATGGTGAAGGAAATGGAGGATGAAGCCAAGTCAAAGAAGACCCCTTTGCCTCTCTCATGCCCATGCTTCATATAATATTGCTTTCCTTTTTCTTTTCAATTCTTTTCCTTTTATTTTTCCTTCTCTCCTCAATAGTAATCCCAAAACAAACCATACACCCAAAATCATGTAGGAAAAATTGTAACAAATGAAAAAAAAGATATAGTGCATGTTTTGCACAAAACAAGCTTAAAGCCCAATTAGCGATTTTTAATCGCGATTAGCACTAAATTAGCATATAATTAATCATAAAAACTTAAAATTGAATAATTCACATAACACACCCTCTTTTTAGTAATTTCCATAATTTTCCAAATTTTCCCCAATTTATCGGTATTTAATTATACCGAAATATTAAAATATTCAATATAATATTATTTAATTATAAAAATTCCCAAAAATAATATTTTATTTTTCTGAAATGTTACAATCTTCCCCCCTTAAAGAAATTCGGTCCCCGAATTTAAATTTAAACCCCTCAATGCTAAAACATTTCAGTAAAAAGTCCAAGTCGTCGGGGTTTCGAAATCATCAATACATAAAACGTATCATAGCGCAATGCACACGCATGATCAATGAGCAGATAACTCAAAAACAAAACTCCGTCAAGCATTCTGCAATCATCGGAGTCATGTTAAAGACACAAATGTCAAATTCAAAACAAAACCAATATGATATACATCAAAATTATACATGTAGACATTAAATCCATACATGTAAATAACTGAAGGAAATGCATGCCAAACCTTTTTAAGTCGCTGTGCGATGCGCATAACACTGCACAGTGGCGGATGTCTATTATAAGAAAATAACCATATATGTATATATCTTTTGTTTAATATGTACGTTCCGCCGTTTTGAAAACAATTTAGAAGGGTTTTATTGTTTTAAACGTTTTGTATCGTATCAGACACGTAGGTAAATACTGAGACTATAGCTCGCTTTTTGGAAATCCCCTCGATAACTATCAATTCATGTAAAGTATATCCAGGTACTGTCCTCTGATTAGTCCTGCTCAGTACGAAAACATATAGCAAATATCATAAAAACGTACTACTCCATAAGAAACCAATCCCAAAATGTGTATATGAATGCAACGTGCGTCTGGTGCGCACGAAAATCAAAATCCATATATGTGCCATACATGCACACAGAAACAACATCTAGGTGCAACGGGTGTGCACGAAACATCTGTCATGGACAACGTGTGTACCTGACACCAAAATCAGGTGCATCTGACATGCACGAAGAATCTCGATTTAGCGCATCTGGTGTGCACCAAAATCGCCTCTCTTAACATACGCCCAACATGCACAAAAATCCAAATCGGTGCATCCATCATGCACGAAATCACGAAATCAACATCCAAATCAGAATCGAAATCGACGGTATACAATACAGCTCAATCCAGATCAGGTATGCCGCGGTATATAATCTCACAACCATGTGCACCAGCGTGCACAAATCAAATCAAAACACTAAAAGTGCATGAAAACTATGCTGGAAGCATAAATCAAATCACAGGCATAAAATAGGCATGAAATCACAATCAATACCTCAAGCGTAATAACTATGCACAAAATATGAATACCCAGTAGGTGCAACCATGGTGCACGAAAACAAATATCATGAAACCCAGTCATCAAGACTAAATCATGCGAATAGATCGCCCAAAATACCGAAATCCAAGGTGACGGATTCATGATAATCGAATCACCAAATCACAAATCATAAAATACCGTCGTCGATAGTTCCTCCTTCAAAGTCGAGAAGGTGTCGGTGCATCTAATGCTAGCAGAGCAAGATATCTACTTGCCTCCTGTTCATGGTCCGGCGCCTGGTGCTTTTAGGCTCTTGTCTCTCACTGTGCATTGCTAGATATATAGCTCCTCGGCGCAATGGCCCAATATAGAATGACGACGAAAACAGTCCCGCTCTGGCACATCCTCTACAGATCTCTGGCCAATTATCTCGTCGACGATGCCGAATTCTGGCCTGCTGGGTGTGCGCACTATGACCGCTCCTGGGTCCAAGTCTTCTCGTATAGTATTCCAGAAAGGTCCTGTCGAAGACTCTCTCAAATCTCGTTTCTGCCGAATTGCCCGGAAGTTACCACCCTGTACTAAATCTATTTCTTGTTCCGGAATGGCTGCATACCCAACGCGACTCCTTCTGGAAGGTATATCCACATACAACGCCTCTGCATGCGTATCATATCTCTGATGTCGGCGGAGTAGAACGTCATCTCATCAAGATCTCGTACGAACCTTTTACTCCACTTTTCTTTGCTGTCGACTGCTTCGGACTCGTCTCATCGTGGTTGCATGGACTGTGCTCTAACGGCTATACTCGTGTCTGGAGTCTCCCAAGCAATGCATCCCATCATATGATATCCGAAAGATGTCGAACCTTTTGATCGATTCGTCAAAACCTCATAATCCCCCAAGAGCTCAACATCTTGGATACAGTTTAATAGTATCGAGTACATACCACAGCATCGATGGACAAGCCGTGGAAGGGCAAACTCAAGCCTCACTAATGGCACCGCGGAACTGCCGCAAACCCTAACGTTCAAAGGCTTTCACACGGTCATTATGTCGAGTTAGGGTTTCATTCTTCTAGAGGGTCCATAGAATCGCTTGCACATCTTTCCGAATACTTTAAACTTGGAATATGGGTTTCTGACATTCGATCGTCTCTATCGACTACCAACGAATCTGCGTGAAGTCGTCTCTAGCTGGAATCAATCAATCTGATGACCTCGCATCGGGGTAGGCGAACGAACCGCATGTCCTAGTCATTCATCCTTGGGTGACTAGCGACCTTCCATCATATCTCTAAGTATATACTCATGCTGCAGTAGCTCCAACATCTGGGCGATATCCCGTCATTTGCAGCAGCAACTGGCTCATTCGTCTGTACGCTGAACAGCGCCTCAATCATCATGAATAAGCGATATATCAGTAGTCATCAAATTCTGGATGGCCTCTAGCCGTATCCTGATCCTCTGATGCTGATCTGCACATCCGAGAAATCTCGTAAAAGCGATCCGTCAGACGCTCATGGCGCGAAAATACAATAAAACGACGCCTTTCTATGCAATCGTATGTCCCTGGAATCACGCCCTAGTCAATCCTCATCCGTGATGAGCTCGCGCTGACCGCAACTCTAGCCGTAGCTTTCTCTCTCTGCCCGTGTAATCGTGGCAGCAAAATCATAACCAAAATCGATGAGGATAGATCATAGGAATGAATATAGTACCATGCAAGGAAATGTACATCCTAAGGCTCCTTAAGTGGAGTAGCGTATCGTAAGTATACCGCGGAACATACACACGGTACATCACTCTACTGAAGTCACCTACTCCATCAACCAAGGTTAACCTATGCGACGAAAGTTCGGGTCTAATACCCCCTCGACTAAGTCTAAGTTTCGTAAGTTCAAGCCTAAGTTCCGTATATATATAGACGCTCTAGGCTCCACATAGTCAAACTTAGACTCGAACCAAGGTTAACCTAGCACTCTGATACCAACTTTGTCACGACCCGAAATAGCCCGTGACTGGCCCTTGAATCATATGAAGTCTATATAACCCCATCTAATTCAAGTAAGCCAAAAGCTCAGAAATCTAAAACCATTTTAATTAATAACTGAAGGAAAATAGTTTTAAGAAGTGAAGAAAACATGTTTTAAAAACAAGGTTTTTTAAATAAGTAAGCCGAATATGCATTTTTAAAATCTATAGTCTTTTCTGAAAATTTCGGCAGAGTTTCCTTTGTAAATACTGGCCCCGAACGGGGTACAACAAGAATAACATATATACAATGATAAAAGGTATCCCCAAGTGGGAGCTAGCTCTTCGTCAATCGACGGTCACAACCATGCAAGCAGTATAATATACAACGCCGAAGGGCGAGGATCAAAATTCAAAGGAAAACTCAAAATCAGCAGGAAAACCATAATACTACAACTCGCGACTCTAAGGTCGAAAATAATACATAACTGGTTTTCTAAGTTTGAAACAATATACAAGTTTGGTTGATGGAATTTTACTAGATACAACTGAAAAATAAATAAGTACAATAGTGGTCACGATGCAAGTGAACCCACCTACCAAAGCAATCACCCAGAAAGGAAGCAGCGTGCCAGAAATCCGCAATGGAACCTGTACGGCAAAACATACAAGAAACTGTGGCACAACGGGGGTGAGTTGCCAACTCGTGAATAGAAAACATCGCAGAGCAGAAATCGTATGTATGACTCATCCTAGGTCAAACGATCAGTAATAATATATATCCTCAAAATGAATAAGTCTGAAGCATAATAAAAATGCAAGGGTAAACATCTACAAATAAGTGTGATCCCATGTGCTCGTGTCAGTGCCTCAGGTAGCAAAATATCGTAAATATGAGGTATGAATGCGGTAAAATGAAAACAGAAGACATCATGAATGAGAAAACCGTTTTCTTAATATAGTGAGATTTTTGAATAAACATTCAAATATCATCAATGAAATCATCAGAAAATCAGTGTCAAGCATCGACACAAAATATATATCTCAATATCCCAATATCAAGTAAATCTCGTATATCATGTATCCAATATGTATGCAATATTCATGAAGGTACTCTATCAGGTACTACTAATACATGAAGCAATAAATGGTAATGTGTATATGCAATAGTCATGAAAGGTACTCTATCAGATACTACTAATACATGAAGCAATGCATATCAAATAAATATGGGGTAGGGGATATAACATGTCATCCATATATCGGGCACATAGGCCCCTCACATCGACCATAAAGGCCCCTCACATCGACCATATAGGCCCCACTCATATATAATGAATAAGTAAATTGCATAGATCATCATGATGATAAATTATGTAGGTGTATATATATATCAGCGTCGCATACCACTAATATATATATACGATGGGTATACATATATATTTCAGTGTCCCATACCACTGATATATATACGCAGGGAATAAAACAATCCAGAAAAAACATCATATGAAACCATATCGCAATGCGAAATACATGAATTATAGTATATGCAACGTGAAACAGTAATATGAGCATGTAACTATGTAAAGACATATGTGTAAGTTTATAAGTATACAGGTATGCTATATGTCATATGCACAAAAAAATATGAATCAATAACATATAAGCATGCAATGCAATGCGAGCAGTAGAATAAATGGTAAATGAATAATAATGTAACAACAAGGAATTTACCTTACTATACATGTGTTATACTGTTTTGCCGTTTGAAATAGTACGAATCGTGGTGTTTGAAAATAAGGACTACGGTGTTTTTAAGAAAAGATACGTCTTTTAAAATATCCGTAGTATCCCTTGGTATGTCTTTAAAAGTCTCACGATTCGTCAGTTTTGGAAATAGGTATAACTCGGGTCCAGTCTGACATCTACTAAGGAAACTACAGGTTTAACTAACAACCAATCAAAAGGGGTACGGAAACCACCTACATCTGAGTCGATATATATATATACATATATGATAGTCGGTGATCCCGCCTCAATAATATCACGCACGATACAACATATCATATGACATCCTCGAATCAAGAGTGCGGATCTATCGTCAATATATAGCTCGTACGGTAATTCTGTCGTACGGCCTCCTAAATCTGGGTACGGGTCAAATGTCACATCTATCACATTAATCATATGGTATCCTCTTTATCAAATATCATGATCGGGGTACTGATCTACGTTTAGTACAAAACTGATACCATCTATGAAATACATGCGTGTATATGAAAAACACCTTGCCTAAAGAACCCGCTAAAATATCATGTCGTATCTCAAATACGGACCATATCACATCACCGATCTCATGGCACTATGACCAATATCATTGACTCATCTCCAAATATCATCCATTATCCTCATCATCCAAGCATAAGTATAGCAAGTAAATATGTGTGTGCGTGTGGGTGTAAACCTATTCTAGGGTTCGCAACTAAGAAGCTATGCTAGTTTACTTATAAAAACCCTAATCTAATCATAGTACACCTAATCACATCTTGAATATTTATGTCACACATAACGCTATTATATATAGTATATATATAGTATACTAAACATCGAACTGCGGGGGTGCTATACGCCATCCACTCGACTTCCCCCGTAGATATAATCTACTCACCTTGCATCTTGCGTGTCGGTGTTGACGTCGCCTTCATCTTCTTCATCATATGAAACCCTCGTGAAGGTACCTACAAAGATAACACAATCGCAAATGCACATTAAAATCACATCGGAAAACCAAAACGACACGCTAAGACCTATAGGTTAGAACCTATGGACTACGCTTTCAAAACCACCAAATAACACTCGATTTCGACGTACAAACGTTAAGTGATTGAATACGACACAAATCTCAAAAATCCAGAATGCAAAATACGCAAAACGAAACCTCGAATCAAAACAGTAACTCTTGAAAATGGTCCCAGATTTTACCTTAGGTCAAATCGGTCAATTTTGCATATGCCAAGGGTCTAGTTTACATGAGATAAAGCTACAGAACCAGCACGAATCAATTACAACCTGATCTGTCCGCAAATTGCGGCCAGAATGATTAAATCTGCGGCCAAGTAGAGGGTGTAGGGGCTGGGGTTTTTAGGGTATGTTCTAAATCACCTGCATGTATCACTGTCCTTGCAAAATAATTTTCAGAGGCTCCGGGTGTTAGCAGATTTCATTTTACATCCACAGAATCACAATTCTTCCGATATCGGGTTTCTAAATCTGTATTCCGGGGTTCTAGTCTCTGGTTTAGGTCTGAATTCTAACACTAGGGGGTTTGTGTGGGCTCAACTGAGCTCAATTACGCATCACAACTCTCAATTTCCATTAACCCTAACTAGAATTTTCCAAGTCCACAAATCCACTCAATATCGACATGAAACATGTATGGATGCATAAGGAATTAAAACACTACACTAATGGTGCAGAAATTACCTCCTTTGGCAACTTAAGAAAATTCTTGAGTTGCCCCAAGTGTCCAAAATGCAAGCTTTCTTGGTGCAATGTGTTGCTAGTGAGCTTATGCACAATTTTTGTGAAAAGGAGATAGGGTTTTGGGGTGTTTTTCATGGAGTTTGAGAGGGTTGAAGAGGGGGAGGGAGTGAGGGTAGAAGCACTTCTGAAATGAGAAGGAAATGGTGAAGGAAATGGAGGATGAAGCCAAGTCAAAGAAGACCCCTTTGCCTCTCTCATGCCCATGCTTCATATAATATTGCTTTCCTTTTTCTTTTCAATTCTTTTCCTTTTATTTTTCCTTCTCTCCTCAATAGTAAACCCAAAACAAACCATACACCCAAAATCATGTAGGAAAAATTGTAACAAATGAAAACCAAAGACCTGGTGCATGTTTTGCACAAAAGAAACTTAAAGCCCGATTAGCGATTTTTAATCGCGATTAGCACTAAATTAGCATATAATTAATCATAAAAACTTAAAATTGCATAATTCACATAACACACCCTCTTTTTAGTAATTTCCATAATTTTCCAAATTTTCCCAATTTATCGGTATTTAATTATATCGAAATATTAAAATATTCAATATAATATTATTTAATTATAAAAATTCCTAAAAATAATATTTTATTTTTCTGAAATGTTACATATGGCCACTATGAGTTTCTTGTAATGCCGTTCGGTGTTACCAATGCACCGGCCATATTTATGGACTTGATGAACAGGGTTTTCTCCAAATACTTAGATCAGTTTGTCGTTGTATTCATCGATGACATTCTAGTCTATTTGAGAAGTCGAGAGGAGCACGCCGAGCACCTATGAATTGTTTTGCAGGTTCTGTGGGAGGAGAAGCTCTATGCTAAACTAAGCAAGTGCGAGTTTTGGCTCGACAATGTGCAATTTCTGGGGCATGTTGTTTTGAGTGAGGGCATTTCAGTGGATCCGACGAAAATCGAATCTATCAAAGACTGGCCGACACTGAAATTGGTTGCTGAGATAAGAAGCTTCTTGGGATTGGCTGGGTATTATCGACGGTTTATCCAAGATTTCGCCAGAGTAGCAGAACCCTTGACGAAGCTCACACGGAAGGAGATGCCTTATGTTTGGTCGGAGGAATGCACCCAGGCGTTCGAGCTATTAAAATTGAAGTTGACCACGGCCCCAATCCTGACTGTGCTAGACAGCTCGGGTGGCTTGGTTGTTCATAGTGACGCGTCGGGAAAATGTTTGGTTTGTGTATTAATGCAGCACGATCGAGTGGTGGCTTACGCATCTCGTCAGCTGAAAACTCACAAGAAGAACAACCCCATGCATGACCTGGAGTTAGCGGCCGTTGTGTTCGCCTTAAAGATTTGGAGGCATTACTTGTTAGGCGAAAGAGTGGAGGTGTACACGGATCACAAAAGTTTTAAGTACGTGTTCACTTAGAAGGAACTGAATATGAGACAACGTAGATAGTTGGAATTGATGGTGGACTACGACATTGATCTACAGTATCACCCGGGGAAGGTGAACGACATTCCTGATGCTCTCAGTCACAGGACGTCAGCTGGGTTACTGACTTGTTAGAAAGGGATTCTCGATGACCTTCAGAGACTCGAGTTGGAGATAGTTACACCGGGTGTGACCGGACAGTTCTGGCAGTTGCAGGTTCAATCATCACTCATAGATCGCCTCAAAGCTGCACGGGCTGGAGACTCTCAATTGCAGAAGTTCAGAGGGTCAGCCTAGGCTGGTTTGAGGACGGATTTGCAGATTCACGAAGATGGTTCTCTGAGATTTGGCAGTCGGTTGTGTATTCCAAAGGAGGGTATTCGAGATGAAGTTCTAGCTGAAGCATATAGTTCCGCTTAATCGATACACCCATGTGGCACCAAGATGTACAGAGACCTGAGGCAGCACTTCTGGTGGAACGGGATGAAGAGGGAGATTGCCCGCTTTGTCTCCAAGTGTTTGGTATGCCAACCATAGTAACAAATTTGTGATTTGGGTATAATTCGGCGAGGTCGAAAATTCGGATTCGGAGAACTATTTGAAAAAATCGACAGGTATTCAGGAAAGATTTGGCAAGTGTTCGGGAAATGTTCGGGAAGGATTTCGAGCAAGAAATTAATATATGAGATGCTAGGTTTTGATTTTGAGAATTATTCGCTGTTTTTTCGAATAATGCACGAATTATTCATGAATAATTCGCGAATTATTCATGAATAATTCACGAATTATTCGACGCATTCGGCAACGACGATTAAATCGGAGATTTAATCGGCTAATCAAAAATTCGTGAATTATTCATGAATTATGTGACTATGATGCCAACAGGTGAAAGCCGAGCATCAGAGAATCGCGGGGTTGTTGCAACTGCCTCTAGTACTAGAGTGGAATGGGAGCACATCACCATGAATTTCGTGACGGCACTACCTCGAAGTCCAAGGGGCAACAATGCTGTCTGGATTATTGTTGATCGTCTCACGAAGGCAGCACATTTCATACCTTTCCGAGTCGGACAATTGATGGAGTCGTTTGTAGAGAAATATATGCAGGAGATTGTGAGGCTACACAGGGTGGCCGTTAGTATCATGTATGATCGAGACACCAGGTTCATCTCCCATTTCTGGAAGAGCCTGCAGAAGAGTTTGGGCACGCGTCTTAAGTTCGGCACGGCCTATCATCCACAGGCGGACGGTTAATCCGAGCGTACTATCCAGACGCTCGAGGATATGCTGAGGACATGCATGCTTGATTTTCAGGGTTCTTAGGAGGATCACCTCTATATGGTAGAATTTTCGTATAACAACAGCTACCAAGCTAGCATCCAGATGGCGCCGTTCGAGGCTCTGAATGGACAGAAGTGTCGGTCCCCTCTTTGTTGGGATGACGTGGGTGAACGAAGATTGTTGGGCCCTGAGCTTATAGTGCAGGCAGTGAGCAAAGTTCAGACGATCAGGCAACGTATCAAGGCGGCTCATGACCGACAAAAGAGTTGGGCAGATGCCAGAAGAATGTCGTTAGAGTTTGGTATTGGTGACCACGTATTTCTGAAGATATCGCCCACTCGGAGAGTGATCAGGTTTGGTAGTCAAACTCAGTCCTCGATTCATCGGACCTTTTGAGGTGCTAGAGCGAGTATGAGAGGTGGCTTATCGACTTGCCTTGCCTCCATCGCTAGTTGGTATGCACAATACTTTCCATGTATCCCATTTGAGGCGCTACGTTCGGGATGATAACCATATTTTGGACCATTCGGAGTTAACGTTGGACACCGATCTGTCTTACAAGAAGCAGCCTACCACCATTCTCGATCGTTAGGAAAAAGGTGCTAAAGAGCAAGGTCATTCTCTTGGTTCGAGTTTCTTGGGGTGGTCGTTCTCCACGAGAGTCTACCTGGGAACGCGAGGAGGACATCCGTCCACGTTTTTCATACCTGTTTGAGTAGTGTTGTTTTTCCGTTGTTTTCATTCTTTAATTTCGAGGACGAAATTTTTGTAAGGAGGGTATGATATAAATCCCCAACACCCGTATATATAATTTTCCGTATTTTTCCAGATTTTTCCTATTTTCATTTTCATATATATTTTTATTACTATATGTGTCACCCTGATGATCTGAGTGTGCATGCTTAGAGGACGAAGTAGACCCAGCCCAGGAGCAGGATCTGCCATTCGAGATCGCGGAGGTCTAGACTGCAACACCAACGCCATTCCTTTTTTGCTTTGAACACATTGTTTTCGTTGGTTAGTTATTTTATTCTGCAAAATAAATGTATCTCGAACTCTTTTATTGTGATGTAATAAAGTTGTGAACTGTGATTTCCTTTACTATTGTACTGTTTACTGACTGCCATGTAATGCTAGAAACTAAAATGTGACTACGACGGGATTATTCCCTGACCGTAGGAGCATGGCTGGCCTGCTCATCCCTCGTATTCCATATTTTAGGAAGCGGGACGTGACATAGTTTTGTACTGGGGCGTAGGATGTTACATTTATGGTGGCACATACAGGTCCCTCAGTAGTGGGTCTGTGGTTCGAGGACGAACCATTGTTCAAAGGTGTGGAGAATGTCAAGACCCGGTTCTAGTTCACGGAGCAAAGCTCCACACAGAACAAAGTGCCACGTCAATTGTCATACCAAGGGGACGGGGGCCACCTCTTGAATCTGTGGGGGCCATCTCTAGAGTCCGTAGGACATACTATAGAATAATAGGGAATCTTCAGAACACATTCCGAAAGAGAGCCGAACTGCATTATAAATATAATGATACCACCCTCAATCACAGAGGCGTATTTTAAGTGAACTGGTACTACAGGAGCTTGAGAATTCCGTAGTTAAACGTGCTCGAGCCAGGGAAGTTCTGGGATGGGTGATCTCTTGGGAAGTGGCCCCTGGTCGGGTCCGATTCGTCCCGAAGAACAAAACCGTGAGGCTTCGGCCAGAGCGGACAATACTTTCTATATTGAGGGTGGGGTGTGACATGTCATAGGATGGGTTACACTAGACAGACTCACCGAGAACACCTAGTTGGTAATATACCAATGTCAGACAGCAGTTCTCTGGTGACATTGGTACAGGATAGTCTCTATGGACCTGAGATCGCCATAGTGTCTCATGTGTGTTCCCTCTATACTTAGACTTCTACCTTACCACAGCTCAAAAGAGTCGTGCAAACAGGATTTTGTTGGGTATAGTCCCGACGCACGTGGAGGCAGTAAGCGGTCGAGGGGATTCGTCTCTTCCGGAATAGGGAGTTGAGGTCGCGTTGTGCAAGACATAACTACAACCACAAGTCGGTGGCCATCGCAGTGGAGATAAATTGATAAGTGTTATCAGTTGTATCTCCGGTTGATTATGAGTCTTTTGTCGCACGACTTATCGAGTTATTGGGGTCTGATAGATTCCAAACCCTAAACCCGATATGCGATACTCGTAGACGAAGAGACTGGACTGTACAATGACTATCACTTATAGACTTTGTAGCATCCGGATGAATTTGCTCGTCGACCTGCTTTTATCTTGCTCATACCTGGGTAGTCGTTACGTACAGCTAGTGCCACTGACATGCTTGTGGGTTATCCCGTCAGGGGATTGGATTTGAAAGTGTTTCGGATTCGATCGGATATGATTCTACATAACCTACTGCCGGCGTATTGACATGTCTTTAGAGTCCTACAACGAAAGTACTAGCCTGGGCAAAATGTTGATACGACGTGCGTATTGGATACATGCGGGAATCCGATTAAATGTATGATTTAATCGTATGTCCAAAAAATACTAGCCGGTTTAAAAACCGGAACATTAAGTTAAGTGTAGACTTAGTGACCGTATTTTGATATGGTTTCTAGTATCGTGTATTGGATACACACACACACTCTCTCTCTCGTTATATTATATTAGTATGCAATACTGATATATTATTATTGCATATACGATATGTCTTTAGAGTCCCACAACGAAAGTACCGGCCTGGACAAAATGTTGATGTGACGTGCATATTGAATACATGCGGGAATTCGATTAAATGTATGATTTAATCGAATGTCCGAAAAATACTAGACGGTTTAAAAGCCAGAATATTATGTCAAGTGTAGACTTAGTAACCGTATTTTGATATGGTTTCTGGTATCGTGTATTGGATACACACACTCTCTCTCATTTTATTATATTAGTATGCGAGACTGATATATTATTATTGCATATACGATATGTAATATGGAAATGTAGTTGATACATAATTACTTCTCTTTATAAATATGTATTTATTATATATTGTAAAGAGAAATGATTAGATGAGAATTAATAATAATAGAAAAGATAAGAAAAGAATTGAAATGAAATGAAATGAACAAATTAGAAGAGTAGACTTCTTCTTTGTTTTTATCTCTTCTTTTCTTATTTTATTCATTTTTCTCTTTTTTTTTTAAAGGTTAATTCCAATTCTAATTTTTCTTGAGAGTTTCATCTTCATTTTCTTCCTCCTCTCTGGTGGAATTTGGAAATGAGGTTAGAATTCAGAAAGAGAGTGTTTTTCTTGATCACATCGCCTCACGTATTAACCTAGCTAGTTTAATGTGTGAGTTTCTTCACATGAGATGTGAAGATGAAGTTTTGGGCTTGGTGCTTTCACGCGGATCATTTACGGCGAGGCGCTCGGCGTCCAAGCGCTTCCGAAAGCTCGCAAGGTCTAACTAGAGTTCAAGTTCTTCATTGGAGGATATGAAGATGCTACAAAGGTAGTAGCACCCCTTTTTTGCTCTCTTTTGTTTATGGTTTGTTGCAATTACCAAGTAAATGAATGACCTTATTGTTGATTTTGGTGCTAAGTCTTGTAAAATTTTGATTTTACATTCTGCCGCGGTCCGCAAACGTTGCGATCCTAATACCGAAATCTATCATGATATTAGAGCCGATCATTTACTAACTATTGCATTTGTTGTTGATGATCAATAAAACTTAAACATTTTGCGCCTGCTTGATTTTTTTCTCTAAGTGGCTGTTGTTCTTTAGGCTGCCTTGGAAAGTATTCTATATTAATTAATGTTGCATCTCCACTTTGAAACCATTTTTTCCCCATCCCACCCCATTTCCTTTCTGGCCGAGTTTTTTTTTAAGGGAGGAAGTGGAATTTTTTTTAATTAAGTGAACATTACTTAATATTTGAATTTGAATGGATATATGTTTATTTTAATTGGATCATCCGCATTTTATTTGATTAAATTGTTTAATCAAATTATTTTATACATATGCTGATATGTGGTGTTTAACGTCGAAGAATTGATTTGATCAATTCGACGGGGTTGCACAATGTGAGTCTGAGATGTTGGTGTGTATGAATTGGTTTCGGATTGTCACGAAATGAATAGCCACGTGCGTGTTTGTAATGATGTACTTTCATTTTCATTCAAGTGTAACCATTTGTGTATTCTTTAGTTCAGGACGAGCTCAAAAATGGGGTCAACGTTTCCGTTATATGTATGTTCTTTTTCGGGACGAGCGATCGACTTGTGGTCGTCGTTACCGCGATGTATTATTATTCGTCGGGACACGATTAGGTTGTGATCGTTGTCGCCATTGTAAATAATAAAGGTTTAGGTTTTTCCCGCGGAGAAGCGCACGGGCAACCGGGTTCTAAATTGCAGCGGGTGGCCATCTCAACGAGTTGAGATTGAGTCACTCGAGTCAAGAATTAGCGGGTTCCTTTCCGCACTTGTAGAGGGTATAGGATAGACCCGTGAAGGAGTGCTCAAGTCACCGGATTCGAGAAAGTGTCGGGTGACCCCCTCATTATGATGATATTGAGTTGCTTCGTTTTTTGGGTTTCTTGGTAGCTTGCCGCACTCGTAGGTGTCTGTTTTTAGCTACGCATGGGCTATTTATGCGGTTGGAGACTCTCACATTTCATTTGATGGCTCGAACGAAACGCGGGATTTCTAGGCGATCCGACTATTCTTATTCTGTGATGTTTATTACTTTCTTATGATATGTTTACATGCTTGTGATGATATTTATTGCTTATCTGTGATGATGATTATTTGCCTGCGATATTTTATATGATGATATATTAATATATGTGATATATGTGATATATATGATATATAAATAAATGTTATATACATTTTCCACTCGTGGTAACCCTGTCCCCACCCTGCCGTAAGTTAAGTAACCTTACGGTGAAAACCCGGGGCCCCATGACGAATGCGGATGGCGTATATGTGCATTCTATTTTCTTTACATACTTTTCTGTGATTGTATGAGAAGATTTTAGGTAATGTAATTATCTAAATGATATAATTGCATTGTTTCGGATTAATACAAAGATAATAAACCTAAAACACATTGTAGAAACCAAATATCAAATATTGTGGTGTTATAATCGAATCTTTTGTTTTGCACAGAGGTATTCGGTTAGGAATATCCTACACCTCATTCGACGATAAAAGAGCTTAGATCCCTTCACATGGAGTGACCTCTTTGGTAAAAAACCGTGTTACTATAAATTTGCAAATTGTATAGCCGTAGTCTTTTGCTTTGCATCGAGATATTCGGTTAGCAATATCCTGCACCTTATTCAATGAGGTAAGAGCCTTGATCTCTTTACAGGGAATCCGTACTTAAGCAATAGTCTACGTAACTATAAATATGCAAAACCACTTGGTTCTTACGATGAGATCAAGTTCATTACGTTAAAGGTTTTCTTCAAAACTAGCTATAGCCCTTTGTCATTTCAGAAAGTAGAGTATTTAGTATTCGTGATGCGTTTGTTGACCTCCGTCAAGACGTAATATACGGTAGCTAAGTGATGTTTTTCTATTAGCATAGTGATGCGATTAGCCGGGACAGTCACACAGCCTTGTTGACCTCCGTCACGAGCTTATACGGGTGGATTCAAGTTAATCACGAAATGATAGGTAGAACTTGACTAGTGGCCTATGGTTTGTTGACCTCCGTTAAGGGCATAGGTCGTTAGAGGTAAAAACCGATATCAGGAGTTTCAAGTGTTGAAATTTGTAATGAGATTGCATACTTTCTATGGAGTGGGGTGATTTGCTGACCTTATTCAAAATTACCATGCCATGATAGTTTGGACTCCGATTCCCACTGTGAGTAATAGTTACTTTCGGAATATAATCCCGTCTAATTGTCTTTTTAGGGTTTGAAGGAGGATTCAACGGAACAGTGGGAGACATCTTGATTAGATAAATATATCAATCTAATCTTGATAGAGTGCACGATGAGTGTTTCTTTTCTCTCTCTCTCTCTGTGGCAGCGACCTAAGACTGACCTTAAACTAAAAACTTGTAAACCAAGTTAACCGAATTCTTTTACAATCAATGGCTTTGGAATGTTATGATTGCCTTATTTCACGTTATAGTCGCATATGTCCTTACTCCTCTCACTTCCCCAGCAATTCTTCCTCTAGAGCACTCTATATCCGATACAGAGATCCATATTGTATGGAAGGCCATCTTGTATAGTTACATATGAATTCAGAGACAGTGTTTCAGTCGAGAATGGCCGCTGGTTCTGTAATACCTGGTCTTTATCTACGCCAATACCTGTATTCAAATGAAATGTTCTACCCATTTTAAATTTTGTATTATATTCTAATTATTTTGTTTCCTATGGACCTAACCCTAAGCCCAAATCCATATTCAAATCCTACTATTTCCTTCTAAATTTTCTTGAGCCCAAGCCTAACAACCCAAAACCTTACATTTAACCAATAGATTACTATCTCCCTTTTTTTCAAATTCAAAATTTCCCATTTAAATCCAAATCCCATCCTAATCCATTTCATTAAACCCCAAATTAAAACCTAATAATTATATATATTAAATTCCTTTACTCTCTCTCTTCTTCATAATTTTTCAATTAATTACTTTTAAAACCCCTCCAACGTTCACTCTCTCTCTCTCACCCACGTTCACACACTCTCTTTCTCTCTCACCCATCGTTCACTCTCCCTCTCTCTTCTCATTATATATATACAATATTCTTCCTTGGATCACAACACCTCCCTCCTCCCTATTCTCACCTCCCTCCTCGTTCTCAATTTTTCCTTCCCGCCTTCATCCCTCCTCCGCGATACCCGAACTCACACGTCGCTTCCATCGCCTCGCCACCGCACAACGTCGCCTCCTCATCTCATCATCGCCCTCGTCCCCGACGACCCAACCCCGAGCAACCCCGCTACCTTCAAACCCACAGCCCCTCCTCCTCGTAACGGAACCCACGACCCGAGAACCCTATGTAAGTCGATGTCGTGCACCCCACATGTTCGCAGGGAGGCGGAAATTGCAAAAAATGATTTTTACGGGCTTCGCGACATCGACTATAACTAAGGATCGAACATAAACCCGAGCTAGCAAACTACATAAGATTTAACTACTTGGAAAGAATGTTATACCTTATGATACAAGTACTTCGAGTCTTCTCCGTTGTCCTCCTCGTCATCGTAAGCTCTAAGGATCGATCTGGATCATGGCTTCCACGTCGGCTTTCTCGAGTAAAAGACGATCCACCCGAGAGTCTATAGTCCGAGCTCCAACCTCAAATCCGAGGTAACTAGGGCAACAAGCTTGCTAAACTTGATGGCCTAGGTGATGTAGAGAATGAAGATGAATTTATTTGCCTCTTGAAACCCTAATTTACTCAACCCATGAGACCTTAAGGGTTTTAGTTGAGAGGAAGAAGAAGAGAGTTAACTTGAGGAAAGAGAAATGATTTTTGATAATGATAATAGAAAATGAGATGGCTCACATGATATGACTACAATCATGGCAAGAAAATATCTCACCCAAAATATCTAGTGCCACAAAATATCTCACAAGAAATATCAAGTCAAGTGGTCAAACCAAGTCAAGTGGTCAATACAAGTAGCCATGCCATAATTATCATTTACAAATATAACAAATACTTTCCTCCACCTCATAATTTTTTTAATCAAGTCAATGGTCAAAACCCTAATGAGGTGTCTCCTTCTATTCCCCTATCATCCGTATATACATACCCGCATCCATGTTCCGAAAAACACGAATACAAAGAGAAGAAACTGATCCATCAATATAATACTAGGATCCGGTTTAAACCAAAGCCCACTAGTATTATCCGCCCGAACATCATACGCGCACAAGTGCACGTACGTGATCGAAGCCCTGCCGTAAAACTATACGACCTTTACATCTTTCGCCCGATGCAGGGAAACTCTCTGTGTGGGACTTTAAAGACTCGACAGTACGCTGGCAGTGGGTTTAACCACAAGCCAAAAGCGGTACTAGCTGCACGTAACGGCTACCCAGGTATCTGTCGATAAGAAGGCCGATGAGGAAACCCATCCGAACACCTACTGAGCCTGAATGTGACAATCTCCGTACAGTCTGGTCTGTTCGTCTAAGAGTATCGCATTTAGGCCTAGGGGCGGTAATCGTCAGAACCCTAATAGCGCAATAAGTCGTGCTGGAGTGTAGCCCAAAACACCCTAAGAAACTACTGGAATACTTACCAGTAAATCTCGCTTGCTCTGGCCAGGGACTTTGTGTAATGGCTCTCCGAACATAGCACGATATCAACCCTCAAAACCGAGAGAGACGAATCCCATCTAACCGCCACTGCCTCCAAGTGCTTCGGGACTGCACCCAATTACTACCTGTTTGCATGACTCCTTTGAGCCGTGGTATGGTAGTAATAAAAGTACAGTGGGAACACACTCGAGACGAAGCAGCAGTGTCAAGTCGATGGACTAAGCTGTACTCATGTCACCTGGGAACTACTACCCGACAATTAGTATTATACCAACCAACAGTTCCGGACGAGTCCTGTCCAGTGTACTCGTAACCTAACGAGCACTTGCATACTATCTCCAGTACGACATACTAATGGCTGTGGGACAGGCTTGTCGGGATTCCGGCAGCGCCCCGACCATCAATCCGTGGCCAAATGCGGAACAAAATTTTCAAAAACCGGCGCTAACGGAACCCTAGTCTACGGATCGTCCCATAAGCCCTACATAACAAAACATACAAAGGAGTTAGAATGGTTATACCGAATAGATCCATGTTCTTCGGTCTTCAACCATCATCCCAAGCTCCTAGGGGCTTCTTTGATTAAGCTTGATCTCCGGTCTCCCTCCATCGAAGATGATCCACCCGAGAGTCTATACAACGAGCTCCAACCTCATATCCGAGGCAACTAGGGCACCTAGATCGCTACACTAGATACCGTAGATGAAGTAGAGAGTGATGAAGGATTAATTTGTCTCAAGACACCCAAGGATTCTCAACTCATGAGAGGGTTTGGGTGGAGCTAGAGGAAGAAGAAGATGCCATGAGAATGAGGTGTGTTGAGAGCAACTCAAGAGAGAGAAAATGAATGAATGAATGGCTTGTCTTTTGTTTGTTGTAAGATTATTAAATAAATAATGATGTCATCTATAAAAATATCCCATGCCACCAAAAAATCTAGAGTCAACCAAAATATCTCAAGTCAACAATAATCTCACAATAAACAAAATCTTAAGCATGCTTAGTAAAGTAACCATGGGTCATTACCAAGCCATGCCACAAAAATGCAATAAACACCCCATCCTACACCTCAATAACCTTTTAATCCAAAAAGGTCTAAACCATGATGAGGTGTAATCTTCTAAAAGTAATCTTGTAATAAATTACAAGAATACCCCTCAACAGTATATACATACCCGCATCCGTATTCCAAAAAATACGAATACAAAGAGATGAAAATAATCCAACAATATAATACTAGGATCCGGCTTAAACTAAAGCCCACTAGTATTATCCGTCCGAACATCATCCGTGCACAAGTACACGTATGTGATCGAACCCTGCCATAAAACCATAAGGCCTCTACAACGTTTCGCCCGAAGCAGGGAAACCCTCCGTGTGGGGACTCTAAAGACTCGTCAATACGCTGGCTGTGGGTTTAACCACAAGCATGTCAGCGGCACTAGCTGTACGTAATGGCTATCCAGGTATTGAGCGAAAGGGAGGCCGACGAGCAAACTCATCCTGAAACCCCTACTGAGCCTGATAGTAACAATATCCGTACAGTCCGGTCCGTTCGCCTATGAGTATCGCATATCGAGTTTAGAGGGGTAGATAAAGTCAGACCCCCTAATAACGCGACATTTAGTGTCGGTATGAAGCCCATCACCACCTGAGAAACTACTGATCTGAATCAGTAATTCTTGACTACCTTGGCCAAGAATTTCTGGTGATGGCCACCCATGCACTCCACGACATCAACCTCCAATACCGGAAGAGACGAATCCCCTGACAATCCGCTCACTGCCTCCATGTGGCTCGGGACTGTACCCAACTAAAACCTGTTTGCACGACTCCTTTGACCCGTGGTAGGGTAGTAATCAAAGCACGGTGGGAACTCACACGAGACAAATGACGATCTCAGGTCGATAGACTAACCTGTACACATGTCACCAGGAACTGCTATCTGACAATAGGTATAATACCAACTAGCATGTTCCCGGCGAGTCCGTCCGGTGTACTTATAATCCAATGAGCACCTATATACATCTTAGGTGAACAAACTGACACCAATGGCTTGTGAGACCGGCCACCGCCCCTCGTCGTGGTCTCGATCAGTATACACTAGTCTTCTCTGGAGTATCGATGCCCAGTCTCAAAACTCCCACGACTAGGGACCTTTTAAGGATGTGCTTATAGACCACCCAACTCTCACGTTTATGATCGCCATCATACTTCTGGTAGTCAAGCAAGAATCCTATGGGCTCTATCAACATGTAATAGTGATCTGTAGTGTCACCTGAAGCATGTACATGATGATAAAAACAAACCAGATAGCATACTATCATCTCGAGTAAGACTGTTCTATCAGTATAGGTCCTCCCTCAATCATTGCAATCACGTGCCTGCGATCCAATAATTGACTTGAGGGCACTATAGCCAACAATCTCCCACTTGCACTTAAGGCTAATTATTGCGGTGTCGCATACTCACAGCCCGTGTGATACCGAACACCCAACTTCTCTACTAATCAGTTTCACAAAGCTCATTTGCGAAACTATTGCGTTTGAGAAATAGCCTCAGTGAGTGGATTCGCTCTAATGTTTCTTTCTATGTCTCTCTATATCTCAAGTTCGTGGAGAAAGACATCTTCCGAAATGAGCAATACATGTCTTAGAATATGTCTGGATATCTGATGGGACCCAGTTCACAAATGAACTCCAAATCCAGCAAACTTCTTAGACTGTATCATCCACTGAACTTAATCAGTATCCTGCGCTATACCTTCCTCAGTATCCGCTTGGACCACCCGTCCAAATTACCGCCCCTCAAAAGAGAGAAAACTATAATTCTGACAGTCACTCTGTCATCCAGGTCATCTTGGAAGCCTGAAATGACAACTGTCTCCCGAAGGAGGCTGCCGTTATCATATCGTTAGAACATTCACTTATGTTCTAAAACTGCTTCTGAACGTTTCTCCAGGATTGGATTAATATAAACTTATAGCTTCTAGTGCAAAAACAATATCTGGTGTGGTACTTGACATCTTGTGATTGACTCAATTGCCTAAGCAAGTGATATGCCAATCATACACATCCCTCCCCCCTTTATTCTGCAAGACACCTTTAGAGAGGGTGACTCCATCACCTGCAGGTACACTATCATGCTAGGAGTCGTCCATTCTAAAACACCTTTAGAATACTGTCTAAGTACCTAGATTGGGAAACTATCCAAATCTAGATCTAAAACCATAGATCTAGTAACCAAAATGCCTGATATTATATCCATATCCTATGTGGAGAAACCACTGTATGACAACCACAGTATAACCGATTGTAGTATAGGAATTTCACTTCCTACAAAGTGTATGTCATCCAAATACCAGGACATCACACCCTACTACCTTCTTAACAGATCCATCTTCTATTCTGATGAAGTCAAAACCTATGACTGTCACATCAAAAATAGATGATCTATCTCCTTTATACTTGCTTTAGTCTATAAATAGACACAAGCTACTTGTCCACTATGCTTCCGCTGCTCCCACTGACTACAACAACTGTCTAACAGAGTCATATACATGTGCACTTCTAAAGCTAGTTTAGAACGATGCTATACTCATCCTCCTGTCGGGTCTCACAGTCTGGAACAACAGTAGTTTCAAGTCTGGGTAAACAAGAACCTCACTGTCACCGTCTTTGAGAATACCGAAGTACCTCTCGGGTGCCTGAGGTTACCCACCATATCTGCGGAGTGGCTAATGGAATGTCAAACCTGATTGAATGTTTAGGTTCTATTAAATTTTCAGTAATCGTTTGTGGTTCTGGAATCTCTTCCAGTTCTACCATATTCCCACTACTGTTTTCTGAAAAAGTCTATTTTACTAAAACTGTGGCGAGAATAATATCACTATTGATCTTCTAGATGGTAGAAAGTTACCTCTCATCATAGCCTGGGATAACCCACAAAATGCCATTACAGAAACGTGCCTTGAGTATGTCCAGAGTCTAGTTTTAAGCATAAGCCGGACAACTCCATATACCTTAACATCGTTAAGATATGAACCATTTTATATACAATATAGAAACATAAGCACTGATTTAATTGAAACCAAATTCAAATCATGCATCTGTCTCCAGTGTATGTCAACCAAATGGAGAGAGGCCGATCATCATTACTCAATTTAGGAGTGCATCTAGATATAAGTAACCTGAAAGAGAAGCAAGTTCTTAAAACCATTACTATCAACTGAATACCAAACACAAGTATCTATTCACCTTGAAGAACCTGATACTTGCAACACATGGTTCTCTACTTTATTCTTATACTTATAACTTCTCAAAACTTGGACCTTGTATTTCTACGAAACACTTGTCTAAAACTGGAGAAGTCATAAGTATACAGAATATAGTACGGGGACCAACCCCTTTGTCCTAATGGACACTGGACAACATACAATACTTTGTATAAGTCACCTGAGTTGAATAACTCAAACCCTGTGCGTCGTAGGTTGAAAACTGTACTTATGGTTAAGAAGAATTACACCGTTGTTGAATACTCCTTACCATGTGCGTCGTAGGTTGAAAACAGAAGAATTACATCAACTGATATAGGTAAATGTCATGGACATAATTTCAAAAAGTTATATCTCACTTTATAAAATAAACGTACAGATATATCAGTTTGAAATTGGTGCATAACAACGGATATTCAAAACCAAATATTTGCCGTCAGGCAAAACCCCAGGTAATTTCCTCAAATATCACCAATTACAACGAATTCCGATATAATGAGGATATAAACACCTAATTCCCAATAAATTACTCCCACTCATCATCTGTAAAACCATACAGATGTGAGAGTCAAACCTGGTAAATACATACCCTGGAGTAAGGATCTAATTGGGAAATCAGTTTTCTATTAACAACGCACAGTGAAACTGAAATATGAAAATGTTTCGAAGGGGTATCCGGGTATTCCTAGTAACGTTTCGTCCATTATCCAGATTCATGACTGTAACCGTATATTTCCTTGCTATATCTCCAAATCCTTTTATTTGTCTTTACTCATTACCTTTTGTACACCACCCTTAGGCTAAATGGTTTTCTTCATTCCCTACCGCTCGGCACCAGCCTATGGTTTGGAAGAAGACTATCTAATAAGCGTAATAGGTGTACTCTCCTAATCCTAGGAGCCCTCGCAACCTGAGAGAAGGTAAAGATAAAAAAACCAAATAATCCTTATTCTATTTCTCCTGAACCAGAATATATCCTCGAACTGGAACAAGTTCCTTCGAGTACGATGGATTATCCAATAACTGTGGATCTTCGTAGTGATAAGAGGTGTTATGGAGAAATTCAAAGGTGAAGTAGGAGTGGCGATGAAATACGTGGTTTGGTCGTGAAGGATAGCAGTCACAATTTACTTTGCCTTCTTTTTAATCCCTTTATTTTGTCTTTACTTATTACTTTCTGTACACCAAACTTAGGCTAATCGGTTTTCTTCCTTCCCTATCTTTTGGCACCCGACTATGGTTTGGAAGAAGACTATCCAATATGCGTAATAGGTGTACCCTCTACTAATCCTAGGAGCCCTCACAACCCGAGAGAAGATAAAAGGAAAAGACAACTGAATAGTCCTATTCAATTTCTCCAGAACCGGAAACCATTCTCGAATCTGAAACAAGTTTCTTCGAGTTCATATGTAACTATACGATGGTCATATCCAAAAAATGTGGATCTTCGTAGTGATACGGAATGTTCTGGAGAAAAGCAAAAGGGTAAAAGAAGGAGTGACAATGATGTATGCAACTCTGACAATCCAAAGCCCGGTGTTTTAAGAAGGTCCGGTTAACTTGATTCATGAGTTTTGGTCTATGGTCGGGCCATGGTCGCTGCCAAAGAGAGAGAGAAAAGAAACACTCAGCGTGCACTCTAACCTAGATCAGAATGATTAATCACTTTATCTAATTCGAATGTCTCCCACTGTATCCTCAAATTATCGTCCAAACCCGAAAGAAAAATTAGTCAGGATCATCTAAAATCACCTGAGGAGTAAACCAATTCATCAGTGGGAATCGGGATCCAACTATCATCGCATGATAACCTGATGGAATCCACTCAAGTTATCACACTCCAGAAGGTATGCGCATGCCTGGCAAGTTTTCTGTATGTTTGAAACTCCCGATATAATTTTTACCCCATGCTTTTATGACCTTGACGAAAGCCAACAAATCATAAGTCACATGTCAAGTTCTATCCGTCATTGTCCAGGTTAATTTGAACCCACCCGTACTCGTCCTTGACGAAGGCCAACAAGGCTGTACGACTGTCCCAAACCAACGCATCTATCTATGCAACAGAAAGGTAACAAGAAGCCACCATACACTATGCCTTGACGAAGGCCAACAAACATAGCATGAATACTAAGTACTACTCGTCTGAAATGACGGAGGGCTACAAATGGTTTTTGGCGAAAAACCTTTAACGTAATGAACTTGATATCGTTGAAGGAACCGGATAGCTTTTTACAAATATATAGTGGCGAAAACCCTTGCTAAAGAGGTCACTCTCGGTGAAGGGATCTCGGCTCTTTTCTCGTGGAATAAGGTGCAGAATATTCCAACCTAATACCGCGATGCAAAGCAAAAAGTAATCGACTATAGTGAAGTTATTACCCTGACGTAAACTTCTGCCCAAGGGGTTACTCCCGATGAAGAGATCTCGGCCCTTGCCTCGTCGAATGAGGTGCTGGATATTCATAACCGAATACCGCTGTGCAAAACAAAAGAAAACGTCCTTGATATAACAACTTTTGAAAATTGTTCCAACAACATCATATAGGTCTGTTTTCCTTGCATTGATCAGAATCAACGCAGTCCCATCAATTAATCACACCAGAAAAGAATGAAAATATGATGTACGTATATGCCATCCACATTCGCCACTGGGTCCCGTCATCACCCGTTAGGTTACTTAACTAACGACAGAGCGGGGACTGGACTAGCGCGGGTGTAAAACATATACAACACCTACTAATATATATAACAATATATAATAATCGCTCCGGGCATGATATATGCAACATCACAGAATAGCGATAAGCATCACAGAATAATACTGATAATCTGGGAGCCCCGGGTTTCTTTTGAGCCGCAACTGAAACCCGACGTTCCCCTGGTTGTGTGGATAGCCTGTGCAATGAAAACCTAGACCCCTACGAGTATGGCAAGTTACCTGCCAAAACCAGAAGCTAGGTAGCCCCCTTCATCAAAGTGAATAGGCCACTCGGCACTTCACGGAATCCGGTAACTTGAGCACCCTTCTTGGGTCAACTTGTACCCCCTGTGAGTGTGGCGAATAGCCCGCCAATTCTAGAGTGAGGCCCCCTCCATCTTAATGCCATGAGATGCGGGCCTATTGCCCTCTAGAACCCGGCTATCCGTGCACTCTACCGTAGGGTAATCCTAGTATAAAAAATAAAATATGTACAACGGTGATATCGACCTCAATCCGGCCGTGTCCCAAATAAATAATATACAAACAGGCAGTGACAGCAGTCCACATGTCGGACGCTTGCCCTGCGACATCAAATTTACAAATAAAACTAAACTGTACTAATATTGCACCCAGTCTATCCACCACGATGAACCGGCTAATATCACATCACAACACAGAACATCAACGTGAATGTCACGTTCGCAAACCCGTCTAAAAGAGCATATAGCAGTTAGACGAGTTGTACCGCTCTAATGACATTCACGGTCGCAGATAGTAATGTATGTACTGAAAACTACGACATTAGAATTTCGCACACAATTAGCAAACTAAACCAATTTCCAAAACCATGAAAAAAACAGTAAGCTAAAGTTCCAAAAACCGACCGTTTAAAACCAATTCGAAAGTCCGAATCAAAACGAAATGTGCCCGAACCTTCACAGGGAGTTAGAGCACAAAATTAACTTCGAGTCGGGAGGCCTAGAGGGGGTATCCTACCCCCAAGGCCACCACGAGGTGGCTAGGGGGTGAGGCTGACCCGAAACTGCCCAAGGTGGGGCAGTTTCGGGTCCCCACTGCCAAGACCACCTTGTGGTGGTCTTGGGAAGTAGGCCCAGTCATTTGTCCCCCCTTGAGGTTTCCCCGGGGTGCCCATGCACCACCCCATGGCTTCTCAGTTCAAATCGTGACCCCGCGGGGTCTGCAAACATCTCAAACATTCAATTTTCGGAACTGTTTTTGTCGGCAGTTTTTGCATGACAAAAACGGTGGATTTCTAATGTCGTAATGAGTTAACTAAGGCTTATAGAGTGGCTCTGATACAATGTTAGGATTCCGACAGCGCCCCGGCCATCAATCCGTGGCCAAATGCGGAACAAAATTTTCAAAAACCGGTGCTAACGGAACCCTAGTCTACGGATTGTCCCATAAGCCCTACATAACAAAACATGCAAAGGAGTTAGAATGGTTATACCGAATAGATCTGTGTTCTTTGGTCTTCAACCATCATCCCAAGCTCCTAGGGGCTTCCTTGATCAAGCTTGATCTCCGGTCTCCCTCCATCGAAGATGATCCACCCGAGAGTCTATACAACGAGCTCCAACCTCATATCCGAGGCAAGTAGGGCACCTAGATCGCTACACTAGATATCGTAGATGAAGTAGAGAGTGATGAAGGATTAATTTATCTCAAGACACCCAAGAATTCTCAACTCATGAGAGGGTTTAGGTGGAGCTAGAGGAAGAAGAAGATACCATGAGAATGAGGTGTGTTGAGAGCAACTCAAGAGAGAGAGAAATGAATGAATGAATGGCTTGTCTTTTGTTTGTTGTGAGATTATTAAATAAAAAATGATGCCATCCATAAAAATATCCCATGCCACCAAAATATCTAGAGTCAACCAAAATATCTCAAGTCAACAATAATCTCACAATAAACAAAACCTTAAGCATACTTAGTAAAGTAACCATGGGTCATTACCAAGCCATGCCACAAAAATGCAATAAATACCTCATCCTACACCTCAATAACCTTTTAATCCAAAAAGGTCTACACTATGATGAGGTGTAATCTTCTAAAAGTAATCTTGTAATAAATTAAAAGAATACCCCTCAACTGTATATACATACCCGCATCCGTATTCCAAAGAATACGAATACAAAGAGACGAAAACAATCCAACAATATAATACTAGGATTCGGTTTACACTAAAGCCCATTAGTATTATCCGTCCGAACATCTTCCGTGCACAAGTACACGTATGTGATCGAACCCTGCCATAAAACCATACGGCCTCTACAACGCTAGGATTCAGTTTAAACTAAAGCCCATTAGTATTATCCGTCCGAACATCTTCCGTGCACAAGTACACGTATGTGATCGAACCCTGCCATAAAACCATACGGCCTCTACAACGTTTCGTCCGAAGCAGGGAAACCCTCTGTGTGGGACTCTAAAGACTCATCAATACACTGGTAGTGGGTTTAACCATAAGCACGTCAGTTTCACTAGCTGTACGTAACGGCTACCCAGGTATTGAACGAAAGGGAGGTCGACGAGCAAACTCATCCTGAAAGCCCTACTGAGCCTGACAGTGACAATATTCGTACAGTCCGGTCCGTTCGTCTATGAGTATCGCATATCGAGTCTACGGGGGTAGATAAAGTTAGGCCCCTAATAACGCGACATTTAGTGTCGGTATGAAGCCCATTATTACCTGAGAAACTACTGATCTGAATCAGTAATTCTCGACTACCTTGGCCAAGGATTTCTGGTGATGGCCACCCGTGCACTCCGCGACATCAACCCCCAATACCGGGAGAGATGAATCCCCTGACGATCCGCTCACTGCTTCCATGTGGCTCGGGACTGTACCCAACTAAAACCTGTTTGCACGACTCCTTTGAGCCGTGGTAGGGTAGTAATCAAAGCACAGTGGGAACTCACACGAAATAAATGATGATCTCAGGTCGATAGACTAACCTGTACACATGTTACCAGGGAACTACTATCTGACAATAGGTATAATACCAACTAGCATGTTCCCGTCGAGTCTGTCCGTTGTACTCATAACCCAATGAACACCTGTATACATCTTAGGTGAACAAACTGACACCAATGGCTTGTGAGACCGGCCACCGCCTCTCGTCGGGGTCTCGATTAGTATACACTAGTCTACTCTGGAGTATCGATGCCCAGTCTCGAAACTCCCAAGACTAGGGACCTATTAAGGATGTGCTTATAGACCACCCAACTCTCACGTATATGATCGCCATCATACCGCTGGTAGTCAAGCAAGAATCCAATGGGCTCTATCAACATGTAATAGTGATCTGTAGTGTCACCTGAAGTATGTACACGATGATAAAAACAAACCAGATAGCATACTAGCATCTCGAGTAAGACTGCTCTATCGGTATAGGTCCTCCCTCAATCATTGCAATCACGTGCCTGCGATCCAATAATAGACTTGAGGGCACTATAGCCAACAAGACCATCTCCTCTGCTAGGATGAGAAGCGTATACACTAGTCTACTCCGGAGTATCGATGCCCCATCTCGATAATCCTATGACTATGGACCTGTATAAGGATGTGCTTGTAGATTACCCAGCCCCCACTAGTGTGACTGCTATCACAATGCTGGTAATCAAGTAAAAATCCTAAGGGCTCTACTAATATGTATAAGTGATATGCTAAAAGAAACACATGCACATATTGAAGTAGAAACAAACCATGTAGCATACTACCATTTTGAGTAAGACTGTCAATACAATTGTGAATATCCTAAGCTTCCATTAAGTAATAAACAAACCAGTATGATACAATAATGGCCTCTAGGGCATATATTACTAACAATCTCCCACTTGCACTAGAGCCATGTATTGGCATATTGCAGACCTATCATCTCGATTAGCCTCTCGAACTGTGTCTGAAGGATGGCCTTCGTGAGTGGATCTGCAGTGTTATTCTCCGTATCTACTCTCCTCACCTCAATCTCCTGGCGATCGATGATCTCCCTGATCAGGTGGTAACACTTCAAAATGTGTCTGGACTTTTGATGGGACCTGGGTTCCTTCGCTAAGGCTATAGTGCCGTTGTTGTTATAATACAGAGGTATTGGATCTACAATGGTTGGAACCACCTAAAGTTCTATTAGGAACTTCTTTATCCAGACTGCTTCCTTCGCGGCGTCACAAGCAGCTATATACTCCGCTTCCATCATCGAGTCAGTAACAATGTCCTGTTTGGAGCTCTTCCAACAGACCGCCCCTCCATTGAGGGTAAAGACATAACCCGACATGGACTTAGAGTCATCCTTGTCACTTTGGAAGCTGGAGTCAGCAAAGGCCTCGATCTGGAGGTTTTTTCCGCCATACACCAAGAACATCACCTTAGTCCTTCTCAGGTACTTGAGAATGTTCTTTACTGCTATCCAGTGTTTCTCCCTTGAGTTTGACTGGTACCGACTTACCACGCTCAGTGCGTAAGCTATATCTGATCTGGTATACAACATCGCATACATTATAGAGCCTACAACAGAAGCGTAGGGTATAGATGTCATGTAAGCCCTTTCCAAATCAGTCTTGGGAGACTTCTCTTTGGAGAGGGTGATTCCGTGACAAGCCGGTAGATTATCGTGCTTTGAATCATCCATACTAAATCTTTTCAATATGGTGTCGATGTACCTAGACTGCGAAAGTCCCAACATTCTCTTAGATCTATCACGATAGATCTGGATCCTCAGAATATAGGAGGCATCACCCAGGTCTTTCATGGAGGACCTCTATGACAAGAATCCCTTGACTGATTGTAGCATAGGAATGTCATTTCCTAATAAGAGAATGTCATCCATGTACAAGACGAGGAATACCACAGCTCCTGCTACAATCTTACTATATATGCATGGTTCATCTAGATTTTTGATAAAGTCGAATTCTTTGACCATCTCATCAAAATAGATGTTCCAACTCCGTGATGCCTGTTTTAGTCTATAAATGGACTTAAGCAACTTGCACACTTTCCTGCTGCTCCCACTCTGAATGAAACCCTCTGGCTGATTCATATAGACGCATTTTTCTAAATTTCCATTTAGAAAAGCCGTCTTTACGTTCATTTGCCAGATCTCATAATCATGGAAGGTAGCAATGGTAAGAAGGATCCGAATGGATTTGAGCATAGCCACTGGAGAAAAGGTTTTGTCATAGTCCAAACCAGGTCTTTGACAAAAACCTTTTGCAACAAGTCTAGCCTTATAGGTTTCAACCTGTCCATCTACACCAATCTTCTTTCTGAAGATCCATTTGCAGCCTACGGGTTTTACCCCTTCTGGAGCAATGTCCAAAGTCCATATTTTTTTGGTGTACATGGACTCCATCTCGGTCCGCATTACATCCAGCCATTTTATCGAGTTTCTGCTCTGAATGGCTTGCTGGAAGCTAGTTGGCTCATCATCATCGATGATGCAATCCTCTCGATCCCCGTCTATGAGAAAACCGTAGTATCTCTCGGGTGGATGAGACGGCCTACTAGTCCTGCGGAGTGGCACGGGGATGTCCGGTTCTTCTGAAACTTCTGGCTCCACCAAGCTTTCAGTAATAACTTGTGGTTCTGGAATTTCTTCCAGTTCTATTGCTCTCCCACTAGTTTCTTTTTCTAAAAATTGATGTTCCAAAAAGTGGGCATGACGAGAAACAAAAACCTTTTGTTCCTCAGCGTAATAGAAAATATACCCCCTGGAGTTCTTTGGGTATCCCACAAACTTACACAGTACTGAGCATGCCTCGAGCTTGTCCGCATGCTGCTTTTTAACAAAAGCTAGACATCCCCATATCTTCAGATACTGAAGATATGGTTTCTTCCCACTCCACATCTGATATGGTGTGGTAGGCACAGTCTTGGTAGGAATCTTGCTCAAAAGATATGCAGCTGATTCTAGTGCATAACCCCAGAAGAATCGTGGTAACTCAGCGTTACTCATCATGGAACACACCATATCCAATAGGGTTCGGTTCCGTCTCTCTGATACACCGTTGTGTTGTGGCGTGAATGGAGGAGTAAGCTGAGAGAGAATTCCATTCTCTTTTAGGTAATCCCGGAACTCGGCACTTAAGTATTCACCACCTCGATCAGATCTTAGTATCTTGATACTTTTTCCTATTTGTTTTTCCACTTCATTCTTATACTCCCGGAATTTCCCAAAGGCCTCAGATTTATGCTTCATCAAGAAGATATGTCCATACCTAGAGAAATCATCCGTAAAAGTAATGAAATAGGAATAACCACTTTGTGCATGTGTAGACATTGGACTACACACATCGCTGTGCATGAGTCCCAAGAGCTCGCTCGCTCTTACTCCGTGTCCAGGGAACGGAGTCTTTGCCATCTTTCCCATGAGACATGATTAACACGTTGCATAAGACTGATATTCGAACGGATCCAAATATCCCTCTCTATGTAGCTTCGTCAACCGTGTTTCATTGATATGACCCAGTCTACAATGCCATAAGAAAGCCTGATTTAGTTCTGGAGACTTTCTTTTAAGTGTGTTCTGGACACTGAAAACCTGAGCTTGATTTAATACGTATATTCCGTTATTTAATGTACCTAACCCAATCGAAGCTTGATTTAGGTGGATGTGGACCACATCGCCTACAAATGTAAAATCATATCCTTCCTTAAAAAGTAAGGATACAGATATGATATTACAAGTTATATTAAGTACATACAAACAATTACGTAGAATCAATATCTGCCCACTTGTCAATTCTAGATGATATTCCCCTACGGATTCAGCGTCCACGCTCATTCCGTTCGCAACTCTGAGAGTCATATCACATATCCTGATAACTCTACTGAAGGGTTTCCTACAGCACTACTACAAGGGTTTGGAGGCAACACACATGCCATATTTCAAAATTAGATGGTGCTAAAGAAACAATCATAAGGATCATGCTAGAAAAAATTAGGGCAAATAAACTTTAACACAAACACAAGTAGTAAAAGTTAGGGTTTTGAGAGTACAACCTTTGTAGCTCCCTACGCTAGACACCTTGGCTACTTGAGGGTTGGAAAAAGGTCCGCTTGAGATCCTCTAGGTCCACGACGATCCACCCGGAGTCCTCTTTGTCCAAACTTGAAGCTTCACTAGATCAAGAGAAGAAATGGAAGCTAACACTCTACACTAATGGGCAAGACTAGTGTAGAATGGTGTTGTGGTTGGTTTTCTCACTTCAAAATCCTAACTTGGTAACTCTTTTGCTCACTTGAGAAAATTAGAGAGCAAGAGAGAAAGGAGGAAGAAGATGATGGCTTATAAAACTCAAGATAATGATGAGCTTCTAAAATAAAAATGAGAAAAGAGAATATATATATTTTCTATCTTTCATTCTTAACCAAGGTTATAAAATATCTAGATATTTTAGTTTGGAACAAAAATGACCATAGAAATTAAATCATGGTTAAACAAGAGGGTTAATGAAAGAATAAAATATTAAACCATAAAACAATTTCCATTTTCATTTTTCTTTTCCAAAAATAATATTCATATATTTTATAAAGGGTATGAGTCTTATATTACCACCATCCACTATATCAACAACAATGATAGAATGATGTATGCATGTATATGTGCATGCACATCCATATGTGCATGAATAAGAATGAATGCATACATGCATGTATACAACAAAAAGACAAGAAAGGATTTCAAGTGAGAAACTAATGGTCAATGATAAATCAACACTTGATTTAGCAAACCGGTCATATCGCATACGACCCGACCAAAAGCAAACCGCCCGATTAATATGCGGTATCTCATACCCGCATTTTAACCGGGTCCATGCGCATATCGCATATGCGCACCACAACGTTTCGCCTAGACTAGGTAACTCCATTGTGGGACTCTAAGACTCGTCAATACGCCGGCAGTGGGTGATGATCATATCAAGCACCCCCAAGCCGCAAGCGGTCAGCTAAACATAACGGCCACCCGGGTATTGAGCAATCAGAAGAAAACAAGCGAACCTGTCACAACTTCCGTCGAGCCAACCGGCAACACTACCGTACAGTCCGGTCTCTTCGTCAGATATGCTGCATATCGAGTCTAGGGATGGTAACGTCGACCTCAATAACTCAATAAGTCGTGCCGATGAGTGGTCTATAACAGATCGAGAAACTACTGATAACACTTATCGGTAAATCTCAACAGCCCTGGCCAGGGACTTACTGATATAGCCAGTCGAGCACAGCACAGTATCAACTCCCAATACCGGGAGAGACGAAACCCCTCCTATCGCTCATCGCCTTCGTGTGTCTCGGGACTGTACCCAACGGCCACCTGTTTGCACGATTCAGTAGAGCCGTGGTAGGGTGGTAATCAAAGTACAGTGGGAGAACACATAAGACTCTATGACGATCTCGGGTCTACAGACTAACCTGCACCAGTGTCACCTGAGAACTGCTATCCGACGATAGATATAATTCCATATAGGAGTTCTCGGTGAGTCCGTCCAGTGTACCCAGTCACCACTGAGCACCCGTATACGATCTCGATGTCAAACATCGATGAATGTGGGAACATCCATCGCCCATCGTATGGGTCTAGTATCATATACGCTAGTCTACTCTGGTATATCGATGCCCCGTCTCGATACACCTACGACTAGGGACATTCCAGAATATGCTTATAAACTACAGTTGTCCCACTAGTATGATCTCTATCATAATCACAGTAGTCAAGCCTATATCCTCAGGGCTTTATCAACATGTGTGAATGAATAAAAGCATGATCAAATCAACATGTCAGATAAAGAAGAACCAGATAGCATACTATCATGTCGAGCAAGAATGTACACTGAATATATATATATATATATATATATATATATATACATGTATAAATACATCCACTATCATATAATGGCCTCTAGGGCATACATATATCCAACAATCTTCCACTTGCACTAAGGCCAGTTATTGGCGTATCTCATACCCAACATCTCAAAAAGTCGCTCATGCTGCGGCTGAGGGAGGGCCTTGGTGAATGGATCCGCTGTGTTATTCTTTGTGTCTACTCTCCTAATCTCGATCTCGCGGCGATCTACAATCTCCCGGATCAAATGAAAACGCCTCAGGATGTGTCTGGACCGCTGATGGGACCTGGGCTCCTTGGCTAACGCCATAGCCCCATTATTATCACAATACAATGGTATTGGATCAATAATGGTTGGAACTACTCCTAGCTCCGAGACGAACTTCTTCATCCAGACGGCTTCCTTGGCGGCATCATTCGCAGCAATGTACTCAGCCTCCATCGTAGACTCTGCAACGGTATCCTGTTTGGAACTCTTCCAACTTACCGCCCCTCCATTGAGGGTAAATACAAACCCAGAGATAGATTTGTTGTCGTCCTTATCGCTTTGGAAGCTTGAATCGGTAAAGGCCTCCATTTGGAGATCTCCATTACCATACACCAAGAACAATTCTTTAGTCCTTCGCAAGTACTTAAGAATGTTCTTCACAGCTATCCAGTGATTCTCCCCTGGGTTGGATTGATACCTGCTTACAACACTAAGTGCATAAGCTACATCTGGGCGTGTACATAACATCGCATACATTATAGATCCTACTGCCGAAGCATAGGGTATAATGCTCATGCGAGCTCTCTCTTCATCGGTCTTTGGGCAAGATTCCTTGCAGAGAGTGACCCCATGGCAAGCGGGTAAGGCACCCCGCTTGGAGTCTTCCATACTAAACCTTTTTAGGGTGGTGTTGATGTACCTGGTTTGTGACAATCCCAATAACCTCTTGGATCTATCCCTATAGATCCTAATGCCCAGAATGTATGTGGCATCACCCAGGTCCTTCATGGAGAACCTTAGTGATAAGAAAGATTTGACCGACTGTAGCATAGGAATATCATTTCCTATCAGAAGAATGACGTCCACGTACAATACGAGGAATGCGACAGCTCTCCCTACAGCCTTCTTATAAACACAAGGTTCATCTGGATTTTTGATGAAATCAATCTCTTTGATAACATTATCGAAACAGATGTTCCAACTCCGTGATGCCTACTTTAACCCATATATGGATTTAAGCAATTTACATGCTTTCCCGCTGCTCCCACTGTCAATGAAGCCCTCTGGCTGATCCATATAAACGCATTCTTCCAAATTTCCATTTAGAAATGCGGTTTTAACGTCCATCTGCCAGATTTCATAGTCGTAGTGAGCAGCAATAGCAAGTAGGATCCGAATGGATTTAAGCATGGCTACGGGAGAAAAAGTCTCGTCATAGTCCAAACCTGGTCTTTGACGAAAACCCTTCGCCACAAGTCTTGCCTTATAGGTCTCCACCTGCCCATCTACACCAATCTTTCTTTTAAAGATCCATTTGCACCCCACAGGTTTTACCCCAGGGGGTACAACGTCCAAAGTCCATACTTTGTTGGTGTACATAGACTCCATTTCGGATCTCATGGCATCCAGCCACTTCACAGAGTCTTTACTCGTGATAGCTTGCTGAAAACTGGTAGGATCATCATCATCCATGATGCAATCTTCTCCGTTACCATCAATGAGGAAACCATAGTACCTCTCCGGTGGGCGAGAAGTCCTACCAGACCTACGGAGTGGCCGAGGCTCCTCAGTTTCTATTGCAACAGCCGGTTCAACCAACTCGTCATTTGTAGTTTGTGTCTCTAGAACCTCTTCTAGATCTACCACATTGCCATCAGTTTCATTTGTGAAAAACTCTTTTTCCAAGAATGTGGCATGCTGAGAAACAAACACCTTTTGTTCCTCCTTGTGGTAGAAAAGATATCCATAAGAATTCCTTGGATATCCCACAAAGTTACACATGACCGACCGTGTCTCGAGTTTGTCTGGATTCTGCTTTTTAACATAGGCCGGGCAACCCCAAATCTTAAATCTCTTAAGAGATGATCTCTTCCTACGCCATATCTCATATGGCGTGGTAGACACGGTTTTGGTTAGAACCCTGTTCAGTAGAAACGCTACAGTCTCCAATACATGCCCCCAAAATGAGACGGGTAACTCAGCATCACTCATCATGGATCGGACCATATCTAATAGGTTCCGATTCCGTCGTTCAGACACACCGTTGTGCTATGGTGTGTAAGGAGGAGTGAGCTGAGAGAGAATCCCATTCTCTTTTAGGAAGTTTGCAAACTCTGTACTGAGGTACTCCCCACCTCGATCTGATCGAAGCATTTTTATACTCAAGCCGGTTTGTTTTTCTACTTCGAGTTTATATTCAGTGAACTTCTTGAGAGCTTCGGATTTGCGCTTTAATAAAAATACATGACCGAATCTTAAAAAATCGTCAGTGAAAGTAATGAAGTATGAAAAACCGTCTCTAGCCTGTGTAGACATTGGCCCACATACATCACTATGTATGAGGCCTAGGAGCTCAGTAGCTCTTTCTCCGTGTCCGGTAAACGGAGTTTTGGTCATTTTACCCTTGATACAAGACTGGCAAGTCGCATAAGATTTATATTCAAAAGAGTTTAAATATCCATCTTTGTGTAACTTGTTTAGTCTTGTTTCGTTAATATGATCAAGTCTACAGTGCCAAAGAAAAGCTTCATTTATTTCTGAAAGTTTCCTTTTATTAGTGTGTTGTATGCTGAAAACTGTGTGTTGATTTAGGATGTATATCCCGTTATTAAGCGTACCATACCCAACCAACATTTGATTCAGGTGAATATTCATAACATTGTTCTGCAATACAAAATTATATCCTTCATTGTCTAACAAAGAAACAGATATTATATTACAAAGCATACTTGGTACAAAATAACATGGGTTCAAAACCAATATATACCCAGACGGCAACCCCAAATGATACTCTCCCACTGCGACTGTATGTACATTGGAACCATTTCCAACGCGGAGAGTATGGTCACCTGTCTTCAAAACCTTGGTATTTCTCAGCCCCTGCATGGAATTGCAAATGTGAGAACCTGAACCGGTATCTAATACCCAGGAAACAGAGTTGATTGAAAAACAGTTTTCTGTCATAAACACACCTGAAGCGGAAGCATCCCTATGCTTCTTCTTGAGATTTAAGTACTCCGTGCAGTTGCGCTTCTAATGTCCTGTTTTGTAGCAATGAAAACATTCCCCTTTCCCCGATTCTCCAGCTTTGGACTTGTCCTTCCCCTTAACCTTTTTAACTCCACCCTTAGGCTTGGTGGGCTTCTTCTTCATCTTTCCTTTAGCCTTAGCCTTTGGGCGAGAAGAGGAAGATTGCCCAACACTCAAAACGGGAGTTTTCACTGATTTCAGTGTGCTCTCTGCACTCCTTAACATATTAAGAAGTTCAGGTAGTTCCTTCTCCATGTTGTGCATGTTGAAGTTAACTATAAATTGAGCAAAGGTGGAGGGGAGGGACTGCAGAATAATATCCGTATATTGTTCATTGTCCATCGTCCATCCAAGGTCCTCAAGCTCTTCTATAAGAGCTATCATCTTCAGAACATGGTCTCCTACTGGTGTGCCAGAGGCCATTTCGCATCTGAAACAATTTCTTTGATGCTTCGTATGGTAATACGCGGGATTTCTCTCCATACAACTCCTTTGTATGGAGGAATATGTCGTGAATGTCCATATTCTCGTGCTGCTTTTGATGTGTGTTGTCCATCGATGCAAGCGCGAGGCATTTGGCCGTGGCACAGTCAGCGTCCCATGTCTTGCGGACTTCAATATCCGCAACTGAGGATTTTGGACCTAGGACGGGCGGGGCTGGAGCCGTGAGGACATATGATACTTTATCATAAGTCAAGGCAATTTTCAGATTCCTCAGCCAGTCTTTATAATTGGTCCCATTCAGTTTATTTTTATCTAGTAGAAGCTTGAGTCCTGTCATTGGTATCTGCCATTAAGATAGAGAAAAGAATACACTCAGCGAAAGCTCTTGCAAAGATCAAATTGGTTATTATCTTGTCTAATCGATGTCTCCCACTGCTTTAATCAAGTTTTTCTTTCAAACCTTAAAAAGAAAACTAGCCAGGATTAATTACAGTCTACGACTTCGCCAACCGTTCAGCCAGGCCAGTGTCGGTACTTGAGGGAGGTTCCCCGTGCTTTTGCACGGACCTAATTAAAGTAAACCTCGTTTTCCCAGAGGCGTAGCCCCGTTAACACCTTTCTAGACACCTAATGGGTTAGCTAATTGTAAACTGCAAAACTCTCTTGGGAGCAACTATTGCCCACAGTGGGATCGGGATCCAACCATCATATGGAAGGTATGCAATCTCATTGCAAATTTCAACTATTGAAATTCCCGATGTGGTTTTTACCCCGAGCACTCATGACCTTGGCTATGGTCAACAAATCACAAGCACTAGTCAAGTTCAACCCGTCATTTCTTGATTAATCAGACCCGTTCACATGACCCTTGGCTAAGGTCAATAAAGTCAGATGCCCGTCTTGTTTAATCTGTATCATATGCATTGTAGGAAGACATCACTTAGCTATCGTACACTACGCCTTGGTTAAGGTCAACAAACGTAGCACGAATACTAAGTACTCTACTTCCTAAAATGACGGAGGGTTGCGGATGATTTTTAAGAAAATCTTTAACGCTTTGAACTTGATATCGTCGTAGAATCAAATGGTTTTCAAAAGGAGTGGCTTGAGCTCTGCAGTTTTGAAATGTAGATTTTTCATAAAGAGCCGAGTGGTTTTCAAATCCGATTCTACAATATCTTTTAGGTTTATTTTCTTTACATTAATCATATTAATGTAGCCCATCATTTAAGTCCTTAAGCCAATCACAGAAAAGAAACAAAAATACAACGTACGCTTATGCCATCCGCATTCGCCGCAATGTTCCGTTATGCACCGTTAGGTTACTTAACTAACGGCATACCGGGACGGGACTAGCGCGGGTGTAAAACATAAGCAACGTCTACTATATATCATATATATAATATATCATTCGTCTCAGATATCACATCACAGAATACAGGCAGCAGAAACACACAAATGATAATACAGGATATACTAGGACGTCCGTATTTAGTATTTAGCCAATCAATAGAAAATACGGATTCCACAGTCGCGATGAATAGCCAAGCCTACACCCCTAGACCCCTACGAGAGCGACAAGCGACCCTACCAATTCTGGAGTTTAGGAGACCCGGTCTCGACTCCTCGAGATGGCCTCCCACTGAACCCCAGAACCCGGTCACTTGTGCTCCCCTCCTTGGGTCTATCCTAATGCGGAAAAGTAAATAATATACAACACTGGTGACATCAACCTCAACCCGGAAGTGCCCCAAATAAAAGAATATTACATTACATTTGAATTTTACATGAATGAAAAGAAAACTCTCATCTCACATAAAGCCCCCCCAGCTATTCAATCGCGACAATCCTGCACATCATATCTCAGCAACACATAATATCATATATCATCAACGTAAGTAAGTATGCGTACCCCGATTGTCGTTGATGTATAGCAACGAAACCGACGATATGCGACATACTACACTTACGGCCACAAAAAAGAAAGTGTAAAACTACAACATTTGGAATTCACAATCTCTTTAGACATCGTAAATCCGAAATATCACATACTTCGCATTTCATGCCTAACTATATGAATTCCACATATTGTATCACATTCCAGATAAATAGACAGTATTAAACTTTCCGATCGAATAATCAAATACCCAAGATTTCCTTAATAGCTCAACACTTGAGCGGAGTTCAAAAATCCCGGAATGTGTCACAGTAGCAGTGGTCCAGCCGTAGAAGGGTCAAGCCAACGCCTCACATGTAGCACGCCGTACTGCCTCAAACCCTAAGGTTTAGAGGCAGTTCAGACAGTCACATTATCGAGTTAAGGTTTGTGTTCTTCTAGAGGGTCCACCACGTTACTTGCACGTATTTCCGAAAGATTTAAACTCGAGAAAAAAAATTCAACACTTGAAAGTTTTTCGTGCAGGGAAAAAGTGAGTTAATGATATCCGTTCGAAATTTTTAATACTTTCTAAATTACCCGAAAACAGCATGAAATTAAATATTCCGATCGAATCAACGAATGCAAAATAATCCTCAGAACACTCAACACTTGAGTCAGATTAAAAATACCCAAAAATATGTACAAGCAGTTCTGGACATTACTGTACAAAAATGATAAAATATTGCTTCAGTACGGCCGCGGATCCGCGGCCCAAGCAGGGTATGGCCGCGGTTCCGCGGCGGTTTGTACGGAATATGGTATCGTTTTTTACAGAAATGCTTAGATTTGCCTGCTGAATTTTTTAAGTATTTTTAATTCTGAAAAAACACAGTTTTAAAAAATGTACAGAGAAGGGTTAAAAATGCGTATTTCGGGTTCGATCGGAGTTTTAACTTCGCCAAAGCGTTGCCTAAAGCTTTAGCTTGGCTCTGATACCATGAAGGGTTTCCTACAGCATCATTACAAGGGTTTGGAGGCAACACACATGCCATATTTCAAAATTAGATGGTGCTAAACAAACAATCATAAGGATCATGCTAGAAAAATTAGGGCAAATAAACTTTAACACAAACACAAGTAGTAAAAGCTAGGGTTTTGAGAGTACAACCTTTGTAGCTCCCTATGCTAGACTCCTTGGCTACTTGAGGGTTGAAAAAAGGTCCGCTTGAGATTCTCTAGGTCCACGACGATCCACCCTGAGTCCTCTTTGTCCAAGCTTGAAGCTTCACTAGATCAAGAGAAGAAATGGAAGCTAACACTCTACACTAATGGGCAAGACTAGTGTAGAATGGTATTGTGGTTGGTTTTCTCACTTCAAAATCCTAACTTGGTAACTCTTTTGCTCACTTGAGAAAATTAGAGAGCAAGAGAGAAAGGAGAAACAAGATGATGGCTTATAAAACTCAAGATAATGATAAGCTTCTAAAATAAAAATGAGAAAAGAGAATATATATATTTTCTATCTCTCATTCTTAACCAAGGTTATAAAATATCTAGATATTTTAGTTTGGAACAAAAATGACCATAGAAATTAAATCATGGTTAAACAAGAGGGTTAATGAAAGAATAAAATATTAAACCATGAAACAATTTCCATTTTCATTTTTCTTTTCCAAAAATAATATCCATATATTTTATAAAGGGTGTGAGTCTTATATTGCCACCATCCACTATATCAACAACCATGATAGAATGATGTATGCATGTATGTGTGAATGCACATCCATATGTGCATGAATAAGAATGAATGCATACATGCATGTATACAACAAAAAGACAAGAAAGGATTTCAAGCGAGAAACTAATGGTCAATGATAAATCAACACTTGATTTAGCAAACCGGTCATATCGCATACGACCCGACCAAAAGCAAACCGCCCGATTAATATGCGGTATCTCATACGCGCATTTTAACCGGGTCCATGCCCATATCGTATATGCGCACCACAACGTTTTGCCTAGACTAGATAACTCCATTGTGGGACTCTAAGACTCGTCAATACGCCGGCAGTGGGTGATGATCATATCAAGCACCCCCAAGCCGCAAGCGGTCAGCTAAACGTAACGGCCACCCGGGTATTGAGCGATCAGAAGAAAACAAGCGAACCTGTCACAACTCCCGTCGAGCCAACCGGCAACACTACCGTACAGTCCGGTCTCTTCGTCAGATATGCTGCATATCGAGTCTAGGGATGGTAACGTCGACCTCAATAACTCAATAAGTCATGCTGATGAGTGGTCTATAACAGATCGAGAAACTACTGATAACACTTATCGGTAAATCTCAACAGCCCTGGCCAGGGACTTACTGATATAGCCAGTCGAGCACAGCACAGTATCAACTCCCAATACCGGAAGAGACGAAACCCCTCCTATCGCTCATCGCCTTCCTGTGTCTCGGGACTGTACCCAACGGCCACCTGTTTGCACGACTCAGTAGAGCCGTGGTAGGGTGGTAATCAAAGTACAGTGGGAGAACACATAAGACTCTATGACGTCTCGATACACCTACGACTAGGGACATTCCAGGATATGCTTATAAACTACAGATGTCCCACTAGTATGATCTCTATCATAATCACAGTAGTCAAGCCTATATCCTCAGGGCTTTATCAACATGTGTGAATGAATAAAAGCATGATCAAATCAACATGTCAGATAAAGAAGAACCAGATAGCATACTATCATGTCGAGCAAGAATGTACACTGAATATATACACACACACACACACACACACACATGTATAAATACATCCACTATCATATAATGGCCTCTAGGGCATACATATATCCAACATCTATAGTTTCTCAAAGCCTGTAATGAATTACAGATATGAGATCCTGATCCGGTATCTAGTACCCAGGAAGTAGAGTTAATTGATATGCAATTTTTGATTACAAACACACCCGAAGTCGAAACCACAACATGCTTCGGATCCTGAATTCTGTCTTTCAAAGCCCTGCAATCCCTCTGCCAATGCCCTTTCCCATGACAATAGGAACATCCCTCCTTCCCTACTGTTAGCTCCGAAACTTTTTCCCTTCCCTGTCTCTTTACCTTACCGACACCGCATGTCGTCTTTGTGGAGGTCTTCTTCTTCTCACCGTTTGCTTTTTCCTTAGATTCAGAAGAGGATGATTCCCCATTAAGCAGAGCGGGTGTCTCCCTGGTTTCCTTCAGGGTGTAAGTAGAAGGTAAGGACTGTAGAATCAAGTCAGCATCTGACTGGTTCTCCAACGTGGTCTCCAGGTCCGTGAGCTCATCAATATAGCTAGTCATTATAAGGACGTTGTCTCTTACAGATGACCCAATAGCCAATCTCGCTTGAAGCAATTCATTCGAGGTCTCATATCTTGCGATACGAGATTGCTCTCCATATGAACTTTGTTATGGAGGAAGATGGAAGCTAAGTGTTAGTTATGTATATGCCCTAGAGGCCATTGTTGTACATATGATGTATATTATAATGGATGCTTGGATATATATAGAGATGACTTTCTTGCTCGTCATGATAGTATGCTATTTGGTTTTACTTTATCTTAACATGTTGACTTGTATTGGTTTACTATTTTACTCTCACATGTTGATAAAGCCCTTAGGATCTGTACTCGACTACTGGGACTATGATGAGATCATACTAGTGGGGCCACGATAGTCGATGAGTACATCCTATAACTGTTCCTAGTCGAGGGTATATCGAGACAGGGCATCGATACACCAGTGTAGACTAGCGTATACGCATCTTGACCCATATGATGGGCGATGGATGATCCCATATCCATCGGTGTTTTGACATCAGAGATGGTGTACGGGTGCTCAGTGGAGACTAGGTACACTGGACGGACTCGCCGAGAACTCCCAGATGGTGATATACCACACGTCAGATGGCAGTTCTCCGGTGACACTGGTACAGGGTAGTCTGTAGACCCGAGATCGTTATAGAGTCTTGTGTGATTCCCACTGTGCTTTGATTTCCACCTTACCACGTCCAAGAGGGCGTGCAAAACGGTGGCTTTTGGGTACAGTCCCGAATCACATGGAGGCAATGAGCGATAGGAGGGGATTCGTCTCTCCCGGTATAGGGAGTTGATGTTGTGCTGTGTTCGATTGGCTATAACTGGAAGTCCCTGGCCAGGGCTGATATAGAGATTTACTGGTAAGCGTTACTAGTAGTTTCTCGACCCGTTATGAGCCACACATCGACACGACTTATCGGTTACTGGGGTCTGACGTATACCACCCCTAGACTTGATATGCGACATATCAGACGAACAGACCGGACTGTACGGGAGTGTTACTGATTGGATTCACAGGAGAACGCACAGGCTAGCTTGTTGATCTTCTGATCGCTCAATACCTGGGTGGCTGTTACGTTTAGCTGACCGCTTGCAGCTTGTGGGTGTTTGATATGATCATCACCTGCTACCGGCGTATTGACGATTCTTTAGAGTCCTACACAGAGGTTTCTTGGCTCAGGCGAAACGGAGTAGAGGCACATATGTGATATGTGCAGGACCGAGAATAATGCGATATGGGATACCGTATTATATTCTCGCGATATTTAGTTATGAACCGGGTCATCGGATCAAGTGTTGATTCGATGAATCGGTACATGATATATTAGTCGGTAATATTCGATATAGCCGGATCGTCGGATCAAGTGTTGATTCGATGATTTAATGTATAATAATATATATGATATATTATTACATTATCTAATATTGGCTCGCTTTATTATTTCATTTTCTCATTGGATGATACATTGATATATATGCGATATATGTTAATAGTATTATTTTCTTTTGTTGCAAATATATAATATATATGTGATATATATTATTGTGACATGATATGATTAATTGTTAAACATGTTTAAGGATGATTAATTGAGGTTAGGGTTTGATTTGGGTTAGATGCTTCATGCACCTTCTAGAAGCTTTTTCTTTTGTCATTCTTAAGATATTTTTGGATGACACATTCTTAACCCAACCAAACCCTAACTCTAGTTTATTCTCTACTAAACCCTAGCCACTCATCCTTGACCATGGTTTATAAATCAATCATATAGTCTTCTTTCTATTCATCACAAAAGGATTAATCTTATTATTGATTTTCCATTATCATCTTCTTCTCTCTTGAAAAGCTTACTAGAAAATCTTTAAGTGATGAATAAATATGAGAAAATGATATAAAAAGAAAGCAAAAATACTACTCTCTCATCCTCATCTCATCTAGCCCATGAGATTAGTGTGTTCATTTCTTTAGAGTGAGAAAGTTTGAGTCTTTGCAACTTCGACGTAGATCATCGGAGATTTGGAACACTTCAAGCTAGCATGGATCGTTCGAGTCGTGGAGCCTCTCATGAGTCCGGGAGATCGTGGATCGCGGCAAAGGGACTTCTACTCAGAGCTTGTGAAGCAAAGGAGCGGACTACAAAGGTTGTAATCCCTCACACTTAGATAACAGTTATCATCTTGCATGTTTAACCCTAATAATCTAGCAAAGATCCCGGCTTTGGGTTGTTCGGCACGTCTAAATTTTTATCCGGGCATGTTTGATGCCTTATGAACCTTCACAAGAGTGCCTAGGAACCCTACAGTGGTATCAGAGCCAAGCTAGAGCATTAGGCGATGTGTTTACGAAGTTAAAACTCCGATCGAACCCGAAACGACAAAATTGGACCCCTCTCTGGAAATTTTTTAAATTTTGGGATTTTTCTGAATTAAAAATATGTAAAAAAATCAGCAGGGAATTCTAAGAATTACCATAAAACCCGAGCCCCCAATTCGACCAAACGGCGGCGGAACCGCGGTGCAAGCATGCTTGCGCGGCGGTTCCGCGGCGGATTCATCGATTGGCGACATGTGGCTTTTCTGGTAATATCCGTAGGTGCTTGTTGATGCTTCTGGATATTTTTAAAAGTGATTCCAGTGTTGTTTAAATCTGGGGTTTATTTTTTAATAGTAGATTCGATCGGAATATTTAAATTCGTATTTCTTTCCGGATATTTAGAAACTGTTAAACTATTTGAACGGATATCATTAACTCACTGTTTCCCAGTACGGCAAACTTTCAAGTGTTGAATTTTTATCGGGTTTAAATCTTTCGGAAAAATTGTACAAGTTAAGCGGTGGACCCTCTAGAAGACAACAAACCTTAACTCGATTATGTGACCGTCTTGAACTGCCCTTTGAACCTTCGGGTTTGGGGCAGTACGGTGTGCCACATGTGAGGCGTTGGCTTGACCCTTCTACGGCTGGATCACTGGTACTGTAACATATTCTGGGATTATTTGAACTCCGCTCAAGAGTTGAGCACTTTGGGAAATTTTGGGTATTTGATTATCTGTTCGGAAAGTTTAATACTGTCTATTTATCTGGAATGTGATACAATATATGGAATTCATAGAGTTAGGCATGAAATGCGAAGTATGTGATATTTCGGATTTACGATGTCTAAAGTGATTATGGATTCCAAATATTGTAGTTTTACACTTTCTTTTCTGTGACCGTAAGTGTAATATGTGATATCACCGGTTTCGTTGCTATATGTCAACGACAATTGGGATGCGCATATTTACTTACGTTGATGATATGTGATATTATGTGTTGCTGTGATATGTTATATTGGATCGTCGCGTTCAGAATAGCCGGGGGTTTTATGTGAGATGAGGGTTTTTATTTTCATTCATGTAAAATTCATTTGTAATGTAATATTCTTTTATTTGGGGCACTTCCAGGTTGCGGTTGCTGTCACCAGTGTATATTATTTACTTTTCCGCATTAGGTAGACCCAAGGAGGGGAGCACAAGTAACCGGGTTCTAGGGTCCAGTGGGAGGCCATCTCGAGGAGTCGAGACCGGGTCTCCTAACCCTAGAATTGGCAGTGTTACTTGCCGCTCTCGTAGGGGTCTTGGGATGTGGGTTTGGCTATTCGTCGCGACCGTGGAATCCGTGTTTTATACAGGCTCGTATTGAAAACACGGACGTCCTAGTATATCCAATATTTCATATATGTTCTTCTGCTGCAATGTTCTGTGATGAGATCATATTACTGCCTGAGACGAATGCTTATACTATATATATATGCTGATATATAAATATTACTGCTTTCGTTTCTTCTGTGATGCTTAGGAAGCTTAAGCTGATGGGATTTTTATTAATAAGATTAATAAAAGGAAAAGAAACCTAAAGATGTTGTAGAATCAAAACTTTATAAAAAGGGTAGCTACAGTTTTGCTTTGCACAGTGGTATATAAGATATATCCTGCACCTTATTCGATGAGGAAAGGGCCGACGATCCCTTCACCGGGAGTGACCCCTTTAGCGAAACTAAGAAAAGCCTCAAAAACACTCCTTTTCAAAACTTTACCTGATTCTTTTTCAAAACTTTACCTGATTCTACGACGATATCAAGTTCATTACGCTCAGGGTTTTCTGAAAAACCTGCGTAGCCCTCCGTCATTTCAGATAAAGACTAGTTAGTATTCATGCTACGTTTGTTGACTATGTTAAGGCGTAGTGTGCGGTAGCTAATTAGTAGTTATCTGCTAAAACATGAGATGTGATTGGATTAGGGTAGTTGTGCGACTTTGTTGACTATGTTAAGGGTCGTGCAGGTGGATTTAATTCAATCGGGAAATGACGGGTTGAACTTGGCTAGCAATTATGATTTGTTGACTATGTTAAGGTCATAAATTGCTAGGGGCAAAATATTATCGGGAATTTCAAGCGTTGAAATTTGCAATGAGATTGCATACCTCCTATGAGATAGATTGGATCCCGATACCCACTGCGAGTAAGTGTTACTCCTGGGAGAGTTTTACACAGGACAATTAGTCATTCAAGTAGGTGTCTAGAAAAGTGTTAACGGGGTTACGCCTCTGGGAAAACGAGGTTTACTTTAATTAGGTCCGTGCGAAAGCACGGGGAAGCTCCCTCAAAGTACCGACACTGATCTGGCTGAAAGATTGACGAAATTGTAGGGTGTAATTAATCCCGGCTAATCTTACCTTTTAGGGTTTTAAGGTAGATTTGATAAAAACAGTGGGAGACATCCTGATTAGATAAGATAATAACCAATCTAATCTTGCAAGAGCATACGCTAAAGTGTTTTTCTTCTCTCTCTCTCCAGGTAGCGACCATGTCATGCCATAATCAAGATAATAAAATGGATGTATTGACTGAACCCAATTATTGTACTGAGCTAGGGAATGTTGGACCCGTTCTTTCTTATAAGAGTTATAAGACTGAACAGGAAACAGGAAAATATCTGGATTCTCAAACCGCCCAAAAGAACATGCATGTTGATGCATCTTCTTTGGGTGTGTTAGTTATTGAGAACTGTTTCTCAGTTCACCCTACGTCCTGGGTATTAGATACCGGATCAGGATCCCACATATGTAAACAGTTACATGGGCTACGTAAAGGTAGAGAACTGGGAAAAGGTGATCATTCAGTTCAAGTAGGGAACGGTGCAAGTATTGTAGCCAAAGCAGTTGGCGAATATCACCTTGTATTACCAAGTCGTAATACACTGATTCTAAATGAGTGCTATTATATACCGAACATGATGTGCAACATTATATCAGTCTCCTTATTAAGTAAAGAAGGATATAATTTTGTAGTACAGGATAATGTTATGAACATATTCCTAGATCAAAAGTTGATTGCATCAGGCTCGTTACATAATGGCATATTCATTTTAAATCAGAATACAGTCCTGAATATACAAAACACACACAAGAGGAAAAGTTCGGATATGAACGAATCCTACTTGTGGCATTGTAGACTTGGTCATATCAATGCGACACGACTGGCTAAGTTACATAAAGATGGTTATTTGAATCCGTTCGAATTATCATCTTATGATACTTGCCATTCATGTCTCAAAGGAAAAATGACCAAAGCTCCGTTTAGTGGACACGGAGAAAGAGTTACCGAACTCTTAGGACTGGTACATAGTGATGTATACGGTCCCATGTCTACGCATGCCAGGAACGGTTCTTCCTACTTCATTACATTCACTGACGATCTCTCTAGATTCGGACATGTGTTCCTGATGAAACACAAGTCTGAAGCTTTTGAGAAATTCAGAGAATATAAGCACGAAGTAGAAAATCAAACGGGCAAAAGTATTAAGATTCTTCGATCTGATCGAGGAGGTGAATACTTAAGCAATGAGTTCCTAGATTATCTAAAAGAGAATGGGATTCTCTCTCAACTCACTCCTCCTTATACACCACAGCACAATGGTGTATCTGAGCGGAGGAATCGCACCCTATTAGATATGGTGCGCTCTATGATGAGCGAGGCTGAGTTGCCTATTTCCTTCTGGGGTTATGCGCTTGAAACAGCAGCATACCTATTGAATCAAGTTCCGTCTAAATCTGTGCCTACCACACCACATGAGATATGGAGTGGGAAGAAACCATATTTTAAAAGTGTTAAGATATGGGGTTGTCTGGCCTATGTCAAAAGACAAAATCCAGACAAACTCGAGGCATGGTCAGTTCTTTGCAAATTTGTGGGATATCCTAAGAATTCTCAAGGATATATTTTCTATCACGCTGAGGAACAAAAGGTGTTTATTTCTCAATATGCCACCTTTTTAGAAAAGGAATTTCTTGAAAAAGAAATTAGTGGCAAAGAGGTAGAACTGGAAGAGGTTCCAGCACCACAAACCGCAACTGATGATTTGTTGGAACCAGAAGATTCAGTAGTACCCGACGAACCCCAGCCTCTCCGCCGATCTAGTAGGGTTTCTCGTCCACCTGAGAGATACTACGGTTTTCTCATTGATGGTGGAAGCGAAGATTGCATCATGGATGATGATGACCCCACTAGTTTCGAGCAGGCCATCACGAGTGGTGACTCTGTGAAATGGCTGGATGCAATGCGATCTGAGATGGAATCCATGTACACCAATAAAGTATGGATTTTGGAAAATGCTCCTGAAGGGGTAAAACCCATTGGGAGCAAGTGGATTTTTAAAAAGAAATTTGGTGTAGATGGAAAAGTTGAGACTTTCAAAGCTAGACTTGTAGCAAAGGGTTTTCGTCAACGACCAGGTGTGGATTATGACGAAACCTTTTCTCCAGTGGCTATGCTTAAGTCCATCCGGATCTTACTTGCCATTGCTGCATACCATGACTACGAAATCTGGCAAATAGATGTTAAGACCGCCTTTCTAAACGGTGATTTAGAAGAGAGCGTGTACATGACTCAGCCAGAGGGCTTCGTAGATATTGGGAGCAGCGGAAAGGTGTGCAAGCTGCTTAAATCCATTTATGGGTTAAAGCAAGCATCGCGGAGTTGGAACATCTATTTTGATGTTGTAGTCAAAGAGTTTGACTTCATCAAAAATATAGATGAACCTTGTATCTATAAGAAGGTAGCAGAGGGTAAGGTTGTCTTCCTCGTATTGTACGTGGATGACATACTCTTGATAAGAAATGATATTCCTATGCTGCAATCAGTCAAGCTCTTCTTATCACAAAGATTCTCAATGAAAGATCTAGGTGATGCCTCCTGCATATTGGGAATCATGATCTATAGAGATAGATCTAAATGGATACTGGGATTGTCCCAATCCAGATACATTGACACCATACTAAAGAGATTTAGTATGGAAGAATCCAAGCGTGGGAACCAACCCACGATCTCTGGACTCACTCTCTCCAAAGAGATGTCTCCCAAGACTGATTTGGAGAGAGCTCGCATGCAAGGGATACCCTATGCTTCGGCAGTAGGCTCTATCATGTATGCGATGCTATGTACCAGACCCGATGTAGCATACTCACTAAGTGTAGTGAGTCGGTATCAAGCAGATCCTGGAGAGAGTCACTGGACAGCTGTGAAGAACATTCTCAAGTACTTGCGAAGGACTAAAGAGATGTTCTTGGTGTATGGTAATGGAGAACTCCAGGTGGAGTCCTTTACCGATTCCAGCTTCCAAAGTGATAAGGACGACTCTAAGTCGCATTCGGGTTTTGTCTTTACCCTCAATGGAGGGGCGGTATGTTGGAAGAGTTCCAAACAGGATACCGTTGCAGACTCGACGATGGAGGCTGAATACATCGCTGCCAACGATGCTGCCAAGGAGGCTGTCTGGATAAAGAAGTTCATTAGTGAACTTGGTGTGGTTCCATCCATTGAGCATCCAATACCTCTGTATTGCGATAACAATGGAGCTGTGGCGTTAGCCAAGGAACCCAGGTCCCATCAAAAGTCCAGACATATTCTGAGGCGGTATCACCTGATCAGGGAGATAGTTGATCGCCGGGAGATCGAGGTCAGGAGAGTAGATACGAAGGACAACACTGCGGATCCATTCACGAAGGCTATTCCCTAGATACAGTTTGAGAGATTATTCGGGATGCTAGGTATGAGATACTACAGCAGCTGGCCTTAGTGCAAGTGGGAGATTGTTAGTTATGTATATGCCCTAGAGGCCATTGTTGTACATATGATGTATATTATAATGGATGCTTGGATATATATAGAGATGACTTTCTTGCTCGTCATGATAGTATGCTATTTGGTTTCACTTTATCTTAACATGTTGACTTGTATTGGTTTACTGTTTTACTCTCACATGTTGATAAAGCCCTTAGGATCTGTACTCGACTACTGGGACTATGATGAGATCATACTAGTGGGGCCACGATAGTCGATGAGTACATCCTATAACTGTTCCTAGTCGAGGGTATATCGAGACAGGGCATCGATACACCAGTGTAGACTAGCGTATACGCATCTTGACCCATATGATGGGCGATGGATGATCCCATATCCATCGGTGTTTTGACATCAGAGATGGTGTATGGGTGCTCAGTGGAGACTGGGTACACTGGACGGACTCGCCGAGAACTCCCAAATGGTGATATACCACACGTCAGATGGCAGTTCTCCGGTGACACTGGTACAGGGTAGTCTGTAGACCCGAGATCGTCATAGAGTCTTGTGTGATTCCCACTGTGCTTTGATTTCCACCTTACCACGTCCAAGAGGGCGTGCAAAACGGTGGCTTTTGGGTACAGTCCCGAATCACATGGAGGCAATGAGCAATAGGAGGGGATTCGTCTCTCCCGGTATAGGGAGTTGATGTTGTGCTGTGTTCGATTGGCTATAACTGGAAGTCCCTGGCCAGGGCTGATATAGAGATTTACTGGTAAGCGTTACTAGTAGTTTCTCGACCCGTTATGAGCCACACATCGACACGACTTATCGGTTACTGGGGTCTGACGTATACCACCCCTAGACTTGATATGCGACATATCAGACGAACAGACCGGACTGTACGGGAGTGTTACTGATTGGATTCACAGGAGAACGCACAGGCTAGCTTGTTGATCTTCTGATCGCTCAATACCTGGGTGGCTGTTATGTTTAGCTGACCGCTTGCAGCTTGTGGGTGTTTGATATGATCATCACCTGCTACCGGCGTATTGACGATTCTTTAGAGTCCTACACAGAGGTTTCTTGGCTCAGGCGAAACGGAGTAGAGGCACATATGTGATATGTGCAGGACCGAGAATAATGCGATATGGGATACCGTATTATATTCTCGCGATATTTAGTTATGAACCGGGTCATCGGATCAAGTGTTGATTCGATGAATCGGTACATGATATATTAGTCGGTAATATTCGATATAGCCGGATCGTCGGATCAAGTGTTGATTCGATGATTTAATGTATAATAATATATATGATATATTATTACATTATCTAATATTGGCTCGCTTTATTATTTCATTTTCTCATTGGATGATACATTGATATATATGCGATATATGTTAATAGTATTATTTTCTTTTGTTGCAAATATATAATATATATGTGATATATATTATTGTGACATGATATGATTAATTGTTAAATATGTTTAAGGATGATTAATTGAGGTTAGGGTTTGATTTGGGTTAGATGCTTCATGCACCTTCTAGAAGCTTTTTCTTTTGTCATTCTTAAGATATTTTTGGATGACACATTCTTAACCCAACCAAACCCTAACTCTAGTTTATTCTCTACTAAATCCTAGCCACTCATCCTTGACCATGGTTTATAAATCAATCATATAGTCTTCTTTCTATTCATCACAAAAGGATTAATCTTATTATTGATTTTCCATTATCATCTTCTTCTCTCTTGAAAAGCTTACTAGAAAATCTTTAAGTGATGAATAAATATGAGAAAATGATATAAAAAGAAAGCAAAAATACTACTCTCTCATCCTCATCTCATCTAGCCCATGAGATTAGTGTGTTCATCTCTTTAGAGTGAGAAAGCTTGAGTCTTTGCAACTTCGACGTAGATCATCGGAGATTTGGAACACTTCAAGCTAGCATGGATCGTTCGAGTCGTGGAGCCTCTCATGAGTCCGGGAGATCGTGGATCGCGGAAAAGGGACTTCTACTCAGAGCTTGTGAAGCAAAGGAGCGGACTACAAAGGTTGTAATCCCTCACACTTAGATAACAGTTATCATCTTGCATGTTTAACCCTAATAATCTAGCAAAGATCCCGGCTTTGGGTTTTCGGCACGTCTAAATTTTTATCCGGGCATGTTTGATGCCTTATGAACCTTCACAAGAGTGCTTAGGAACCCTACACTAAGTCCATCTTCTCGTGCTGCCTCTGGTTTTCACCATCTACTGAGGCCAACATGAGGCACCTGGCATTCGTACTATCCTTTTCCCTTGTCTTATGGATATCAATATCCATGATGGTGGAAACTAGACCTGGGATGCTGGGGCTTGAGTAGTAATGAGGCGGTTCAGCTTGTCACAGGCAATGGACATCTGGACAAACTCTTGCCAGTCAATATAGTCTTGCCTAGTCAATTTATTAGCTAGTTGTAACCTATGTGTGGTCAACTGGTCGCTGCAATTAGGAAAAAGAGAAGAAACACTTTAGCATGATACTCTTGCAAGTTTAGATTGGTTTTTAATTTATCTAAACAGGATGGCTCCCACTGTTCCTCGAATCCTTTCTCAAACCATAAAAGAAGAACTAGTTAGGATTAATCTTACCGTACAATACTTGCTTAACCGTTCAGCCAGGCTAGTGTCAGTACTTCGAGGGAGGTTTTACGACGCTTTTGTGAAGTTCCTCAATTCAATAACCTCTTTTCCCTGGAGGCGTATCTCCGCTAACACTGTTCTAGATACCTACTTGGTTTATAGCATTGATCGTTAAGTGAAAAAATCTCCCGAGGAGTAGTATATACTTACAGTAGGATCGGGATCCAAATATCATCGTATCATAAAGTTGAAGGAATCCTACCAAAATTATCACATTCTAAATGGTATGCAACACTAGCAAGTTTCAGTTTCTTTAGAAACTCCCGATATGGATTTTTGCCCCATGCTCTTATGACCTTGACGAAGGCCAACATATCATAAGTCACATGTCAAGTCCTACCCGTCATTGTCCAGTTTAATTTGAACCCACCCGTACATACCTTTGACGAAGGCCAAAATAGTAGCACGACTGTCCCAAACCAACACATCTATCTATGCTATAGATGAATATTCAGGAGCTACCAATCACTATGCCTTGGCGAAGGTCAAAATATATAGCTTGAATACTACTGAATATCTAACTGAAATGACGGAAGGCTACGAATAGTTTTGGCGAAAACGTGAACGTAGTGAACTTGATATAATCGAAGGAATCTGATAGCTTTTAAAAGGAGTGGTTTAAGCTCCGCATTTAAAAGTCTCTTGTTTTAAAATAACCGAATGGTTTTAAAATTTGTTCCAACAATTCAACTTTGGTTTGTTTGCTTTGCATTAATTTAATGCAGTCCTATCAATTAACCTACCATTGCAGAAAACAACGAAAATACAACATACGTTTATGCCATCCGCATTAGCCACGGGGCCCCGTCATCACCCGTTAGGTTACTTAACTAACGACAGAGCGGGGGCTGGACTAGCGCGGATGAAAAACATAAGCAACGTCTATTATATAATATATATATATATATATAATAATATCCATTCATCAGAAGCAATGATAGGCATTTCAGATCACAGATGAACACATTGGATATATTAGGAATTCCGCATTTTGTTTGAGCCTGTAACGAAAGACGGATTCAAAGGTCGTGATGAATAGCCAAATCCCACCCAAGACCCCTACGGGTGCAACAAACTACCCGCCAAAACCCCAAAGTGAAGCAACCTCCCTCAACAAAGTGAGTAGGCCAATTGGCACTTCAAAGTACCCGGTAGTTTGTGCACCCCACCTTGGGTCTATTCTAGGAGCAAAAACAGTAAAAGAAATAATACAACAGTGGCTACAACCTCAAACCGGATGTGCCCCACAAAATAATATTACAACACTTTACAAATTTTACATCGAATGAAAGAATGAAAACTCTCATCTCACATCCCCGGCTATTTATCTACGACGATCCAACAAGTTCATATATACAAACCAACATAATATCATCACAGATATGTGCAACCCCGACTAATCGTCGTATAGCAATTAGTCAACATTTCCAAACACATACATACAACACAAAGCTTGTGAAGTAACTAAGACATTAGAATTCCGCACGCAATTAGCAAACCTAACAAATTTTCCAAGACATGAAAATCCAGTGAGCTAAAGTTCCAAAACCGATCGTTTTGAGCCAATCCGGGAGTCGAAACTGCAGGGTTACCTAAGATGGCAGCAAGGTTTCGGGAGGCATCGTCCATGCCAAATTCAAATTTTTGCCGTTTTAGCTAACCCTAACTAAGAATCGTTAATTAGAAATCGATGGAAATATAAATGCAAACACTTTGCAAGTCTAGTGAGCAAGGAATACAATCTTTGTAGACCGGTCCTTCACTTCTATACCTCCGTGTAGTAGTACCTTCGCTGCAATCGTGAACTCCGGACTCTAGAGAGGCTCCCATGAAGAAACGAACATGCTTGCTTCGATGTCTTCGAGGCCGAAGATGATCTACGTCGAGGAGACACTACCCCAAGCTATCTCTTCAATAATTATAGAATTAGTAAAGCAAACACCCTATACTAAATGGCAAGTAGTAGAGGATGATGAAGTAGGAAGTGGGCTCACTTTAGATTTCATTTTCTCACACTTTTTCTCATATCTCCATTGAAGCTAGAAAGCTTTGAGGAGGAAGAAGAAGAAGAATGAACTTATCAAATGAGTTATTCAAATGAATCATTGCAACCATGGGTGAGTTAAGCCCTCATGTCTAACTCATGTAGAGAATAAATCAAGGGCTAAGGTTAAGGGTTGGGTTAACTAATATCCTAAAGAATGACAAAAGAGTGGACTTTGTCAATGTTTCTACAAGCTTCATCCAAGCTTGACAACATTGACCAAGTCTTCTCTCTTTTGTTATAACTTAAGAAATAAATAAAACCCTAACTTAACCCTAGCATGGTTTAGGTCTCATACACCCATCTTTCTATGTATCATCAAGCATGATACAAAATAATGTACACTTGCATATATCACATATATACAATGTGCACAAACCAAGTGAGAAAAGAATCATAAGTGAGCTAATACTAGTTAATGTAATGTAATATATCTAATATATAATTATACATTAGATTATCAAATCAATTCTTACTTTAATAATCCGGCTATATCACATATAACCAACTAATATCATGTGTAACAACTTATCAAATCAACACTTCATCCGATAACCCGGTTATATCGCATACAACAGACCAATGTCACATATTGCGAGAATACAATACGGTATCACATACTCGATCGTATCAATCTCGGTCCCGCACATATCACATATGTGCTCCTAACTCCGTTTTGCTTGAGCCAGGAAACCTCTATGTAGGACTCTAAAGACTCGTCAACACGCCGGCAGCAGGTGATGATCATATCAAACACCCACAAGCCGCAAACGGTCTCCTAAACGTAACGGCCACCCGGGTATTGAGCGATCAGAAGATCAACAAGCAAGCCTGCTCGTACTCCTGCGAATCCAATCAGTAACACTACTGTACAGTCCGGTATCTTCGTCCGATATGTCTCATATCTCGTTTAGGGATGGTAAACGTTAGACCCCAGTAACTCGATAAGTCGTGTCGATATGAGGCTTATAACGGGTCGAGAAGCTACTGGTAACACTTACCAGTAAATTTCTAAAGCAGCCCTAGCCAGGGACTTCCTGTTATAGCCAATCAAGCACAGCAACATCAACTCCCAATACCGGGAGAGATGAAACCCCTCCTATCGCTCATTGCCTCCATGTGATTCGGGACTGTACCCAAAAGCCACCGTTTTGCACGTTCTCTTGAACGTGGTAAGGTGGAAATCAAAGCACAGTAGGAATCACACAAGACTCTATGACGATCTCGGGTCTACAGACTAACCTTTACCAGTGTCACCAGAAAACTGCCATCTGACATGAGGTATAATACCTTCTGGGAGTTCTCGGCGAGTCCGTCCAGTGTACCCAGTCTCCACTGAGCACCCGTATACCGTCTCTGATGTCAAACACCAATGGATATGGGATCATCCATCGCCCATCTACATGGGTCGAGAAGCTATACGCTAATCTACTCTGGTATATCGATGCCCTGTCTCGATACATCTACAACTAGGAACATTTGAAGGATGTACTTAGCGACTACACTGTCCCCACTAGTATGATCTGCATCATAGTCTTGGTAGTCAAGTACTCATCCTAAGGGCTTTATCAACATGTAACATAGAGACAATCAGTGTACATGTTAAGATAAAGAGCAACCAGATAGCATACTATCATGTCAAGCAAGAAAGTCCTCCATATATATGTCGAAGCATCCACTACAATATACATCGTATGTACAGTAATGGCCTCTAGGGCATACATATCCCTAACAATCTCCCACTTGCACTAGGGCCATCTGTTGTAGTATCTCATACCCAACAAGCAGCAGTGGTTGTAGTATCTCATACTCAACCATCCCATAAAAGTCTTTACTGGGAAATAGGACTTTGTGAGTGGATCCGCGCTGTTGTCCTCTGTGTCTACTCTCCTAACCTCGATCTCCCTGGAGATCAACCATCTCCATGATTAGGTGATACTGCCTAAGAATATATCTGGATCACTGATGGGACGGGAGTTCCTAGGCCAAAGCTACAACTCCATTGTCACACAATGATAGGAACGAAGTTTATCTCATGAACTTTTATACATCCAGACTACCTCTTTGGTAGTATCCTTAGTAGCAATGTATCCAGCCTTTATCGTCTAGTTTGTCACGGTATCTAGCTTAGAACTCTTCCAATATACCGTCCCTCTACTGAGGGTAAAGACAATGCCTGTGACTGACATTCAGTTGAGCTTATCACATTGGAAGCTATCCAGTGATTCTCCCCAGGATCGATTGATACCATCTCACTACACCTAGTGAGAATCCTAATATCCAATTAGACCTATCTCATAGATCCAAAACTCAGGATTTAGGAGGTATCACCTTGATCCTATATGGAGAATCTATGTGATAAGAGGAGATTGACCGAGCGCAGCATAGGAAACTCCTTTCCTATCAAGAGTATGTCATCCATGTACAATACGAAGATCACCACCATACTCCCTACTACCTTTTTGTATATAAAAGGTTCATCTACCATTTTGATGAAGTCAAACTCTTTGACTGCCACAACAAAACAGACGTTCCAACTCCGCGATGCTTGCTTTAACCCATAAAGCAACTTGCACACGTTTCCGCTGCTCCCACTGTCTACGAAGCCCTCTGGCTGTGTACTTATAGATGCTCTCTTCTAAATCATTATTTAGAAAAGCAGTCATGACACCCAACCGCCAGATATCGTAGTCATGGTATATAGCAATTGCAAGTAGGATCTGGATGGACTTAAGCATAGCCATAGAAGAAAAGGTTTCATCATAATCCATACTTGGTCAATGACGAGAACATTTTACAACAAGTCTAGTTTTGAAAGTCTCAACTTTTCCATGTACACCAAGTAATCTTCTCAAGATATACTTGCTCCTGATAGGGATTTAACCTTTCAGATAAAGCAACTAAAGTCCATACTTTGTTGGTGTATATGGATTCCATCTCAGATCGCTTAGCACCCAGCCATTCTTACAGAGTCCCTACTCTTGATGGCCTGCTCGAAATTAGTTGGGTCATCATCTCATGATGCAATTCTCGCTCCCACTGTCATAGAGAAAACCGAAGTATCTCTCAGGTAGGTGAGAAACCCTACCAGATCGGCGGAGTGGCTGAGGTTCGTCGGGAGCTATTGAATCCTCTAGTTCTACCAAATTATCAGCTGTAGTTCGTATAGCCGGAACTCTTTCCAGTTCTACCTCATAACCACTAATTTCTTCACAAGAAATTCCTTTTCCAAAAGGTGGCGTGCTGAGAAACAAAACACCTTTTGCTCCTCAGTGTGGTAGAAGATATTCCTTTGCGAATGCTTGGGATATCCAACAAACTTCCATAGAACTGATCTTGCCTCAAGCTTGTCCAGATTTTGCTTTTAGACATAGGCCGGACAACCCCAAATCTTAACTTACTTAAGAGATGGGCTCTTCCCATACCATATCACATATGGAGTGGTAGGCACCTGATTTGATTGGAACCCTATTCAATAAGTATGCAGCTTCTCAAGTGCATAACCCCTAAAAGAAAATAGGCAACTCAGTAGTACGCATCATAGAGCACACCATATCACATAGGGTGCAATTGCTCCACCCCGATATACCAACGTGTTGTGGTGTATACGGAGGAGTAATGCTGAGAGAGAATCTCATTCTCCTTTAGAATAGTCCAGGAATTCCGTGCTCAAGTATTCTCCTCCATGATCACATCAAAGGACATAATACTTATACCCGTTTTGGTTCTCTACTTCTATCTTATATTCTTTGAATTTCTCAAAAGCTTCAGATTTGTGTTTCAACAGGAACACATGTGCGAATCTTGAGAGATCATCAGTGAATGTAATGAAGTACAAAGAACCAGTCCTGGCATGTGTAAACAGGGGACTTACATACATCAGCATGTATCAATCCCAAGAGTTCACTAACTCTTTCTCTGTTTCCAATAAACGGAGTTATGGTCATTTTATCTTTGTGACATGACTGGCAAGCTTCACAAGATGTAAATTCAAACCGATTTAAATATGCATCTTTATGTAACTTAGCTAGTCGGGTCGCATTGATATGACCTAGTCTACAATGCCTCAAGAAGGATTCGTTCATTTCTGAACTCTTCCTCTTGTGTGTGTTCTGTACGTTAAGAACTGTAGTTTGATTTAGAACATATATACTTTTAGATAACGTTCCTGAACCGATCAACTCTTGATATAGGAAATGTTCAAAACATTATCCAACAATACAAAATTATATCCTTCTTTACTTAATAAAGAGATTGATATGATGTTGTATATCAGGTTCGGTATCTAATAACATTCGTTCAGAATCAATGTATTTGGTAATACAGGGTGATAACTGCCAATATACCTGGCTACAACAATTGCACCGTTTCTAACTCTTAAAACTTATCACCCATTCTCAGTTCTCTACCTATCTGTAGCCCATGCAACAGATTACATATATGGGATCCTGATCCGGTATCTCATACCCAGGACGTAAAGGATACTGAGAAACAGTTCTCGGTAATGAACACACCCGAAGAAGATGCATCATCATGCACTTTCTTCGTTTGGGCGGCACGGGAATTCTGGTAATCCCCTATTTCCTATTCGTTCTTATAACAATTATAAGTTGGAGCGGGACCAACGTTCCCCAGCTCAGTATAACAAGTGGGTTCGGTCAATAAATCCGTATTATTATCTTGATTAAGGCGTGACATAGTCGCTACTTGGAGAGAGAGAGAGAAGAAAACACTCAGCGTATGCTCTTACAAGATTAAATTAGTTATTAATATATCTAATCAGGATGGCTCTTACTGTTTTTATCAAATCTTCCTTCAAATCCTAAAAGGAAAGACTAGCCGGGATTAATTACACCCTATAAGTTCGCCAATCTTTCAGCCTGGCCAGTGCCAGTACTTTGAGGGAGGTTCCCCGTGCTTTCGCACGGACCTAATTAAAATAAACCTCGTTTTCATAGAGGCATAACCCCGTTGACACCTTTCTAGACACCTACTTGATCGGCTAATTGTAATGTGTACAACTCTCCCAGGAGTAACTCTTACTCGCAGTGGGTATCGGGATCCAATTATCTCATAGAAGGTATGCAATCTCATTGCAAATTTCAACACTTGAAATTCCCAATAATATTTTACCCCTAACCTCCTATGACCTTGACGGAGGCCAACAAACCATAGGCTGTTAGTCAAGTTCAACCCGTCATTTCCCGATTGAATTAAACCCACCCGCACGACCCTTGACGGAGGCCAACAAAGTCGCACGACTACCCTAACTCAATCGCATCATATGCTTATGCAGATAAGCATAAATAGCTACCGCACACTACGCCTTGATGGAGGCCAACAAACGTAGCATGAATACTATGAAGTACTTATCTGAAATGACGGAGGGCTACGACAGGTTTTTAAAAAAACCTTTTGCGTAATGAACTTGATATCGTTGTAGAATCAAATGATTTAAAATGGAGTATTTTTGAGGCTTTTACTAGTTTCGCTAAAGAGATCACTCCCGGTGAAGAGATCGTCGGCTCTTTCCTCATCGAATGAGGTGCAGGATATTCATAATACCACTATACAAAGCAAAAACTATAAAAGCAATCAAAAGACAAACCGAGCATTGTAGCATCTGCCAGTTATTGCAAAAGAGGTCACTCCTGGTGAAGAGATCTCGGCTCTTTCCTTATCGAATAAGGTGCTGGATGTTCTACAAGGAACACCGCTATGCAAAGCAACAACTAGAGCTACCTGTTTTTGAAAATTTGATTCCACAACATTTTTAGGCTTCTTTTATTTCATTAATCTCATTAATAAAGTCCCATCATTTTAAGTTACCTAAACATCACAGATAAATACAACGTACGCTTATGCCATCCGCATTCACCTCGATGTCCTTTCATGCACCGTTAGGTTAGGTAACCAACGACAGAGCGGGGCAGGGCTAGCGCGGGTGTAAAACATAAGCAACGTCTATATAATATATCACATATACTATATCCTGCATTCATCTCATCAATTTATCAAATGATCACATCACAGATATCGCAGCAGAACACAACATATGAAATATTGGATGTACTAGGATTTCCGTGTTTTAAATTAAGCCTGTATAAAACACGGATTCCACGGTCGCGATGAATAGCAAAACCTACATCCCTAGACCCCTACAAGAGCGACAAGCAACCCTACCAATTCTAGAGTTAGGAGACCCGGTCTCGACTCCTCAAGATGGTCTCCCACTGGACTCCAGAACCCGGTTACTTGTGCTCCCCGTCTTGGGTCTATCCTAATACGGAAAAGTAAATAATATACAATGGTGATATCATCCTCAACCCGGAAGTGTCCCAATAAAAGAATATTACATACAATGAATTTTACATGAATGAAAATGAAAAAATCTCATCTCACATAAAACCCCCGGCTATTCAAAACACGACGATCTAATATAACATATCCCAGCAACACATAATATCATATGTCATCAATGTAAGTAAATATATCCCAATTGTCGTTGACATATAGCAATGAAACCGGCGATACACCACATATTACACTTATGGTCGCAGAAAAGAAAGTGAAAACTACAACAGCTGGAATCCGCAACCATCCTTAGACATCACATGCCTAACCAAATGAATTCCTTAGACATCGCATGCCTAACAATTATAAACCCCGCATTCTAGTCTCAATATCGAAAACACTTTTCAATAACAAGTCGGGCAATTCAACAAGATTCCCGACATCCTGATCGAATGCTCGTCGGAAACTTTAGTAGACGGCCTCACCCCCCAATGTCGTCTACGAAGTGCACTAAGGCGGAACACCGCTGCCGCGAGCACCCGAACGGATGCTTTTGGCGACGGGGTTCTCCTACAGTCACTTTTTCGGGGCTATGGGACGTGGCTATCTATTAAGTTTACCCGGCGAGTATCCGCATATGCTACGTGATTGCGACGGATTTTTGATCGCATCAAAATTCTGTGGCAACCGATCAAAATGAGACTAAACTGCTAGATTTATAAAATTCAAATTAGTTTTGATTCCAAGTATTGTATCCCATCATATAATATCCGGACGACGTTAAAATTTTCGACCGATTCATCAAAATCCCATAATTTCCCGATAGCTCAACACTTGAGCACGATTCGATAATACCTAGAAGACGCCACAGTACCTATGAACCATCCGTAAAAGGGTCAAACCAACGCCTCATATGTGACAACGCTGAACTACCACAAACCTTAGGGTTTAATGGCGGTTCTGACGGTTACATAATCGAGTTAAGGTTTCGTTCTTCTAGAGGGTCCACAGAATCACTTACATATTTTTCCGAGTACGTTAAATTTGGAAAAATGGGTTTTTGATATTCGTTCGAACTTTTTAATTTCGTCTAGATAATATGTGAATAACCCGAAACATTGTTAAAACTACGAATACGAAACACTCCGAATTGCTTATAGTGTAAAATTACATCACATGCAAAATTAACAAAAATAAACAACACCTGAAACATCAAAACCCAGTCACTTGAACATAGTCAAAATTTCAAGCATACTGCTCGGATTTGGGCCGAGATCTAGGATATGGTGGCCGGCCAAAAATTCTCCAAACTGCCTCAAATTTTGTCAGTGTTCATGTTATATCACATATAGCACTCTGTACTTGTTTAAAATTTTTTTTGACAATTATTTAAAATCGACAGAAACTGGATTTCGTAGTTTCAAGTTTCGGAGTTGTTTCGGTTTCGCAATCTTAACAAAATCTGTAGAAATTTCTAGCCTGGTTCTGATATTAGTTCAGGGTTACCTAAGACGGCAGCAAGGTTTCGGGAGGCATCGTCCATACCAAATTCAAATTTTTGCCGTTTTAGCTAACCCTAACTAAGAATCGTTAACTAGAAATCGACGGAAATATAAATACAAACACTTTGCAAGTCTAGTGAGCAAGGAATACAACTTTTGTAGACCGGTCATTCACTTTTATAGCTCCGTGTAGTAGTCCTTTCGCTGCGATCGTGAACTCCGGACTCTAGAAAGGCTCCCGTGAAGAAACGAACATGCTTATTTCGATGTCTTCGAGGCCGAAGATGATCTACGTCGAGGAGACACTAACCCAAGCTGTCTCTTCACTAATTATGGAATTTGTGAAGCAAACACCCTATACTAAATGGCAAGTAGTAGAGGATGATGAAGTAGGAAGTGGGCTCACTTTAGATTTCATTTTCTCACACTTTTTCTCATATCTCCATTGAAGCTAGAAAGCTTTGAGGAAGAAGAAGAAGAAGAATGAACTCATCATATGTGTTATTCAAATGAATTATTGCAACCATAGGTGAGATAAGCCCTCATGCATAACTCATGTAGAGAATAAACCAAGGGCTAAGGTTAAGGGTTGGGTTAACTAATATCCTAAGGAATGACAAAAGAGTGGACTTTGTCAATGTTTCTACAAGCTTCATCCAAGCTTGACAACATTGACCAAGTCTTCTCTCTTTTGTTATAACTTAAGAAATAAATAAAACCCTAACTTAACCCTAGCATGGTTTAGGTCTCATACACCCATCTTTCTATGTATCATCAAGCATGATACAAAATAATGTACACTTGCATATATCACATATATACAATGTGCACAAACCAAGTGAGAAAAGAATCATAAGTGAGCTAATACTAGTTAATGTAATGTAATATATCTACTATATAATTATACATTAGATTATCAAATCAATTCTTACTTTAATAATCCGGCTATATCACATATAACCAACTAATATCATGTGTAACAACTTATCAAATTAACACTTGATCCGATAACTCGGTTATATCACATACAACCGACCAATCTCACATATCGCGAGAATACAATACGGTATCACATACTCGTATCAATCTTGGTCCCGCACATATCACATATGTGCTCCTACTCCGTTTCGCTTGAGCCAGGAAACCTCTGTATAGGACTCTAAAGACTCGTCAATACGCCGGCAGCAGGTGATGATCATATCAAACACCCACAAGCCGCAAGCGGTCTGCTAAACGTAACGACCACCCGGGTATTGAGCGATCAGAAGATCAACAAGCAAGCCTGCTCGTACTCTTGCGAATCCAATCAATAACACTACTGTACAGTCCGGTCTCTTCGTCTGATATGTCTCATATCTCGTCTAGGGGTGGTAAACGTTAGACCCCAGTAATTCGATAAGTCGTGTCGATATAAGGCTCATAACGGGTCGAGAAACTACTGGTAACACTTACCAGTAAATCTCTAAAGCAGCCCTGGCCAGGGACTTCCTGTTATAGCCAATCGAGCACAGCGCAATATCAATTCCCAATACCGGGAGAGACGAAACCCCTCCTATCGCTCATTGCCTCCATGTGATTCGGGACTGTACCCAAAAGCCACCGTTTTTCACGTTCTCTTGAACGTGGTAAGGTGGAAATCAAAGCACAGTGGGAATCACATAAAACTCTATGACGATCTCGGGTCTACAGACTAACCTTTACCAGTATCACCAGAGAACTTCCATCTGACATGAGGTATAATACCATCTGGGAGTTCTCGGCGAGTCCGTCCAGTGTACCCAGTCTCCACTGAGCGCCCGTATACTTTATCTGATGTTAAACACCAATGGATATGGGATCATCCATTGCCTATCTACATGGGTCGAGAAGCTATACGCTAATCTACTCTGGTATATCGATGCCCTGTCTCGATACATCTACAACTAGGAACATTTGAAGGATGTACTTAGCGACTACACTGTCCCCACTAGTAAGATCTGCATCATAATCCTGGTAGTCAAGTACTCATCCTAAGGGCTTTATCAACATGTAACATAGAGACAATCAGTGTATATGTTAAGATAAAGAGCAACCAGATAGCATACTATCATGTCGAGCAAGAAAGTCCTCCATATATATGTCCAAGCATCCACTACAATATACATCGTATGTACAGTAATGGCCTCTAGGGCATACAAACCCACCCGAATTTTCACGGAGAGTTAGAGCACGAAATTAACTTCGAGTTGGAGGGTGTAAATGGCATACCCCACCCCCAAGGCCACCACGAGGTGGCCAGGGGGTGAGGCAGACCCGAAACTGCCTATGGTGGGGGCAGTTTCGGATCCCTACCGCCAAGACCACCTTATGGTGGTCTTGGGGAGTGGGCCCAGCCATTCAGTCCCTTCCGAGGGGCCCCACGGTGTGCACTCTCCATCCCGCGGCTTCTCGGTTCAAACTGTGAGCCCGCGGGGTGTGCAAACAACTCAAAACTTTAATTTTGGAAACTGTTTTTGTCGGCAGTTTTTGCGCGACAAAAACGGCGGATTTCTAACGTCGCTACAAGCTATCTAAGGTTTATGAGAGGCTTTGATACCACTATAAGTCGATGTCGTGCACCCCACATGTTCACGGGAAGGCATAAATTGCAAAAAATGATTTTTACGGGCTTCGCAACACCGACTAGAACCAAGGATCGAACATAAACCCGAGCTAGCAAACTACATGAGATTTAACTACTCGGAAAGAATGTTATACCTCATGATACAAGTCCTTCGGGTCTTCTCCACTGTCCTTCTCGTCATCGTAGGCTCTAAGGATCGATCGGGATCGTGGCTTCCTCGTCGGCTTCCTCGAGTCAAAGACGATCTACCCGAGAGTCTATAGTCCGAGCTCCAACCTCAAATTCGAGGTAACTAGGGAAACAAGCTTGCTAAACTTGATGGCCTAGGTTATGTAGAGAATGAAGATGGATTTATTTGTCTCTTGAAACCCTAGTTTACTTAACTCATGAGACCTTAAGGGTTTTAGTTGAGAGGAAGAAGAAGAGAGTTAACTTGAGGAAAGAGAAATGGTTTTTCATAATGATAATAGAAAATGAGATGGCTCACATGATATGACTGCAAGCATGGCAAGAAAATATCTCACCCAAAATATCTAGTGCCACAAAATATCCCACAAGAAATATCTAGTCAAAGAGTCAAACCAAGTCAAGTGGTCAAACCAAGTCAAGTAGTCAATACAAGTAGCCATGCCACAATTATCATTTACAAATATAATAAATACTTTCTTCCACCTCATAATTGTTTTAATCAAGTCAATGGTCAAAACCCTAATGAGGCGTCTCCTTCTATGCCCCTTTCATCCGTATATACATACCCGCATCCGTGTTCCGAAAAACATGAATATAAAGAGACGAAACTGATCCATAAATATAATACTAGGATCCGGCTTAAATCAAAGCCCACTAGTATTATCCGCTCGAACATCATACGCGTACAAGTGCACGTACATGATCGAAGCCCTGCCGTAAAACCATACGGCCTCTACATCTTTCGCCCGATGCAGGGAAACTCTCTGTGTGGGACTCTGAAGACTCGACAATACGCTGGCAGTGGGTTTAACCATAAGCCACAAGCGGTACTAGCTGCACGTAACGGCTATCCAGGTATCTGTTGATAAGAAGGCCGATGAGGAAAACCATCCAAACTCCTACTGAGCTTGAATATGACAATCTTCGTACAGTCCGGTCTGTTCATATAAGAGTATCGCATATCGGGCCTAGGGGACGGTAATCGTCAGACCCCTAATAGTGCAATAAGTCGTGCCGGAGTATAGCCCAAAACACCCTGAGAAACTACTGGAATACCTACCTGTAAATCTCGCTTGCCCTGCCCAGGGACTTTGTGTAATGGCTCTCCGAACATAGCATGATATCAACCCCCAATACCGGGAAAGACGAATCCTATCTAACCGCCACTGCCTCCAAGTGCTTCGGGACTGCACCCAATTACTACCTGTTTGCACGACTCCTTTGAGCCGTGGTAGGGTAGTAATCAAAGTACAGTGGGAACACACTCAAGGCGAAGTAGCGGTGTCAAGTCGACAGACTAAGCTGTACTTATGTCACCTGGGAACTACTACCCGACGATAGGTATAATACCAACCAACAGTTCCCGATGAGTCCTGTCCAATGTACTCGTAACCTAACGAGCACCTGCATACTATCTCCAGTATGACGTACTAATGGCTGTAGGATAGACCATCTCCCCTGCTGGGATGAGAAGGTATACACTAGTCTACTCCGGAGTATCGATGCCCCGTCTTGATAATTCTACAACTAGGGACCTGTATAAGGATGTGCTTGTAGATTACCCAGCCCCTACTAGAGTGGCTGCCATCACAACGCTGGTAATCAAGCAAAGATCCTAAGGGCTCTACTAATATGTATAAGTGATATGCTAAAAGAAACGCATACACATATTGAAGTAGAAACAAACCAAGTAGCATATTACCATTTTGAGCAAGACTGTCAATTCAACTGTGAATATCCGAAGCTTTCATTAAGTAATATACAAACCAGTATGATACAGTAATGGCCTCTAGGGCATATATCACTAACACCCTAACCCCTAGCCCCACCGTCGTCGCCACCTCACCGCCGACCATCCCTCACCATCCTCACCTCCACCTTCCTCTTTCCTCCTTCTCCCCATTGCTAAACCCGAGCAAACCGTTGCACCAAGCCGTGAACCCAACACCCCGATGACCTAAGGAAACCCATCGCAGATCATGACCTCGCTTCCACCTTCGCTTCACCTTCCCGTCGTCACTCCCCTCACCTCTCTTCCTTGACCGCCCGACACCACCATCACCTTCATCCCCGACACCAAGAACCCGACCATCCTGTTCACCACTGAAAGACACGACTGGGATGTTTAGGACGTCTGTCCTGAATTTTGGGGGCAGATGCTATTTGGTTTTATCCTTCTACCTCTCCGAAGATACCAAGTTGATTTATGGCACCATGTATCGAAGGTTTGGACGGATGCGGCCGTTGTAGCAGATTTCATTAGATTCCCCCTCATTATGAGGGGTTTTTTGATTGTGGGGACGCTTTTCCCTGCAGGCGCAAACCCCTGCAGTTAATTACGTCACCGCATCGCGGTAACCACTTTCTCCTGCCCCAGATGTTTACTTCGTGTCGTGTGTGTTTGTTTTATTTTTGGTTGCCCGTGGATTGTATACAAAGACTAATTTATGTTGTCGCCCGTAGGGCGGGGATTAGTCCAAATCCGTATTTTCTTAGATTTGGGTTTGGCTGATTTAAGGATCGTTAACCTCATTTGAGATTAAGATCAACTTAAATGTTTGTTAAGGATACGTTAGTTTAAGTTTTAGACTAAGATCTACTTAACAAGGTTTTAGGATCATTTAGATCTAATGAAAGAGCATTTGGGCTCTATCGTCTTAGTTTAGGGACGTTACGATCCACTGGGTTTAAGGACATCATAGTCCATGGAGTTTAAGGACATCATAGTTCATAGAGTTTAGTTTAGGGACGTTGCGGTCCATTAGGTTTAAGAATATCATAGTCCATGTTTAAAGACATCATAGTCTATAGAGTTTAGTTTAAGGACGTTGCGGTCCATTGGGTTTAAGGACATCATAGTCCATGTTTAAAGATATTATAGTCTATAGAGTTTAGTTTAGGGACATCATGGTCCATAGTTTAAGGACATCACGGTCTATAGTTTAAGGACATCATAGTCCGTGGAATTTAGTTTTTAGGGACGTTGCGGTCCGCAATTTAGTTTTTAGGGACGTTGCGGTCCAAAGGGTTTATGGTTTGTTGGTTTAGGGGTATACTAAGAATTATTGGTTATTGGGACCCTCCACCTCTCTGAAGACGATGAAGAATTATAACGATATGTATCAGAGGTGGGAAGAGATGTACCCTTGAACCAATAGATATTCGTCAAAAGATCGGTGGTCTTGTTTGGGGCTAAGACCAGTTTGGAAAAATAAAGAGCACATGGGCTCGGTTGATTAGGAGTTTGGCCAACTTGGGCTCAGCCCACTGAGTCTTTGTCGTTTGCTTTTTAAATAAAATGTCACACACTTACTAGGACACAGTCCTTTCTCTGTGCAAACAATGCTGAGCATTTATGTGGGTTTTGTCACTCACACTTTGCTTTTTTTTTTTGGGTGAATGTTGAACACTTTTTATGGCGCCGAGCTCTGTGTGATGAGTGTAGAGAATTCTATACTATTAGTGCCCACATGAGGGGCACGTGAAGCACTTGGCGCTGAGCGCCGACCGTTAAGTACTAAGAACTTTTTATTGAGTAGCGCCCATGTGAGTGGCATTTGGGGCGCTTGCCTGTAACATTTCAGAAAATAGAAAATATTATTTTTGGAATTTAATATTAAAATAGTATTTTTCCCGAAAACTGCCCGATTCGCGAAATTGGGGTTTTCGAAAAGGGTATAAATATATACCAATAATTATGAAATAAATGGAAATTTAAAAGATTTATTCATTTAATAATATAATTAAAGGATTTGGCATTTTTAAAATTTATTATATGCAGTTTTGATAAAAACCAGATTAGTGTACTGCTAATCACGATTTGGCCAAATCCGTGTTTCTACAGTTTTCATGGTTAGTGCACCATGACATGTTTCATTTGGTCATATGTTGTTTCATTTTATTTGGGTTATGTGTTATGGTTTATTGGTAGTGTGAAAAGAAAAACAAAAGAAAAATGTGTCATGATGAATGAGGAGAGAGAAAGGAGACATAATGATGACTTGGAGAGAGAGAAAGAGTGAGAATAATTGAGAGAGGGGGGGGGGGCTGCCTCATAGCCTTTTCCCCATTATTTTTGCATCTCATTCTTCATCTTTCTCACTCTCATCTCCCTCCACCTTCAAACCCTAAATCCATCTCCAAAACTCCATCCAAACCATATACCCCTTTCACAAAAAACGATCCCCTCTTCATGCTCTTCACATTGAACCAAGCAAAATGAGATTTTGGCAACTTTGGGAGTTCTAGGGTTTTCTTAAGAGACATCCATGAGGTACATCTCTTTCCATGTTAGTTTAGTTTGAATTCCTAGCTTTTAGTTTAACTTAGAACTCGTTTATTGGTGATTTGTGGAAATTAGAAAACCCTAGTGAGGGTTTGAGTGAAATTGTGGATTGGTGGTGATTGAGTGGCTGTTTAAGACATGAGATTTAGTATGGGAAACCAAAATACGGATTTGGGAATTGAGTTCATGTCGGTTTGTGAGAAATTTGGGTGTGCAGGAAATCTGGAGCAAACGGGGGGATTTCTGAGTTTAGCAAACAACACCAGGGACCCGTTTTTGACCATAGGAGACCACCATGACAAAACGAAGTCCATAGGAGCAGGGGGACCCGAGGAGGCCGGATTTTTTGATGAAGTGGCCGGCCACTTGGTGGGTAGGGGTGTCCAGGTTGTTTTCATATCTCATATGCACCCTATACTTGTTTGTGCACCTTATTTTGGCCTGAGTCAAAATCTGGGAGCACTTTAGTGTGGTTTTTGGCTATGTTTCCATATTTTGAAATGTTTAGTTTTGATATTTGGATTTGTATTTGGTTGTTGGATGTTTGTACATCAACGACTAGGGGTATTTTGTTGGTTTTGCATACGTGGGCTATAGGTTCTAACCTATAGGTGATCCGTGTGCCGTTTTGGATTTCAGAACATGATTTTTATAGCGTTGCGATATGGGTTGTTATTGTAGGTACCTTAGCGTGGATCTCGAGGCGTCGGAGCATGGCGTCATCGACTTTGGCAAGTAAGAAGCAAAGGTGAGTGGATCTATATTCACGGGGGAAGTCGGGTGGATGGCGTATAGCACCCCCACAAAGTTTTGATGGAGACTGATTTATAGAATATGGTTAAGGGAACCTAGATTAGGAAACTGGGGTTAGAGTTAAAAGATAGTTAGTGAAACTATATTAGAAGCTAAATGACAGTTAGAAGTGATATGATACGGCTAATATGAAATGACGGGAATTGAGGATGATATTTGATGATATTGCCGTTTAGGGTACTATAGGACTAGATAATCGACGTAGATGTGTCATCCGAACTATACATATTTATAAACTGAAGAATCTTATGCATCTTTTAAACAATTACCTTGAGGGACGTTACGGATTTTCAATGATATCTTTTCCTTAAAAACACCGTAACCCCTATTTTCAAAACTAAGTTTCGCTTCTTTTAAAATCTGCTTGTATGGTTCGGGTGTGTATGCTAGATTAGATACTTATACTTATAGTAGAAATAAAATGTTTATGTAAACTTGACTTGATGTGAGATATAAATTCGATGAAAGAATATAAGACGGATATGATGATATGATGATTTGATGGTATGATGGTATACGGATGCGAGTCGATTGAGATGAATTATACCCTGTCGGTCCCCTGATATGAGATTATTGCGGATGCGACCCGGGACATATGTATATAGTGATATTTATATATGTTGTGAATCGTGAGTGATTGCCGTACGAGACGTTAGGTCCGTACCCTCTTCGTCTTATAGGATGATAGGATCCCTGATAGCTTAATCCCGCCGTACGATGATTTTCCGTACGTGATGAGTTTGACTTGAGGTTTGATCCATACCCTTGACTAGAGGATGCCGTACGATAGATTATACCGTATGTGGTGCTGTGAGGCTAGATGCCGATTGATAGATTCACCGACTCAGACATATGATAGTTACGTATACCTTATAGCTTTTAGCTGATGATTTACCTTATGCTGCATTCATGAATATATTATTGCATTGCATATACCTGTGTTAGTACACTTACACCATTATCGATGCTGCGTATGTTACACGTACACAGATTTGCCGGCTCACACACTTCATCATCGATAATTGCCATATCACTACACAGTAGGATTGTTGGATCATGATATGAATCTTTGCATAATTTACTTGCTATAGTTACCTGTGCACTTTTATACGATGTTGCATTTGACTTTAGAGATATTGGGAACCGCAAGACATATTTTCAAAACTGGAATTATTTAAAGGAGTGGTTTTCCTTTAATATGATATATCACTATTCCATATTGCATGATATACGGATATGCTTGCATTTCTATTATATGTCGCATACATCATGCTTTATGATTTTACGTATTGAGATATGCTGTTTTCATGAGTTTTTGGATTTGAGAACCGTGGTGATTTCAAAAGAAAGTGTGTATTATTTTAAAAACCCGGTTTCTCTTGATATGATATTTCAGTGCGTCCACCATGTGTTTTCTCGGTTCTGAGAGTGGCATGTGAAACCCGATTCGAGGAGCGGTAGGCACCGTCTGCGGGTACATGGTGGACCCGGTATGGTACCCCGGGACAAGAAAGGGATGCTGTATATATAGACGGTGAGCTTGGCAGAGGCACTACTACCTACCGGTGATAGTATTTAGGCTCGGCGGATATCCGGAGGATACTGACCGGAGTCGAGAGATGATATGGGCCGATCCGGACTGACGGAGCCCGTAGGCCGATCCGGACTGACGGAGCCCGATATATGAGGATTTACGTGCCGATGCTGGGCACGGTTTTCATGATGTTTTCGAGTGTCGATGCTAGGCACTCAGGTTCCATGATTTTGATGTATCGTGAGGGACACCGTTGATTTATATCCTCATACTTTCATGCACACTCTTTTATGACATTTACATGCATACAGACATTGATTATATGGGTGGATGAGACCCGCATGCATACATACCTTGATTATATTGTCGGATGATATCCGCATGCATATAGGTATTGATTACCTTGTTGGCACATATTCAGACCCGGTCACCCTAGATATCATAGTATTACCTTTATGATATAGTTAACCTAGGAGTCGTTGTTTATTCGATTTCTATCTGTTGATATTTTTCTACTAACGAGTTGGCAACTCACCCCCATTGTGCAACAGTTCTTGCAGGTTGACTGCTTGGATCAGTAGTGGCTTCGCTGGCACACAGTTGCATTTGGGTGTTTTGCATTGGTAGGTAGGACACTTGTATCGTACCCACTCTTATATCTATATTTCATATTGTATCTAGTTAACTCCATCAATCGAAATTTGTAAATTGTATAAGTAATGGGACTTAGTGGGATTATGGTTGCGAGACTTAGGGCGAGGAGTTTTCCGCTACTTGTGGTTTTTATGTCTTGCTTTTCTTTATCTTTGTGGTGATCTTCGCCGTTGGACGTCGTATACTTATATATTCTGTCTTGCGTGGTTGTGATCCGCCGTTTGGCGACGAGCTAGCTCCCGCTTGGGGATGCCTTTATTATCATCTTGTATTATGGTTTTGGATCAAAAAATACAAAGGAGGTGCTGCCCAAATTTTTAAAAGACGAAACACGTTTTCAAACTAGCAAATTTCACTTGCATTTTCATGTCCCTTTTCTATGCATTAAGAAAACTTGATTTCATTATACCCTTATTTCAAAACTTCACCTCCTTTATTTTCTTAAAAAGGTTTAGATTTCTGAGTTTCAGCTTACTTGAATTACGTTACGCTTTTAGACGTTGCGTGATTTAAGTGCTGGTCACGAGCTAATATTTCGGGTCATGACAAAATTGGTATCAGAGTGTTAGGTTTAACCTTTGTTTGAGTCTATGTTTGACTATGCGGAGTCTAGGGCGGGTATGTATTTTGGAACCTAGGCTTGACCTTACGGAACTTAGACTTGAACGGGGGTATTAGACCCGAGCTTTCGTTTCATAGGTTGACCCTAATTGATGGAGTATGTAGCTTGAGTAGAGTGACTTACCGTACGTATATTCCACGGCATATTTACGATACGATACTCCACTTAAGAAACCTTAGGCTGTACATAGACCAGTGATTCTCTTCGTATCCATGATTATACATCCATTTGAGATCCTTGATTCTATTCGTTTCCGTGATCATACTCTCATTGATGTTGTTCCTTCTTATGATCGTGTATCCATTCTGGATCTGTCGTTTCCTTTCATGCCGTTGATCTTCTTTTTTCGATACTTGATTGAGATTCCTGTCACCATGGTTTGAGCGCAGTTGAGCTGCTGCTAGTGTGGCGGTCCGGGCGAGCTCGTCTGGTACGAGGGCTGACCATTGTGTTTTCTGGTGACATGAGAACGTCTCGATGTTGTGTTGTGTTGTGACCTCCTATTGAGGCGAGTATTTGATTTTGCACCGGATGATCGGGCCATTGTTAGAGCTTCCAGTTGCGAGAGGACTGTTGATGTACAGCCTACCTCAGAGATTGTGATGTCGTCTACCGTGCAGACAGATGACCCAGCTATCGCTGAGATTGACGGGATGTTGCTTCCAGAGCGTACGAGTTGAGATCACCAGATCTTCCAGGCAGAAATGCGACAGATGATAGCTAGTCTATCCCAAGTTGAGAGACGAAGGTGATTCGTCAGATTGATGCGTCGACGTAGGCCTAGTTGAGTTGAAGATTTCCAGTGTGGAGTGTCTTACTCAGATCTAGAGCAGACCGATCCAGAGATGACCGTTGATGTACCGCCTTTCCTGGAGGATTGAGGTATTATTTAGCGTGCGGATGGAAGGCATTCACATGCCAGCTAGGCGAAGCTAAAAAGTTCGAACGAGTGTCAGAAACCCATTTTCCCCAAGTTTAAAGTGTTCGGAGGAACATGCAGGTAATTCTGTGGACCCTCTAGAAGAATGAAACCCTAACTCAACATGATGACCATGGAACCGCTTTTTAACCTTAGAGTTTGCAGCAGTTTAGCGGTGCCATCAGTGAGGCTTGGGTTTGCCCTTCTACGGTTGGTCCAGAGGTGCTGTAGTATATACCAGATATTTTTAGACTGCACTCAGGTGTTGAGCCTTCGGGAAATTTTGGGACCTCGATGACTCGATCGAAAAGTTTGACGTCGTCCAGATATCATGTGGTAAGAGATCAGCAAGCTGACCAGTTTCGAATAGAGGACCTCACCCAGATGCGTTGTGAGTTGATCGAGAACGGACGAGTATTGAGTATTCCTTCGATGGTTGGGACGAGTCCCCAAGGACGTGCTCGGCTAGATATCTTCTACAGAGTGATGAAGATACCGAGTTCGTGACTTCGAGTCCGTGTGAGAGACTCCAGATTTACTGAAGCCGAAGACCATTGCGGTACGCAGATAGCATGATGTGACGTCGAAGTGGACGATGATACAGACGAGTGGGGCCAGAGGTTCATGCGAGATGCCGACGAGCTGTTGCTACTCCCCATCGAGATTAGAGATCTGATATGCATACAGAGGCGTTGGGATACGGCCAATTCCCGTGGAACGTTGTGCTGAAATGCAGATGTCCAGAAAACGAGAAAAGATTATGTAAGAGCACCAGCCTCCGTACAGTTCGGCATAGGCGAGATCGGAAGAGACCTTGAGCAGAATTCCTTCCGGGACACTGCTGCAATGAGATTTGCACCCAGGATCAGATGTGTCACGTGTATTCGGGGAGCCAGAGGCTGACGCCAGTGACATGCTGCCTTACGAGTGGTCGTGATGATTGACCGGAAGATGACCAGAGAAGTGCCAGAACGGAATTGTCCCCGTTAGCACACCTGACAAGGCCGATGAGCCGATGGATTGCGAGATTGGTAATCCGAGAAGAAGATGAGTACCCAGAGATGGAGGATGCCAGACCGTGAGCAGGAGGCAAGCGGATGTTCTTGTTCTGCCGGTTTTGGGCGCACCGATTCATTTTCCGACATTGTAGGAGGTGTACCTCAATGTCCTTTGTTGCGATTTGTATTTGTGATCTGAGTATCATGCTTATATCGCTTGGATTTAAGTTTTGATGACGAGTTTCCTGATATTGATTTCGTGTACCATGGCTGCACCTACTGGGTATTTACATTTTGTGCATGGTTATTGCACTTGAGATATGTTTTTATACACCATTGTGTTGGTTTTTGATTTGTGCATATTTATTGCACTTGATATCGGTTTTGTGCCTTGGCTGCACATGTTTATGATTTCGTGGATTTTATACAGTTGATTCGATTTTTGTGCGTGATGCACTCGATTTGATTTTTGCACTCGGTATAGCTTATATGTGCTTGTAGTGCATTGATATGTGTTTTGTGCACGCAGTTGCACACGTTTATGATCTTATACACCTTGGTACACTCGGTGTAGCTGTTCACGCGTTTGAGTTATTGATCGGTATTTTGTGCACAGGATGCACTGTATTTAGTATTTCGTGCACTGGATGCACTGAATTTGTATTTCGTGCCCTGGATGCACCGGATTTGTGTTTCGTGCATTTGTTGAACCAGATTTTCATTTCGTGCAATTATCGCACTAGATTTATATTTTGTGCATTTGTTGCACCAGATACGTATTTCGCACATTAGTTGCACTAGATTTGCATTTCTTGCATTTGTTGCACCGGACGGGTATTTATGCGTTTGTCGTACTGGATTTATACTCCGTACCTTGGTTGCACCCGATTTATGTCCTTGAGCATTCATTTTACCAGATTTGTATTTTCGTGCGCGTTGGCACTTGCCGTTCGTTTTCACTATATGCTTTTATGGACCCGACGTGCTTTGGTTGGATTTTTGCGCATATTAGGCACTTGATTTGGATTTTCACGCATGTTGGGCGCATGATATGAGACGTGATTTTGTGCACACAGGATGCACTCTAGATGCACTTGATATTATTGTCGTGCACACCCGTTGCATTGGACAGATGTTTTCGTGCACACCCGTTGCACTTAGTTTTTGCTTTTGTGCATGTTGAGGCATTTGTATTTGGATTTGATTTCCGTGCGCACCAGACGCACGCGATTATTGGATACGTCTTTTGAGGCTGATTTTGCTTTTGAGCACCTTGTTTTCAAGATAGGCGCTATATTATGAAGTAGCCGAACAAGACTGATCCGAGAACAGTACCCGAGTACTTTGCATGCATTAAAAGTTTACCAAGAGGTTTTTGAAAAAAGAGCTATAGTCTCACTATTTCCTACGTGTCCGTGAGTGACACGAATAGTTATAAAGGAAAACCTTTTGGATATTTGAGAAACGACGGAACATATATTTAGCAAAACATTTATGGACATATATTATTACCTTACAAATAGACGTCCGTCACTTATGCCATGAGTTACGCATTCACGCGGCAATTTAGAAAAGATTTTGGCATGAGTTTTATTCAGATTTTGAAAGTTTTCCAAAAATGCGTACTATACACGTATTATAGTATTTGACTAGTGTATATTGGATTTCAGTAGTGGATTTTGAGATCTGTATCTCCATTATAACTCTGAGGATATACGTGCAAATCCGATGATTTGCGTGACTCTTGACGGAGTTCGATTTTGAGTTTTGTACTCGTTTTCATGCGCACTTGATGCGTGGTGCTATTTCTGTATCTTCCATGATTTCGGAGCCCCGTTGATTTGAGTTGATTATTGAAATGTTTTAGATTTTGGGGGTTTAAATTTAAATTCGGGGACTGAATTTATTTAAGGGGGGAAGACTGTAACATTTCAGAAAATATAAAATATTATTTTTGGAATTTAATATTAAAATAGTATTTTTCCCGAAAACTGCCCGATTCGCGAAATTGGGGTTTTCGAAAAAGAGTATAAATATATACAATTAAATATGAAATAAATGGAAATTAAAATAATTTATTCATTTAATAATATAATTAAAGGATTTGGCATTTTTAAAATTTATTATATGCAGTTTTGATAAAAACCCGATTAGTGCACTACTAATTGCGATTAGGCCAAATCCGTGTTTCTACAGTTTTCATGGTTAGTGCACCATGGCATATTTTATTTGGTCACATGTTATTTCAATTCATTTGGGTTGTGTTATGGTTTATTGGTAGTGAGAAAAGAAAAACAAAAGAAAAAGGTGTCATGATGAGTGAGGAGAGAGAAAGGAGATATAATGATGACTTGGAGAGAAAGAAAGAGTGAGAATAATTGAGAGAGAGGGGGGGCTGCCTCATAACCTTTTACCTATTATTTTTGCATCTCATTCTTCATCTTCCTCACTCTCATCTCCCTCCACCTTCAAACCCTAAATCCATCTCCAAAACTCCATCCAAACCATATACCCCTTTCACAAAAAACGATCCCCTCTTCATGCTCTTCACATTGAACCAAGAAAAATGAGATTTTGGAAACTTTAGGACTTCTAAGGTTTTCTTAAGAGGCATCCATGAGGTATATCTCTTTCCATGTTAGTTTAGTTTGAATTCCTAGCTTTTAGTTTAACTTAGAACTCGTTTAGGGGTGATTTGTGGAAATTAGAAAACCCTAGTAAGGGTTTGAGTGAAATTGTGGATTGGTGGTGATTGAGTGGCTATTTAAGACATGAGATTTAGTATGGGAAACCAAAATACGGATTTGGGAATTGAGTTCATGTCGGTTTGTGAGAAATTTGGGTGTGCAGGAAAATCTGGAGCAAACGGGGGGATTTCTGAGTTTAGCAAACAACACCAGGGACCCATTTTTGACCATAGGAGACCACCATGACAAAACGAAGTCCATAGGACCAGGGGGACCCGAGGAGGCTGTATTTCTTGATGAAGTGGCCGTCCACTTGGTGGGTAGGGGTGTCCAGGTTGTTTTCATATCTCATATGCCCCCTATATAGCACCGTAGACTTGTTTGTGCACCTTATTTTGGCCTGAGTCATAATCTGGGAGCACTTTAGTGTGGTTTTTGGCTATGTTTCCGTATTTTGAAATGTTTAGTTTTGATATTTGGATTTGTATTTGGTTGTTGGATGTTTGTACATCAACGAATAGGGGTATTTTGTTGGTTTTGCATAAGTGGGCTATAGGTTCTAACCTATAGCCGATCCGTGTGCCATTTTGGATTTCAGAACATGATTTTTATAGAGTTGCGATATGTGTTGTTATTTTAGGTACCTTAGCGTGGATCCCGAGGTGACGAAGCATGGCGTCATCGACTTCGGCAAGTAAGAAGCAAAGGTGAGTGGATCTATATCCACGGGGGAAGTCGGGTGGATGGCGTATAGCACCCCCGCAAAGTTTTGATGGGGACTGATTTATAGAATATGGTTAAGGGAACCTAGATTAGGAAACTAGGGTTAGAGTTAAAAGATAGTTAGTGAAACTATATTAGAAGCTAAATGACAGTTAGAAGTGATATGATACGGCTAATATAAAATGACGGGAATTGAGGATGATATTTGATGATATTGCCGTTTGGGGTACTATAAGACTAGATAGTCGACGTAGATGTGTCATCCGAACCATACATATTTCTAAACTGAAGAATCGTATGCATCTTTTAAACAGTTACCTTGAGGGACGTTACGGATTTTCAATAATATCTTTTCCTTAAAAACACCGTAACCCCTATTTTCAAAACTACGACTCGCTTCTTTTAAAATCTGCTTGTATGGTTCTGGTGTGTATGTTAGATTAGATACTTATACTTATAGTAGAAATAAAACGTTTATATAAACTCGACTTGATGTGAGATATAAATGCGATGAAAGAATATAAGACGGATATGATGATATAATGATTTGATGGTATGATGGTATACGGATGCGAGTTGATTGAGATGAATTATACCCTGTCGGTCCCCTGATATGAGATTATTGCGAATGCGACATGGGACATATGTATATAGTGATATTTATATATGTTGTGAATCATGAGTGATAGCCGTACGAGACGTTAGGTCCGTACCCTTCTCGTCTTATAGGATGATAGGATCCCTGATAGCTTAATGCCGCCGTATGATGATTTTCCGTACGTGATGAGTTTGACTTGAGGTTTGATCCATACCCTTGACTATAGGATGTCATACGATGGATTATACTGTACGTGGTGCTGTGAGGCTAGATGCCGATTGATAGATTCACCGACTCAGACATATGATGGTTACGTATACCTTATAACTTTTAGCTGATAATTTACCTTATGTTGCATTCATGATATTATTATTGCATTGCATATACCTGTGTTAGTACACTTACACCATTATCGATGATGCGTATGTTACACGTACACAGATTTGCCGGCTCACACACTTCATCATCTATAATTGCCATATCACTATACAATAGGATTGCTGCATCATGATATGACTCTTTGCATAATTTACTTGCTATAGTTACCTGTGCACTTTTTTACGATGTTGCATTTGACTTTGGAGATATTGGGAACCGCGAGACATATTTTCAAAACTGGAATTATTTAAAGGAGCGGTTTTCCCTTAATATGATATATCATTGTTCTATGTTGCATGATATATGGATATGCTTGCATTTCTATTATATGTCGCATACATCATGCTTTATGATTTTACGCATTGAGATATGCTGTTTTCATGAGATTTCTGGATTTGAGAACCATGGTGATTTCAAAAGAAAGTATGTATTGTTTTATAAACCTGGTTTCTCTTGATATGATATTTCAGTGCGTTCACCATGTGTTTTCTCGGTTATGAGAGTGGCATGTTGAACCCGATTAGAGGAGCGGTAGGCACCGTCTGCGGGTACATGGTGGACCCGGTATGGTACCCCGGGACAAGAAAGGGATGTTGTGTATACAGACGGTGAGCCTGGCAAAGGGACTACTACCTACCGAAGATAATATTTAGGCTCGACGGATATCCGGAGGATACCGACCGGAGTCGAGAGATGATATGGGCCGATCCGGACTGACGGAGCCAGATATATGAGGATTTACGTGCTGATACTGGGTACGGTTTTCATGATGTTTTCGAGTGTCGATGCTAGGCACTCAGATTCCATGATTTTGATGTATCGTGAGGGACACCGTTGATTTATATTCTCATACTTTCATGCACACTCTTTTATGACATTTACGTGCATACAGACATTGATTATATAGGTGGACGAGATCCACATGCATACATACCTTGATTATATTGTCGGATGATATCCGCATGCATATAGGTATTGATTACCTTGTTGGCACATATTCAGACCCGGTCACCCTAGATATCATAATATTACCTTTATGATATAGTTGACCTAGGAGTCGTTGTTTATTCGATTTCTATCTGTTGATATTTTTCTACTCACGAGTTGGCAACTCACCCCCGTTGTGCCACAGTTCTTGCAGGTTGACTGCTTGGATCAGTAGTGGCTTCGCTGGCACACAGTTGCATTTGGGTGTTTTGCATTGGTAGGTAGGACACTTGTATCGTACCCACTCTTATATCTATATTTCATATTGTATCTAGTTAACTCCATCAATCAAAATTTGTAAATTGTATAAGTAATGAGACTTAGTGGGATTGTGGTTGCGAGACTTAAGGCAAGGAGTTTTCCGCTACTTGTGGTTTTTATGTCTTGCTTTTCTTTATCTTTGTGGTGATCTTCGCCGTTGGGCGTCGTATACTTATATATTCTGTCTTGCGTGGTTGTGATCCGCCGTTTGGCGAAGAGCTAGCTCCCGCTTGGGATGCCTTTATTATCATCTTGTATTATGGTTTTGGATCAAAAAATACAAAGGAGGTGCTGCCCAAATTTTTAAAAGACGAAACACTCTTTCAAACTAGCAAATTTCACTTGCATTTTCATGTCCCTTTTCTATGCATTAAGAAAACTTGATTTCATTATACCCTTATTTCAAAACTTCACCTCCTTTATTTTCTTAAAAAGGTTTAGATTTCTGGGTTTCAGCTTACTTGAATTACGTCATGCCTTTAGACGTTGCGTGATTTAAGTGCTGGTCACGAGCTAATATTTCGGGTCGTGACATTGCCGCTGAGCGCCAACCATTGAGTGCTAAGCGCTCTTTGCTGAGTAGCGCTCACGTGAAGAGCACCTGGAGCGCTTGGCGCTGAGCGCCGACCATTAAGTGCTAAGCACTTTTTATTGAGTAGCGCTCATATGGGTGGCACGTGGGTCGCTTGGCGCTGAGCGCCAACCATTGAGTGCTAAGCACTCTTTGCTGAGTAGCGCTCACGTGAGGAGCACGTGGGGCGCTTGGTGCTGAGCGCCAACCATTGAGTGCTAAGCACTCTTCATTGAGTAGCGCCCACGTGAGGAGCACGTGGGGCACTTTGCGCTGAGCGCCAACCATTGAGTGCTAAGCACTCTTTTATTGAGTAGCGCTTGGCGCGGGGTTTCTCTTTGTGCATTATGTTTTGCAAAGTTCAATTCTTTGTTCTTCTCCGGATCTTCGATCCCTAAGAACAAATTCATCTCCGTAAGAATTAGATTCTTATTTGTGGGAGACTTGTCTCATGGATCTCAGATCCGAGGAAAGAACTATGTTTTTTTTATGAGGGTTAAACCCTTGTAGATGAGATGTTCTGATCTCTTTTATCTTGAAGAAAATTCTTCTTCTTAAAGCTTGCTCTTCTCTTTGAGATCGAAGTTTTTTTGGTGGGGGGGGGGGGTTTCTGTACAGGACTTGAAGTCTTGGGTCCTTTATATAGGGGAGGCTGATTTATTGATTCAGTTAAGGAAATATCTCATTGAGAGATTTCTTAATTGATTTGGGGATTTTACCCACCGTTGGATTTTTGATCCAAGGATTTCTATTTTACAGAAGTCATTTTTCTTGTTTTTAACAAGATTGGGAAAATATTTTCCCATACAAAACTTATTCTGTATCTTGGTGATTTTTAATCACCATTGGATCTTTGATCCAACGATTCTCTAATTTACAGAGTACAATCTTTCTTTTTTAGAAAGATCGGAGAAGTATTTTCTCAACAGAATTTAATTCTGTAATTTGATAATTTATCATCTTCGTTGGATCTTTGATCAAATAGTGGAGAACATTTTATTTCTAGCGCTGGCACTCTCGTGCTTTGCACGTGAGGCGCTGCCTCATAGTCTTTAACTCTTGGCGATGGCGCTTTTGGCGATAGCGCTCTCGTGCTTTGCACGTAAGGCGCTGCCTCAGAGTCTTTGACTCATGGCGCTGGTGCTCTTGGCATAACTGCTCTCGTGCTTTGCACGTGAGGCGCTGCCTCAGTTCAAATTTTAAATTTTGAATAGAGGTTTGCTCTCTGATTGGGGGAAACAAGTGCCCCCCCACCGTTGCGCTTACGTGGATTACACGTTAGTGCAGCGGTTGCAATCTTTCCACCGTTAATCAACTTGAAAGTTGGATCGACATCCAGCGCCTATAAATAGGGCCTTTGGCCCTTGAGATGACTTCTGTTCATCTTCTCCCCTTCTTGTTTTTCTGAGAATTTAATTCTCTCTTCAGAGCATAAATCTCTGCCCCAGGAACTTCCTTTAAGTTAGAACTTTGTTCTTATATTTGGTAAGAATCATATTCGACTCCATTAAATAGAGATTTGCTCTTCTCAGATCATAGATCTTAAAGATGTGTTTTAGGGTTTCTTAACCAGTTAAATGAAAACAGAGCTCTGCTCTTCTTAGATCATAAATCAAAAAAATCTTCTTTTAGGGTTTCTTAACCCATTAATGAAGAATTCTTAGAGTTCGTTTTGCAGATCTTAAAGATCTCGGAGTTTTTAACTTAGTAAAATCTTTGCTTTTTAGGGTTTTGATGGATTATTCCATCGTTTTCACAGAGCATAGCTCTTAGAATTTTTAGGGAATTTTATTCCACTCATAATTAGAGTTGACAGACGTCACTCTTGTTTGCAGAGCGTTACTCTCGAGGGAGTTTAATTCCGTGGCCCGAGGAGTCTCTCCTTAAATGAGGATCTTTTTTAGGATTTCTTCTTTAATGAGTGATTGTCTCATCAATGATGAGCCATCACCTTAATTTTGTGGGTCTCCTTTAGTCTCTTTTCACTGCATTGCAGTGTGGTACAAATTTAAAGTACCAAGTATCAGAATTTGGACTGCAGTATTGGCGGCTAACCCTCGTTCCTTTTTGCGCAGGTACTATGTCTTTTGACACTTCCTTCTCTTGTTCGCCCGGAGAGTGCCTATGCAGACGTGCCTGTGGATCAGGAATTTTTCGCACTGATTAAAGATCATGACCCAGAGCAGAAGTCTCTTCATTTATGGGGGTTGTGGTACAACCAAATTATTCGGGGTCGGCACAGCTTCTCTTATGCGGTGCCTTAGAGCCAATTTCCGCCATTAATTATGCTGACTCGCCCCAGGTGAATTACGCGGTGGAAGAGGTTAACTAGATTACGGATGGACGCCTCCAGCCCTCGATGGGTTCGATACCTGTACAGCCGCCGATGGCTTTAGATATTCTGGGACGGCGCATATGTCAAGGAGAGTCGCGCCTTTGGGGACAAGCGTACATGATTGGCTTGACTCCTCGCAATTTAGCCGGATATCTGCAGTGGGCTCGATACATCTTGTCGGCCAAGAAATTGCTGTTGCTAAAGCTCGGGTTGTACCCCGCGATTTATGCGTCTCTTTTCCAGTATTCCACGCCCCCTGTATGGTGGGTCAAAGATTTCTTGGAACAATGGAATGTCCCGACTCACACCTTTCTTCCATCAGATCGGGAGGTTTCAATCTCCTTGGAGGAGTTCGCGGAGATCTCCGGCTTACCCGTCAGAGGGGAACATTACAAGGAAATACTTCCCCCTGACGAGTACATCTTCTCCACCAAATCAGCGGTGATGGGTCTTACTTTGGAGAATGCTATTCAACATCGATTCCCGAGTCTGATCAAGGTGTTGAATATTTATGAGGGTCTGTTTCTCGAATCCGGAAGGCATGGGGTCAGTTTCACAGATTTCATTGCCCGTTTTCTTCACCCGGAAGTCTTGTCAAAACAAGCTGCGAAGTTCGCTAAGCTTGACGATCCTTTTATTTTTGGCTTGGATAGCCAGCTGACAGCAGAAGCAGATCAAAAGAATTTCTTTCTCCCAGATACCGCGGTCGTCCCCTTTGCAGAGCTCGCATCTTCATACATCGACGAAGAGGCGTTCTTTTTAGGGTTACTTGGTCTATGGTTAAACTAGTTTGTTTTCCCAATGCACCCTCGCCATATGAGGCCATCTATCTTCTATCCGGCTCATCGAATGGTTGCCGAGACGCGAGCGGCCGTCGGGATCGCTGGACTGGCTCACTTCTATCATGGCCTCAGCTTAGCTGTAGACACCACTCAGCCGAGGGTGCAGCCCATAAACCTCCCGCTGCATTATTTCACGTTGTGGATCGAGCTTCATGTGCTCAGCACTTTCGGAGTCCATAAACGGCCCCGTTTCTACGACAGTTACAATTTTTCTCAGGTCATGTTCCTAGTTGACGCTTCTGCTTTAGATCCGTCGCAGTGAGAGGCTCGGGGCTTGGTCCTTCGCCCATGTATGGTCGGGGATGGCATGACCTTTTTCGATAAGGTTCTAACTATCGGCAAGGAATCCACTAAAACTGTGCAGCCGCTGCGCGACACCTTCAAAGACGGGGCTCCTATATTGAAGGCTCAGGAGATTTTGCATCTGTACTCAATCAGACCGGGCTTTTTAGTGTTCGGGCAGAATGACTCGGCATTGTTTATGAGGTACAATCTGCACTGTTTCGCTCAACATTTAGGCTACGATTAGGGTGTCCCGCTAGAGGCCTTTTTAGCTGAGCCGATTGCTACGGAGGAGGGTATCCGTAGCGCGCTGCACCATTTCATGCGGCTAAACACTGGGTCTAACTTTTTTATCAATGAGCCGAGCGGTGTTCCGAAAATCTCGAACGCATACGTGGCATGGTACCAGCATTTGATGGGTGCTGTTATTAGGGAAGAAAAGCGGTTATTGCTCGATCGCAAGGGTGCGGTCTCTGCCGGTAATCCAGCTGTCCCCTTAAAGCGACGGACCACCGTGCGTCCTTCCTTAAGAGAAGCTGCTGCGGTTATGTTCCCGCGTGCCTTTCCTGATAAGCGTCTACCCTGTGTTCCTGTAGAAGCGGCAGCGGCAGCGTCCCCGGAGTCTGGAGTGGGTACGGAAATCGGGACTCGTCGCCCAAAAATACCCGTCAAGCGCAAGCTTTTGCCATCGGCTGCCGGCGCTCGCTCACAAAATAAGAAGAAGTCGTTGTTTTCTGCCGACGTCGTACTCGTCCAGGAGCCTCATGCTCCCTACAGCGAGGGTTTGTGCGAGTATGGGACCAATGAGGGTTTATTCATCGCGCCTGCAGATGATACTGATCTCCAAGCTGCCCTTGTGGCCTCCGAGCGACTGGCTCGGGAAGAAGCGGCGCTGATCACCATCGCGAAATCAGGTATGCTTCAGTTGTATTTATCCCGTTTATTCCTTCCTTATTATTATGCTTTTACTAATGCCCTTTTTTTCAACAGGTATTTCTACTGAAGGGGCTCCTGCGGCTTCCATCAAGACTTTCGAGGAGGAAGAGAGGCTCCGCGCTTCTTTGGGTCTTGGTATAATTCGGCTCATTGTGGCCTTCATTCCCTTTTTCTTTATTCGTGGTCTGACCTTCTCCTTTATTTTATTGTAGGGACTACCTTGACTCAGGTTATCCCGAGTGCGGTGCCAAACCCAAGTGGTAATGCGGCGATGCTTCCAGAGCTAGCTATTGTGGTCCTAACTCCTCCAACATTACCGCAGGAGGCTTCGCTAAAGAAGCCTATGACAGACGCTGTAACAGCTCCAGAGACAGAGCCTGGTTTGGATGATGACGTCCCTTTGACTGAGGTCTTGAGGAGATTAGCTCTCATGGCCCAAACTGAAAGGAAGCGCAGGAAGCGCGCAGTGAAGGAACGTGATGCTGCTTTGGCTGTAGGTGCAGGCTCAGGCACCACTCCATCTGTCGCTATTCCTTCAGAGGGTGCTCCAGCTGCACTGTCTACCGTCTATAGACAGGTTGCGCACGCAGCTCGGGAGCCAACCGAGAATCTTCCGCAACGTAACGTAATGCCCGGTCATTTTTTTATTAGAAATTGATCTGCAAATTCTTTTACATCATATCCCGCAGGGCCAAGTCCTAGCGATGAGATGGCAGGCGAGACAATGGCGACCACAGAGCCCGAAGTGGCTACTCTTCTCGGGAGTCTGGGACTGCCCAAACCGCCGCTCTTTCCCCTTGTGTCTCCCTGGTAGCGGCGGGCATCACGACGATGGCCCTTGTCAAATCAGGGGATGAAGACATGGGCGCAGAAACTACTCCTCTGAGGGAGAGCGAAGAAGCCGCTACGCCTGGTGATGCTTCCATCGCGGCTTTGGTTGGTGACCTGTCAGGTAAGTCTTGAGTCACTGTTCTTTTTATTTCATAATTCCGTTCAGCTTCTCCTGACGATGTTTTGTTTGTAGGTGCAGCGAACACTGAGATTGTGCTATTTGAATCACCTCCGGTCGCCGCCATGACGGTTGTTGTTCCCTCGCCATCTCCTATGTCCTCCAAAATGCTGGAAGGTATAGATTCGCGATTTATTTAGTTGAACTATGAACAACGTCTTCCTTGTACTGACCGTGTATTGTCGCAAGTCTGCAGGAGTCCTATTTGACCATTTATACCAGGTGCTGAACCCGCATTTCTCCTTCCAGTCGGAAGTCGCTCCGCCCGCTGGTATTGGTTAGTATATCCTTTAGCTATTGTTTCTTTCTTTCTTTTATGAATAGCCGTACTGTTGCTAAGTCTTCTTTATATTAATTGCAGCGTCATGGATCGGAGGAGGAGACGAGGGGATAGCCGCACCTCCGGTACTCCCAATTTTGCCATCTGCCACAATCGGTCTAGTAGACTCCATTGCTCGTGTATTCTCTTTACCTTCCGAGTTGACATTTGACCATAGTTTGTTTTGCAGCAATCGCTTTCGGCTCCAGCTCCCTTTGAGTCTCGCATCCTAATGCCGGCATGGCCTTTTGCTAAACGCCCATCTTCCAGGGGTGCTGCGACTAGCCTGTGAATGTTGAGCGAGTTCGTGGAGGATCTTGACGCCGAGGCCCTCGCATTTGCTGCAGACTTTGCTGTTGAGGTTAATCCTATGCTGGCGACGCTCGTAAACTTCCATGACGAAGGAGTCGTCGAGTCTTGGGTTAATTATTGCAGAAAGATCGAGACTTGCCTGCATGAGATTGAGCTCAAGCGTCCCGCTCCGGAAGTATCGGCTTTGAACTCCCAGCGGGCTGCATGGGTTGAGCAGAGTGTTCCTTTCCTTTGCCATTTTGAACAAGAGGCGACCCTGAGATGGAAGGAACATGAGGCGGCTTCCATCGAGTCTGTTCAATTGCATGCCCAGGTCGAAGCGAATGCTGCGCAGCTGAAAGCTGTCTTTGACAATCTCCAGCGATATATTTCTGACGGGCTGGTACTGAGGCAGAAGCTCGACTTCACCAAGCGGGTTATGCAGAGTTGCGAAGCTGCTCAGCAGGAAATCGATGAGAAACTTTCATCTTGTTTACGGCAACAGGCTCGAATTGATGCGGAGTTGGCTGCGGTGGTTGACCATGAAAAGGAGTTGAGAGGAGTGCACGAGCGGCTTACTGACTTACTGAAGATGCCTCCTTCTCAGTAGCCGTCTTTGTATCGAATGAAAATTTGTAATCTATGAATAACATATATTCATTCATTTTTTTTCTTTTATATGATGTATCTTGTACTCAATTGAATTCATGAATAAAAGACACATTTTTTTTTATCCCGTACTATCGCTTTCTTTTCTTTGCTGTGTCATTGGCATGTTACTTTAGCAAATGTGGCATGTAGATAGTAGATAGCAATCCATCTTAACCTCTTTGTAGGGTAGCGATGGCTTAGGAAACAGGTTCGGGTCTGCTGCCTAAGACTTTTCAACTTTATGAGCCGTGAGGGTCTCATAAGGAATTTTCTCCCTACGTGTCGAGAGGATCTCGTAGGTGTAATTTCTCCTTAGGAATCGTGAGGATTCCTAAGTGCGTATTTTCTCTCGAGAGTCGTAAGGATCTCACAAGAGAATTTTTCCCTTTTACAAGTTGAGAGGACTCGTAAGTGGTTGTTTCCCTCCTTGTCGAGATTCGACTTTGGAGAGTGTAACCCGTGAATAGTATACAATGGTCTATCTTGGGCCGACTTGCAGGGTCCCAATGCTTAGGAAACAGGTCTTTATCCCTATTGTCTAAGGCTTTCCCAGTCGAGACGAATCGAGGGATTATTGGTTGACTGGCTCCGCTTTCTGCGGTGTCGTGGTTGACTTGCTCCATTTTCTACGGTGTCATGGTTGACTTGCTCCGCTTTCTACGGTGTCGGGGTTCACTTGCTCCGCTTTTTGCGGTGTCGGGGTTGACTTGCTCCACTTTCTGCGGTGTCGGGTTGATTTTCTCCGCTTTCTGCTGTGCCGTGGTTGATTTGCTCCGCTTTCTGCGGTGTCGTGGTTGACTTGCTCCGCTTTCTGCGGTGCCGGGGTTGACTTGCTCCGCTTTCTGCGGTGTTGGGTTGACTTGCTCCGCTTTCTGCGGTGTCGTAGTTGACTTGCTCCGCTTCCTGCAATGTCAGGGTTGACTTGTTCCGCTTTCTGCGGTGTCATGGTTGACTTGCTCCGCTTTCTACAGTATCGGGGTTGACTTGCTCCGCTTTCTACGGTGTCGGGGTTGACTTGCTCCGCTTTCTACGGTGTCAGGTTGACTTGCTCCGCTTTCTACGATGTCAGGGTTGACTTGCTCCGCTTTCTTCGGTGTCGTGTTTGACTTGCTCCGCTTTCTTCGGTGTCGTGTTTGACTTGCTCCGCTTCCTATGATGTCAGGGTTGACTTGCTTCGCTTTCCGCAGTGTCATGGTTGACTTGCTCCACTTTCTGCGGTGTCATGATTGACTTGCTCCGCTTTCTGCGGTGTCGGGTTGACTTGCTTTCGAGACGGAGTGTTGATCCGGTGGGGAGGTCATTGGTTGACTCTAGGTTGTCTGTAAACCGTAGAGTCTTAGAATTGGTGACTTTGCCGTGGCTTCGATTGGTGATATCGCGTTCGTATCCTGCTGGAACGAAGATGAATGCCGTTGTTGGTCTCCAGGCTGTAGATGTGGCCGTCGAGATCTGACTTCCCTTTGACGCTGTCCGGTAGGGAAATGTAGTTCCCTTTTCGCTTATGCCCATGGATTGTATACAGGAGTTACTATGGACTTACCTGCAGGGCAAAAGTTTCATTCTTTCATTATTATATTTTTTTTATTTCCTTCCGCGATACTCTATCATTTTAGCTTTTTATCGCGAAAGTCGCGATTGCCCGATCATTTCGGCTATTTTTCCAGTGCCCAATCATTTCGGCTATATTTTATTTTTACTCGCCGTTTTTTTATTGCGAGTTGCCCAATCATTTCGGCTATTTTGGTATGCATATATTTTACTTGCTGATTTTTTTGCAAGTTGTCCTATCATTTCGGCTATTTCATATGCATTTATGGCTTGCTGACTTTTTGCTGTGAGTGCGGAACTTGGGTTCTGATACCAATCTTAGTATCAGCATCGCTGCGACTGGAATATTGCCATGAGCGAATTATCATTTGCCGTGAAAGAACTTGGAATTTGATGCCGATTTAGGCATCAGCATCACTACCACTAGGATATTGCCAGGAGCGAATCATCATTTGCCTTTGTCGATTCGAACAAAGGTGGCTTAGCAGACGGGGTTAAGATCCTGTCGACTAAGGCTGACTTCATGAGCTGTAAGGGTCTCATAAAGGTATTTCTCCCTACAAGTCGTGAGGGTCTTGTAGGCGTGTGTTCTCCTTAAGAATCGTGAGGATTCTTAAGTGTATGCTCTCTTATAAGTCATAAGGATCTTACAAGAGAGTTTTCTCCTTATAAGTCGAGAGGACTTACAACCGTCGTTCGCCAAATGGGGAAATTTCGCGCCATTGGTGGGGGAGATGTTTATTTATGCCCGTGGATTGTATACAAAGGTCAATATTGAACTGCTTGTAGGGCAGTCTGGGGAATGTGATGGCTTAAGAACAGGTTCAGATCCCTGTAGCTCAAGGATTTTGAATCCTATGAGCCGTGAGGGTCTCATAAGAGGATTTTCCTTACAAGTCGTGAGGATCTCGTAAGTGTGATTTCTCCTTAGGAATCGTGGGGATTCTTAAGTGTGTTTCTCCCTTGTGAGTCGTAAGGATCTCACACAGGTATTTTCTCCTTACAAGGTCGAGAGGACCTTGCAAGTGTGCATGATTTTTTTTACGAGTCTCCGCCCTTTCGGGTTTTCACAAACTCGCCGGTAGCCCTGCTGTTTTTACTCATGGAGCCCTTTTGGGTTTTAATCCGTGCCCATTTCGCTTATGGACGTACCGTTTTTTTCCGCGTTAGCCTAAGGATGCTGTGGTTCGTAGTAGTTTAAGGACGTTTCGGTCCGTAGCCAGTTTCAGGACATTGCGGTCCATTTTTAGATTAGGGACATTTCAGTCCGTTGTTTTCCATGTTTGGGACAGGGTATCATTGGATACTACTTTTAGAGTCTTGACTCAAGAAGATAGCGAGCGGACATAGGCGTCATCATCTATCATTGACCTGAGTCGTGACTCGTCAGGCGTAGTACTTCTTAAGGAATCGGCCGTTTATTGGCCGGAAGGGTCTTTCGCCATGCATATCCATGAGCAAGTAAGCCCCATCTTGGTAGACTTTGTCTATAATGTATGGGCCTACATAGTTTGTCTCGAATTTCTCCCGTTTGGCACGATTGGAGATCATAGGTCTTTTTACCACTAGCATGAGTTCGCCTTGGCGGAATGTTCTCAGACTAGTTAATCTTTCGTATGAGCATGTCATCTTTGCTTTGTAAGCTTCCAAGTTTTGTTGCGCCATGAGATGAGTTTCATCGAGGGCATCGAGCTCCTCAAGCCGAAAATGAGCATTCTCTTCGTCTGTTAGCTCATAATGAACCGCCACTCGTAGAGAGGGTAGCTCTATCTCAAGAGGGAGTACCGCTTTTGTGCCGAATACCAACGCGAATGATGTTTTATTTGTGGCCGTTTTGAACGTGGTCCGATAAGCCCAGAGAGCTTCATGGAGTCTCTCGTGCCAGTCCTTTTTATTTTTGGACACCGTCTTCTTTTTGATTTTCATCAAGGTCTTGTTGAAAGCCTCGGCTAGACCGTTAGCTCGGGGATTATAGACCGAAGAGTATCTCCAATCTATTTCATACTGCTGAGCGAAGTGACCAATTTTATGGCTTTTGTAGGCTGGCCCGTTATCAGAGATAATATGTCGCGGAGTGCCGAACTGATAGATGACGTGTGTCTTGAAGAAATGGAGGATGTTCTCCGTCTTCACTTCTCTTAGCGGTATCACTTCTGCCCACTTGGAGAAGTAATCAATTATCACCAATATGAATCGATGTTCTTTGGATGACGCTGGTTCGATGGGCCCAATTATGTCGGTTCCCTATATTTTGAACGGCCAGCTAACCACTGTTGGGTATAGCGGGTTTGGATGCTGATGGATGAAGTCTCCATGAATTTGGCACGAGTGGCACTGCTTCGCGTATTCGAGGTAGTCCTGAATCATTGTAGGCCAATAGTAGCCCATTTTTTTTGATCTCCAGCTTCATCTTTGGCCCAGCTTGATGAGAACCGCAGAGTCCATCATGCGTTTCTTGAACGACTCTCATTGCTTCTTCCAGTCCCAGGCATCTCAGCCACAGAGAGTCGAACGATCTCTTATATAAAGTATCATTGACGAAGGTGAAAGAAAGAGCTTGTTTCATGAGCTGATGTCATGAGGATGCATCTTCAGGTGTTTGACGGAATTTGAAGTAATTTATAAAGACTTCTCTCCAATCCTTAGCCCTTTCTTGGTCCTCTATTTGTAGGGCTATTTGCTTGGTCGATTCCTTTTCTTCAGACGACTCCGGAGATATTTCTGCCGGTGTGAGAACCCGACGGCTTTGCACAACGATACTTACATCATCGAGATTTTCGTCAGCCAGTTCTTTAGCGAGTTTGGCTAATGCATCCGCTTTGCTATTTTTCACACGCGGTATGCTTTCTAGGGCGCAGGTGGGAATTTGAGTTAGTAACTGTTGCACTCTCTCGCCGTACATTACCAACTCTGGTTTGCACGTTTGATGGTCGCTGTTTACTTGACTAACGACCAGTTGGGAGTCTCCGTATATAAGGAGATTTTCGATTCCCATATCAACAGTGATCTCAAGACCTGCTATCAAAGCCTCATATTCTGCTTCGTTGTTTGTTCTTGGCTCCGTTAAGGAAAAGGAAAAATGTATTATCCTTCCTTGTGGAGTCACGAAGATGAGGCCTACCCCAGATTTGATTATGGGGGAGCTGTGCTTTCGCTTCTTCATGGAAGATGCCCCATCGAAGTAGAGTTCCCATCGGGTATCACTCCCTCCTCTCTCCTCGTCAATCATGTCAAACGTGTGCTCGTCTGGCAATTCGCAATTTAGGGGTGAATCAGCAGGTATCAGATGCTCAACGAGGAAGTCGGCGATGGCCTGGCCTTTCACCGCCTTGAGAGGTCGGTATGTTATCGAGAATTCCATTAAAAGTAGGTCCCATTTAGCGAGTCAACCTGTTAGTATGTCTCTTGACATCAAATATTTGAGAGAATCCACTTTTGATATGAGATGGACCTCATGCGCTAAAGCATAATGCCGAAGCTTTGTTATCGCGAAGATCAATCCCAGGCAGTGTTTTTCGATAGGGGAGTAGTTGTTTTCTGCCCCCAGTAGAACTCGACTCAAATAGTAGAGGGCTCTCTCTTTCCCTTGGTCATTCTCTGATGCCCATAACGCGCCTAACGAACCTTCGAGGGCTGTTGTGTACAGAATGAGGGGCTTTCCTTTGACTGGAGCGGTCAGTACTGGCGGGTTCTGCAGATATTGCTTGATTTCATCCAGTGCGCTTTGGCATTTGCGGTTCCAAACGAACGGGGTTCCCTTCTTCATCAGGTGACTTTAGGGACGGCATTTTCCGGAAAGGTTGGCTATGAACCGCCGGATATACGCGAGCTTTCCTTGGAGAGACCGCAGTTGCTTAAGAGTTCTTGGCGGAGGCATTTCCATAATCGCCCTGATCTTTAACGGGTCTATTTCGATGCCCCGGTGGCGTACGATGAACCCTAGAAATTTGCCTAAGGAGACTCCAAATGCGCATTTCAGAGGGTTCATCTTCAGGTTATACTTACAAAGACGTTGGAACACTGTTTTCAAATGCTCCCAGTGTTCCTCGTTCAATTTGCTTTTCACTACGAGGTCGTCAATATAACATTCGACGATCTCGTGTATGAGGTCATCAAAGATCTTTATCATGGCCCTCTGATAGGTAGCGCCGGCGTTCTTCAGACCAAAAGGCATCACTTTGCTGTAGAATTTGCCCAGAGGAGTCCGGAAAGCGGTATGCTTCCGGTTTTCGGGATGCATCTTTTTTTGATTGTGTCCCGATGATTCGTCCATGAAGGAGAAGACTTCGTGAGTGGATATGTTATCTATCATTAGCTCGGTAACCGGTACGGGAAAGTCATCCTTCGGACAGGCTTTGTCGAGGTCCCGAAAGTCCACGTAGATGCGCAGCGTCCCATTTTCTTCATCACTGGGACAATGTTGGCGATCCAGTCGGGGTATTGAACTTCTTGGATAAAGCCGGAGTCGATTAGCTTCTTGACTTCGGCATTGATACTCATTTCAAGTTCGAGCCGCATTCTTCTTGGTGCTTGTTTGACTGGCTTGACGTCCGGAGATATCGCCAATTTATGCACAACTATTTCTAGATCTAGCTCTGGCATCTCGGAGTAGTTCCATGCGAAGCAGTCTTTATACTGCATGAGGACATCTTTTAGCGTAGTCACCCGGTCTTTAGACAGCACCTTACTGATGAACGTGGGCCGTGGGTCGTTTGTCATCCCCGAGTCGATTTTTCTTAGGTTATCCGCAGTGGTGTGTATCCCATCTTCCAACTCTTTTGGCGCCAGTGGAAATTCTGAGATCAACTCATCTTCATCCTCATTTTCAAAGCACCAGGAGAGGTCACTTATATTCTCGTGCACTCCTTCTTTTGACAGCGTTATTACGTGACAGGTACGAGATCGTTTCTAAGACCGGCATTGATCTAGTTCTACTATCGCTATATACATTGCATCTGACATGTGCTTTTGTGGTGGGGCCACCCTCCAACTGTTGGATAGAGCGAGCCTGCCGAGTTGATATTGGTCTTCCACCCAGTTTTTGAAGGTGAAGCAGTCTTCAAGAGGATGTCCTATCGCTCGGTGATAGGAGCTATAATCCGGGTAATGAACTTTGTTTGCTTGATCAGGGTGCCGAGACTCCGGGAGTGTCATCATTTGATGTTTCATGACAAGGTCGAATATCTTCTTTGTCTTGTCTCGAGGAAAGGAATATTCCCGATCCATCTTCCTCATCAATGATGGATTTTGGCTGACCTTCTCTCGATTGCGTGGCCTTTTGGATCCATTTTGCCGCCGTCGAACGTTTTTTCCGTTCTTTAACTTGTTTTTGCCTTTGCGTCGGGCCTTTTTATTGTCCTGGGTATGCATGGCGGGCTGACGGTGGAGGGCATTGTCATCCTCCGTAGCCTGATGCAGGAGGCGCTGCGTCTTGGATTTCTCGTAAATGGTCATTTCGCGGATGTGGCCGTTCCGAACCCTTTGACTCGCTTCCCTCACTAGCTTTTCCATCTGTTCTTCAAACGACGGACTCGTTATTTTTATGGCAGGACATCGTTCTAGTTCAGCGTCAGCGTCTTTTAAGAGAGTATCCTCTTCTTCATCAAGGTCCTTTATAACATGGCAGCCATAAAATTTCTCCCGTTTCTTGGACTGGACATATTCAAGCCCAATCGTTTCCATTTTTCCGTTGGGCAATTTTTGCTGAGTTCCGGGGACGTTCCAGATCCTGTTGTAGAATTGGGCCTGTCGCGCGGTTTGCTTAAAGGGGACGTCTTGGCATCTCAATAACCTTTTTAATCCCTTCGTATAGTATCTGGGCAGATGGATGGGTTAGAGCCTGTCGAGCGCAAAATCGACACCATGCCAGACTTCTTTTTCGACTTTAGTCTCCGTGGATTGATAGAATATGATTGCCTTTTCACCTCTTCGCCTGAGAGGGATGTAGATTGTGTGCAGCTCTTGCACACTATATGTCTCAAGCACATCAATCTCTCTGTTGTGCTGCCACGGAACCATGGCAATTTGCAAATTCTGACCATCTCCAGAGAGGGCCTACATTGATGGACGGACCGAGAACACTTCGTTGACTTCGTCTTCCAAGTCACTGCCAAAGACCAGAATAGGGGTCGATGGTCCCGAGTTATGGCATTGGGACGGCCCCGAATAGACTATCTTTTCTTCCTCATCGGTATCGCTCCTGAAGACCGGAATAGTGGTGACAGCTTTTTGCTTATTCTCCGGTTTATGGCATCTTTCCGTTTCTTCAAAATTTGGTAGGAAATACTTCGCATCTTGGTATTTTCGAACTTCATTTACGGAGAATGGGTTTAGTTCCCCTGTTATGGTATACTCAAGACCATCCTTGAAATACTTCATACACTGATGCTGTGTAGAAGGGATGATGTTGTACTCGTGTAACCAAGGCCTGCCGAGCAAAGCGTTGTAGCAGGTCTTGGCATCAATGACATGAAATTTGATGTCAGTGACGAGCAGCCCGAAGCGTAACGTCAGTTTTACAGACCCGAGCGTCCGTGATGACTGGGAGTTGAACCTGGAGATGGTGATTTTATCCCGAGCGAGATGCTGAATGCTCATGCAGATTTCTTTTAACACCCTCACATTTAGAAGGTTGACAGAGGACCCGTTGTCAACTAAGATCTTCCCTATCTTGATGTCATGGCAGTGCCCGGTAACATACATAGGACGATTGTGCTCGCACGTTCTGAGGAGGAGATCTTCATCGTCGAAAGTGATGTCAGCTGTGTGCATTTCTTCCAGATCATCCTTCATCTTTTCTTCGACAAGGAAAGCTTGAAACTGCTCGGGCGCTTGTAATGCCCTGATCAGGGAATCTCTTGCCTCTTTAGATAAAAAAAGGGCATCCAAAACGCTCAGCTGTGAGGGTATCTTCCTCAGGTGTGCTAGGACATTGTAATCCACTTTGTTTTTCTTGGGCGGGTCCTTGGCTGCCAGCTCTTCGATGACTCGATCATCGAGGGCGATATCCTCAGGGACTTTTTCCTTCCCCTTATCCTTTTTGTTTGACCCCTTGACTGTGGGTCCGAGATTCTTTTCAGGTAACGTACGATTGCGCAGCTGAATACTCTCACAGTTATTCATCTCTTCCTCTTTCTCTGAGGTGGATTCTTTGAAGAAAGGGTCGAGGGCCGTTTCTTCATCGGAATTGCTTTCGAAGGTGAGAACTTGCGATCCCCTGGTATCAACCATGTGACAGTTGCCGGCAGTTCTTTTATACTCATCTGTCGTGCTTCTCTGCTCCCGACGAGTTTTGCGCTTCATCCGCTTGAAATGTTGTCGGTGAGCAACGTATCTTTGCTACCACTTTTTAAAGGCCATGCATTCTTCGGTAGGGTATGCAATCCTCTGATGGTATAAGCAGTAGTTAGGATGAACATCCGCTTCGTCAAGGTACGTATCCTCGGGAATATTTTCTTTGAAGGGTGGCAGCTTCATTCCCATCGACAGGGCTATAGCGAACCGTTTCCTTGTCTTAAGCCTACTTTTGTCTGCCGCGGGCGTGTTTCGACCTGGTTGGAGTGCTTTGCGACTCATCCCTACCCTGGTTTCTTCAACTTGGCGCCGATGCCTGGTCCTATCAAATATGGTCATTTCACGCTCTTGATCAGCTTTGCTCTTCTGACGGACTTCATTCAGCAACATGTCAATCATTTCGTCTGACGGTTCTAAGGATTTTGGCATCAACCTTGCCCCCAGCCTTTCTATACTATCTTCTGATGCCAAGTGAGCTTCTTCATCATTTATTGGTAAATGAGAGATCATGTGACAACCTGCCACATAATCCTTGGGCTCTTCTGACGAGTCTTCTCCCTCATCATTGTCATTATCTCCGCTCTCAAGGATATGGTTGAGAAACTCTTGAAGTGTGACCGGGGTTCGTGCCTTCTGGTTATATTCTTCCGGCGCGTCAATATGCTTTTGCAGGTCCGTGTATTTGTCGTCAGACTGCACTGGCTTTTTGGTATTCTTCTTCTTTTTCGAAGACTTCGATGGCTGGGCTTGGGTATTTTTCCCATCGCTACTAACTCTCAGTGTTGGGCGCGGTTTCAACATTGCCTCAATGATCTTTGGCTCCAGTGGGCTTTCCCATCTAATTGCCGGACATGCTTGAAGGTCTTTCAGCATTCTTTTAGTCTTGTTCGAAAGAACAACTTCCTATGGAGTTTCTTCTATAAATGAGCATGATGCCCCCGAAGTGTCCACCTTTTTAGGAGCATATGGTTGTGGCGGGTTCACCCTCCAGTTTTCAGACAGCGCGAATTTTCCTTGTTGGTACTAGTCCTCAATCCAGTTTTTGAAGATGAAGCTATCTTCGATTGGATGGCCCAATATTCGGTGGTAGGGGCAGTAATTGGGATTATTGACGTCACCGGGCTGCAGTGGGCGTTTCGGATATGGCAGGATGATGAGCCTGTTGCGCACCGCTAGTTCAAACAGTCTCTTCGTTTTATCCCGGGGAAACGAGTAAGGACGTATCATCTTCTCGTCGAGGAATCGCGGTTTTTTGCCTTGGCGAACAATCGGTTTCGGGTCACTCGGCTGTTGCTGAGCGTTGGCGTCGAAGGTTGCTTTCCCTTTGCCCTTTTAATTTCGGAGCTCCATTTTCGAGGAGGATGGTCTATGGCCCATCTGGTCCATTTGGGCCAGCATGTTGATCAAGGCCTGAAAAGTGGTCGGCTTGAAAACATCATTAACTGGGATACAGTTGCCTGTGGATCGAGGGTCCCTACGAACATGCCCATGGCGAGAGCTTCTTCTATGTGTTGTTCGCATCTCAACCGCAGGTTCCACCACCGAATTGCATATTAAACCCATGTCTCTCCTGGCTTCACCCTGGCAATGATCAATGCCATGATCGGGGTGCGTTCGCTGGCGCTTGCGAAACGCTGGGTGAATAGCAACTCCATTTCTGTAAACATTTTGATGGAGTCGTTCGGAAGCTCTGAGTACCATTCAAAAGCTGTCTCCGCTAAGCTACCAATGAACTGGCGAAATAGTAATTTTTCGTCACCTCCAGTATTGCTGCAGAGAGCCCTGAACCGAGCGACGTGCTGATGGGGGTTGCCTGTCCTCTTGTACACGTGAAATTTAGGGATCGTATATCCCGGCGGGTACTTAATTTGATCGTACCAGCCTGGATAGGGTCGTCCAGTTCTGACGATTTGTCCAGTTGCTTCACTTGTCTGATGAGCTCGTATTTGCTGAGCTATGTAGTCATCAAGCACAGCTTTCGAAATCGTTTCCTCCCTGGCTGCTGATAAAGCTGGAAGAGGATTTGATGTCTCCTCTCTGTCGTCTTTAATAATTATTGGGGGATCTCCGGCTGGAGGGTCCGGCTGGATTATCATCCCCACCATATCTTGGAACAGGAGCGCCATTTTTTTTATGTTAGCGGCTTGTTCCACGGCTTCTTTATCTTTCTTTTTGAGCATTCTTCGGAGGAACTCAGCGTCGGTTTCCTGTTTCTTGCGTTGATCCGACAATATTTCCAGACTTTCCTTCTGTCCAGTGAGTGCGGACATCTTTGTCAACATATCCTGGAGTTTCTGTTGTTGCTCTTGAGCCTTTGTTACGGACCACGTAAGTGGTCGATGACCCCCAGAAGCACGACTTTCCTCTTTTCCGGAAGCTATTTAGACGGTGTACACCACCATGACCCCAGACTTAGGGCGTTTAGGTTTAGTGCCCTTGAGATTTGTCGCAGACACGGGGATTTTCTTCGGCCTTCTCCTTTTATGGGCGGTCATAGTTGAGGGGGCTGTTGCAATAGGCACCCGTGCAGACGATACCTTCCGTAACATGGCGGCAGGGTGGTCCTCCTCTTACCGAACCTTCATTTTCTTCGGCTGGCGGGAGTAGTCTTTGTTGATTACAGAGTCTTGAACTCTTCGCCAGATCTTGTGGATTTTTGAGGACAGACGCTGAGGAGGCTGCTTCGGCTTCGCCTTTATAACATTTTCAGCAGGTGGAGGAGACCTCTTCAATATGGCAGTTGGAGAGTTCTTGCACACCCTCCTGAGCGGCTCAAAGTTGTTCCCAATTGGAACAGCAGCATCAATTTCCACCATTGGAGCTGGTGGAGTCAGTCCAGAGGGAGAGCTGCCCCCAGTTTTCCTCACTCGGCGCCAGTGGCGATGTCGAGCATGTCGTGTAACCGGGATCATCTCTGTTGTCGGGGTAGCTTCGTCATGCCCCCTGATCTGATGAGAAGTTGTTGTCGGTGTCAGCTTATTGAAGACAGACGTCCGCTGAGGGGGAATAGTCAATCTTGCGAAGGCCAACTTTTGGGCAGGGGAAGCACTTGTAATGACCTCACCCGAAGCAGGAATTGGGATGGACAGTCTTGCAAAGACCGACATCTTAGCAGGAGAAGCCCCTCTGATGACTTCGTTTACTGGAGCTGGAATGGCTATCCGCTTCGGGATAACTCCTTCGGGTATTGCAGACTTCTTCACGGGCCTGCTTGAGCTTTGGCCTAGTCTGTTAAAGACCGAGGCGTTGGACTTGGACGACCCGTTGAGAGGGGCCGTGGTAGTAGTAATCCGATCAAAGACCGACTTCCTTGGAGCTTCCTGTGATGACAATGGGGCATTGAAGCTCATTGGTGGGAGCATGGTCCCGAAGAACAATCCCGCGGTAGCCTGTGTCACCTGTCCCACCGGCATTGCGTAGATGGAGGCCGCTTGGGGCCCGTAAGTTACTCCTCCAGAAGGGGAAGAGCGGGAGTTGTTGTTGCAATTGGTGCAGTTAGAAGCTATTGATGCCATCTTCTCTTTTGCACGGAGCAAGACACCAAATCTTAGTACTTCGAATCCACAGGAAACCATAGCAGACCGCAATTTGTTCGTGAAACACGACACACGAAGTATGGAGTTGAAAGAAGAAAAGGTCTCACCGGGCGTGCCAGAATCTGTTCATCGCCGAAAGACGCGACCGGGACTTCTGGCCTGAATTTTGGGGGCAGATGCTATTTGGTTTTATCCGTCCACCTCTCCGAAGATACCAAGTTGATTTATGGCACTATGTATTGGAGGTTTGGACGGATGCGGCCGTTGTAGCAGATTTTGTCAGATTCCCCCTCGTTGTAAGGGGTTTTTTGATTGTGGGGACGCTCTTCCCTGCAGACGCCAGCCCCTGCAGTTAATTACGTCACCGCATCGTGGTAACCACTTTCTCCTGCTCCAGATGTTCACTTCGTGTCGTATGTGTTTGTTTTATTTTTGGTTGCCCGTGGATTGTATACGGAGACTAATTTATGTTATCGTCAGTAGGGTGGGGATTAGTACAAATCCGTATTTTCTTAGATTTGGGTTTGGTTGATTTAAGGATCGTTAAGCTCATTTGAGATTAAGATCAACTTAAATGTTTGTTAAGGATACGTTAGTCAAAGTTTTAGATTCAGATCTACTTAATAAGGCTTTAAGATCATTTAGATCCAACGAAAGAGCATTTGGGCTTTATCGTCTTAGCTTAGGGACTTTACGGTCCATTGGGTTTAAGGACATCATAGTCCCTGGAGTTTACGGACATCATAGTCCATAGAGTTTAGTTTAGGGATGTTGCGGTCCATTAGGTTTAAGGACATCATAGTCCATGTTTAAAAACATCATAGTCTATAGAGTTTAGTTTAAGCACGTTGCGGTCCATTGGGTTTAGGGACATCATAGTCCATGTTTAAAGACATCATAGTCTGTAGAGTTTAGTTTAGGGATATTACGGTCCATAGTTTAAGGACATCATAGTCCGTGGAATTTAGTTTTTAGGGACGTTGCTGAAAATGTTGAAGAATTACAATGACATGTATCAGAGGTGGGGAGAGATGTACCCTTGAACCAATGGATATTCATCAAAAGGTCGGTGGTCTTGTTTGGGACTAAGACCAGTTTGGAAAAATAAAGAGCACATGGGCTCGGTTGATTAGGAGTTTGGCCAACTTGGGCTCAGCCCACTGAGTCTTTGTCGTTTGCTTTTTAAATAAAGTGTCAGACACTTGGTAGGACACAGTCCTTTCTCTGTGAAAACAATGCTGAGCATTTATGTGGGTTCTGTCACTCACACTTTACTTTTTTTTGTTTTTTGGTGAGTGTTGAACACTTTTTATGCCGTTGGGCTCTGTATGATGAGTGTAGAGCACTCTATGCTAGTAGCGCCCATGTGAGGGGCACGTGAAGCGCTTGGCGCTGAGCGCCGACCGTTAAGTGCTAAGCACTTTTTATTTAGTGCCCACGTGAGTGGCATGTGGAGAGCTTGGCGCCAACTATTGAGTGCTAAGCACTCTTTGCTGAGTAGCGCTCACGTGAGGAGCACATAGAACGCTTGGCGCTGAGCGCCGACCATTAAATGCTAAGCACTTTTTATTGAGTAGCGCCCACATGATTGGCATGTGGGGCGCTTGACGCTGAGCGCCAACCATTGAGTGCTAAGCACTTTTTGCTTAGTAGCGCTCACGTGAGGAGCACGTGGGGCGCTGAGCGCTGAGTGCCAACTATTGAGTGCTAAGCACTCTTCATTGAGTAGCGCCTACGTGAGGAGTACATGGGGCGCTTGGCGCTGAGCGCCAACCATTAAGTGCTAAGCACTCTTTTATTAAGTAGCGCTTGGCGCTGGGTTTCTCTTTGTGTATTATGTTCCGTAAAGTTCAATTCTTTGTTCTTCCCCGGATTTTCGATCCCTAAAAACAAATTCATCCCCGTAAGAATTAAATTCTTATTTGTGGGAGACTTGTCTCATGGATCTCAGATCTGAGGAAAGAACTATATTCTTTTTATGAGGGTTATACCCTTGCAGATGAGATGTTCTGATCTCCTTTACCTTGAAGAAAATTCTTCTTCTTAAAGCATGCTCTTTTCTTTGAGATCGAAGTTTTTTTTTGGGGGGGGGGAGGTGGTTCTTCTGGACTTGAAGTCTTGGGTCCTTTATATAGGGGAGGCTGATTTGTTGATTCAGTTAAGGAAATCTTTCATTGAGAGATTTCTTAATTGATTTGGGGATTTTACCCACCGTTGGATCTTTGATCCAAGGGTTTCTGTTTTACAGAAGATATTTTTCTTGTTTTTAACAAGATTGGGAAAATATTTTCCCATACAGAACTTATTCTGTATCTTGGTGATTTTTAATCACCATTGGATCTTTGATCCAACAATGCTCTGATTTACAGAGCACAATTTTTCTTCTTTGGAAAGATTTGAGGAGTATTTTCTCAACAGAATTTAATTCTATAATTTGATAATTTATCATCTTTGTTGGATCTTTGATCCAATGGTGGAGAACATTTTAGTTCTAGCGCTGGCGCTCTCGTGCTTTGCACGTGAGGCACTACCTCATAGTCTTTGACTCTTGGCGCTGGCGCTTTTGGCGCGAGCGCTCTCTTAATTTGCACGTGAGGCGCTGTCTCAGAGTCTTTGACTCATGGCGTTGGCATTCTTGGCGTTAGCGCTCTCGTGCTTTGCATGTGAGGCGCTGCCTCAGTTCAAATTTCAAATTTTGAATAGAGCTTTGCTCTCTGATTGGGGGAAACACATCCCTCATCCCTACTACCCACGGACCTCCTCCGGCCAACGCAACCCACTTCGCCATCGCACCCCATCACCTCGTCGCTGGTGAACTCCCTGAAGCCGATCACCACCACCTGCCACTTTCCCAAGCCCTAGCCGAGCCCACACCTCCTCTTACCGCCGATGTACTCCTTACCGGCCACATCATCTGCACCCAACGCCTCTGAGCCACCTTGTTGTGCTTTACACCGAGCTTACATTGCTTGAGCTCCTCACCGTGACGCTGCCTCCGCTATCGCTGTTACCTCCACTGTTTTCAACACTGTCACTGCTATCGTCCCTGCAGCTCCATCTCCATTGCCGGGGCCAAGCCCGAATCCTAGCTGTGTGTAGCATTGTGTGTACCGTTGTTGTCGATCGCTGCCATCATCGTCTTCGCGACCGTCGGTCGTCGCAGGCAAGTGAATTTCGCTTGCTTTTACATGCTATATAGATATATTAGTTAAGTAGTTCTATTATGATTATATGCTTGAATCGAATACCGTAATCGAATCATTTGCCACTATGAGCACGCGTCATTGCTTTTAGTGAATCAATCCATTTAGTGGTTTTTAACCCGTGTTTGAAAACGCTCATAACTCATATGGTTCAAATCTCATGCTCGTCAAGTAAGAAATCGACTTTTCATTGATAACCGTTTACTTAAGCTAGTTTTCGAACATATCCTAGACTAAAACCTATTTTAAAATAGAGAAACTTAGGTTTAATGAACCCATGCAAGGATAATGAATATCCTGTAGAAATTTGTTTGCAAAATAGCGTCGTTGCACACATAAAATGGTACCCCGATTTCCGTCGTAAAATCTGGAATTTTTCATACATGCTAACCCGTAAAAATTTATAATAAATTATGTATAGATCAGATTGTAGTGTTTAAGGACTCATATAGAAGATGACGGAATAACCTACAGTAATATATTTTTGTCCACTGGATTCTAATAAGTCATGATAAAGAAAATCTGGGAGAATTGCGACTCTGGACTGCAGTCCAGAGCAGCACTGGCTGTCGATACTCGAATTGAGATGCTTTCACGTTTCTGTGTGAAAATGGTATTATACAGAACATTATACCATAGTGAAGATAAATCTGTTAACTAACTATTGGAAGTGATTTCATTCTTTTTTACCATCATTTACTATTTTAATCACATTTTAAACCAACAGTACATATGGCAGTCCCAAGCAGGGACAGAACGTATACCCTGATATTATATAATGTATAACTTCCAGTATACTATGGATATTATCAATCCTTCTGGTGCGTTAGAAACCTAACTGATAAAACTAAATATTATCCAACTGTAGCGTCGCCTAATTTTGATCTCAACAGGGTGAAAACTGTGTTACGAAATGGATTTTCAGTTCAGGAACTGAATTTCCAGCATAGAACACTTAAAATGAAACGATTGTAATTTGCGAACCAGAAACCCGATTGACTTGAAACTAATTTCGTTGAACTTCCTACGGATTTTTCTTATTACCGTTTTTTTTTTTTATCATTTTACTAAATTTTGAACGTATGATTTAATGCGATTTTTATAAGTTTATGAGACGCATAATGACTTGTATTGCATATAAATTGTTTAGTGGCATAATTCACAGTTTTACCCGACTGTAATACCCCTAGCGATAGTGCGCGTCATTATTAAGTTTCAGTGTACAATGCATTTTCGAGCATGAATGGTATCGGTTTAAGAGTGTCAAGTACGCCAGTGAAAAGTGAATGGTTCATCATAATGACAATACAGTGAATAGTGAATATTGCAGTGTTATTGATGTGTACTTGTACATAACTAGCCCATACTCATAGATAGTGAAACTTGAGGAAAATGTGGAAATCGAAGTGGAAAGGAAATTGTATTTAGCGAGGTCAGTGATTTAGGGGATGATCATTCGAACAACGACTCTTATATATTAGGTTTGGACCTAGCGGTCCGGCTGACAGGGTTATGTCCCGGGCAACAGTGGGTCGTAGTCTCGGGTACGTACAAGACCCTTGTTAAATATGACCACTCCTTTCCACAACTCGATTTCAAAAGTGACTTTGAGACCGATAGGGACACAGATCATACATAGCAGTGTTTAATGGCATATCGATTACCTGCATTTATCGTCTCCACCGTTATTACTTTATTTTCTTGCCTCTTTGTTATTATTATAATATTGCTATTGTGTCGCCCTAACGACCTGAGTATGCATGCTCAGTGGTAGAGGTGGATCCGTCTGACCTCGAGAAGACCGTGAAGATCCAGAACAGTGAACCAGTTATATTTCTCCATTGACATTCCTGGTTAGTTGCCCTCTTGTTTACTTCTGTTGAGCTCAGTTTTCTTTATATCCGATAGTTTTAGCGACTGCATTCTCTTTATCCGTGTTGTATTTTACCGATTACCATATAATGTTAGAAACCGAAATGTGACTATGGCAGGATTTTTCCTTGATCGTAGGAGCATGGCTGGCCTTGTCACCCCTGTATTCCGTATTTTGGGAAGCGGGGCGTGACAGGTTCTGGAGAAAGTGAATTGTATATGATACAATTCATTTATTTCTCATCTTCACCTTATCTCAAGTTTTAGAGCTCCTTAAATAAGGAAAATATACCAGTTACGTTCGTTGGATAATTTTCTTCCAATCTGGATGCTAGAGCTGAAAGTAAGGGTAAGAAGAAAACCAACTAACATACATCCAATATACACAAGGTAAGAAAGAGAGATATCCAAAAAGGGTCGAAATGGGCGGAAAGGAAAATGCAACTACTGTTATGACCTTGGGCAATGAAAGAGGCATTATTTGGAATACCCGATCACCCCTTATAACATTTTGATGTTTCATAATTTCTATGTGATTGTAATCGAAAACTGTTTTCCAATTAATTCTGACTTCTGAGCATATAGATACCGGATTAACATATCATATCTGTAAGTTGTTATAGATGCTGAGAAAGATTAGACTATTGGAAAGGTGATTTGATCCTCAATATCAGATATCGAAGCAATTGTTGCTATTGGAGAAATCATCTGGTTTTGCCTTTCGGCAAACTTTTGGTTTTGAATATTTGTTATTGTTCACCAACTTTTAAAAACTGATATATTCATCTTTTTATTTGATAAAATAGGATATAAATTTTCAAAAATCATGTTATGAACATTTTCCTTTATCATTTGATGATTGGGTAAGGTGCATTAAATAACAGGATATACATTATTAACCAAAATATACTTTTCAAATTACAACATACAAAGTATGAGTTAATGAACTCATAAGGATTATACAAAATAATGTATGTTCTACGGTGTCCACTTGGACGAAGGGTTGGTACTGATATTTTGTTCCGTTTTCCTATGAGTTCTTTAATTTTAGACAAGCATTCTTGTTGAAATGCAAAGTCCAAAAATTTGAGAAGTTCATAAGATATAGGAATAAAGTAGAGAACCAAACGTTGGAAGTATCAAGATTTTTCGAAGTGTTCGAAAATGTGGATATTTATGCTAGGTATTTCGTAGTTATATAATTGAGAATTTGATTCTCTCTCAGATAACTCATCCGTGGTTGCGCTCCTTGATGAGTAATGCTGTAAAGCCTTTTTCATTTAGGGGATGCACTGGAAATAGATGCATATCAATTGATATTGGTTTCACCTAAATCAGTGCCTCAAATTCTATATGTGATATAGAATGGGTTATCATCTTAAGATTGTTAAGATGTTGAATTGTCCGGCTTATACTTAAAACCAGAATCCGGATAATCTCAAGGCACGTTTTAGTAATGACAATTTATGGGTTATCTCGGTCATTAACGAGGGTTTAACATTCTATCATTTGCAAGGTCAAAAGTCGTTTCGTTCTCGATACGCCACCTTTTTAGAAAAGGAATTTCTTGCAAAAGAAATTAATAGGAGTATGGTAGAACTGGAAGTGATTCCAGAACCACAAACGGTTACTGAAGATTTAAGTAGAACCTGGAGATTCAATTGACCATAACAAACCTTAGCCTACTCCGCAGATTTGGTAAGTGACCTCAGCCACCTGAGAGATACTTCGGTTCCCTCGTAAATGGTGACAGGAAGGCTTGCATCATGTGATGAAAGACCCTACTATATCAGCAAGCCATTGGAAGTGGTAACTTCCGATTGATGGCTGGATATCGAGTTATCCAAGCTAGACTCCATGCACTGCAACAAAATATAGACTTTGTTGGGTGCTCCTGAAGGGATAAAACCCATCAAGAGTAAGAAGATCTTTCGAGATCAGTGCAAACGGAAAGGTACTAACCTAATAAGGCTAGACTTTAGTAAAAAGTTTTCATCAAATACCCGCTGTGCATTGTGATGAAACTATTACTCCAATGTCTGTGCTGAAGTCCATACAGATAAAACCTACCAATGTTGTCTCATGACTATGATATCTGGCTTGCGGATGACTATAACGTCTTTCTAAATTGGATTTAGAAATGTACGTGTATATGACTCTGCCAGAAGGTTATCTTAGTCAGTAGGAGTAGCGGTAAGCGTGCTACTTGCTTAAGTTTATTTTTAGACTAAAGCAGGCATATCAGAAAAGGATAATATATTTTGATGATACGGTCAAAGTGTTTGACTTCAACAAAATGAGAGATGAACCTGGTTTTTGTAAGAAGGTAATAGGGAATGTCGTAGGATTCCTCATATGGTATGTGGATGACATACTCGTGATAGGAAGTGGTGTTCCTATGCTACAAATCGGTAAAACAATGGTAATCACATGTGTTTCTCCATATAGGATATGCATATCAGTCCAATCCTAGAGAAATATAGGGTAGTAGTGAAGAAAATTTGATGTTTTTGGTATATGGTAATGGTAGTTGTTTCCCCCAATCAGAGCAAAACTCTGTTTAAAATTCAAATTTTGAAATGAAGCAACGCTTCAGAAGCAGCGCCAAGTGCGCTGCGCCCTAAGCAGCGCACCACTTGCAAAGCACGGGTGCTCTAGCGCTAGAACTAAAAGCTCCCCACCGTCAGATCAAAGATCCAATAATAATGATAAATCATTAATTATCAGAATTAAATTCTTTTGAGGAAAGATTCCTCAAAATCTTTCCAAACAACAAGATTGTGCTCTGTAAATCAGAACACCGTTGGATCAATGATCCAATGGTGATTAAAAATCACAAAAAATACAGAATAAATTCTGTATGGAAAAGATTTCCCAATTTTGTTAAAAATAAGAAAATTGCCTTCTGTAAATCAGAAGCCCTTGGATCAAAGATCCAACGATGGGGAAATCCCCAGATCAATTGGAGAAAAGATCTTCTTAACTGATTGAACAAATCAGCTTTCCCTATATAAAGGCCCCAAGACTTCAAGTCTAAGAGAGAGAGAAACATATAGAGGAACCCCCCATAAGCTTTGAGAAAAATCTTAGAAAGAAGAGCCAAACTCTCAATAGAAGAACAACTTTTCTTCAAGGTAAAAGAAAAGAGAGATGAAATCATCTCATATTAAAAAGAAGAATTCACTTCTTTCTTTAAAATCATAGATCTATAAGACCAAGGTCTTTCACAACAGAGATCAAAGTATCTCATTATAAAAATAAGGGGAAGAATTTAACCTTCTTCAGATCATAGATCTATAAGACACATTGTCTTTCAGAGATCATAGTATCTCATTATAAAAGGGGGAGAGAATAATTCAATTCTCTTAGGATCACAGATCCATAAAGGCAAAACCTTTCATCAATATAAGAAATTGAAGCATCTCCTATAAAATAAGAACTTTTGTTTTTATCACAAAGTTGATCAGTTAGCGCTTTGCGCTCATAAAATAGCGCTTTGTGTTCTTGGACTGGCGCACAGCGCCAAGCGCACCACGTGCCCCTCACGTGTGCACTACTTAGCAGAAGAACCTCAGCGCTCAAGACTAGCGCAAAGCGCTGCAAAGTCTTGGCGCTCTTAATTTTGTAGAGCCTTAGCGCTCCAAATTAGCGCACTGCGCTCATACACTGGCGCTCAGCACTAAGCGCACCACGTGCTCCCCACGTGCGTGCCACTGAATAAATAGCGCTTTGCGCTCATAAAATAGCGCTCTGTGCTCATAAACTGGCGCAATGCGCCCATCATCTGGCACTTACCGCCAAGCGCACCACGTACTTCTCATGTGGGCGCTACTCAGCAGAAGCACAATGCGCTCATAAACTAGCGCTCTGCGCTTTTTAACCAGCGCAAAGCGCCAAGCGGACCACGTGCCCCTCACGTGTGCGCTGATAGAATATAAATTGTTCTTTAATAAGCTCCAGAGCTATAATGAATGCTCAGCATGCAACAAAAAACAGAAATACTGTCAGAATCCAAATCAATGCTCAGTATTGTTAAAACGACCAAGCCCAAATAAACGCTCAACAGCCCAAAATAAATGTTAAACATTTTAACTTGATTGGACTTAGCCCAAGATTGGCCATAAGTCCTTAATTCAGATTAATTCAGCCCATATGCTCACAAATCTTTTGATCTTAGTCTCAAATTTGACTACAGATCTCTCAACCAAAATTGGTTCAAGGGTACATCTCTTTACTCCTCTGATATGTGTCGTTGTAATCCTTCAACGTCTTCAGAGAGGTGACGGGTCCTGACAACCAAACATTCCATGGACTGTGGGGTCCTTAAATTCATGGACTATGATGTCCTTAAACTTTATAGACTATGACGTCTTTAAACTATGGACTGTGGAGTCCTTAAACCCATGGACTATAATGTCCTTAACCTTGGACTGTGGGTCCTTAAGCCCATGGACTATGATGTCCTTAACCTTGGACCGTAATGTCCTTAAAGTAATCGACCGCAATATCCCTAAACTAAAAAATAGAGCCCAAATGCTCTCTTGTTGGATCTAAATGATCCCGTTGAGTTGATCTTAGTCTAAAATTAGACTAACGTATCCTCAACGAACATTTAAGTTGATCCTAGTCTCAAATGAGACTAACGTATCCTTAAACCCAACCCAAAACCCAAATCTAAGAAAATACGGATTTGGACTAATCCACGCCTTACGGGCGACAACATAAATTAGTCTCCGTATACAATCCACGGGCAACCAAAAACAAAACAAACACACACGACACGAAGTGACCATCTGGAGAAGGAGAAAGTGATTATCGCGATGCGGTAGCGTAATTAACTGCATGGGGCTTGCGCCTGCAGGGAAGAGTGTCCCCACAATCAAAACCCCCTCAAATGAGGGGGAATCTGACGAAGTCTGCTACATTGGCTGCATCCGTTTAAACCCTCGATATACGGTACCATAAATCAACTTGGCATCTTCGGAGAGGTGGACAGATAGCACCAATTAGCATCTGCCCCCAAATTCAGGCAAGACGGACCTACGCGGTATCGTCTCTGTGTTCGGCGGAGAACAGTAGCCTCCTGAAGGAGGTGGTTACCGATTCTAGCTTCCCATAGAAGACAGAGCATTTGTCGTGAGTTATTAGTTTACCCTCTTTTGAGGAGCAATATATTGGAAAGAGTTCCAAGTGGGATACTGAGATAATTATGGCGCTATATGCTGATTGTGAATTAGCAAAGGATACCGCATGAGAATTCACTGGATATAATTGTTCATATATGAACATGAACCCATCATCTGTCCAGGAAAATACTAAAGCAAATATCGCTTAATTCGGGAGATACTTGATCCCCGCGAAGTTGAGAATCAGAGAGAAATAGAGAGATGCGCTGTGCCGGGTCCACTCATTGAAGCTAGTTCTTGAACACAGTTTGCGAAACTGTTAGTACGGAAGTTGGGTACGAGATACCACAATAATTGGCCTTAAGTGCAAGTGGGAGATTGTTGGATATAGGTGCCCTCAAGGCAATTATTATAATTTAAGGAAGACCTATACGAGAGAACAATTTTACTCGAGATGATAGTATACTATCTGGTTTATATTTATCTTTCATGTGATGCGTTTTATTTACAATCACATATCGTTTAGACATGAGATAAAACCGTAGGATTTTTCTTGACTATCAGAACGGTGATGGAGATCATACTAGTAGGGCCAGGGTAGTTGATAAGCATATCCTTAAATGTCCCTAGTCATAGGAGTATCGAGATTGGGTATCGGTACTCCAGTTTAGACTAGTGTGTACGTTTCCTGAACCGGTTAGAGGACGATAGCTGATCCCATAGCTATTGGTTTTTGACACTGAGGATTGTATACAAGTGCTCATAGGATGATTTATACTGGATGGACTCACCGAGAACTCCTAGTTGGTAATATACCAATGTCAGGTAGCAGTTCTCTGGTGACATTAGTACAGGGTAGTCCCTATAAACCTGAGATCGCCATAGTGTCTCATGTGTGTTCCATCTATACTTAGACTTCTACCCTACCACGGATCAAAGGAGTTGTGCAAACAGATTTTTGTTGGGTATAGTCCCGAAGCACGTGGAGGCAATGAGCGGTCGAGTGGATTCGTCTCACCCGGTATAGGGAGTTGATGTCGTGCTATATAAGACATGACTACAACTACAAGTCGGTGGCCACCGCAGTGGAGATAAAGTGATAAGTGTTATCAGTTGTATCTCCGATTGGTTATGAGTCCTTTGTTACACGACTTATCGAGTTATTGGGGTCTGAAAGATTCCAAACTCTAGACCCGATATGTGATACTCGTAGACGAAGAGACCGGGCTATACAGTGACTGTCACTTATAGACTTTATAGGGTTCAGATGAGTTTGCTCATTGACCTGTTTTTATCTTGCTCATACCTGGGTAGCCATTACGTACAGCTAATGTCACTGACGTGCTTGTGGGTTATCCCGTTAGGGGATTGGATCTGAAAGTATTTCGGATTCGATCAGATATGATCTTACATAACCTACTGCCAGCATATTGACATGTCTTTAGAGTCACACAACGAAAGTACCAGCCAGGGCAAAATGTTGATGTGACGTGTGTATTAGATACATGCGGGAATTTGATTAAATGCATGATTTAATCGAATGTCTGAAAAATACTAGCCGGTTTAAAAGCTGGAATATTAAGACAAGTGTTGACTTAATGACCGTATTTTGATACGATTTCTAGTATCGTGTATTGGATACACACTCTCTCTTTTTATTATATTAGTATGCGATACTGAAATATTATTATTGCGTATACGATATATAATATGGAAATGTATTTGATACATGTTTACTTCTCTTTATAAATATGTATTTATTATATATTGTAAAGAGAAATGATTAGATGCGAATTAATAAAAATAAAAAAGATAAGAATTGAAAAGAAAAGAAAAGAAATGAAAAGAACAAATTAGAAGAGTAGATTTCTTCTTTGTTCTTCTCTCTTCTTTTCTTATTTTATTCATTCTTCTCTTCTTTTCTTCTCTTTTCTTTTTAAAGTTAATTCCAATTCTTATTTTTCATAAGAGTTTCATCTTCCTCTTCTTCCACCTCTCTTGAAAAATGGTGGAGTTTGGAAATGAGATTAGAATTCAAAAGAAAAGAGTGTTTTTCTTGATTACATCGCCTCACACATTCACCTAGCTAGTTTAATGTGTGTGAGATATGAAGATGAAGTTTTGGGCTTGGTGTTTTCACACGGATCATTTACGGTGAGGCGGTCGGCGTCCAAGCGCTTCCGGAAGCTCGCAAGGTCTAGTTAGAGTTCAAGTTCTCTATTGGAGCATATGAAGATTATATAAAGGTTGTAGCACCCCTCTTTTGCTCTTTTTTTTAATGATTTGTTGCAATTACCAAGTAAATGAATGATCTTGTTTTTTTTTTGTTAGGTCTTGTAAAATATTGATTTTACATTCCACCGCTGTCCGCAAACGTTGCAACCCTACTATCACAAACAGTTGCAAATAAAGACGAGCGGGCAGTTTGTACTCATTACCAAGTAGATTTTACTTGTACCACTTCAGGTGGAACTACCCACTTAAAAAGACATTTAATCGAACACGAAAAAGCAAATTCTCGGCAGACGACCTTAAGTATGATATTTAACTTTTTAACTGCTTTTTCTTATTCACAAGATAGTAATAGAAGAGAACTTGCAAGATATGTCATGCATGCTGAACAACAATTTGGTTTTCTAGAAAACGAAAAATTTGATAGATTGGTAAAAAATGCATATAATCCAGCATTTTAATGAGTACCCAGAACAACACTTAGAAGTGATGTTTTAAAATTTTTCTTGATGGTAAAAGCAATTTGATTGATAATTTTGCAAATCTTAAAAATAAAATTGCATTAACTTTTGATGTTTGGACTATAAAATGGGGCATGAGTTATATTTGTGTTACTACACATTTCATTGATAATGATTGGTTTTTACATAAAAGAATTATTGGATTTTCAAAAACGGAGCATCCATATAGTGGAAATAATATAAGTAATTGTATTTTGACTACTGTACGTGAATATAATATTCAAAATAAAATATTTTCAGTTGGTTTTGATAATGCTATTAATAATAATTCCGCTATAGCAATTTTAAAAAATAATTTAAATCATGTTTTCAATGGAGAATTATTTCACCAAAGATATGCAGGTCATGTTTTAAATTTAATTATGCATGATGGTCTTAGTATAATTGATCCTCGTTTAGCGAAATTTAAAGATACAATGATTTTTATTGGAAGCTCTGGACCCCGAAAATAAATTTTTAAGCAAATTTGTACCTAGTTAAATTTATAATTTAGATCTTTCAAATTCAATATTCCAATTAGGTGGAATTCCAATTATGAAATGTTGAAATGCGTTTTAAAATATCGGGAGCCTATTACATTAATTTACGAGGAACAAATGTCCAATATTAATTTATAGGAATATGATTGGTTTGTTTGTGAATATATTGTGAGATTTTTAGAAATATTTTACAATACAACTAAATGTTTATCTGATATTTATTATTCTACTACATGTTTAGCAATAGAACAAGTATTTTATGTTAGTTAGATTATTAATAAGCATGTAATTGATTCTGAAAGTGCATTTGCTGGAATGTTACATGGCATGGTTAAGCAATTGAATAAATATTGACGAAAAGTTCCTGCATTGTTTTGTTTAGCTTCTGTTTTTATCTTAGACTTAAAAAAGATAATTTATTTTTTTATTAGATGGATACTATGAAAACTTGTCACGACCCAATTTAGAAACGTGACCGGCACTTAGACCACATGACGTCAACAGGCGTAACACAATTTAAGTAAACCGAAAACACAGAAATCTAAACCATAAAAAAAGAAGTAAGTGATAAAAATATTGTTAAAAACATTTGGAAATCTCAAATAAAAATCTTAAGCTTAAGTTTATTTTCTTAAAAAATTTGGCAGCACCTCCTTTGTAAAACTAGCCCCGAAACGAGTAAAAATACAGGATATAAGTAAAGTATTCCCAAACGAGAGCAAATCACACCCAAAGGCGGAAAACAATCACCACAAGTATATATACGACGCCGTAGCAAAGAAATAAACAATAAAATGAAAACAACATAAAAGAGATAAAGCAACATAAGAAAGGCCGGCTCGCACGAGCACGACACCCAGAGTCACATAATATACAATATCGATCCTCACAAACTCGTCTCTAAGTCAATACATGGAAGTAGTAGATGGAGAGTACTAGATACGATGATACAATAGATGTAATCGGATAACCGCAAACCCACCTACAACAAAAAGGTCTCACAGCCAACCGTAGCGGTATCTGCAGAAATAGATACAATAAGAAGCCCTGCCGAGACTACTCTGAGGGTCAAGCCTGCAAAACACTGTGGCACAACGGGGGGGGAGTTGCCAATTCATGAATAGTAAGTAACATCATACAGATAATCGCAGGTATGCACGAACATCGATAATCTAAATCATGCAATCTGATAGCATAAGTATGGCAATATGGATATGCAACAATCATGATCAAGGTACGCCATCAAGGTACTACAACTACATGAAACAATGCATATCTAATAAATCCTGAGTGTGGGATAAAACATAACATCATCAATGAATCATCATCGTGGAAAAACTCGGTGTCCCTCAACGACACCCCAAATCCCAATCCCTAAGGCGCCGTCACTCTGATCGGCCCTCATATCCGTAAATTTCATGGAACCTGAGTGCCCAACATCGACACTCGAAACAACATGAAAACCCATGTCCAGCATCGACACGTAAATCCACATAACTCGGGTTCCATCAGTCTGGATCGGACCACGGGCTCCGTCGGCCCGGATCAATCAATATCCATCTCACGACTTCGGTCGGTATCCTACGGAAAACCGCCGTGTCTAAACTATCACCGGTATTTAGTGGTCCCTCTGCTAGGCTCATCGTCTACTGCACAACATACCTTTCTTGCCCCGGGGTACCATACCGGGTCCACCATGAACCCGCAAATGGATCATCCATCTCTTCGAATCGGGTTTCTAAAAATAATCTCAGAACCGAGAAAACTCATGGTGGACGCATCGAAATATCATATCAAGAGAAACCAGGTTTTCAAAACAATGCATACTTTCTTGAAATATAACCACGGTTCTCAAATCCATAAATCATATGAAATCAGTATCTCAATGCGTAAATCGATGAAATACGATGTATGCAACATTGAACAGTAATATGAGCATATCAAGGGAAAACCGCTCTTTTAAATGAATCAAGTTTTTAAGAATAACATGCGGTTCCCACATTCCCCAAAGTCAAATGCAACATCATATAAAGGTGTAAATGTAGCTATAGCAATGTATGTGTGTATGCATGTAGATATGTATGCATGATGCATTTCATATGCGCAATAGAACAAGAATCAATATCTAACTATTGATAATAATGAAAGCAGAACAATACATATTCTCTTAGTAAGGTGGTACAAGAACAACAGCCTCAATGTCAATAACGAATACAGTACCACATATATGTATATGTTGTGCATGTCGTGGTAATTACCAACGGTGTGTGTGTGGCATACAATTAGTGCTCATGCAACATGAACCGTCAGTAATGGTGCAGTGTCCAATAGGTACTAAGTCAAGGTACAACAAGTAATGGTATGCAATGATGCTTATGCGCAATCAACTCATATGCATATAACATATGGCTATAACATCATATCTAGCTCTCGACGCTTAACGCCATACATGCGATTCCCCAATAGATGTTAAATCTATTCACCGATGATCTCGAGTTAGGTAAATCCAACTACCTGCTTTCCCTTCCTTGTAGCGTCCGAAGTCCCCGCAATCGATCCTAAAATCACACAAAACATAACAAGTATAACTTAGAAACCATCCAATAATACATACAAACTATGTTTAGATCAACACATAGACTCATACAACTCTCAAGTGTTAGCTTAGTGGCTAACGTGTGTAGCGACATCCTAAATCAAACCTAACTGCAGCAAGCTACACAACGAACGTGAACCGTGTTGGATACCGTAATGCGCGTTGCCAAAACACTAGAAATTAGCAAAGTGGTCCCAGATTTTGCCTACAGTCAATATATAAAAATCAAGCAGTACCAAACACCTAGGATAACATACAGACAGCTACCCTCAAAACCCCAACTCCCCAAGCTCCCAAAAATCCGGCGATGCCGGAATTTCTCCTCATCTCGCCGGGTCAACTAGGTCGGGTCGGGTCCAGGTTTCAGGTGAACACTCAGGGCTTCTAACACAACACTACTACATTACTAGATTTTACAGTAACCTATTATAGTGATAGAAGATCACAGAGACATTAATTTATCACTAAAAATACGATATTGCACAAAAACTATAATTTTAGTGTTCTAAACAGCAACTAACAAACAACACAACATCTTAAAGGCCTAATTAACAGTTAGAGATCGCTACCTTACCAAACTTGCTCAAAAACCCTAGTTTTCCATGCTCCAAGTCATCTCTAGCGGTTTAACTATATTTTGTGAGGGTTTTAATAAAGTTTAGTGAGGATTTGTCTTGGTTTAGTGATGGAATGGTTAGGGTTTCAGTTTGGGGAAGAGAATGAGAAGGAGAAGGAGAAATGAGAGTGTATGAGTGTTGAGGGAAAATGAGAGTGTGAGAGTGGTGAAGGAAAAATGAGGATGTGAGGTTAGAAGATGAGCGATGCCCATTCTCTCTTCTCATTAAATGCTCCCATGCTTGCCACATGCCTCATCATTCTCTATTGTCAACTCCCTCTTTCCCTCTCCCTCTCAAGTCAACCCTTAATCAAAGAATAATGAAATGGGTTGACAAGGCTAAAAATTGGTTTAGGGTGTCATGGCTACTTAAGCATGGTTAACACCTCCAAAATCCCCAAGTTAACATGCACAAGTGTGTGCAAACCAAAACAAATAATAATAAAATATGAATTAATTTTTATAAAATATGTGAAAACTATTTTGGTTAACCTTTTACTAAAAACCCGAATTATTGCTTAATTAACACTAATCGCATTCTAAGGTGTTACAATCTTCCCCCTTAAAGAAATTCGGTCCCCGAATTTAAAATCTTACTATGCGTAACTTCAAAGAGATGAGGGAATTTCTTCCGCATCTTGCTCTCGGCTTCCCAAATGATCTCTTCACTCTTCGGGCCACGGCAAAGAACCTTCACAGATGGTAAGACCTTTGACCGAAGTTTCTTCACCTACCGATCCAATATAACTACCGATTGCTCGGTGAACGAAAAATCGTGCTCTAGCTGAACGATCTGGTACTGGATCATGTGAGAAGAGTCATGAAGGTACTTGCGAAGCATCGATACATAGAATACGGGGTGAACATCCGGAAAACTGGGCGGAAGTGCCAAACGATAGGCAATGACACTAACTCGCTCAAAGATCTCAAAAGGACCTGCAAATCTAGGACTAACCTTCCCTTTCTTCCCAAATCTCATCACGCCCTTTATTGGAGAAATCCGTAGGAATACATGATCCTCCACTGCGAACTCGAGCCTACGACGATGACGGTTGGCATAAGACTTCTGTCTGCACTGGGCTGCTCTCATCCTATCCTGAATCAACTGGATCTTCTCCGTAGTCTCTTGAACTAGCTGGGGTCCCAATATCCTGCTCTCACTGAGTTCGGTCCAACAGACTGGCGATCGACACTTTCTACCATACAAAGCCTCAAAAGGTGCCATCTGAATCGTCTCCTGATAACTGTTATTGTAGAAGAACTCTATCAACGGCAAGTGACTATCTCAACTGCTACCAAAATCAAGCACGCATGCACGAAGCATATCCTTAAGAGTTTGTATAGTCCGCTCCGACTGACCATCGATCTGCGGATGGAAAGCGGTGCTAAAAGTCAATTGGGTACCCAAAGCTTCCTGAAACATCTGCCAAATACAGCTAGTGAACTAGGCGCCCTTGTCGGATACGATGCATGTGGGAACGCCGTGCAAACACATAATCTCATCAATGTACAACTGAGCATACTGAGCATAACCGAAAGTGGTCTTCACTGGAAAGAAGTGAGTCGCTTTCGTCAACCGGTCAACAATCACCCAAATGGAGGCATACTCTTGAATGGACCTGGGTAGACCCACAACGAAATCCATGGAGATCTGTTCCTATTTCTACTCCAGAACGGGTAAAGGCTGCAACTCTCCTGCCAGTCTCAGATGCTCATCCTTGAATTGCTGACAAGTCAGGCACCTCGAAACAAAATCCGAAACATCACTCTTCATCCTTGCCCACCAGTAGATATCTCTCAAGTTATGATACATCTTGGTGGAACCAGGGTGAAAACTATAAGCTGACTGATGTGCTTGCTCTAGGATCTCGCATCTCAACCCACCAGTATCAGGTACACACAAACGAGTCACAAAACGTAGCACACCCTGTCATCAATCAAGAACTCCGAATCTCTACTCTGCCGAACATGCTCAAGAATCTCAAACAAACGGGCATCGTCGGGCTATGCCTCACGAATAAGATCAAGTAGAAGTGGACGTGCGCGTACGTGAGCAAGTTGTCCCCCAGTGGAAGTGAACTCAAACTGTACTCTACTGTCGCACAAGATTTTCCAATCTGCAGAAAACTATCTCTGAACTGTGCTCAACTGGGACAAGCTACCGCCGGGCCTACGACTCAAAGCATCAGCTACCACATTCGCCTTGCCCGGGTGATAAAGGATCTCACAATCATAATCCTTCACGAGCTCTATCCAATGGCGTTGTCTCAAATTCAGATCCCGCTACTGGAAGATGTACTTTAAGCTATGGTGGTCTATGAAAATCTGATACGACTCTCCGTACAAATAGTGTCTCCAAATCTTAAGCGCAAAGACCACCGCGGCCATCTCAAGATCATGAGTTGGATAATTCTGCTCATGCTTCTTCAACTGCTGGTAAGCATAAGTCTATCATGCTGCATCAATACACAACCGAACCCCACTCGAGAAGCATCACAGAAAAAGACAAAGCCACCCGATCTAGAAGGCAAAGATAAAACTGGTGCAGTCGTCAACCGAGTCTTCAACTGCTGAAAACTCAGCTCGCATGCCTCAGTCCAAAGAAAAGGAACCCCCTTCCTGGTTAGTCCGGTCAGCGGTGCAGCGATACTCGAGAAGTCCAGCACGAAATGGCGGTAATAACCGGCTAAGCCCAAAAAGCTGCGGACATCTGTCACTGATACAGGTCTGGGCCAAAGCTGTACGACATCGATATTCCTCGGGTCCATACGAATACCGTCTCCCATAACCACATGACCCAGGAAGTCAACACTATCAAGCCAGAAGACACACTTCAAGAATTTAGCAAATAGCTGGTGCTCTCTCAATGTCTGCAAAGCAATCCTCAAGTGCTGCCCATACTCCTTTCGACTCTTGGAATAAACCAGAATGTCATCAATAAACACAATAATGAACTGGTCGAGGAACGGCCTGAAAATCCGGTTCATCAAATCCATGAATGCTGCTGCGGCATCGGTGAGTCCGAACGACATCACCAAAAACTCATAATGCCCGTAGCGCGTATGAAAAGCAGTCTTCGGAATGTCATCATTCCGAACCCGCAACTGATGATAACCCGATCTTAAATCAATCTTAGAAAAATGTCCCGTACCCTGGAGCTGGTCAAACAAATAGTCAATGTGGCGTAATGGATACCTATTCCATACCATAACGCAGTTCAATTGACGATAATCAATGCACAACCTCAAACTGCCGTCTTTCTTCTTGACGAACAGAATAGAGCTCCTCAAGGAGAAACACTCGGACGCACAAGTCCCCTATCCAGCAACTCTTGCAGCTGATCCTTAAGCTCCGCCGGGGCCATTCGGTAAGGCGGTATAGAAATAGGCCCCGTGCCGTGGATCAAATCAATGCAAAACTCAATCTCACGGTCTGGCGGCAATCCAGGTAACTCATCGGGAAAAACGTCGGTAAATTCTCTCACAATAGGAACCCGGTCCAACAAATCTACCATGGCTCCGGTATCATGAATGAAAGCTAAGAATCCCCGACATCCTTTCCTCAAGAGCCGACTAGCGCAAAGGGCAAATATCAAATTGTGAAGGGCGGCACCACGGTCCCTCTGCACAACAAGAACCGACTCGCCCGGAAAACAAAACCTGATTATCTTCTCATGGCAGTCCACAAATGCATAGCAAGTAGCTAACCAGTCCATGCCCAGGAGAACGTTGAAGTCTAACATCTCAAGAAGGATCAAGTCGACGGACGAATCTCTATCTCCAATACGAACGGCACACGACCGAAACACATGTCGCGCAACAAAAGACTCGCCAACAGGAGTAGTCACGACAAGCGACTGATCTAGCAAACACGACTCTCGGCCCTACCTCGGCACGAAGTATATAGAAACATATGAATGCATAGATCCCGGATCAAACAAAACGCGTGCATCGAAGGAACATACTGAAAGAGTACCTGAAACCACTGCATTGGATGCCTGTGCATCCTGATGAGTCAAAGCAAATACTCGAGCCTGCCCTCTACTGGCGACTGACTGTCCTCCGCCTCTGCCACCCCATCCTCTCTGAATAAAACCTCCGCGACCATAACCTCTCTGAGCATAAGTCTGACCGGAGCAACTGTTAGTTATATGTATGCCGTAGAGGCCATTACTATACATGTGATGTATATTGTAGTGGATGCTTGGACATATATAGGGAGGACTTTCTTGCTCGACATGATAGTATGCTATCTGGTTACTCTTTACCTTAACGTGTACACTGATTGTCTCTCTGTTACATTTTGGTAAAGCCTTTAGGATGAGTACTTGACTACCTGGACTATGATGCGGATCATACTAGTGGGGACATGGTAGTCCATAAGTACATCCTTCAAGGTCCCTAGTCGTGGGTGTATCAAGACGGGGTATCGATATACCAGAGTAGACTAGCGTATACCTTCTCGACCCATGTAGATGGGTGATGGATGATCCCATATTCATTGGTGTTTGACATCAGAGATGATATACGGGTGCTCAGTAGAGACTGGGTATACTGGACGGACTCGCCGAGAACTCCCAGATGGTATTATACCTTACGTCAGATGGCAGTTCTCTGGTGACACTGGTACAGGTTAGTCTGTAGACCCGAGATCGTCATAGAGTCTTGTGTGATTCCCACTGTGCTTTGATTTCCACCTTACCACATCCAAGTGGGCGTGCAAAACGGTGGTTTTGGGTACAGTCCCGAGTCACATGGAGGCAATGAGCGATAGAAGGGGTTTCGTCTCTCCTGGTATTGGGGGTTGATGTTGCGCTATGCTCGATTGGCTATAACAGGGAAGTCCCTGGTCAGGGATGGTTTAGAGATTTACTGGTAAGTGTTACCAGTAGTTTCTCAATTTGTTATGAGCCTCGCATCGGCATGACTTATCGGTTATTGAGGTCTGACGTTTACCACCCCTAGACTTGATATGCGACATATCAGACGAGGAGACCGGACTGTACGGTAGTGTCACTGTCAGGCTTTTTGCAGGAGTTGGAGCGGGCTTGCTTGCTGATCTTCTGATCGCTCAATACCCGGGTAGCCGTTACGTTCAGTTAGTACCGCTGACGGCTTGTGGGTGCTTGATATGATCATCACCTACTGCCGGCGTATTGACGAGTCTTTAGAGTCCTACATAGAGGTTTTACTGGCTCAGGCAAAACGAAATAGGAGCGCATATGTTGTTAGGTCCACGTTACCTCTCCCGGTACTTTCGGGGTTGCGGAAACGGTAAATCAAAATTTTTTTCTAAACTTTGTAACATGGACCGTAAAAGCCGGATCTTTGCTAAACTAAACTAGCATACTTGCAAAGAAGAATTAACTACTCGGCAAAGTGGTTATACCTCAACTTGAACTCCTTCACTTCTTGTTGTTGTTCTTCTTTGATGTTCTTCTCTTCTTGTTCTTCTTCTCATCGCTTGCTCAATGGTTGATCCGGACTTCGGTCACCTCCACGGCCTCCTTGAGTCGAAGACGATCCACCCGAGAGATGTACACCGAGCTCCACCTCAGGCCGAGGTAACTAGGGCAAGGAGATGGCTAATCTAGAAGCCCTAGGTTGTGTAGAGAGGATGTATGGATGTGTTTGTCAAGTAGAATCCTTTTTCTCTCAACACATGAGATCAAAAGAGAAATCAAGAGGAGGAAGAAGAAGGAGATTTTCTAGCAACCATGGAGCTTCTCATTTCAAGAGAGAGAATGAGAATAAGCAAATGAAAAACTTAACCAAGAGAAAAGCTAACCATGGTTGCAATAATGCACAAACATTATCATTACAAATCCAATCAAGATAAAGGTGATGGCTACAAATGACATGACCATTATCATAACTAAATAAAAAGAAAACCAAAGAATACTTTAGATCTTCTAAGAAGATCCAAGTCAACTTTGGTCAAATGGTCAACAAAGTCAAGATGGTCAAATGGTCAATGTAATTAGCCATAACAAAATTATCAAAGAAAGGATTAGTAAATAATGTCCCCGGCTCATTATGGTTTTGACCAAACGAACTGTCGAAACCCTAATGAGTCCGCCTCAAAATGGTTTTGACCGAATCAACTGTCAAAACCCTAATGAGCCTGCCACATACTGGTTTTGGCCGAACCAACTGCCAAAACCCTAATGAGGCACCTCCTCCTTCATCGCTCCAGAAAACTGTGCATACACACCTGCATCCGTATTCCGTAGAATGCGGATGCGCAGAAGACAAAACAAATCCATCCGTGCAATACTAGGATCTGGCTTAAACCAAAGCCCACCAGTACTGCCTGCCCGAACATCATACGCACACAAGTGTACGTAAGTGATCGCAGCCCTGCCGTAAAACCATACGGCCTCTACACGTTTCGCTCAGTGCAGGGAAACTTTCTGTGTGGGACTCTAAAGACTCGACACTACGCTGGCAGTGGGTTTAACCACAGACCGCAAGCGGCACTAGCTGTACGTAACGGTCCCCAGGTAGATGTCGATAAGAAGGCCGATGAGGTAAACCCATCCGAACTCCTACTGAGTCTGTATGTGACATTCTCCGTACAGTCCGGTCTGTTCGTCTGATACATCGCATGTCAGGCCTAGGGGGCGGCAAGCGTCAGACCCCTATTAGCGGTACAAGTCGTGTCGGAGTGAAGCCCAGAACACCCTGAGATAGCACTGGAACCTACCAGTATATCTCGCTTGCCCTGGCCAGGGACTACTTGTGTAATGGCTCTCCTAGACACAGCGCGATGTCAATCCCCAATACCGGGAGAGACGAATCCTGTCTAACCGTCACTGCCTCCAAGTGTTTCGGGACTGCTCCCAACTACTACCTGTTTGCACGACTCAGAAGAGCCGTGGTAGGGTAGTAATCAAAGAACAGTGGGAACACACTCGAGGCGGAGTGACAGTGTCAAGTCAGCGGACTAAGCTGTACTCATGTCACCTGGGAACTGATAACTGACGATAGGTATAATACCAACCATCAGTTCCCGATGAGTCCTGTCCAGTGTACTCGTAACCTAACGAGCACCCGCATACTATCTCAAGTACGACGTACCGACGGCTGTGGGACAGACCGTCTCCCGTGCTGGGATGAGAAGCGCATACGCTAGTCTACTCCGGAGTTTCGATGCCCTATCTCGATACTCCCACGACTAGGGACGTGTATAAGGATGTGCTTGTAGATCACCCAGCCCCCACGAGTGTGATCGCCATCACAACGCCGGTAATCAAGCAAAGATCCAAAGGGCTCTACTAATGCGTATAGGTGATATAATAAATAAACACACAAGTACACATTAAAGCAGAGACAAACCAAGTAGCATACTACTATATTGAGCAAGATTGTCTGTACAACTGTGAATATCCCAAGCTTCCATTAAGTAATATACATACTAGTATGATACAGTAATGGCCTCTAGGGCATATACACCAACAATCTCCCACTTGCACTTAGGCCATGTACTGGCGTATCGAAGACCTATCATCTCGATCAGCCGCTCGAACTGAGTCTGGGGTAAAGCCTTTGTGAATGGGTCCGCAGTGTTGTCCTTTGTGTCCACTCTCCGCACCTCGATCTCCTGGCGATCAATGATCTCCCTGATTAGGTGATACCGCCTTAAGATGTGCCTGGATTTCTGATGGGACCTTGGTTCCTTCGCTAAAGCTATAGCCCCATTGTTATCGCAATACAAAGGTATTGGGTCAACAATGGACGGAACCACCTGAAGTTCACTAATGAACTTCTTAATCCAGACCGCCTCTTTTGCGGCATCGCTTGCAGCAATGTATTCAGCCTCCATCGTCGAGTCTGCGATGGTATCCTGCTTGGAACTCCTCCAACATACCGCCCCTCCGTTGAGGGTAAACACAAAACCCGAGACAGACTTGCTGTCATCTTTGTCACTCTGGAAGCTTGAATCGGTAAAGGACTCGACCCTGAGGTCTCCATTACCGTAAACCAGGAACATCTCCTTAGTCCTTCTTAGGTACTTGAGAATGTTCTTCACTGCTGTCCAGTGGTCCTCCCCTGGGTCTGACTGATACCGGCTTACCGTGCTCAATGCGTAAGCTACATCTGGTCTTGTACATAGCATCGCATACATTATAGATCCTACCGCCGAAGCGTAGGGTATAGTGCTCATGCGAACCCTCTCCTCGTCAGTCTTAGGAGACATCTTCTTGGAGAGGGTAATTCCGTGCAATGCGGGTATGTTACCGCGCTTGGAATCCTCCATACTAAATCTCTTTAGTACGGTCTCTATATACCTGGACTGCGAAAGTCCCAATAGTCTCTTAGATCTATCTCTATAGATCTTGATCCCCAGAATGTACGAGGCATCACCCAGGTCCTTCATGGAGAACCTTTGTGACAAAAACAGCTTGACCGATTGTAGCATAGGAATGTCATTTCCTATCAAAAGAATGTCGTCCACGTACAAGACTAGGAATACGACAGTTCGTCCTACAATCTTCTTATATACACAGGGTTCATCTTCGTTCTTGATGAAATCAAATTCCTTGATTGCCTCATCAAAACAGATGTTCCAGCTCCGCGATGCCTGCTTTAATCCATAAATGGATTTAAGCAACTTGCACACCTTTCCGCTGCTCCCACTGTCTACGAAACCTTCTGGTTGATCCATGTAAACGCACTCTTCCAAACAACCGTTTAGGAAAGCCGTTTTAACATCCATCTGCCAGATCTCATAGTCATGGAAGGCAGCAGTGGCAAGTAGGATCCGAATGGATTTGAGCATAGCCACCGGAGAAAAAGTTTCGTCATAGTCCAAACCAGGTCTTTGACGGAAACCTTTTGCAACGAGTCTAGCTTTATAGGTTTCCACCTGCCCATCTACACCAAGTTTCCTTTTGTAGATCCATTTGCATCCAACGGGTTTTACCCCAGGTGGAGCAATATCCAAGGTCCACACTTTATTGGCGTACATGGACTCCATTTCGGATTGCATTGCTTCCTGCCACTTATCAGAGTCCCTACTGATAATGGCCTGCCTGAAACTGGTAGGGTCATCTTCTTCTAAGATGCAATCCTCTCGATCCCCGTCTATGAGAAAACCGTAGTATCTTTCGGGCGGATGAGAAATCCTACCAGATCTGCGGAGTGGCTGAGGTTCGTCTGGGGTTATAGAATCTAGCGGTTCCTCCAAATTTTCAGTTACATTTTGTGGTCGCTGAATTTCTTCCAGTTCTACCGAACTCCCACTAGTTTCTTTTGCAAGAAACTCCCTTTCTAAGAAGGTGGCGTGGCGAGATACAAACACCTTCTGTTCCTCAGTGTGGTAGAACAGATATCCTAGTGAGTCTTTAGGATATCCCACAAATTTACAGAGAACTGACCGTGCCTCTAACTTGTCCGGTTTCTGTGTTTTCACATAGGCCGGACAACCCCATATCTTAATAAACTTCAGACATGGTTTCTTACTGCTCCATATTTCATACGGAGTTTTAGGCACAGATTTGGACGGAACTTGATTCAAAAGGTATGCCGCTGTCTCAAGCGCATGTCCCCAGAATGAAAAAGGTAACTCAGCACTACTCATCATGGAGCAAACCATATCCAATAGGGTACGATTCCTCCGCTCCGATACACCGTTGTGCTGTGGTGTATAAGGAGGAGTAAGCTGAGAGAGAATACCATTCTCTTTTAAGTAATCTAGGAATTCCGTGCTTAAGTACTCCCCTCCCCTGTCAGACCGGAGGATCTTGATACTTTTGCCTGTCTGGTTCTCTACTTCCTTTCTGAATTCCTTGAATTTCTCAAAAGCTTCAGATTTGTGTTTCATCAGATACACATATCCGAACCTGGAGAGATCGTCAGTGAATGTGATGAAGTACGAGAACCCACCCCTTGCATGTGTAGACATCGGACCACATACATCACTATGTACGAGTCCCAAGAGCTCTGCTGCTCTTTCTCCATGTCCGGTGAACGGAGATTTGGTCATCTTCCCTTTGAGACAAGACTGACAGGTTTCATAAGATGAAAACTCGAACGCATCCAAGAGTCCATCTTTATGCAACTTACTCAGTCTTTTCTCTCCGACATGACCAAGTCTACAATGCCACAAGTAGGATTCATTTGTATCTGAATTCTTCCTCTTGCGTGTGTTTTGTATATTGAGAACTGTATTCTGATTTAGAACGTAGATACCATTAAACAGTGTACCCTCTGCAACCAGTACCTTATCAAGGTAAATGTTCATGATATTCTTTTCAAGAACAAACTTATATCTATCTTTATCGAGTAAAGAAACTGATATGATGTTGCAAACCATGGAGGGTACATAGTAGCAATCGTTCAAAATCATAGTCTTGCCATTTGGCAATACAAGGTGATATTCACCGACGGCTGCCGCATTAACTTGTGCTCCGTTCGCTACTCTGAGCGACATATCACCCGGTGCAACTTTCCTACTTTTTCTCAGTCCCTGTAATAAATTACAGATATGAGATCCTGATCCGGTATCAAGTACCCAGGAGGTAGGGCTGACCGTAAAACAGTTCTCAATTACAAGAACACCTGAAGTAGATGCAAAACCATGCTTCTTCTTCGACTGGGCATCCTGGAAATCCATACTTTCCTCTTTCCCATTCTCATACTCATGACTATTGTCACAAGTTAGAGCTGAACCAACTTTCCCCAGTCCCGAATAAGAATTCGGATCGGTCAAGCGATACATTTTATTATCTTGATTAGGGCGTGAAAAGGTTGCTGCCTGGAGAGAGAGAAAAGAAACACTCAGCGTATGCTCTTGCAAGATTAGATTGGTTTATTAATTTATCTAACCAGGATGTCTCCCACTGTTTCCTCAAATCCTTCTTAAAACCTTTTAAAAGAAGAACTAGCCGGGTTTTAATTCACGTCACAATACTTGCTTAACCTTTCAGCCAGGCTAGTGTCGGTACTTCGAGGGAGGTTTTCCAACGCTTTCGCGAAGTTCCTTAATTAAAGAACCTCTTTTCCCTGGGGGCGTAACCCCGCTAACACCTTTCTAGACACCTACTAGGTTTATAGCATTGATCGTTAAGTGAAATAATCTCCCGAGAGTAAACCAACTCATCAGTGGGATCGGGATCCAACTGTCATTGTGTGATAACCTAGATGGAATCCACTCTAGTCACCACACTCCAGAAGGTATGCTAAATCTGCAAGTTTCAGTTCTTTTGAAACTCCCGATGTGGTTTTTGCCCCTAGGACCCAAGTGACCTTGACGAATAATCAACAAATCAAAAGGTCCTAGTCAAGTTCAACCCGTCGTTATCCAGGATTGCATTAGACCCGCCCGCATGACCCTTGACGAATAATCAACAAAATCATGCGACCGTCCTAACCAATCGCATCTATCAGTGCAACAGAGAATTATTACTCAGCTACCGTTCACTGTGTCTTGACGAATAATCAACAAACGCAGCACGAATACTAAGTATTAATTATCCGAAACGACGGAGGGCTACGGCTGGGTTTTTGGCGAAAAACCCGTTAACGTAATGAACTTGATATCGTTGAAGGAACGTGATACATCTTTTTTTTTGAAAAACATAGTGGCGAAAAACTTTTGCTAAAGAGGTCACTCCCTGTGAAGGGATCTCGGCTCTTTCCTCGTCGAGTGAGGTGCTGGGCATTCGTAAGATGAATACCTCGATGCAAAGCAAGAATAATCGACTATGGTGAAATTATTACCCTGACGCAAAACTTTTTGTCCAAGGGGTCACTCCCGATGAGGGGATCTCGGCCCTTGCCTCGTCGATTGAGGTGCTGGGCATTCATAACCGAATACCTCGATGCAAAACAAAAAGATGAACGTCCTTGTAATAACAGCTTTTTGAAAAACTTGTTCCAACAACGTCTTTTAGGTTTATTTTCTTGCATTAGTTCTTTTAATGCGTGATATTCTTGCATTAGTTCTTTTAATGCGTCCCATCATTTAATCCTACCATTGCAGAAAACAACCAAAATATGACGTACGCTTATGCCATTCGCATTCGCCACGGGGTCCCGTCATCACTCGTTAGGTTACTTAACTAACGACAGAGCGGGGGCTGGGCTAGCGCGGCTGTAAAACATAAGCAACGCCTAAATAGAAAGCAATGATAGACATTACAGATCACAGATGAACACTTTGGATATACTAGGAACCCGCGATTCGTTCGAGCCTGCAACGAAAAACGGATTACACGGTCGCGATGAATAGCCAAAACCCCACCCAAGACCCCTACGGGTGCGGCAAACTACCCGCCAAGTACCCGAAGCGAAGCAACCTCCCTCAATGCCATGAGTAGGCCACTCGGCACTTCGAGCTACCCGGTAGTTTGTGCACCCCCTCCATGGGTCTAACCTAGGAGCAAAAACAGTAAAAAGAATTATACAATGACGGCTACAACCCCGACCCGGTTGTGCGGCCAAACAAATAATATTACATCAATTTACAATTTTGTTACATGAATGAAAGAAAAAGAAACTCTCATCTCACATCCACCCCGGCTATTCATCCGCGACAATCCAACGAGTTCATATCCACAAACCATCAAGAACAATCACAGATCACAGATATGTATAATCCCGACTAATCGACATATAGCGATTAGCCGACGTTCAATACATAAGAACATCACAGATATAACCTTTATAGTCAAAGTATATTGAAGTTCGGAAAAATACGGAATTATAGGCCCCCAAAAACAAATTTCTATACTGGAAAATCTGGGCACATATAATATATCTGAAAAATCCTAAAACCATGTCGGAAACACACTGCACCAAAATCGATGCAGTAACTCACCAACTTGGCCGCGGTTCCGCGGCAGGAGCTTGCTCTTGCCGCGGAAGCGCGGCGCTTTGGTAGAGTCGCTGCATCGTTTTTGGTGGTTTTCTTCTAAAAACCCTGAGATGATTTTTGGGCTATAACAAAGTTTGTTTTGACCAGAAAAAGTTTTAACAGAAACTCAGATTTTTACAACTTGGTTTTTTTTTTTCGATTTTTCCGTTTCGAACTTCGATACACTCTACTACCAAGCTAGTTTATGTTTAGTTAGTCTCTGATACCACTGTTAGGTCCACGTTACCTCTCCCGGTACTTTCGGGGTTGCGGAAACGGTAAATCAAAATTTTTTTCTAAACTTTGTAATATGGACCGTAAAAGCCGGATCTTTGCTAAACTAAACTAGCATACTTGCAAAGAAGAATTAACTACTCGGCAAAGTGGTTATACCTCAACTTGAACTCCTTCACTTCTTGTTGTTGTTCTTCTTTGATGTTCTTCTCTTCTTGTTCTTCTTCTCATCGCTTGCTCAATGGTTGATCCGGACTTCGGTCACCTCCGCGGCCTCCTTGAGTCGAAGACGATCCACCCGAGAGATGTACACCGAGCTCCACCTCAGGCCGAGGTAACTAGGGCAAGGAGATGGCTAATCTAGAAGCCCTAGGTTGTGTAGAGAGGATGTATGGATGTGTTTGTCAAGTAGAATCCTTTTTCTCTCAACACATGAGATCAAAAGAGAAATCAAGAGGAGGAAGAAGAAGGAGATTTTCTAGCAACCATGGAGCTTCTCATTTCAAGAGAGAGAATGAGAATAAGCAAATGAAAAACTTAACCAAGAGAAAAGCTAACCATGGTTGCAATAATGCACAAACATTATCATTACAAATCCAATCAAGATAAAGGTGATGGCTACAAATGACATGACCATTATCATAACTAAATAAAAAGAAAACCAAAGAATACTTTAGATCTTCTAAGAAGATCCAAGTCAACTTTGGTCAAATGGTCAACAAAATCAAGATGGTCAAATGGTCAATGTAATTAGCCATAACAAAATTATCAAAGAAAGGATTAGTAAATAATGTCCCCGGCTCATTATGGTTTTGACCAAACGAACTGTCGAAACCCTAATGAGTCCGCCTCAAAATGGTTTTGACCGAATCAACTGTCAAAACCCTAATGAGCCTGCCACATAGTGGTTTTGGCCGAACCAACTGCCAAAACCCTAATGAGGCACCTCCTCCTTCATCGCTCCAGAAAACTGTGCATACACACCTGCATCCGTATTCCGTAGAATGCGGATGCGCAGAAGACAAAACAAATCCATCCGTGCAATACTAGGATCTGGCTTAAACCAAAGCCCACCAGTACTGCCTGCCCGAACATCATACGCACACAAGTGTACGTAAGTGATCGCAGCCCTGCCGTAAAACCATACGGCCTCTACACGTTTCGCTCAGTGCAGGGAAACTCTCTGTGTGGGACTCTAAAGACTCGACACTACGCTGGCAGTGGGTTTAACCACAGACCGCAAGCGGCACTAGCTGTACGTAACGGTCCCCAGGTAGATGTCGATAAGAAGGCCGATGAGGTAAACCCATCCGAACTCCTACTGAGTCTGTATGTGACATTCTCCGTACAGTCCGGTCTGTTCGTCTGATACATCGCATGTCGGGCCTAGGGGGGCGGCAAGCGTCAGACCCCTATTAGCGGTACAAGTCGTGTCGGAGTGAAGCCCAGAACACCCTGAGATAGCACTGGAACCTACCAGTATATCTCGCTTGCCCTGGCCAGGGACTACTTGTGTAATGGCTCTCCTAGACACAGCGCGATGTCAACCCCCAATACCGGGAGAGACGAATCCTGTCTAACCGTCACTGCCTCCAAGTGTTTCGGGACTGCTCCCAACTACTACCTGTTTGCACGACTCAGAAGAGCCGTGGTAGGGTAGTAATCAAAGAACAGTGGGAACACACTCGAGGCGGAGTGACAGTGTCAAGTCAGCGGACTAAGCTGTACTCATGTCACCTGGGAACTGATAACTGACGATAGGTATAATACCAACCATCAGTTCCCGACGAGTCCTGTCCAGTGTACTCGTAACCTAACGAGCACCCGCATACTATCTCAAGTACGACGTACCGACGGCTGTGGGACAGACCGTCTCCCGTGCTGGGATGAGAAGCGCATACGCTAGTCTACTCCGGAGTTTCGATGCCCTATCTCGATACTCCCACGACTAGGGACGTGTATAAGGATGTGCTTGTAGATCACCCAGCCCCCACGAGTGTGATCGCCATCACAACGCCGGTAATCAAGCAAAGATCCAAAGGGCTCTACTAATGCGTATAGGTGATATAATAAATAAACACACAAGTACACATTAAAGCAGAGACAAACCAAGTAGCATACTACTATATTGAGCAAGATTGTCTGTACAACTGTGAATATCCCAAGCTTCCATTAAGTAATATACATACTAGTATGATACAGTAATGGCCTCTAGGGCATATACACCAACATATGTGATATGTGCGGGACCGAGAATAATGCGAGTATGTGATACCGTATTCTATTCTCGCGATGTTTGTATCGACCGGTTATATGCGATATAACCAGGTTATCGAATCAAGGGTTGATTCGATAAATCGATACATTGGATGTTAGTCGGTTATATGTGATATAACCGGATTATTAAGTCAAGAGTTGATTTAATAATTTAGTGTATAATTGTATATATGATATACTAATTTACATTAACTAACATTGGTTCACTTAAGCATTCATTTTTCTCACTTGAGCACAACTTGATATATATGTGATATATATTTATTTGTGTTTTCTATTTGTATCATGGTTGTTGATACACTTGACATGGGTGTATAAGACATACACCATTCTAATTTTAGTGGAGGGTTTTTTGTATTTAAAGTAAATCTAAATTGATTGAATTTGTTAAGTGCATGAAGCTTGTAGAAACTTTTAGTTCTTTGACAAATTCAACTCAATTTGTTTTACTTATGATATTTAGTTAACCCAACCACTATAATTAGCCATGGTTATGTCTCTACATAGGTTAGTATCTGATACACACTCACCCATGGTTAGCTAACTCTCTCTTGGTTAAGCTTTCATTCTCATTTTGAGCTCATCTTCTTCCTCCTTCATTTTCTTTCTAGGGTTTGATAAAGAGAGAGAATCAAAGTGAGAAAAGAAATTCTAAAGTGTACCCATTTCCTATTTCATCAGTCTCTACTAGACTAGCACTTTAGTTTAGGGTGTTTGCTTCACTAATTCTCTAGTTAGTGAAGTAGAAACTTGAGTTCGTATTCCCTCGACGTAAATCATCTTCGGCCTCGAAGACTTCAAGCAATACCATTGCAATCTTCTCATGGAGCCGTCCGAGAGTCTGGGAGTTCGATGATCGCAGTGAAGGGACTACTACAAGGAGCTTAAGAAGTGAAGGACCGATCTACAAAGGTTGTATTTCGTATTCACTTAGAGATAATTGTTATTTACTAGCATGTGAAAGCCTAATTTTCTAGCAAAGATCTTGTTTAGAGTTATTCGGCACGGCTAAAATTTTAATCCGGCATGGTTGATGCCTTGTAGAACCTTCTTAGAGTGCCTAGTAACTCTACATTTGTATCAGAGCCTAGCTAGAGCATTAGGCGACATGTATACGAAGTTAAAACTCCGAACGAACCAAGAAACGACAAAGTAAACCCCTCTCTGGAAAATTTTAAAAAAATGTGATTTTTCTGAATTAAAAATACCTAAAAAAATCAGCAGGTAATTATAAGAATTACCATGAAAAACGAGCCACCAAATCCTCCACGTGGCCGCGGAATCGCGGCAATAAGCCACTTGTAGCGGCGGTTTCGCGGCAAGAAAACAGTATTGGGGACGGTTATTTGTGCAGTAATATCAGTTACTATTCCTGCATCTTTCTGGGTAGTTTTTATTCTGACTCAAGTGTTGAGCATTCTGGGGTTTATTTTGTAATCGTTGATTCGATCGGAATATTTAATTTCGTTTTGTTTTCTGTATATTTAGAACGTGTTAAAAAGTTCGAACGGATATCAATAACTCATTTTTTCCCGACCCGGAAAATTTCCAAGTGTTGGATTTTTCCGCTGTTTAAGAACGTCTAAATCGTGCAAGTTACGCAATGGACCCTCTAGAAGACAACAAACCTTAACTCGATTATGTGACCGTCTTGAACTGCCTTTTGAACCTTAGGGTTTGGGGCGGTACGGCGTTGCCACATGTGAGGTGTTGGCTTGACCCTTCTACTGCTGGACCATTGGTACTGTGGCATGTGATGGATGTTTTTAAACCCCCCTCAAGTGTTGAGAACTATTTGGAAAACTTGGGTGTTTGATCATTCGATCGGAAAGTTTAACATTGTCTATTTATCTGGAATGTGATACAATATTTGGAATCCACAAGTAGTTATGAGATAACTAATTTGAATATTATAAACATAGCAGTTTAGTCTCAAATGATCGGTTGCCACGGAATTTTGATGCGATCAAAAGTCCGTCGCAATCACGTAGCATACGCGGATACTCGCCGGGTAAACTTAATAGATAGCCACGCCCCATAGCCCCGACCAAGTGACTGTAGGAGAACCCCGTCGCCGAAAGCATCCGTTTGGGTGCTCGCGGCAGCGGTGTTCCGCCTTAGTGTACTTCGTCGACGGCATCCGGGGGTGCGGCCGTCTACTAAAGTTTGCGACGAGCATTCGATCACCTATCGGGAATCTTGTTGAATTGCCCGACTAGATATTGAAAAGTGTTTTCGATATGGAGACTAAAATGCGGGGTTTATAATTGTTAGGCATGCGATGTCTAAGGAGGTTGCGGATTCCAACTGTTATAGTTTTACACTTTCTTTTCTGCAACCGTAAGTGTAATATGTGTTATCGCCGGTTTCGTTGCTATATGTCAACGACAATTGGGATGCGCATATTTACTTACATTGATGACATGTGATGTTATGTGTTGCTGGATATGTTATATTGGATCGTCGCGTTTTTGAATAGCCGGGGGTTTTATATGAGATGAGAGTTTTTATTTTCATTCATGTAAAATTAAATGTATGTAATATTCTTTTTTTAGGGCACTTCCGGGATGAGGTTGATGTCACCATTTGTATATTATTTACTTTTCCGCACTAGGATAGACCCAAGGAGGAGAGCACAAGTAACCGGGTTCTAGAGTCCAGTGGGAGACCAACTTGAGGAGTCGAGTCCGGGTCTCCTAACTCTAGAATTGGTAGGGTTGCTTGCCGCTCTCGTAGGGGTCTAGGGATGTGGGTTTGGCTATTTATCGCGACCGTGGAATCCGTGTTTTATAGAGGCTCAAAATAAAACACGGACGTCCTAGTATATCCAATGTTTCATATGTTTCTTCTGCTGCGATATCTGTGATGTGATCATTTGATATGTTGTGATAGATACTGTATATAGTATATATGATATATTATATAGAAGTTACTTATGTTTTACACCCGCGCTAGCCCTGCCCCGCTCTGCCGTTAGTTACCTAACCTAACAGTGTACGAGGGGACATCGAGGCGAATGCGGATGGCATAAGTGTCCGTCGTATTTATCTGTGATGTTTAGGTGACTTAAATGATGGGACTTCATTAATATGATTAATGAAAGAAAAGAAACCTAAAAGATGTTGTAGAATCAAATTTTCAAAAACAGGTAGCTACAGTTCTTACTTTGCATCGCGGTGTTCCTTGTAGAACATCCTGCACCTTATTCGATAAGGAAAGGGCCGAGATCCCTTCACCGGGAGTGACCCCTTTAGCAATAACTGGCAGATGCTACAACACACGGTTTTTCTTTTGATTGCTTTTGGCGTTTTTGCTTTGCATAGTGATATATATATATATATATATATATATATATATATATATATATATATATATATATATCCTGCACCTCACTCGACGAGGAAAGAGCCGAGATCCTTTCACCGGGAGTGACCACTTTAGCGAAACTAGCAAAATCCTCAAAAACACTCCATTTTAAAATCATTTGATTCTACAAAAATATCAAGTTCATTACGCAATAGGTTTTCACAAAAACCTGTCGTAGCCCTCCGTCATTTCAGATAAGTTCTACTTAGTATTCGTTCTACATTTGTTGACCTCCGTCAAGGCGTAGTGTGCGGTAGCTAACTAGTATTTATCTGCTTATGCATATGATGCAGATTGGATTAGGGTAGTCGTACGACCTTGTTGACCTCCGTCAAGGGTCGGGCGGGTGGGTTTGATTCAATCAAGAAATGACGGGTAGAACTTGACTTGCACCCTGTGGTTTGTTGACCTCCGTCAAGGTCATAGGATGCTTGGGGCAAAATTATCGGGAATTTCAAGCGTTGAAATTTGCAATGAGATTGCATACCTTCTATGAGATAGTTGGATCCCGATACCCACTGCGAGTAATTGTTACTCCTGGGAGAGTTTTACACATTACAATTAGCCGATCAAGTAGGTGTCTAGAAAGGTGTCAACGGGGTTACGCCTCTGGGAAAACGAGGTTTACTTTAATTAGGTCCGTGCGAAAGCACGGGGAACCTCCCTCAAAGTACCGGCACTGGCCTGGCTGAAAGATTGGCGAAATTGTAGGGTGTAATTAATCCCGGCTAGTCTTTCCTTTTAGGGTTTGAAGGAAGATTTGATAAAATCAGTGGGAGCCATCCTGATTAGATAAAATAATAACCAATCTGATCTTGCAAGAGCCCACGCAGAGTGTTTTCTTCTCTCTCTCTCCAGGTAGAGACCATATCACGCCTTAATCAAGATAATAATACGGATGTATTGACCGAACCCGCTTGTTATACTGAGCTGGGGAACGTTGGTCCCACTCCAACTTATAATTGTTATAAGACAGAGCAGGAAATAGGGGATTACCAGAATTCCCGTGCCGCCCAAACGAAGAAAGTGCATGATGATGCATCTTCTTCGGGTGTGTTCATTACAGAAAACTGTTTCTCAGTATCCTTTACGTCCTGGGTATGTGATACCGAATCAGAATCCCACATATGTAATTTGTTACATGGGCTACAGATAGGTAGAGAACTGAGAACGGGTGATAAGTTTCATGAGATAGAAAACGGTGCAAGTGTTGCAGCCAAGTCTGTTGGTCACTATCACCCTGTATTACCAGAATACATTGATTCTGAACGAATGTTATTAGATACCGAACCTGATATACAATATCATATCAGTCTCTTTATTAGTAAAGAAAGGATATAATTTTGTATTGTTAGATAATGTTTTGAACATCTCCTATATCAAGAGTTGATCGGTTCAGGCACGTTATCTAAAAGTATTGACGTTCTAAATCAAATTACAGTTCTTAACGTACAGAACACGCACAAGAAGAAGAGTTCAGAAATGAACGAATCCTTCTTGAGGTATTGTAGACTAGGTCATATCAATGCGACCCGACTAGCTGAAGTTACATATAGATGCATATTTAAATTAGTTTGAATTTACATCTTGTGAAACTTGCTGGTCATGTCACAGAGATAAGATGACCATAGCTCTGTTTATTTGAAAGCAGAGAAAGAGTTAGTGAACTCTTGGGATGATACATGTTGATGTATGAAGGTCCCCTGTCTACATATGCCAGGATCGGTTCTTTGTACTTCGTTACATTCACTGATGATCTCTCAAGATTCAGACATATGTTCCTGTTGAAACACAAGTCCAAAACTTTTGAGATAATCAAAGAATATAAGTTAGAAGTAGAGAACCAAAACGGGTATAAGTATTATGTCCTTTGATGTGATCAGGGAGGAGAATACTTGAGCATGGGATTCCTGGACTATTCTAAAGGAGAGTGAGATTCTCTCTCAGCATTACTCCTCCGTATACACCATAGCACGATGGTATATCGGGGCGGAGCAACAGCGCCCTATATGATATGGTGTGCTCTATGATGAGTACTACTGAGTTTCCTGTTTCCTTTTGGGAGTTATGCACTTGTGAAGCTGCATACCTATTGAATGGCGTTCCAACTAAATCAGGTGCCTACCACTCCATATGAGATATGGTAAGAGAAGAGCCCATCTCTTAAGTCAGTTAAGATTTGGGTTGTCTGGCCTATGTCTAAAATCAAAATCCGGACAAACTCGAGGCAAAGTTTGTTCTGTAGAAGTTTGTTGGATATCCCAAGCATTCGCAAAGGAATATCTTCTACCGCACCGAGGAACAAAAGATATTTTGTTTCTCGGCATGCCATCTTTTTAGGAAAAGGAATTTATTTTGGAAACAAATTTGTGGTCATGAGGTAGAACTGGAAGGAGTTCCAGCTATACAAACTACAGCTGACAATTTGGTAGAACCGGAGGATTCAATGGCTCCCAACGAACCTCAGCCTCTCCGCCGATCTGGTAGGGTTCCTCACCCACCTGAGGGATACTTTGGTTTCTCTATGACAGTGGGAGCGAGGAATGCATCATGAGATGATGACCCAACTACTTTCAAGCTGGCCATCAGGAGTAGGACTCTGTAAGAATGGCTGGATGCTTAGCGATCTGAGATGGAATCCTTATACACCAACAAAGTATGGACTTTGGTTGCTTTATCTGAAGGGTTAAATCCCCATCAGGAGCAAGTATATCTTGAGAAGATTACTTGGTGTACATGGAAAAGTTGATCTTTTATTTGTAGCGGCCAGGTGGCATAGTCCATCTTTTTATTATCTTTTTCCCTCCAAAGCTAGACTTGTTAAAGGTTTGCATCATTGACCAGGTATGGATTATGATGAAACCTTTTCTAAGTAGCTATGCTTAAGTCCATCCAGATCCTACTTGCCACGGCTACATACCATGACTACGATATCTGGCGGTTGGGTGTCATGACTGCTTTTCTAAATAATGTTTTAGAAGAGAGAGTCTATAAGTACACAGTCAGAGGGCTTCGTAGACAGCGGGAGCAGCGGAAACGTGTGCAAGATGTTTTATGAGATAAAGTAGGCATCGCGGAGTTGGAACGTCTGTTTTGATGTGTTAGTCAAAGAGTTTGACTTCATCAAAATGGTAGATGAACCTTGTATATACAAAAAGGTAGTAGAGAGTATGGTGGTGATCCTCGTAGAGTACGTGGATGACATACTCTTGATAGGGAAGGAGTTTCCTATGCTACGCTCGGTCAATCTCCGCTTATCACAATGATTCTCCATATAGGATCAAAGTGATACCTACTAAATCCTGGATTTTGGATCTATGAGATAGATCTAATCGGATGTTAGGATACTCACTAGTTGTAGTGAGATGGTATCAATTGATCCTGGGGAGAATCACTGGAAGGGTTCCACGGTGATAAGGACGACTAAATGTCAGTCACAGGCATTGTCTTTACCCTCAGTAAAGGGACGGTATGTTGGAAGAGTTCCAAGATAGATACCGTGGCATACTAGACGATAAAGGCTAGATACATCGCTACCAAAGATGCTACCAAAGAGGAAGTCTGGGTGTATATTAGTTCATGAGATGAATTTTTTTCCTAACATTGTGTGACAATGGAGTTGTGGCTTATGCCTAGGAACGCCCGTCCCATCAGTGATCCAGACATATTCTAAGGCAGTGTCACCTGATCATGGAGATGGTTGATCTCCAGGGGAACGAGGTCAGGAGAGTAGACTCGGAGGACAACACGGCGGATCCACTCACAAAGGCCATTTCCCAGAGAGAGACTTTTATGGGATGGTTGAGTATGAGATACTACAACCACTGTTATCAGATGGCCCTAGTGCAAGTGGGAGATTGCTAGTTATATGTATGCCCTAGAGACCATTACTATACATGTGATGTATATTGTAGTGGATGCTTGGATATATATAGGGAGGACTTTCTTGCTTGACATGATAGTATGCTATCTGGTTACTCTTTACCTTAACATGTACACTGATTGTCTCTCTGTTACATGTTGGTAAAGCCCTTAGGATGAGTACTTGACTACCTAGACTATGATGCGGATCATACTAGTGGGGATATGGTAGTCCATAAGTACATCCTTCAAGGTCCCTAGTCGTGGGTGTATCGAGACGGGGCATCGATATACCAGAGTAGACTAGCGTATACCTTCTCGACCTATGTAGATGGGCGATGGATGATCCCATATCCATTGGTGTTTGACATCAGAGATGATATACGGGTGCTCAATAGAGACTGGGTACACTAGATGGACTCGCCGAGAACTCCCAGATGGTATTATACCTTACGTCAGATAGCAGTTCTCTAGTGACACTGGTACAGCTTAGTCTGTAGACCCGAGATCATCATAGAGTCTTGTGTGATTCCCACTGTGCTTTGAATTCCACCTTACCACGTCTAAGAGGGCGTGCAAAACGGTGGTTTTTGGGTACAGTCCCGAGTCACATGGAGGCAATGAGCGATAGGAAGGGTTTCGTCTCTCACGGTATTGGGGGTTGATGTTGCGCTATGCTCGATTGGCCATAACAGGGAAGTCCCTGGCCAGGGCTGGTTTAGAGATTTACTGGTAAGTGTTATCGGTAGTTTCTCGACCCATTATGAGCCTCGCATCGGCATGACTTATCGGTTATTGGGGTCTGACGTTTACCACCCCTAGACTTGATATGCGACATATCAGACGAGGAGACCGGACTGTACGGTAGTGTCACTGTCAGGCTTTTTGCAGGAGTTGGAGCGGGCTTGCTTGCTGATCTTCTGATCGCTCAATACCCGGGTAGCCGTTACGTCCAGCTAGTACCGCTGACGGCTTGTGGGTGCTTGATATGATCATCACCTACTGCCGGCGTATTGACGAGTCTTTAGAGTCCTACATAGAGGTTTTACTGGCTCAGGCAAAATGAAATAGGAGCGCATATGTGATATGTGCGGGACCGAGAATAATGCGAGTATGTGATACCGTATTCTATTCTCGCGATATTTGTATCGATCGGTTATATGCGATATAACCAGGTTATCGAATCAAGAGTTGATTCGATAAGTCGATACATTGGATGTTAGTCAATTATATGTGATATAACCGGATTATTAAGTCAAGAGTTGATTTAATAATTTAGTGTATAATTTTATATATGATATACTAATTTACATTAACTAACAATTGTTCACTTAAGCATTCATTTTTCTCACTTGAGCACAACTTGATATATATGTGATATATATTTATTTGTGTTTTCTATTTGTATCATGGTTGTTGATACACTTGACATGGGTGTATAAGACATACACCATTCTAATTTTAGTGGAGGGGTTTTTGTATTTAAAGTAAATCTAAATTGATTGAATTTGTTAAGTGCATGAAGCTTGTAGAAGCTTTTAGTGCTTTGACAAATTCAACTCAATTTGTTTTACTTATGATATTTAGTTAACCCAACCACTATTAGCCATGGTTATGTCTCTACATGGGTTAGTATATGATACACACTCACCCATGGTTAGTTAACTCTCTCTTGATTAAGCTTTCATTCTCATTTTGAGCTCATCTTCTTCCTCCTTCATTTTCTTTCTAGGGTTTGATAAAGAGAGAGAATCAAAGTGAGAAAAGAAATTCTAAAGTGTACCCATTTCCTATTTCATCATCCTCTACTAGACTAGCACTTTAGTTTAGGGTGTTTGCTTCACTAATTCTCTAGTTAGTGAAGTAGAAGATTGAGTTCGTATTCCCTCGACGTAGATCATCTTCGGCCTCGAAGAGTTCAAGCAATACCGTTGCAATCTTCTCATGGAGCCGTCCGAGAGTCCGGGAGTTCGATGATCGCAGCGAAGGGACTACTACAAGGAGCTTAAGAAGTGAAGGACCGATCTACAAAGGTTGTATTTCGTATTCACTTAGAGATAATTGTTATTTACTAGCATGTGAAAGCCTAATTTTCTAGCAAAGATCTTGTTTAGAGTTATTTGGCACGGCTAAAATTTTAATCCGGCATGGTTGATGCCTTGTAGAACCTTCTTAGAGTGCCTAGTAACCCTACAGCAACAACAGGCATAAGGGGCAACGCTCTTTGAGGTGGAGAAGGTGGTAAGGTAACATTTGGTACGGCTGCCTCGTCCTCACGTGCCTCAGTACAATCTCTGATGCGATGGTATAAACTCCCGCACCGGAAACATCCAGATGATGACTGCTGACCCTCCTGGGGATAAGAGCTAAATAACTGGCATTGTCCTAAGCCTCTACTACCCCCATGACCTGAACGGAATCTGTTGCGGCATCTATACATCTGTCTCTGGGCTGATACACCAGTACGAACCATCTTCGGTTCCGGAACGACCGAAGTCTCGGAAAGACGCTCCTCAACCAGTAGGGCTGCGTCTACTGCGGTTGCATATGTGTCAAAATGCTGGGCACTGATAGCGAGGAACAACTGGGTAATCAGGCTCACACAAATCTCTTGATCTGCATCTCCTCAGTGTCCACCAAATATGGAGCATACACAGATAGCTGGGTAAACTGAACATCGTACTCTGCCACTGTCATACCCGGAGTCTGGCGTAACGACCCAAAACTGCGAGATCGAGCATCCCTGACGCTCAGTGGAAGAAAACGGGCAAGAAAAACCGTCACGAACTCAGCCCAGGTCATAGGAGAAAGACCTGCGGCTCGGTCCCTCTCTGAAGACTCGCACCAAGTCTGGGCACGACCCTCCAGATGAAAAATCGTGAACTCTACCCATTTCGCGTCGGAGCATCTCAGCGAACGACAGATCCTGGTCATCCGATCAATAAACGACTGGGGATCCTCAGCTGTATCGGTGTCGGTGAAAACTAGAGGCTTCAGCCACATGAACTCAGATAATGATACGGTGATAACCTCCGTAGCTGTAGGTATGACTGCCTGAACCGTAAGCACCATCTCTACCCCTATAACAAGTGGGACAACTTCCTGTCTCTGTGCTCGACTGGCCTCAATCAACGACCCCATCATCTGGTGCAAATCCTCCATACCGTCCTCTAGCTTAGTAATACGATCTAGCGAAGGTGGATCAATCCGCTCCTGTGGAATAGGCGTACCGCCCTGGTCGGTCCTCGTCTCTGACGAGCCTACCCTGACCTCGGCTCTCGCGGCCGCTCTCTGCGCCCTCGTAGTCTTCGGCGGCATAATGGCTGGAAATGAAAACAGGATTCGATAAGAACATAGAAATCGAATCATAAGGATACATGGAAATCAAAGAAGGAATTACAAGAAATATGTCCTAAGGTCACTTAGGCAGAGTACCGTGTCGTAAGTATGTCGCGGAACATACACATGCTACGTCACTCTGCTTAAGCTCCCTACTCCATCATACCAAGGTCATTCTACACTTCGAAAGGTAAAACCTACCACTCTGATACCAACTTTGTCACGACCCAATTTAGCAATGTGACCGGCACTTATACCACGTGACGTCAGCAGGCGTAACTCAATTTAAGTAAGCCAAAAACCCAAAAATCTAAACCATAAAAAATAAGTAAGTGATAAAAACAATGTTAAAAACATTTGGAAATCTCAAGTAAAAATCTTAAGCTTAAGTTTATTTTCTTAAAAATTTTGGCAGCACCTCCTTTGTAAAACTAGCCCCAAAATGGGTACAAACACATGATATAAGTAAAGCATTCCTAAAAGGGAGAAAATCATGCCCGAAGGCGGAAAATAATCACCACAAGTATATATACGACGTTGTAGCGAAGAAATAGACAATAAAATGAAAACAACATAAAAGAGATAAAGCAATATAAGAAAGGCCGGCTCGCACGAGCACGACACCCAGAGTCATATAATATGCAATATCGATCCTCACAAACTCGTCTTTAAGTCAATACATGGAAGTGGTAGATGGAGAGTACTAGATACAATGAGATATACAATAGATGTAATCGGATAACCGCAAACCCACCTACACCAAAAAGGCCTCACAGCCAACCGTAGCGGTATCCACAAAAATATATACAATAAGGAGCCCTGTCGCGACTACTCTGAGGGTCAAGCCTGCAAAACACTGTAGCACAACGGGGGTGAGTTGCCAACTCGTGAATAGTAAGTAACATCATACAGAAAATCGCAGGTATGCACGAACAGCGATAATCTAAATCATGCAATCTGATAGCATAAGTATGGCAATATGGATATGCAACAATCATGATCAAGGTACACAATCAGGGTACTTCAACTACATGAAACAATGCATATCTAATAAATCATGAGTGTGGGATAAAACATAACATCATCAATGAATCATCATCGTGGAAAAACCCGGTGTTCATCAACGACACCCCAAATCCCAATACCACAGGCGCCGTCACTCTGATCGGCCCTCATATCCGTAAATCTCATGGAACCTGAGTGCCCAATATCGACACTCGAAATATCATGAAAACCCGTGTCCAGCATTGACACGTAAATCCACATAACTCGGGCTTCATCAGTCCTGATCGGCCCATATCGATCTCACGACTCCAGTCGGTATCCTCCGGGTCCAAACTATCACCGGTAGGTAGTAGTCCCTCTGCCAGGATCATCATCTACTGCACAACATACCTTTCTTACCCCGGGGTACCATACTGGGTCCACCATGAACCCGCAAACGGATCATCCATCTCCTGGAATCGGGTTTCTAAAACTAATCTCAGAACCGAGAAAACTCATGGTGGACGCATCGAAATATCATATCAAGAGAAACCGGGTTTTCAAAACAATACATACTTTCTTGAAATATAACCACGGTTCTCAAATCCATAAATCACATGAAATCAGTATCTCAATGCGTAAATCCATGAAATACGATGTATGCAACATAGAACAGTAATATGAGCATATCAAGGGAAAACCGCTCTTTTAAATGAATCAAGTTTTTAAGAATATCATGCGGTTCCCACATTCCCCAAAGTCAAATGCAATATCATATAAAGGTGTAGATATAGCTATAGCAAGGTATGTCTGTATGCATGTAGATATGTATGCATGATGCATTTCATATGCGCAATAGAACAAAATCAACGTCTAACTATTGATAATAATGAAAGCAGAACAATACATATTCTCTTAGTAAGGTGGTATAAGAACAACAGCCTCAATGTCAATAACGAATGCAGTACCACATATATGTATATGTTGTGCGTGTCGTGGTAATTACCAACGGTGTGTGTGTGGCATACAATTTAGGGCTCGTGCAACATGAACCGTCAGTAATGGTGCAGTGTCCAATAGGTACTAAGTCAAGGTAGAACAAGTAATGGTATGCAACGATGCTCATGCACAATCAACTCATATGCATATAACATGTGGGTATAACATCATATCTAGCCCTCGACGCTTAACGCCATACGGGAGATTCCCCCATAGATGTTAAATCTACGCACCAATGATCTCGAGTTAGGTAAATCCAACCACCTGATTTTCCTTCCTTGTAGCGTCCGAAGTCCCCACAATCGATCCTAATATCACACAAAACATACAAGTGAAACTTAGAAACCGTCCAATAATATATACAAGCTACGTTTAGATCAACGCATAGACTCCTACAACTCTCAAGTGTTAGCTTAGTGCCTAATGTGTGTAGCGACATCCCAAATCAAACCTAAGCGCGACAAGCTACAAAAAGAACGCGAACCGTGTCGAATACCGTAACGCGCGTTGCCGAAACACTAGAAATTAGCAAACTGGTCCCAGATTTTGCCTACAGTCAATATATAAAAATCAAGCAGTACCAAACACCCAGGATAACATACAGACAGCTGCCCTCAAAACCCCAACTCCCCAAGCTCCCAAAAATCCGGCGATGCCGGAATTTCTCCTCATCTCGCCGGGTCAACTAGGTTGGGTCGGGTCCGGGTTTCAGGTGAACATTTAGAGCTTCTAACACAACACTACTACATTGCTAGATTTTACAGTAACCTATCGTAGTGATAGCAGATCACAGAGACATTAATTTATCATTAAAAATACGATATTGCACAAAAACTATAATTTTAGTGTTCTAAACAGCAACTGACAAGCAATACAACATCTTAAAGGCCTAATTAACAGTTAGAGATCACTACTTTACCAAACTTGCTCAAAAACCCTAGCTTTCTATGCTCCAAGTCATCTCTAACGGCTTAACTTGACTTTGTGAGGGTTTTAATGAAGTTTAGTGAGGATTTAGCTTGGTTTAGTGATGAAATGGTTAGGGTTTTAGTTTGGGGAAGAGAACGAGAAAGAGAATGAGAAATGAGAGTGTATGAGTGTTGAGGGAAAATGAGAGTGTGAGAGTGGTAAAGGAAAAATGAAGGTGTGAGGTTAGAAGATGAGCCATGCCCATTCTCTCTTCTCATTAAATGATCCCATGCTTGCCCCATGCCTCATCATTCTCTATTGTCAACTCCCTCTTTCCCTCTCCCTCTCAAGTCAACCCTTAATCAAAGAATAATGAAATGGGTTAACAAGGCTAAAAATTGGTTTAAGATGCCATGGCTACTTAAGCATGGTTAACATCTCCAAAATCCTCAAGTTAACATGCACAAGTGTGTGCAAGCCAAAACAAATAATAATAAAATATTAATTAATTTTCATAAAATATGTGAAAACTATTTTGGTTAACCTTTTACTAAAAACCCACATTATCGCTTAATTAATACTAATTGCATTCTAAGGTGTTAGAAAACTTAGGTACTATTATAGGAGATTATAAAAACGTTTTAGATTCTTATTTGCATGATTTGTATACAATATATGATGCACAGTACGGTCAAAACAGAACTTCTTCTTCATCTTCCTCTTCACAGCAAACTTCTAAAAAAAGGAATATTTTAGTTTTTGCAGCAGAAAAAACAAAGAACAACCGTTTTTAGTTTTTCCACTTATAATGAGTTACAATGTATTTGCAAACTGATTTCAGTAATTTTCTTACCGTGGATCAAATAGATAATCTTGATATTTTGGATTGGTGGAAAATACATGGACACATGTATCCTGTGCTTTTTGCTATGGCTTGTGATTTACAAACAATTCTGGTGTCCACAGTAGTTTCGGAGTCTGATTTTAGTGCACGTGATAGAGTTCTGAGCAACAAGAGAGCGAGATTGTCGGATGACGCATTAGAGATCGCACTGTGACAAAACTATTGGTTCGATACAGAAACTAGACAACAACACGTTAAGAGCATTGAAGACTCCGACACCGATGAAGAGTAAAGACCGATAGAAGCTCACCAGTTAGTTTTTTTATGAATTGTATTTGTAATTTTTTTGGCAATTGTATGAGGGGTAAGGATTACCAACTTATGCCCCCCTTTAAATTTTTTTTTAATTAATAACATATTTAGGTCTGTCATGGGACCTACACGACGTTTAGGTTAAAAAAATTTCCAAAAAATAATTCATAAAAGTAAAAAAATTTCTTTAAAAATATTTTGAATTTTCTTAATAAAAAATCATATTTTTAAAAACCGGGCTTGCCCGATTGCCCGGGCCTGAACCCGGCCTGACCCAAGCCGGGCTTCGGGCTGGGAAGGGTTCGGGTTTGGGGGGATATTCCTGGTATAGTAGATGCTATCACACATACAGTCATACTCCATTTGATGGAATTGTTTGATTTTAAAGGAGATCTTCAATAATGTTGCACGTAAGGGGTTATTTTTTGGTTTCGTCCGGTCATTAATAACTTGATTATTTTTAGATAATAGTAGATGGAAGTAACACTCGTAAGGAGTCCTATTGAAACCAAGAAAGCTCGGTCAACTTAGGACGGCCCGGCCCGATAGACACCCTGACTCCTTGGTTCTCATGGTAGATTTGTATCGACGTCTTTCTATCAATAGTCCAGCACATTAGTTATGTACATGGTGCCAAAAGTTTAAATTTGTGAAGAAAATTTATAAGTTAGTCGCTAATATTTGGACAATCAAATGCACGACTTTAATCTGCCTACCTGGAGGCACTTGCTCCATTTTTATCTAGGTTGAAATTGTGCACTCTGAGCTTGGTGATAATGCTAATTAGGGTTCCATCATAACTGATAAAGCTAGATACCGGTGTTTCCCCAGATCATGACACGTGGCAGATGACGTGTCCCAGGGTTTACGAGAAATGATCAAGATCGGTACGTTGGAAGCTTATCCCGGGCCTTCGACCCGAGGATGTTCCTGACCTTCGATGGCCTTCCAGACCACCCCTACGATCACCTTACAAACGACCATCGGCTCGCCTCGGAGCCCTCCCGCACGCTGAGTTCCCTCAGCCCTCTAGCTCGCCTCCGAGCTATCGCATATCCAAGATGCCTCGGCCTCCCGCTCGTCCCCGAGCCTCCCGCTGAGCTTATCTTCCTCGGTCTTACCAACCGACCCACAGAACCGATCATAGGCACCTACGCCACGGCTCCGCGAATCTCGCCAGACACGAGATATCCGCCTCCCATGATCCCGCATTCTAAGACATCACGATCCCCCATTAACGAGCATATCTCGTCATTAATGGGGAATCCCGCCTATCACGTGGGTATAACACCAGGGGCGTAACGGCCGGCATGAATCTCGTGCCCGCCTGCCCATGGCTGCCACTATATAAACCCCTCTCTCAGACGACTCAGGTAAGCCAATTTCACCCCAATAGGCCGTTACTCTGCCAAAATATCCCGTCTAACTTGATCGTCGGAGGGTCTTCGTTGGCATAACCACCCCGGGATTTCCTTGCAGGTAGCTCGGCCCCAACCACATAAATCCCATTGAGATCTACACGCTCCAGGAGGCAACCTCCAACTCAATCTCAGCCATCCATCACCGCTCGCTGCAGATCAACGGATGGTAACATCTGAAGGAGATCCAGAGATTCATCAGTTGGCGCCGTCTGTGGGAACAGTTAGTTCCACTCAATGAAAGTTCATCTTCCGATCTCGACTTCATGATGAGCGGTCACTGCGATGATCCAAGCACCAGCTGTCGCCCTCCCCGAACGCCATTCATGCCCTATCCGCTCGAATAGATCGGCTCGCGTCCGTCGTGGATGTACTCGTCTGTGTCTAAACGACTGGGCAAGCTCCCCAAGTCGCCGCTCCCCCAACTCGGGACCGAGACCCCTACAGAGGGAAAGAAGACTCTTCCCGTGTCGGCACAACCGAACACCGCCTCGTTGTCTCCGGCGGCCGCAGATCCCCCAGGCCAACCAATTCAATGACCTGCTGGGTGCCGCACAACCCAACGCCGAGGTCTTTCGCCAGAGCACCTCGCCTCGAGGCCTATCGCACCCCTGTCCTTCCCGAGGAGGTGTCAGTCAGCTCTCCTGCACCCAGTCATGACCGGCACCCCCTCCCTCGATGGGGTCACGCAGACGGGACTCACCACGGTGGCTCGATGACGACCTCACTCGGGGATATGAAGAACCTCATCGAACAGAACCATGGCCGTGGCCAGGCACAGGTCTCTGGTGGCAGAGGTCAAAAATCAGAGTATGTCGAATCGTCGGGATACCACGGCCGACTCGACGCCCTTGAAAAGAAGATTGAAGGCATGTATCGGGAAAATCGTCCTTCAAGCGACGAGGATAAATATGCCGCCGACTCGCTCATGAAGCCCTTCACCAAAGAGTTACTCGCCGTCTACGTCTCCTCCCGGAACAAGCCCCCGAAGGTCTCACTCTTCGACGGGAAGTCCGACCCGAAGGACCGTTTGGACGCGTTCATAACCGGGATGAGTTCCAGGACTGTTCCGACGCTGCACAATGCCGCGCTTTCCCCGCCACTCTCATCCGCTCCGGACGACACTGGTTCCGAGGACTCGCGCCATGCTCAATCTCCACCTTCGATGAGCTGGCTACCCAATTCCTCGACCACTTCGTCGGGAACAGACGGCATAAGCGGACCGTTGACCATCTCTTCACCATAAAGAGCGGGGATAAAGAATCCTTCAAAGGATACATCACCCACTTCTACAACGCCCTCCTTGAGGTCCCAGAAAACCGGGATGAGATGGTCATTGATCAGTCGAAAATATTGCATTTTTAACACGTCAATTTCCCTACCATTTGCAATCATCTAAAGGTGTTCGGTATGAATATAGCACATATTATCAAAACATCTGTAAAATACAAAATAACTTGTGTTATATATTATAACCGGCATTTTAAGGGAAATTGAGTGTTTATCATTGCACGCATGATCTTTGTATAGCGCAACACTTGTCTCGAGAATCTGTGCAGGAAATTCCAGGAAAAGAGCCGAAACTGCTAAAAGTACTGATAAAAATACGCCAAGTCCAAGACTTGAGATCTGGCAGTGAAAAAGAAATAGTTAGAAAATTCCAGACATGAGGAAGCAGTACTAAAGACAGAACAAGAGTTACCTGGAAGTTTGAAGCACCAAAGCTTCAACAGGGCCGCGGACCCGCGGCCGAATGGCCATTCCCGCGGCGGATCCACGGTCAGGCTGACACGTCATCAGCAGTTCTTCACTTCAGAATTCTCCTTCCAAGATCCAAATGTCTTCAAGCCACTTTAAATTCCAGAGATCTCCAGAAGCTTCTGTCCGAACAGCCAAGCTTTTTGTACAAGCTAAACACCTTCAAGCTTCTCAAGCAAGCCACATAACTATCTAAACCTAGAAGCTTCTTCCTAACCTCCCAGCTTCTAAAGAAAGCTAGCTAACTAACTAACTCTAGAAGTTTCTATCTAACTACCAAGCTTGAAAGTGAAGCTTAATCCTAACCTAGCTTCTAAAGGAAGCCAATCCTTATCAAGGCTATAAAAAGGACCCAAAGGCTTCTTCTCAAAGGTTGTTGATCATTCCACATTAATTCACCCAAAAGTTGAGTGACACAACTTATGCATTCAAACCCTAACCCTAATCCATTTCCAAAAGCCAAATTCAAGATCTCCGAGTACAAATCAAGTAAGAAACCCTCAACCTTTTAGAAGCGACGCCGATCTTCAACCGAGCAAGTGATCCAAGACGATCCACGACTCACGGAGACAATGCGGAGCTAATTTGACAATCGAGTTCTTTCCTCAATTTCTTGTAGTTCTTGAGCGAATTGTAACGGAATTGTTGAATAATAAAAGGTTAAATTTCTTTATCTTGCTTATCTTTATATTTGAGCATTATGATGAGTTCTCGATTCTTGATTGATTTCTTTGTTATGATGCTTGAGTAAAAACTTCGCTCGTGGAAGAGTCGAGAGAATAGATAGATGATGATGATTACAATCTTGAAACGATTCTTAATTCCTATGAGTTTTGTAAACTCTTGTAGATTGAATCATCGACAATCTAGTTCGAGCGAAATGCTTTCTTGAATGTTTTCGCTCTTAATTAGATATCGACGATTGGTGATTCAATTTACTAGAGGCTAGCATTTGAATGATAATCAACGAAAGGACAAAGGATGAGATGAAGAAACCCTGGTTCCTTCAATAGATCCTTAAACCTCATTGATCATTATCGATCTAGCGACAAATCATCAATGGATAAGAATACGTAATCACAAGTCTTCATCATTCACTATCGATTCGATCGATTCCTACGAGTCTCACTACAAATCTTGATTACTCATTTGATTTGGATATCATCAATTCTTGATTCTTGATTTTTAGTATTCTTGATATTAGATCTAGATTTTGATAATTCTTGAAATTCACTTTTATAAAACTTGAATTGAATTCTCTTTTCTTTTATCTTTTAATTTTCAATTCATCTAAATCAATTACGATCAAATATCACTTTCCCTGTGAATGATGCGCACATCCGCACTCGCTAACGAACCTACATCGACACCGTTATTGATTGCGGTTTACAAATTTCTTTGGTTGTGATTTCTATACATTTTCTTACACACGACATCCGAGAAAATTTCATTCAATCAAATGGCGCCGTTGCCGGGGATCGTGTGCTAATTTGTTCATTTTTGAAATTTGAGTTGAATAATTTATTATTCCATCAGTTTTTTTGATCAAAATTCGCACAAACACTAAACGATTCGTTGTGATTTGTTGCAAGAAAATCTGGAATCTGTGGAGCTTGAGGAAAATTTTTCTGAATATTCCAGAGAGCTCAGGGAGTGAACAGGAACAGTTCCTGAGAATTTGGTGCAGGGATCTCTTTACTGAACCGCGCTTCCGCGGCATAAGACGCTCATTGCGGCGGTTCCGCGGTGGAGCAAGGGCATCGCTATACCAAATTTTCTCAGGTCCTCTCTGACTTTCTTATCTCCTCCTTAATCTGCCCCATTAACCAATTTCTGCTGGTTTCTTTTCAAAAATTCGCAGCGCCGCAAAAAGCCAAAATTGTGCTTGTTTGATATTGGTTGTTTGCATTTTTTTTAATACGGAAATTAAGGGGCAAAGACCAAATTCAGATTAGGTGGGGAGTTCATTACCCTTCCTAAGCCCCAAAAATCACAAAACTGCATCCGTATTACCCTCATTAATTAAAAAATATCTAGACATGACTCTAAGGACCGTCGCGCTCACTTAGGACAGAAGGAGGTCGTGGCTAATCTATTACTTATCCGCGTTTCTTTTGTGGTGTCTAAGGTAAGTGTGTCTGAGGCAAGTGGTTACTTAATTAGGCCCACTACTTACGTAGTGGAGAACTTTCCACTTACCTGGCACTTACCTGACCACAGGAGGGACAAAGAGGTAGTAGAGGATTGATCCTGCGATTTGTCTTCTGGCAGTTAGGAGCGGTCTAGAGACTTGACCTAGGTGATCACTATATTTTAGGGTTGCTTGTGCATTTTTTGTGATTTGCATTTTTTGAAAAATCCGTATCTTTTTCAAAACAAACACCAATCCACATTTTCCTTAATTATCTTAACGCTGCCACTTGTACTAAACCCTTTAGTACATGCTCGGCTGGACACGGGATTCTAGTGCCCGTCTTGTCCGCGTTCCCCCTATCGACTCTGAAGTCGGTATTTCTACGTCTACTTCTTCTTTACCCACCACCACACCCGCATAGATGGATGATTCTCCATCGAACTTCTTTACTACTACTCTGCCGCCGTCCGCAGGTGCGCAGAATCCACCCCGCATCTCTCTCCAAGAGAGATGCTATCCTATGCGAGGTCCTCTTTCGATCTGTCTCACCATTCCACCAGCCAACGGGGATAATTTTGAAATAAAACCCCAATACATCAATCTTCTACCCAAATATCACGGTCTCGAGTCTGAAGACGCATATGTCTTTATTACTAAATTTGAAAATGCATGCGCTATGATGGGTACTTCACAGCTTTCTGTAGATGCTATGCGTCTACGTCTTCTTCCATTCACCTTGTGCGATATAGCCGAGAAGTGGCTTTATAACACAACCGCACATTCCATTTCAAATTGGGAATAATTCATCGCAGCATTCCTTAAGAAATTCTACCCGAATCATAAAACAGCTCGAGTCCGTAGCGAAATAAATCAATTCACCCAGCTTCCGAATGAACCATTCTCGAAGTGTTTTGAACGCTTTAAAGATCTGTTGGTTCAATGTCCACATCACAGAATCCCTAGATGGGATCTGTGCAGAATCATATATGAGGGCATTAATCCTACCACTAAACAAAACCTTGAATCCATGTGTCAAGGCACTTTTATGACCAATGACGGTGGCGAAGCTTGAAAATTCTTAGAAGATTTTGCTGAAAGATCCTTACAGTGGGAGAGTGTAAACCAGTCATCGTCTAGGGGTGGCATTCACTAAATTGATGTTTCCATAGGTGTTAGAGCTGAGATGGAAGCAATGCAAAAGAAGCTAGAAACTATGGAACAAAAATTTTTAGCAGCCTCCCTAAATCCGATGTCGCTCCCCAAAACTGTATGTGGATTCTGTTCTGATCCATCTCATCTGACAGAAGAATGTCCATAGAATTCTCCGTTTTCAGGTCATGAGCATACAAATGCTACTTTTCAAAGACCTAGAAACGATCCGTATTCTTCCACATATAATCAGGGTTGGAGGAATCACCCTAACTTTGCTTGGAACCAACATCAAAATCAAAACACGGTTCCAAACCAAAACAATTTCCAAAGGGCTCCTCCACCACAACAGCAACCACTTCAACTCACTCAGCACCCCTACCAGTCACAAAATTTTCAAAACCAGGTCAACACACCTGCACCGTCTAATCCTTTGCAGTTGACCTGTTCTGACGAATTCTCTTCATTCGCACAAACTATGAAGTCACTCTTGTCAAATTTCATGCAAGTCTCGGCTGAAATAAAAACTTCCGTCGATGATATAAAGAAAAACTCCACTTCCCAAGCGGAGAGTATAAAATCGATGGAAGCAGAAATTGCACGATTAAACGCCAAAATGAGTGCGAGAGAGAAAAAGAAACTTCCGTCTCAACCCCTACCGAATCCTGGGCATTACAATGTAAATGCCATCACAACGTTGAGATCATGAAGAGTGCTGAACAATCATGTTGGGGAAGAAATTGATGATACTGAAAAATCTATTAATAACTCCCCGGCTGAGACCTTCCCTTCCACACACACTTCTACATCTGATCCTTGTTCTTCTACTCCACCGCCTTCTTGCGAGCCTATTCTCCGTTTCCCTCTAGACTCGACACCTTAGCAAACCTCTTCTAGTCCACCAAAGACGATCCCCACTCCTATTCTAGGATCACTTCCACACACACCACCTTCTCCAATGATGGACCCAGCTTTTATTGCTAAAGCTCCTTATCTGAATCGGTTAAGGGGTAACAAATCATGTCCACATATGGAGAAGATTATGGAAATGTTGAAACAGGTTAACATCAACATCCCTCTCCTAGATGCTATTCAACAAGTCCCCGCTTATGCGAAAATTCTCAAAGACTTGTGCACTAGGAAGAGGAAGACTCAAGTGCCAAAAAAGGTCTTCATGACAAATAATGTTAGCACTGCGTTTACCCCACAGCTACCAAAGAAACGTAAGGACCCAGGATGTCCTACGATATCGATTTCTATTGGGGGTAAAAACATCAACCGTGCTTTACTAGACATTGGCGCAAGTGTTAACCTGCTTCCATACTCTGTTTACGAGCAGTTAGGGATTGGAGAGGTGAAACCAGCTCACTGCACTCTCCAAATGGCAGACCGATCAATCACCAAACCTAGGGGTGAACTGGAGGATGTGTTAATAAATGTCGGAGAATTTGTATTCCCTGTGGACTTTATTGTTTTCGATACACAACCAGTAGCAAACCCACGGAATCAAATTCCGGTGATTTTGGGTCGACCATTCCTTGCTACTTCCAATCCTGTCATTAACTGTCGAAACGGTTCAATGAACCTATCTTTTGGAAAAATGACAATTGAACTGAATATCTACAAAATTGGAAGTCAGCCATCTGAACCCTCTTCTCATATACTTGATGTTTGTTCTATCCACGAGATTGCTCCCGAAAGTTGCGAAGTTGATGAACTTTGCTTTGAAGATCTCGACGACACTACCACATCAATGTTTGATCTTGCACATCCTAGTGAGGACACTCTTTCCACGCTTGAGTCCGACATTCTTGACTTATCACCATTTGAGTCTGTATCTTTTACAGGTTATGAGCTTCTTTATGACTCCGAAAATCATTCGATGATCTCACCTTCTATTATTTCTCCGCCAGCATTAGATCTCAAACTTTTACCTTCTCATCTTAAATATGCATATTTAGGTGAGAATGGGTCTTTACCGGTGATCATATCCGCTTCTCTAGTATCAGAGCAAGAGAATGCGCTTTTGACGGTATTGAGATCTAATAGGCAGGCATTTGGTTGGACTATGGTGGACATCAAAGGGATTAGTCCCTTGATTGTTGAACATCATATACATCTGATGGATGAAGCCAAGCCAACCCGAGAACCACAGAGACGGTTGAACCCCGTCATGAAGGATGCGGTGAAGAAAGAAATCGTCAAATGCCTTGACAATGGTATCATTTACCCAATCTCCAATAGCCAATGGGTGAGTCCAATTCATGTCGTCCCTAAGAAATCTGGCATCACAGTCATTACCAATGAGGCAAATGAGTTAATCCAGATACGCGCTAAAACTGGGTGGCGTGTATGTATTGATTACAAAAAACTCAATGCCGCAACGAGGAAAGACCACTTTCCTCTGCCTTTCATTGACCAGATGCTAGAACGCTTAGCTGGACGTGAATTTTATTGCTTCATGAACGGATACTCTGGCTATAATCAGATCCTTATTGCCAAAAAGGATCAAGATAAAACCACATTTACTTGTCCTTTTGGTACCTTTGCTTATAGACGCATGCCCTTTGGGTTATGCAATGCTCCCGCTACATTTCAGCGGTGTATGATGGGGATATTCTCGGACATGGTCGAGAATTTTTTGGAGATTTTCATGGACGATTTCTCGATTTTTGGAGATTCTTTTTCTGACTGCCTATCTAATCTTGACGCAGTTCTTACTCGTTGTAAAGAGAAGAACTTAATTTTGAATTGGAAAAAATACCATTTCTTGGTCCAAGAGGGAATTGTGCTTGGACATGTTATTTCACGAAAAGGAATTGAGGTTGACAAAGCTAAAATAGATGTCATTCAAAACCTTCCTCATCCCAAATGCGTCAAGGATATCCGATCTTTTCTTGGCCATGTAGGCTTTTACAGGAGATTCATTAAGGAGTTTAGCAAAATTGCTAGACCTTTAACTCTTCTCTTGGCCAAGGACACGACCTTTCACTTTGACTTGGATTGTGAGCCAGCATTCGACTCGCTCAAACACTCTCTCACTACAGCCCTCGTTTTATCATCTCCAGATTGGAACCACCCTTTTGAGCTTATGTGTGATGCATCGGATTTTGCAGTTGGTGCAGCCTTAGGACAGCACATTGAAAAGATGCCACACGTGATCTATTATGCAAGTAAGACCCTAAACGATGCTCAAATTAATTATACAACTACCGAAAAAGAACTTTTGGCAGTTGTATTCGCATTAGAAAAATTCAGGCCTTACTTGATTGGCTCACCTATTGTTGTGTACACTGACCACTCCGCCTTGAAACATCTTTTGGCGAAGAAGGATGCTAAAGGTAGGTTAATACGTTGGATGCTTCTATTACAAGAATTTGATCTTGTTATTAAAGATAAGAAAGGATGTGAAAACGCTGTAGCCGACCATCTTTCGCGCATCTCTTCTTCACCTGTGACCCTGCCAATCAATGATTCTTTTCCGGACGAACAACTCTTGAATGTATCCGATGAACCTTGGTTCAGGAATATTGTGAATTATCTTGCCGCGGGACTTATTCCCCGCGAATGGTCAAAACAGGACAAATATCGATTTCTATCCCAAGTAAAACATTTTTACTGGGATGAACCATATCTGTTTAAGTATTGTCCTGACCAGATCATTCGCAGGTGTGTCCCGAACGAGGAATTCAAGAGTGTTCTATCTTTTAGTCATGATCAGGCATGTGGGGGTCATTTCGGTCCAAGAAAGACGGCGGAGAAGGTTTTGCAATGCGGTTTTTATTGGCCGACTTTGTTCAAAGATGCATTTGATCATTGCAAAACCTATACACAATGTCAACACACGGGTAGGATTTCCCGGAGAAATGAGATGCCACAGCAACCCATCTTAGTGGTTGAAATTTTCGACGTTTGGGGTATTGACTTTATGGGTCTTTTTCCCAACTCCTTTGGGAATCTTTACATACTGCTTGCGGTTGATTACGTCTCAAAGTGGGTTGAAGCTATTCTTTGTCGCACTAATGACAAAAAGGTTGTCATTAAGTTCTTAAAAGAAAACATCTTTTCGCGATTTGGATACACACGCGCTATCATTAGCGATAACGGGACACATTTCTGCAATCGGTCTTTCGAGACTTTGATGCGGAAATATGCAATCAACCACAAACTTTCCACACCCTATCATCCCCAAACGAGCGGGCAGGCTGAGATTTCCAATAGACAAGTCAAACAAATTCTGGAGAAAACTGTTTCTAAAAATCGAAAAGATTGGTCGACCAAATTGACGGATGCTCTTTGGGCATTCCGAACTGCATATAAAACCGATCTAGGGATGTCTCCTTATAGATTAGTGTTTGGTAAGGCTTGTCACTTGCCGGTCGAGATTGAGCACAAAGCAATGTGGGCCATTAAAGAAATCAACTTTGACTTAAATCAAGCCTGCAACTTTCGGAAGCTGCAATTAAATGAGCTAAGCGAACTCCACGATGAAGCTTATGATAATGCTGTAATTGTAAAGAACCGGACTAAGATATTTCACGATAAAAACATTTTGAGGAAAACTTTTACACCCGGTCAACAAGTCCTTCTTTATGATTCACGACTACACCTTCATGCGGGTAAGCTACGATCTCGGTGGAAAGGACCTTTTGTTGTGCGGTCTGTATACCCGCACGGGGCAGCTGAGGTAGAAAATGTTAAAAACGGTACATTTTTCAAAGTAAATGGACATAGATTGAAGTCGTATTTTTCCACTGACCCCACGGAGGAGCTCCTGTTTTTACAGGAGCCATTTTATCATGATTAAAATTCCTCCATCTCACCTCCATGTCCTGTAAATTACTGTATCATCTTTAGAATGGAGGTGAGTGAAAAGAATAAGTTTGGGGGAGGATTTTCATGATCATATTTATTGCCCCGATTAATAAATTTCCTCCCAAGCTTACAGGTTTTTTGTAATCTAACGGATGGCAACAGTGAGGACACTGTTGAAAACAAGTTTGGGGGAGGTTTGTACTTACTTACGCATCATTTGCATATCACTTTGCATAAGCACAAAACAATTTAAAACCTATAAAAATTTAAAAAAAATTCAAAAAAAAAAGATAAAAATATTTAATATTTAATTTTGTACATAAATAAGATAATAAAAGATTAGATAGTGAAAAATTACATCCAAAAGATTGGAAAAATTTAAGAAAACCTAGAAAATTAGAAGTTTTCTTAAACGAACTAGTAATAAGTAGTAATGAGCCGTTGTCCCAAGGGTTAGTAAGATGAAAGAAGTCACTAATCTGAGGATAAAAATAAGTCTGAAAAATAGTTTCTATTCTGGAAGCCAAATATTTGAACGTTGATACCCTACTATTCGCACGTACACACGTCTTGAAGTTCGGGATAGTAGAAAATACCTTGAAATGCTCTTGTCTAAAAGCCAAAGTATGAAAGAAATAAAAAAAAATGAATAAAATATAAAATGGTGTAGAAAAAATGAACACTGGTTTTGTTATCGCCAAGGCAGCAATAAAAAAATATAGCGAGGGTGCTTCATCACCTAGTGCCTTAGACCAACTGGTCTGGGAGTCACTGCTAAGCCTTAGGTGGTGCAAGACGAGAAAAATATATCTATTAAGCAAGCACATGAGTAATCGGTCGGTTAGTACCTCAAGAAGTATTAATGGTCGCATGAAAATGTGTGAGCAACTTCATCTAAATATTCATCGATTAAAAAGTACTGAGGTAGATGGACAAGAGTATGATAGCTTGAATTGAATTCTCCGGGTGTAGGGATGTCTATTACACATATGTAGGGGTATATGATCAATGTTTGGATGAAAGATAGGAATGAAGAATAAAGACAATGTTTTATTGAGGGATGATGTGATTTCTAACATCTTTTCATGACTATTAAGATAGGGCTTATGACAACCGAAAAGCTAGTATAGTTGAAAACTCTAATTTTCAAAGTCTTTATTTTATAATTCTTATCTTTATATGTAACTTTCACGGTCTTCCTTTTATTATTGGATTTTTTGGGTGCAATCCGCTGAAAACCCTCAGGAGACAACACTCCTCCTACTAGGGACACCTAGAGGTTTAAAGGCTTGTTGCACATGCTCAGTGTAATCGTGTTGCCTACGAAAGTGTGCTAGTTAGTTTTTCTTTTTCTTTATTTTCTCCTTATCTTTTTAATAAAACAAGTTTGCTCGAGACGACCAAAATTAAGTTTGGGGGAATTTGATTAATCGAAAATATTGCATTTTTAACACGTCAATTTCTCTACCATTTGCAATCATCTAAAGGTGTTCGGTATGAATATAGCACATATTAGCAAAACATCTGTAAAATACAAAATAACTTGTGTTATATATTATAACCGGCATTTTAAGGGAAATTGAGTGTTTATCATTGCACACATGATCTTTGTATAGCGCAACACTTGTCTCGAGAATCTGTGCAGGAAATTCCAGGAAAAGAGCCGAAACTGCTAAAAGTACTGATAAAAATACGCCAAGTCCAAGACTTGAGATCTGGCAGTGAACAAGAAATAGTTAGAAAATTTCAGACATCAGGAAGCAGTACTAAAGACAGAACAAGAGTTACCTGGAAGTTTGAAGCACCAAAGCTTCAACAGGGCCGCGGATCCGCGGCCGAATGGCCATTCCCACGGCGGATCCACGATCAGGCTGACACATCATCAGCAGTTCTTCACTTCAGAATTCTCCTTCCAAGATCCAAATGTCTTCAAGCCACTTTAAATTCCAGAGATCTCCAGAAGCTTCTGTCCGAACAGCCAAGCTTTTTGTACAAGCTAAACACCTTCAAGCTTCTCAAGCAAGACACATAACTATCTAAACCTAGAAGCTTCTTTCTAACCTCCAAGCTTCTAAAGAAAGCTAGCTAACTAACTAACTCTAGAAGTTTCTATCTAACTACCAAGCTTGAAAGTGAAGCTTAATCCTAACCTAGCTTCTAAAGGAAGCTAATCCATATCAAGCTATAAAAAGGACCCAAAGGCTTCTTCTCAAAGGTTGTTGATCATTCCACATCAATTCACCCAAAGTTGAGTGACACAACTTGTGCATTCAAACCCTAACCCTAATCCATTTCCAAAAGCCAAATTCAAGATCTCCGAGTACAAATCAAGTAAGAAGCCTTCAACCTTTTAGAAGCGACGCCGATCTTCAACCGAGCAAGTGATCCAAGACGATCCACGACTCACGGAGACGATGCGGAGCTAATTCGACGATCGAGTTCTTTCCTCAATTTCTTGTAGTTCTTGAGCGAATTGTAACGGAATTGTTGAATAATAAAAGGTGAAATTTCTTTATCTTGCTTATCTTTATATTTGAGCATTATGATGAGTTCTCGATTCTTGATTGATTTCTTTTTTATGATGCTTGAGTAAAAACTCCGCTCGTGGAGGAGTCGAGAGAATAGATAGATGATGATGATTACAATCTTGAAACGATTCTTAATTCCTATGAGTTTTGTAAACTCTTGTAGATTGAATCATCGACAATCTAGTTTCGAGCGAAATGCTTTCTTGAATGTTTTCGCTCTTAATTAGAGATTGACGATTGGTGATTCAATTTACTAGAGGCTAGCATTTGAATGATAATCAACGAAAGGACAAAGGATGAGATGAAGAAACCCTAGTCCCTTCAATAGATCCTTAAACCTCGTTGCTCGTTATCGATCTAGCAACAAATCATCAATGGATAAAAATACGTAATCACAAGTCTTCATCATTCACTATCGATTCGATCGATCCCTACGAGCCTCACTACAAATCTTGATTACTCATTTGATTTGGATATCATCAATTCTTGATTCTTGATTTTTAGTATTCTTGATATTAGATCTAGATTTTGATAATTCTTGAAATTCAGTTTTATAAATCTTGAATTGAATTCTTTTTTCTTTTATCTTTTAATTTTCAATTCATCTAAATCAATTACGATCAAATCTCACTTTCCCTGTGGATGATCCGCACTCGCTAACGAACCTACATCGACACCGTTATTGATTGCGGTTTACAAATTTCTTTGGTTGTGATTTCTATACATTTTCTTACACACGAAATCCGAGAAAATTTCATTCAATCAGTCATTATGGCTTTTAGGTCAGGTCTTAGGCACAAGGAGTGGCTACGCTCTTTTGCATTAGCGCAACCTAAGACCATGGCCGAGGTAAAGGCCTGGACCGAACGTGAGATCCAGCTCGAATCCGAGGTGAACGCTAATATGCCCCGGATAGAACAAACCGATCAGAAGAAAAAGGCCATGGAGGAGAAAAAGAAGATTGAGCGGCCGAAGCCTATTCCCCGAAGTTTCAGGAGTACACCCTGCTCAACATCTCCCAGACGGTACTGTTGGAGGAGGCTAAGGGAGAGAGGTTCTTCAAACTCCCCCCAGTCTCGAATAGGGCGGCAAAGCGTACCCGGGGCCCCTACTGCGGTTTCCTCAGGTCGCAGGGCCACTCCACCGAGAACTGCAAGTAGCTCTGAGATTACATCGAGGAGTTAATCCGCTCGGGGCACCTGGCGACATACTTGCGAGACAAACGACAAGCTGACCGTGAGCAGGAGCACCATCCCCCTCATGGTGAGTTGACAATCGGCCAAATCATGGTCATGTCAGCGGGGGGTACGGCGAAGACCGATGAGACGCGGCATCCCTCACCGATCTAGGGGACTGGCGGCCACCCGAGGAAGAAGCCCAAATTAGCCGAGCCAATCATTTTTACCGACGAGGACCTCCATGGCATATCCCTGACTCGCAACGACCCCCTGGTGATCACAGCTTGGGTCCACCGCTACGAAGTGTTGAGGTTATTGGTCGACTCGGGAAGCTTGGCATACATTCTCTTTTACTACTGCTTTTTGCGAATGGGACTCACCCCGTCAGACCTAAGGCCGACCGCCCACGTCCTGTCAGGGTTCACTAACCACTCCGTCCCTGTGGAGGGGGTGATCACCCTCCAATTTAACATCGGGGAGACGGGCCGTACGTGCACCATGACTGTGGAGTTTATTGTCGTGAGGATCCCATCGGCCTACAACGTCCTCCTGGTCACCCAACGCTGAACTCCCTTCGGGCTCAGATATCGACCTACCACTTAGCGATGAAATTCCCGCTCGATCAAGGCGGGATAGGTCGGGCCTACGGGGACCAACAAACCGCAAAGGTTTGCTTCACCGCACCATCTACATCTAGTCGGCCAGACAATGACCTCAAGTGTGAGAATGATATCAAGGGTTCTCTAGACACTCGAGATGAGAAAAAAGAGGTCCGAGGGACCCCGGTGGAGCCACTGGCAGAAGTCCCCCTCGTAGAAGGGGACGATGAACGAACCGTTCAGATCGGGTCGCTTTTGACGGGGACTCGGCGAGACGACCTGGTCCACTTCCTCAGCAGTAACTCTGACGTGTTCGCCTGGGCGCCTGCCGACATGCCTGGGATCGACCCCAAGATCATATCACACAAGCTCGGGTTAGACCCCACGGTCCGACCCGTCAGGCAGAAAAAACGAAGTTTCGCTCCGATCAAACAAAAAGTGATCGAGAACGAAGTAGACAGGCTCCTCGCCTCCAAATTTATTCGGAACGTGCCTTACTCGGAATGGTTGGCGAACGTAGTCATAGTTAAAAAGTCACACGGGAAGTGGCGCATGTGCGTCGACTTCACCGACCTCAACAAGGCTTGCCTAAAAGACAACTATCCCCTCCCTCAGATAGATCAGCTCGTCGACAGTTCAGCAGGACACAAGCTACTTAGCTTCATGGATGCCTTCTCCGGCGACAACCAGATCTGTATGAATCCGGAACGAGGATCTCACCGCATTCACAACGGACCGAGGAGTATACTGCTATAAGGTGATGCCCTTCGGCCTCAAAAATGCCGGGGCTACGTACCAACGCTTGGTCAATCGTATGTTCAAGCCTATAACATTTCAGAAAAATATAAAATATTATTTTTGGAATTTAATATTAAAATAATATTTTTCCTGAAAACTGCCGATTTGCAAAATTGGGGTTTTCGAAAAAGGGTATAAATATACACCAATAATTGTGAAATAATTTGAAATTAAAATGATTTATCCATTTAAAAATATATTTAAAGGAGTTGGCATTTTTAAGATTTATTATATGCAGTTTAAATGAAAACCCGATTAGTGCACTGCTAATCGTGATTAGGCCAAATCCGTGTTTTTACAGTTTTCCGTGGCTAGTGCACCATGTCATGTTGCATTTGGTTACATGTTGTCGCATTTGTATTTTTTTATGGGTATTATATGATTTAGTTTTAAAGGAGGAAAGAAAATAAAAAGACAAAAGGGCAAAAGTGTAAATTAGTGAGAATGGGTGAGATTAAAAGAGCGAGAGAGAGGGGGGCAACCAAATAATCCCTCCACCATTTTTTCCTTCTTCTCCTTCTTCTTCCTCACTTCCCTCCATCTTAAACCCTAGGATCCATCACAAAAATCTTGCCAAAACCCTATACTCCCTTCACAAAAGTTGATCCCCTCCGTCTCCTCTACACATTGGACCAAGAAAAGTGGGATTTTGACGACATTGGCGAACTAGGGTTTTTCATGGGTTACCCAAGTGAGGTATAAATTCTTCCATCTAGTTTAATTTAAAGTCTAATAGCACCTTATAGTAGTTTAGAGTTAAATTGGTATTGATTAGTGAGGTTAGAAAATTTCTAGAGAAGGATTAGGGTTTGAGTGGTGTTGTGGTGATATAGTGGCTGTTAACAAGACTTGAGTGATGTTTTTACTGACCTAGAACAGAGAATAGAACCCAAAACACGGACTTAGAAACCCCGACATTGGATAATTGTGTGAATTGTGAGGGTATTTTGGAATTTGCCAACACTCGGGGACCTGGAAAATTATTTAGCGAACACAGTGACACATGCAGGCACCCAGGAAGCTACCCTGAAGACCAGAGCCCCAAACCCCCTTACCCAGGCTGCAGATTTAATCTTTTGGGCGGCAAATTGCGGCCTTGGTACTTCCAAATTGACTCGTGCTTGTTCTGTAGCTCCTATATCAGTAAATTAGACCCTCCATATGTGAAAAATTGGCTAATTTGACCTAGGGTAAAATCTTGGACCATTTTGTTGAGTTGCCGCCTTGTATTTCACGATGTTTTTGAATTTAAGTTTTGGTATTTGTCATTGTATTCCATCGTTTGGCATTTGAACGCCAACGACTAGGGTTATTGGTTGTGTTTTGCATGCGAGACTATAGGTTTTAACCTATCGGTGTTTCGTGCGACCTTTTGGTTTTCGTGCATGATTTCGTTTACGATGCTATATGTGATATGTAGGTACCTCATGAGGATTTCGAGACGACAAGCAAGAGCGTGGCAATATCGGCATCGACAAGCGAAGATCAAGGTGAGTAGATTTATATCTACGGGAGAAATCGGGTGGATGGCGTATAGCACCCCCATAATTTCATAAGATTTTGATGTGGCGTGGTATAGATATACATATTTGGGTTATTGCGAAATATGAACCTTAGCAAGAAAAGCATTAGGAGATCATGGGATAGTGTTAGCAAGATTTGAAGAAAATGATTTACTTGGGTTCTTAGTCGTGAACCCTAGAGTAAGGTTGACAAACACACACGTGCATACACGGGATATGGTTTGGGTGTATATGTTTATATGTGTGTGTGTGTGTGTGTGTGTGTGTGTGTGTGTGTGGATGCGTTGGTATATATATACATACGCTTATATTCGGTTAATGAGGATAGTATATGGTATTTGGAGATGAGTCGATGAGGATTGGGCATGGTGCCATGAGATCGGTGGTGTGATTTGGTTCGTATTAAGAGATACGACATGATAGTATGGCGAATCTTTAGGCGATGTGTTTCAGACACACGCACATATATTTTTTGATGGTATCAGTTTGTACTAGACTTAGATCTGTACCCCAGTTCATGACATATGATAATAAGGATACCAGATGAGTAATAAGATAAATAAGATATTTGACCCATACCCAGATTGGGATGCCGTACGATAGATTTACCGTACGAGATATAGTTATGATGTAAGATCCGTACTCTTGACTCGAGGATGTCATATATATATATATATATATATATTTCGTGGTACTATTGAGGCGAGATCACCGACTACTAGGTATATATATAGATCGACTCAGACTTAGGTGGATTTCCTTACCCTTTTGACTGGGCTCGAGTCATACTAGTTTTCAAAAGTGAAGAATTATGAGTAATTTAAATACCAAATTGTATGACTCGTATATTGGGTGGGTATATTTTTCAGTGTTGCTATTACTACATCACTTTCTGTATATTTATGATGTTTCATCGCATTGCATGCTTATACATATGTTATCTGTAATTATTATGAAACCCTGCTGTCAGGACACCAGCACCATTAGCGATGCGTATGTTCCACGTACACTTGCTTGCCGGCTCACTCACATCATCATCGGTAATTGCCATGTCACGTCCACTTTAGAGAATACTATTCATTGACATGGTTTGCTCGTTGATAGTTGCAATATGTTATAGATTTCATATGCTAGTTTAACTATTGCATTTATTGCATGATATCCGATGCATTCATATATTCATTGGTCATGCAATATTATGGAGATTTATGTTGGTATTCACTGTTTATTGATATCATGATTTTGATGATTTCGGATTCTTCTTAAGATTTCGGGATTTGGAAACCGCATGTGAAAGTGTTAAACTGATAATTTGTTTTAAAGAGATAGATGCAGTTTTTCTTGATGTGATGAGTATTGTCCACCATGATGTTTTCTCCGTTCTGAGATGGTTTTCGAGACCCGATTCGAGGAGCTGGATGAACCGTCTGCGGGTACATGGTGGACCCGGTATGGTACCCCGGGGCAAGAAGCTCGAGTTGTAGACGATGAGCCCGGCAGGTGCAGACTGCCTACCGGTGATTGTTTGGCACGGCGGATATCTGGAGGATACCGTTCGTGGTCGTGTGATTGATGATATGGGCCGATCCGGACTGACGGAGCCCGAGGTATTGGGATATTGAGATATTGAGATTTGAGATACTAAGATATTGAGATTTGATGATACAGGCCAGTCCGGATAGCCGGAGCCTGAGATATTGAGATATTGAGATTCATGTTTTGTGTCGATACTTGACACTAATTTCTCTGTTGATTTCATTCATGATATTCGATTTATATACATATAGGAATCTAATTAAATAAAGAAAATAGTTGTCTCACTCTTGATGTATTCAGTTTCCATTCGTAATGCATTCATACATCATATATCTGATATGTTGCTATCTGAGACACTAACACGAGCACGTAGTATTGCACTTATATGTAGATGGATCAGGATATTGTTTGAGAATATTACTTGATATGACCTAGGATGCATCATACATGCGATTTCTGCTCTGTGATGTTTTCTACTCACGAGTTGGCAACTCACCCACGTTGTGCCACAGTTCCTTGCAGGTTTTACCGTACAGATTTCGTTGCGGTTTTGCTGGCACACTGTTCCTTCCGGATGATTGCTTTGGTAGGTGGGTTCACTTGCATCGTAACCACCATTGTATATTTGATAGAGATAACTGACAAGTGTATATTCTTTTGACCTTAGAGTCGCGCGCTGTATTATTATGGTTTTCCTCTGGTTTTCTCGATGATATTGGATTTTTATCCTGAGTTTGATCCTCGCTTTTCGGCGTTGTATATTATATTGCATTGTGTGGTTTTGTCCGCCGGTTGGCGAAGAGCTAGCTCCCGCTTGGGATGCCTTTATTCATTATACATACTTTATCAGGTTTTGTACCCGTTTGGGGTCTGAATTTACAAAGGAAACTGTACCGAAAGTTTCAGAAAAGATTTGACATTTTCAAAATGCATACATCGGCTTATGTTGTTAAACTTCTTGCTTTAAAATTGGTTTTTCCTTCCCTCTACTGCTTTACTTGGTTTTGATTTCTGGGTTTTGGCTTACTTAGATTACATACGCCTTGAGATGCTTCGTAATTTAAGTGCCAGTCACGCTCGGTACTTTTTGGGTCGTGACAAAGTTGGTATCAAAGCGTCAGGTTTTACCTTCTGAGCGTAGGATGGCCCTTGGTTGATGGAGTAGGTGACTCATGTAGAGTGACGTACCGTGTGTATATTCCGCGGCATACTTACGATACGCTACTCCACTTAAGAAGCCTTAGGATGTACATTTCCTTGCACAGTATTAAATTCATTCCTATGATCTATCCTCTTCAGTATCGGTTTATGGTTTTGCTGCCACGATTACATGGGTAGAGAGAGCTACGGCTAGAGTTGCGTCAGCACGAGCTCATCACGGACGAGGACTGACCAGGGCATGATTCCAGGGACATACGATTGCATAGAGGCGTCGTTTTATTGTGTTTTCGCGCCATGAGCATTTGATGGATCGCTTTTACGAGATTTCTCGGACGTGCAGATCAGCACCAGAGGATGGGGCCACTGTTAGAGGCCCGCCAGAACGTGATGTCCGTCAATGCATAGATTATTTGATGATTGAGGTACTGTTCAGCATGCGGACGAATAAGCCAGTTGCTGCTGCGAATGATGAGATATCACCCCAAATGCTTAGAGTGATTGCAGCGCGAGTTGCAATTAGAGATATGATAGAAGTTCGCTAGTCACCAAGATGAAAGACTAGGACATGTGATTCATTGCCTACCCCGATGTGAGGTCATCAGATTGATTGATTCCAATTAGAGACGACTTCAAGCAGGTACGATAGGAGTCGATAGAGACGATCGAATGTCAGGGACCCATTTTCCAAGTTTAAAGTATTCGGAAAACAATGCAAGTAATTTTACGGACCCTCTAAAAGAATGAAACCCTAACTCGATATAATGACCATGAGAACGCTTCAAAATCTTAGGGTTTACAACGGTTCAACGGTACCATTAATGAGGCTTGGGTTTGCCCTTCTACGGTTGGTCCATAGGTACTGTGGTATGTATTTGATACTATCAAATTGTACTCAGGATGTTGAGCTCTTGGGGGATTATGGAACCTTGACGAATCGATCGAAAAGTTCGACATCATTCGGATATCATATGATAGGATGCATTGCTTGGGAGACTCCAGATACGAGTATAGCCGTTAGAGTGCAGTCCATGCAGCTACGAAGAGACAAGTCCGAATCAGTCGACATTAAAGAAAAGAGGAGTAAGAGGTTCGTACGAGATCTTGATGAGATGGCGTTCCACTCCGCTGACATCAGAGATGTGATACGCATGCAGAGGCGTTGTATATGGATATATCTTCCAGAAGAAGTCGTGATGAGTATGCAGCCGTTCCGGAACAAGAAACAGATTTAGTAAAGGATGATAACTTCCGGGCAGTTCGGAAGAAACGAGATTCGGGAGAGACCCCAACAAGATCTTTCTGGAATAATATACAAGAAGACCTGGACCTAGGATTAGTTGTATTACGCACACCCAGGAGACTGGAGTTCGGCATCATTGATGAGATATGTTATGAGCGACCATGATAATTGTCCAGAGATCTTTAGAGGATATGCTAGAGCGGATCGTTCCCGTTAGTACACCGAACCGGGCTGACGAGCCAATGGATTGCAATATTGGTAATCCACAGAGAAATGAAGACTCAGAGACAAAAGACGCTAGACCGTGAGCAGGAGGTAGCAGATGTTCTTGCTCTGCCAGTTTTGGGCGCACAGACATTTTTCGACATTGTAGGAGGCGTACCTCAATGTCTTTCATTGCGATTTGCGTTGTGATCTGAATATCATGCTTATATCACCTGGATTTGAGTTTTGATGATTGGGCTTTATGGTATTGTTTTCGTGCACCATGGCTGCACCTACTGAGTATTTATGTTTTGTGCATAGTTATTGCACTTGAGATATACTTTATACACCGTTGTGTTGATTTATGATTTGTGCAGGTTTATTGCACTTGATTCAGTTTTGTGCCTTGGATGCACATGTTTATGATTTCAGGAATTGCATACAGCCGATTTGATTTTTGTGCAGGTGGTATGCACTCGATTTGGTTTTTGCACTCGGTATAGCTTACATGTGCTTGCAGTGCATGGATACGTGTTTTGTGCATGCAGTTGCACGCGTTTATGATTTTATACACCTTAGCATACTCGGTGTTGCTTTTTATACGCATTTGAGTTATTGATGCATTTCTATGCACTTGTTGCACCCGATTTATATTTTGTGCAGTTGTTGCACTAGGTTTTTACGCTGTGCATTGTTGCACCATATTGTATTTTGTGCACTGGATACACCATATTGTATTTCGTGCACTGGATGCACTGTATTTGGTATTTCGTGCACTGGATGCACTGTATTCGGCATTTCGTGCACTGGATGCACTGTATTTGATATTTCGTGCACTGGTTGCACTGGAGTTGGTATTTTGTGCACTTGATGCACTATATTTGTATTTTTTGTGCGATTGTTGCACTGTATTGTATTTCGTGCACTGGATGCACCGGATTCATATTTCGAGCATTTGTTGCACCAGCTAGGTATTTTGTGCATTGGTTGCACTGGAATTATACTCCGTATCTTGGTTACACCCGATTTATGTCTTTGAGCATTTGTGTTACCAGATTTTGTTTTATGCGCGTCTGCACCTGATGTTCGTTTTCATGCATGTTACTGCACTAGATACTTTTCACGGACTGACGCGCTTGGGTTGGATTTTTGCGCATATTAGGCGCTTAATATTGGATTTTGTGCGCATCGGATGCACTTGATTTAGATTTTATTCATGCATGTTGGATGCACTTGATTTAGATTTATTTGTGCATGTTGGATGCACTTGATTTAGATTTTATTCATGCATGTTCGATGCCCTTGATTTAGCCTTCATTCGTGCATAACGGATGTATTTGATTTGGATTCCCGCGCATGTTGAGTGCATGATATGAGATATGGTTTTGTGCACACTTGTAATACCCAGTTCTTTGTGTACACCACTAACCATATTCTTCATATTAATTATTTAGAAAATTTATGTATTTTATTTATAATTATTTTATTTCCGTTAAACCCCCTTTAAACACCAAACCCAAACTCTATTTCATTGTATTTTTACCTCCCATTTTTCTAAGCCCGTTTCCCTTTTAATCCAACTCCAGCCCCTACTCCTAACCCAAACCCAAACCTTATCTCTTTTATTCCCTTAGCCCGTGCCCCAATTTTCTCAGCCCGGCCGAATAAGGAAAACACAATTCATTAACTATTCTCCCCAAATTAGTTCCCCAAGCCCAACTGAAAGTTCAAATATTGATACAAACCCAGCCCAACATCTTCTTTATTTCCCTTTTTCACTCGGCCCAGCACAAACAAAAAAAAAAGAATCAATTAAACCCTCACTCTCCCCCGGCCCAATCTCTCTTCAGCCCGCACCCACAACACAACCCGACCCGACCCGCTAAGGATCCCTTCTTCCCCACGTCGCCATTTTCCCGCTCCTATCAGCTCGCTGCGCCCCCACGCCATCGCTCCCTCACCCACGACGCACACGTCCCCACGCCCCCTCGTCGCGATCTCACGCACGCGCTCGTATTTTCCTCTCCCCCTCACACCCTCAACCTCTCCTCTTCTCTCTCCCTCGCACTCTCCAACTCACTCTCTTCTCTATCTCTCGAAAACTGCTGAGCCCTCGCCTCCCCGACGACGACGATGGCAACCTCCTTGTCGACTCCCTCACTCCCTCTCACAAACCCGAACCACCTCATCTCCCCCTCACTGCCTCACCACGTCTCCCCTGCACCTTCAAACCCACCGAGCTCCCTCTTCGCTCCCTCCTCACTGCAGCCGCCGCCCGGTGACCCCATCTCCCTCTACCTCAACCACACGCCACCGTCTTCCTCCCTGCACCCACTACGGATGGCATAGCACCACCCAGCCTCCTCGTCATCAACCCCTTCCACCAAGCTTCCCCACTGCACCCATCTTGCCACCACCGAACCCACCCCAGCACCCTCGACGCCGGCGAGCCTCCACTGACCTGAACCACCTCGTCGACACCCTTCGCCCTCAGCATCAACATCGCCATCACCTACAACCGAGCCTACTACCCACTACCTCTCTCTCTCTCTCTCTCTCTCTCTCTCTCTCTCTGTGCAACTCTTCTCTCTCTCTCTCTCTCTCTCTCCCCCCTCTGCAATCCTTCTCCATCAGCCTCGACAGCACCAGCGACCCCCAGTCTCGGCATTTCGTCGAACTCCTACAGCGATCGCCGTTTCCTCTATTCGGGTCACCGACTTCGCCATCAAATCTGTGGCCTCGGTCCCTTAAGCCGTCATCATCACCAACACGCCGTTCGTCGCAACGCCCGTCGCACCCACCGAGCCGTCAAGTACAAGAAGCAAAGACCCGACGAGGCTAAACCTGTGCTGCGTTCGTGACACGATCATGCCATTGCCGCTTCCGTGCATCACCAAAGCGTCTCCAGGAAACTACCCCACTTGCTACATGCTATATTATTTCAGTTATAAATTCAAACCGCATTAATTCCCTGTTTGCGATTCATGAAAACTTGTTATAGCATAAGTGTTCGACGCAAGATCTGAATGAAAACCTTTCCTTAATTTGACGGAACTTAATTACATATGCTGGCCCGTGTGATAATGAACCTAGTGTAGAAGTTTCACAGAAAAATATGACTGTTAACGACTTAAACGAACACCCCCAATTACACCTGTAAAAAACTGAATATTTCCTGCACCTGAAAATCGTTAAAATCACAATAAATTATGTACATATTGAAATGAGGCGTTCGAGGGCTCAAATCGAAGACGACTCGACGACCTATAACCCTGTGCAAGTTTTTAGTTGTTTCTGTACTGATACTGTGACAATAATTGGTTCGGAGAGCGGCTCTGGACTGCAGTCCAGAGCAACTCTGGTTTTTGGTTTCTGCCCGTAATGTTTACTACCTTGTTTCCTGGACTCGTATGTTGCGGAACTCTACAGTTTATTAAAGTTGAATCTGTTAGATAAATAACACAAGTGGTTTATTTCCGTTTTATCGTCGTTTTCTATTTAATCTGCAATTTAAAAGATCGGGACGTATAGCAGTCCCAAACAGAACCAGAACGGACACCCCAATGTTGAATAGTGCATAACTCCTGACGTACATACGCGATTGAGAATCCGTCTGTTGAGTTGAAAACCTTACTGAAAACCATAGATTTCATTCAACGGTAGAATCGCTAAAATCTGATCCCAACTGGGATTAAAATGCGTTGCAATACGGACTTCCGATTCTGAAACCGGATTTCCAGCAGTAAGCGCTTAAAATGAAATGGCCATATCTAGTGATCCCGAGACCCGATTGACATGAAATAAAATTTTCTGGATAGATAATCAAATATACTACTTATCCCCTGTTCATTGTTTCGCTAAATTTTGGCATATATTATTTATGATGAATTATGCAAGTGGTAGGATACCGACATATGACATCTTAATCAGGCCTTACCTACTGTTTTCTCATCACATCATATATATGTCATTGCATTGGTAACCTAGTGATCATGTGCATTACTCAGTGTTAGGTATTAGTGGTGATTGTGACAAGTACGTTCGTGTTTGTGCATGAATGGATCAGTGAAAGTGACACGTGCTTGTACACAATCAGTGGACCCTATTATTCTATTGCATTGTCGACGTCTGTGAGACGCATATAAGTGTGACTATAAGTGGTATGGGACACTTATGAAAGCACTTGTATGGGTGTCACAGGTAAGGCACCAAATACTGTCCATTTATCTTGGGTATTAGTTGGGACGTACTTGATGGAGATCCTGTCTCCAGTTCTCGCGCAGACTTGTCATGGACCGACCGGTATTTGAGGTTATGGTTGGCGTTTGATGTAGACCACGGGGTGTGGGGTAGTTTGAGTGTGAGTTCAATAGAATCTCGGGAGTCCCATGCCGGCATATATATATGGAGATATATGGAGATTTACAGGGTACATGATTATTACCGTGAGTTATATTTTGGGCCCGTGGTTCCTTGCCCTTGGGTCCTACCCTTGGGTGGAGGACACTCACGAGTGGTTGACTCTCACACTTGGACTGACGATAGGCTTAGTGACCTGTACAGTGAGACTTAGAGGCTGATAGGGATAGTGACATTGACATGCATTACTTACTGTATTGACGCACCTGACATACTATTTTACTGCTTTACTGTTCACCCGCTCCTTTAGACACCCGCATTGGCTACTTCATGTTCACATCCTTACTGTCTTGGTTTACTGTTATATATCCATTATTACTGTACGAGTTACCACCTGCATCTATATATTTATTACTATCGCGTCGCTCTGACGACCTGAGTATGCATGCTCAGAGTGAGAGCTGGGTCTAGCTTGGACGAGGACTAGACGTACATCGCGGACACCTTGATCAGCTATTTAGAGCTATACTCTTTTGGACCTCCATCAGGTCAGTTCTTTGTATTTGTTTTGTTTCAGTTATTGCATTTCTTATTACCTGTGCATCGTTTACTGATTACCACGTAAAGCTAGAAGCCGAAGTATGACTACGGCAGGATATTTCCTTGACCGTAGGAGCATGGCTGGCCTTGTCAACCCCTCGTATTACGTATTTTGGGAAGCGGGGCGTGACATGGTTATGTTGGTATCAGAGCCAGGTTTTGCTTCGATTGGGATTGCAGTTTCCGTGTAGAGCTTGACAATCTAAGACATCCTTCGGTCTAGATTGTAAACTTGTGATTCTTGATCTTGATTCACATAGTGTATGCTACCATCCATTCGCTAGAGTTTCGGGTAACTTGGCAGAGTTACGTGGTTGTAATTGTGAACTGCATCACAGTCACAATACGGCACCCTGTTTGAGTGACTTGGAGTTCTACAGTTGATTTCCACTTGTTTGAATCTCATCACACCCGATATTCTTGATTCCTTGCCTAATCCATATTATGTTTTGATTCTTATAGCTTGTGCCTTATATCGTCCTCAAAGTTATTGTTTCAGGACCATGTCTTCCAACGACCCTTCCTCTATCTCTACTTCCCAGAATCAGACCGTAGAGATTCTGAATGCACTGCAAAGTCTGAAGGAAGCTCAGGAGCGAACAAACGACCTGCTAGCTGAAGGACTAAGAAGGCAGATGACTCAGGCACCAACGGAAGTCTCCAATCGTAAAGGGGCCCCTGTTAGACGAGGAAAAGAGGTGAAGATGAAGCGTCCACTTGTTCCCCCGCGACAGAAGCAGCAGAAGACCCAATGTTGTGGGTACTGTAAGAAATCAGGACATCTTCAGAGGGATTGTCGCCGCGCCAAAGGGAGATGCCTGATCTGCGGATCCAGCGAACACTTTATCAATGATTGCCCTAAGAGGAAGGAGCTACAAGTAGGCGGTTCGTCCACACTCCACTTCTGCTACGTGATGATTATTTCGTAGTTCGAGCGTCGAAGAACAGTACGGGCCCAGCGTAGGATTCAACTCGCGTGTCGAGGTTGCAGCGATCTAGAAATCCAAGAAGAGTTATCGTGTTTTCTGCTTTCAAAAAATGTTGTCACTCCTTTGTAAATATTTCTTTTTGTTTGAAAAACTTGTATCCGTCGACCTTTTAGCTGAATGCAACAAAATTCTGAGTTGTGATATATGTATCGTTCTCTTGCTTCTCACTTTATTTATACTATTCATTGCATCGGCATCTTTACATTTTAATTTTCCGTCCTTGCCTCCAGCATATCCCCCATGTGCCACTGTACCCTTGGATATCTTCTTAATGTGTCCCACTGTCTAATCACGACTCTCTCTTTTCAGGTCATGGCCCACTTTGGAGAAGAGCCGCCTCTAGATGATGACACACGGTCGTGCGTTTTCTCGGACTACATGCTGGTAGGATCGGATGACGAGATCAACGGACCCCAGGTTATTTTCGGAAACAGCAATTCCGAGAGTGAGGAATTCGCAGCCCCAGAAATCAACATAATCAGCGACTCTGACGACGATGAGGAGGACCCCGAAGAGAACCCGATAGAGGAAGATCCTTCTGGAGGAGGGCCCGATAGAAGGAAATCCGGTGGAGGAAAACCCTATGGAAGGGAATCCAGAAGAAGAGGATCACAAGGAAACAGACCTCGATAAAGAAGCTCTAGTCGAGACGGAAGGACCAGAAGAACAAGACCCCACGGCAGAAGAACCTCGGATGGCGATTCCTGCGAGGTGATATGAAAATGGACGCCCCTATCTGAGTGCACGAGTCTACCGTAACCTGCTGAACCTCCGCAACCGCGATAGACGTGATTTAGCTTTCGTCTCCTCTAGCCAAATAAAGTCTGTGTATAGTTTAGAGCTATCTTTTCGTCTTGGATGCCTTGTTCGGACTTTTCTGAAATGAGATAAATTGCTGAGTTCGCTAATCTTTCGATCTTCTTGGTTCACTTGATGCTTGATTGTTTCCCATATACATTTATTTTCCTCCTGAGATCCCTGATTGTCCACCCCTACTCCTTGTGCTGTGTTGACCCTCGTTTAGGTTAAACAGTACCGCACCCCGATCTTTTGAGTGGGCCATCCTTCGTCCTTCGTATGTGCCTCGTTTGAGATCCTTCTGGAAGGGAAATTGATAGTGAAATTTCTGAGTTAGCTGACCCTTCGGATTTTTGATTCACATGATGTATCGACCGTTTCCTTCCCATACATCCCTTTTCCCCCTGTGGTCCTTTGCTGCTCACCCTTACTCCCCGCACTATCCGACCCCAATCTTTTTGACCTTCAGTCTAAAGCCATCACACTCCGACCTTTTGAGTGAGCCATACTCCATTGTAACCCCTACCCTAGCTAGCCCTATACATTTTTGTGCTATTTTCCTATTACCCTAACTGTATTTAGGGACATCGTTATTCGAAAATTTAGTTTTCATTATTTTATGTCCATCGAAAAGTGCATGTTATTAACTATTTCCGTTTTATTCATTTTAAGTACACTACTAATCTCCCATTATTTTCGACCGCACAACCATATATTACACATATTATTTTATGCTATGTTTCTTATTTGCACCATGTGGATTTTCTAAGTTACTTTAAGATTTGTTTTTCCTTTTTTGATCGATACATTACACTAGGGTGTTTTAACCTATCGACAAATCCTTCACCATTTTAATATTGTTACTTTAGTTTTCTCGGGTCTTATACTTATAGGTTGCTATTATAGGTGGTTATGTCTGATGCTATTATCTTAGCTGCGCTGGTTCGATATACATATGTATACATACATTTTGGGTTTCGATTTTATCGAGCACGCCTCGAATATTATTGTTCGTTATTGTTATTTTTATTCTCGTATACATGTAGTTTGCCTCTATGATTGAGTCTGCCTACTTACTTAGATCTACCCTTTGTTACGTTAGTTTTATATATATATATATAGACCTTCAAAATTCTTCTATCTGACCTTTTTGTAAACCATTATGCACTAGTGTTCGATATAGTAGCTTTTCACTTATGATTTTATAGCTTATCGTTTCTTTTAAATTTCGAGGAGAAATTTTTGTAAGGGTGGTATGATATAATACCCAGTTCTTTGTGTACACCACTAACCATATTCTTCATATTAATTATTTAGAAAATTTATGTATTTTATTTATAATTATTTTATTTCCGTTAAACCCCCTTTAAACACCAAACCCAAACTCTATTTCATCGTATTTTTACCTCCCATTTTTCCAAGCCCGTTTCCCTTTTAATCCAACTCCAGCCCCTGCTCCTAACCCAAACCCAAACCTTATCTCTTTTATTCCCTTAGCCCGTGCCCCAATTTTCTCATCCCAACCGAATAAGGAAAACACAATTCATTAACTATTCTCCCCAAATTAGTTCCCCAAGCCCAACTTAAAGTTGGAACTAAATATTGATACAAACCCAGCCCAACATCTTCTTTATTTCCGTTTTTCACTTGGCCCAGCACAAGCAAAAAAAAAGAATCAATTAAACCCTCACTCTCCCCCTGCTCAATCTCTCTTCAGCCCGCACCCACAACACAACCCGACCCGACCATCTAAGGATCCCTTCTTCCCCACGTCGCCATTTTCCCGCTCCTTTCAGTTCGCTGCGCCCCCACGCCACCGCTCCCTCACCCACGACGCGCACGTCCCCATGCCCCCTCGTCGCGATCTCACGCGCACGCTCGTATTTTCCTCTCCCCCTCACACCCTCAACCTCTCCTCTTCTCTCTCCCTCGCACTCTCCAACTCACTCTCTTCTCTATCTCTCAAAAACTGCTGAGCCCTCGCCTCCCCGACGACGACGGCGGCAACCTCCTCGTCGATTCCCTCACTCCCTCTCACAAACCCGAACCACCTCATCTCCCCTCACTGCCTCACCACGTCTCCCCTGCACCTTCAAACCCAACGAGCTCCCTCTTCGCTCCCTCCTCACTGCAGCCGCCGCCCGGCGACCCCATCTCCCTCTACCTCAACCACACGCCGCCGTCCTCCTCCCTGCACCCACTACGGACGGCACAGCACCACCCAGCCTCCTCGTCATCAACCCCTTCCACCAAGCTTCCCCACTGCACCCATCTCGCCACCACCGAACCCACCCCGGCACCCTCGACGCCGGCGAGCCTCCACTGACCTAAACTACCTCGTCGACACCCTTCGCCCTCAGCATCATCATCGCCATCACCTACAACCGAGCCTACTACCCACTACCTCTCTCTCTCTCTCTCTCTCTGCAACTCCTCTCTCTCTCTCTCTCCCCCCTCTGCAATCCCTCTCCATCGGCCTCGACAGCACCAGCGACCCCAGCCCCGGCATTTCGTCGAACACCTACAGCGATCGCCGTTGCCGCTATTTGGGTCACCGACTTTGCCATCAAATCTGTGGCCTCGGTCCCTTAACCCGTCATCATCACCAACACGTCGTTCGTCGCAACGCCCGTCGCACCCACCGAGCCGTCAAGTACAAGAAGCAAAGACCCGACGAGGCTAAACCTGTGCTGCGTTCGTGACGTGATCGTGCCATTGCCGCTGCCGTGCATCGTCAAAGCGTCTCCAGGCAACTACCCCACTTGCTACATGCTATATTATTTCAGTTATAAATTCAAACCGCATTAATTCCCTGTTTGCGATTCATGAAAACCTGTTATAGCATAAGTGTTCGACGCAATATCTGAATGAAAACCTTTCCTTAATTTGACGGAATTTAATTACATATGTTGGCCCGTGTGATAATGAACCTAGTGTAGAAGTTTCACTGAAAAATATGACTGTTAACGACTTAAACGAACACCCCCAATTACATCCGTAAAATCTGAATATTTCCTGCACCTGAAAATCGTTAAAATCACAATAAATTATGTACATATTTAAATGAGGCGTTCGAGGGCTCAAATCGAAGAAGACTCGATGACCTATAACCCTGTACAAGTTCTTAGTTGTTTCTGTACTGATACTGTGACGAGAATTGGTTCGGAGTGCGGCTCTGGACTGCAGTCCAGAGAAACTCTGGTTTTTGGTTTCTGCCCGTAATGTTTACTACCTTGTTTCCTGGACTCGTATGTTGTGGAACTCTGCAGTTTATTAAAGGTGAATCTGTCAAATAAATAACACAAGTGGTTTCTTTCCGTTTTATCGTCGTTTGCTATTTAATCTGCAATTTAAAAATCGGGACGTATAGTAGTCCCAAACAGAACCAGAAAGGACACCCCAATGTTGAATAGTGCATAACTCCTGACGTACAGACGCGATTGAGAATCGGTCTGTTGCGTTGAAAAACTTACTGAAAACCATATATTTCATTCAACGGTAGCGTCGCTAAAATCTGATCCCAACTGGGATTAAAATGCGTTGCGAAACGGACTTCCGATTCTGAAACCGGATTTCCAGCAGTGAGCGCTTAAAATGAAATGGCCATATCTAGTGATCCCGAGACCCGATTGACGTGAAATCAAATTTGCTGGATAGATAATCAAATATACTACTTATCCCCTGTTCATTGTTTCGCTAAATTTTGGCATATATTATTTATGATGAATTATGCAAGTGGTAGGATACCGACATATGACATCTTAATCAGGCCTTACATACTGTTTTCTCATCACATCATATATATGTCATTGCATTGGTAACCTAGTGATCATGTGCATTACCCAGTGTTAGGTATTAGTGGTGATTGTGACAAGTACGTTCGTGTTTGTGCATGAATGGATCAGTGAAAGTGACACGTGCTTGTACACAATCAGTGGACCCTATTATTCTATTGCATTGTCGACGTCTGTGAGACGCATATAAGTGTGACTATAAGTGGTATGGGACACTTATGGAAGCACTTGTATGGGTGTCAAAGGTAAGGCACCAAATACTGTCAATTTATCTTGGGTATCAGTTGGGACGTGCTTGATGGAGATCATGTCTCCAGTTCTCGCGCAGACTTGTCATGGACCGATCAGTATTTGAGATTATGGTTGGCGTTTGATGTAGACCACGGGGTGTGGGGTAGTTTGAGTGTGAGTTCAACAGAATCTCGGGAGTCCCATGCCGGCATATATATATGGAGATATATGGAGATTTAAAGGGTACATGATTATTACCGTGAGTTATATTTTGGGCCCGTGGTCCCTTGTCCTTGGGTCCTACCCTTGGGTGGAGGACACTCATGAGTGGTTGACTCTCACACTTGGACTGACGATAGGCTTAGTGACTTGTACAGTGAGACTTAGAGGCTGATAGGGATAGTGACATTGACATGCATTACTTACTGTATTGACGCACCTGACATACTATTTTACTGCTTTACTGTTCACCCGCTCCTTTAGATACCCGCATTGGCTACTTCATGTTCACATCCTTACTGTCTTGGTTTACTGTTATACATCCATTATTACTGTACGAGTTACCACCTGCATCTATATATTTATTACTATCGCGTCGCTCTGACGACCTGAGTATGCATGCTCAGAGTGAGAGCTGGGTCTAGCTTGGACGAGGACTAGACGTACATCGCGGACACCTTGATCAGCTATCCAGAGCTATACTCTTTTGGACCTCCATCAGGTCAGTTCTTTATATTTGTTTTGTTTCAGTTACTGCATTTCTCATTACCTGTGCATCGTTTACTGATTACCACGTAAAGCAAGAAGCCGAAGTGTGACTACGGCAAGATATTACCTTGACCGTTGGAGCCTGGCTGGCCTTGTCAACCCCTCGTATTCCATATTTTAGGAAGCGGGGCGTGACAACACCGGATGCACTCGATTGGGATTTCCATTCGTGCATGTTAGTTGCACTGGATTGAGATTTTGTGCACCACAGTTGTACTCGACTTCAATTGATGACATTCGAGGTGTTGATTTTGATTCCATGCCTGATATTTTGAGCGATTTCTTTGCATGATTGAGATTTTGTGCACCACAATTGCACTTGATTTTGATTTGATATCATTCGAGATGTTGATTTTGATTCCATGCCTGATATTTTGAGCGGTTTATTTTCATGATTGAGATTTTGTGCACCACAGTAGAACTTGACTTTGATTATATATCATTCGAGATGTTGATTTTGATTCCATACCTGATATTTTGAGCGATTTATTTGCATGATTGAGATTTTGTGCACCACAGTAGCACTTGACTTTGATTAGATATCATTTGAGATGTTGATTTTGATTCCATGACTGATATTTTGAGTGATTTATTTGCATGATTGAGATTTTGTGAACCACAGTAGCGCTTGACTTTGATTAGATATTATTCGAGATGTTGATTTTGATTTCATGCCTATGGTATGCATGTGATTTGACTTATGATTTCGGCATAGTTTTCATACACTTTTAGTATTTTGATTCGATTTTGTGCACGCTGATGCACATGGTTGTGAGATTATATACCACGGTATACCTGATTTGGATTTGGATTGAGATGTGTTGTATACCGTCGATTTCGATTGCGATATTCGATATTGTTTTCGTGCACCTTGTGCACTGGATTTGGATTCTTGCACATATTTGGGCGCTTGATGCGACTTTGATGCACACCAGATGCACTCAATTGAGATTCTTCATGCATATCAGATGCACCTGGTTTTGGCTGTCAGGCACACTAGTTGCCCTTTACAGGTGTTCGTGCACACCGTTGCACTTAGATTTTGTTTCTGTGCACGTGTATGGCACATTTCATTGATTTCGATTTCCGTGCGCACCAGACGCACGTGGCATTCATGTACATTTTTTGTATTTGATTTCCCTTTGAGATGATATTTATGATATTTACTAATTAGTATAGTAGCTGAGCAGGACTAGTCCGAGAACAGTACCTGATTATGTTTTTGCATGCATTGATAGTTATCGAAGGAATTTCCAAAAGAGAGCGACAGTCTCAGTATTTACCTACGTGTCCGAGATGACACGAAGCATTTTTCAAAGGAAACCCTTCTAAATTATTTTTCTAAATGGCGGGACGTATGTTAAACAAAAGATCTATATATATATATATATATATATATATATATATATGTATGTATGTATGTATGTATGTATGTATGGGATTATTTTCTTACAATAAACGTCCGCTACTTATGTCGTGGGTTACGCATTACGCGGCGATTTAGAAAACATTTTGCATGTGTTCTATTCCGTTTTGGAGATTTGAGGATGCGTACTATATATGTATCATAGTATTTGACGAGAGTATATTGGATTTCAGTGGTGGATTTTGAGATCTGTATCTCCATTATAACTCCGATGATATGCGTGCGAATCCGATGATTTGCGTGACACTTGACGGAGTTCGATTTTGGTTTATATACCCATTTTTCATGCGCATGCATTGCGCTACGATGTGTTTTATGTATTTATGATTTCGGAGCCCCGACGGCATGATCTTTTATTGAAATGTTTTAGAATTTGGGGGTTTAAATTTAAATTCGGAGAACGAATTTCTTTAAGGGTTGAAGACTGTAACATTTCAGAAAAATATAAAATATTATTTTTGGAATTTAATATTAAAATAATATTTTTTCCGAAAACTGCCGATTTGCGAAATTGGGGTTTTCGAAAAAGGGTATAAATATACACTAATAATTGTGAAATAATTTGAAATTAAAATGATTTATCCATTTAAAAATATATTTAAAGGAGTTGGCATTTTTAAGATTTATTATATGCTGTTTAAATGAAAACCCGATTAGTACACTGCTAATCGCGATTAGGCCAAATCCGTGTTTTTACAGTTTTCCGTGGCTAGTGCACCATGTCATATTGCATTTGGTTACATGTTGTCGCATTTGTGATGTTTTATGGGTATTATGTGATTTGGTTTTAAAGAAGGAAAGAAAAGAAAAGGACAAAAGGGCAAAAGTGTAAATTAGTGAGAATGGGTGAGATTAAAGGAGGGAGAGAGAGGGGGGCAGCCACATAATCCCTCCACCATTTTTTTTCTTCTTCTCCTTCTTCTTCCTCACTTCCCTCCATCTTAAACCCTAGGATCCATCTCAAAAACCTTGCCAAAACCCTATAATCCCTTCACAAAAATTAATCCCCTCCTTCTCCTCTACACATTGGACCAAGAAAAGTGGGATTTTGACGACATTGGCGAACTAGGGTTTTTCTTGGGTTTCCCAAGTGAGGTATAAATTCTTCCATCTAGTTTAATTTAAAGTCTAATAGCACCTTATAGTAGTTTAGAGTTAATTGGTATTGATTGGTGAGGTTGGAAAATTTCTAGAGAAGGATTAGGGTTTGAGTGGTGTTGTGGTGATATAGTGGCTGTTAACAAGACTTGAGTGATGTTTTTACTGACCTAGAACAGAGAATAGAACCCAAAGCACGGACTTAGAAACCCCGACATCGGATAATTGTGTGAATTGTGAGGGTATTTTGGAATCTGCTAACACTCGGGGACCTGGAAAATTATTTAGCGAACACAGTAACACATGCAGGCACCCAGGAAGCTACCCTGAAGACCAGAGCCCCAAACCCCCTACCCAGGCCACAGATTTAATCTTTTAGGCCGCAAATTGCGGCCTTGGTACTTACAAATTGACTCGTGCTTGTTCTGTAGCTCCAATATCAGTAAATTAGACCCTCCATATGTGCAAAATTGGCTAATTTGACTTAGGGTAAAATCTGGGACCATTTTCTTGAGTTGCCGCCTTGTATTTCGTGATGTTTTTGAATTTAAGTTTTCGTATTTGTCATTGTATTCCATCGTGTGGCGTTTGAACGCCAACGACTAGGGTTATTGGTTGTGTTTTGCATGCGAGATTATAGGTTTTAACCTATCGGTATTTCGTGCGACCTTTTGGTTTTCGTGCGTGATTTCGTTTACGATGCTTTATGTGATATGTAGGTACCTCATGAGGACTTCGAGATGACAAGCAAGCGCGTGGTGACATTGGTATCGGCAAGCAAAGATCAAGATGAGTAGATTTATATCTACGGGAGAAGTCGGGTGGATGGCGTATAGCACCCCCGCAATTTCATAAGATTTTGATGTGACGCGGTATAGATATACATATTTGGGTTATTACGAAATATGAACCTTAGCAAGAAAAGCATTAGGAGATCATGGGATAGTATTAGCGAGATTTGAAGAAAAGGATTTAGTTGGGTTCTTAGTCGTGAACCCTAGAGTAAGGTTGACAAACACACACGTGCATACACGGGATATGGTTTGGGTGTATATGTTTATATGTATATATATATATATATATATATATATATATGGATGCGTTGGTATATATATTTCTATACATATGCTTATATTCGGTTGATGAGGATAGTATATGGTATTTGGAGATGAGTTGATGAGAATTGGGCATGGTGCCATGAGATCGGTGGTGTGATTTGGTTCGTATTAGGAAATACGACATGATAGTATAGAGGATCTTTAGGCGATGTGTTTCAGACACACGCACATATATTTTTTTATGGTATCAGTTTGTACTAGACTTAGATCTGTACCCCAGTTCATGACATATGATGATAAGGATACCAGATAAGTAATGAGATAAATATGAAATTTGACCCGTACTCAGATTGGGATGCTGTACGATAGATTTACCGTACGAGATATAGTTATGATGTAAGATCCGCACTCTTGACTCGAGGATGTCATATATATATATATATATATATATATATATATATATATATATATATATTGTACCGTACGTGGTACTATTGAGGCGAGATCACCGATTACTAGGTATATATATAGATCGACTCAGACTTTGGTGGATTTCCTTACCCTTTTGACTGGGCTCGAGTCATACTAGTTTTCAAAAGTGAAGAATTGTGAGTAATTTAAATACCAAACTGTATGACTCGTATATTGGGTGGGTATATTTTTCAGTGTTACTGTTACTACATCTCTTTCTGTATATTTATGATGTTTCATCGCATTGCATACTTGTACATATGTTATCTGTAATTACTATGAAACCCTGTCGTCAGGACACCAGCACTATTACCGATGATGCGTATGTTCCACGTACACTTGCTTGTCGGCTCACACACGTCATCATCGGTAATTGCCATGTCACGTGCACTTTAGAGATTACTGTTCATTGATATAGTTTGCTGGTTGATAGTTGCAATATGTTATAGCTTTCATATGCTAGTTTAACTATTGCATTTATTGCATGATATCAGATGCATTCATATATTCATTAGTCATGCAGTATTATGGAGATTTATACCAGTATTCACTGTTTATTGATATCATGATTTTGATGATTTCGGATCCTTCTTGAGATTTCTGGATTTGGAAACCGCATATGAAAGTTTTATAAACTGATGATTTGTTTTAAAGAGATAGATGCGGTTTTCCTTGATGTGATGAGTATTGTCCACCATGATGTTTTCTCGGTTCTGAGATGGTTTTCGAGACCCGATTCGAGGAGTTGGATGAACCGTTTGCGGGTACATGGTGGACCCGGTATGGTACCTCGGGGCAAGAAGCACGAGTTGTAGACGATGAGCCCGGCAGGGGTAGACTGCCTACCGGTGATTGTTTGGCGCGGCGGATATCCGGAGGATACCGTTCGTGGTCGTGTGATTGATGATATGGGTCGATCCGGTCTGACGAAGCCCGAGAAATTGGGATATTGAGATATTGAGATTTGAGACACTTAGATATTGAAATTTGATGATACAGGCCAGTCCGGATAGCCGAAGCCTGAGATATTGAGATTCATGTTTTGTGTCGATACTTGATACTGATTTCTCTGTTGATTTCATTGATGATATTGTAAGTCGATGTACAACACCCCAATACTTGTGGGGAGGCGGAATTTTCAAAAACGAACTTGTTTAGTGAACAAATATCGACTAACCGCTTGAATCGAAGCTAAACGATAACTAACTTAAAACATAGAGTTGCTATGCTACTATGTTTAGGGATTATACCTAACGAATCGTGTCCTTCGTCTTTGCGAACTCCACCTCCTCCTCGGCCTTCTCGAAGTAGTAGACGATCCACCCGAGAGCTTTACTCCAAACTTAGCCTCTAAACTTGAGGCAACTAAACTTCTTTAAGTGCTAATCAAAGAAGCTAGGTGTAATATAGAGAGGGTTATGGATTAAGTAGTCTAACTAATCCTTGTACTCAACACATGAGAGGGGAGGATTAGGGTTTGAAGAGGGAGAGCTTGAGAAGAGAGAAGGTGAGGATAATTATCATATGAGAATAATGAGTTATCATAATATATATGAAACATTAAAATTCATCAATAAAAGAAAAACAAATGATGAATAATCAAGTTTCATAAATATCTAATGGTGATTCATAACCATGACTCATTAAGCATTTATTGTGCATTAATGATATGGATGAATCACTCTCATGACTCACTAAACTCATTCAATGCAAATGACACCTAAACCTCCTTAGTCACCATCTTCTAGAAGCTTCTCGCACAATTACGAGAACGCCCCTCCAATCCGCAAAAATACGGAAAAACTTTAGACTGTATAAATCCAATAACCGGATACCAGTAACTGGCTTAAACCAAAGCCGACTGGTAAAAACTGTCCGAAAGTCGTACGCGCGTAAACGCACGTATGCGTCCGAACCCTTGTCGTAAAACCATACGACCTCTATATCATTTCGCCTGGAGTAGGGAAACTCTCTGTGTGGGACTCTAGAGACTCGACTACTATGCTGGCAGTGGGTTTAACCACAGACCGCAAGCGGCACTAGCTGTACGTAACGGTCCCCAGGTAGATGTCGATAAGAAGGCCGATGAGGGAACCCATCCGAACTCCTACTGAGTCTGATGTGACAATCTCCATACAGTCCGGTCCGTTCGTCCAAGACTATCGCATATCGGGCCTAGGGGGCGGCAAGCGTCAGTCCCCTAATAGCGGTATAAGTCGTGTCGGAGGGAAGCCCATTACACCCTGAGAAACTACTGGAACCTACCAGCAAATCTCGCTTGCCCTGGCCAGGGACTTTGCGTAATGGCTCTCTGACACAGCGCGATATCAACTCCCAATACCGGGAGGGACGAATCCTTTCTAACCGCCACTGCCTCCAAGTGCTCGGGACTGCACCCAATTGCTACCTGTTTGCATGACTCCTTTGAGCCGTGGTAGGCTAGCAATCTAATAACAGTGGGACACACTCGAGGCGAAGTAATAGTGTCAAGTCTGCGGACTATGCTGTACTCATGTCACCTGGGAACTGTTCACTGACGACTGGTATAAAACCAACCAACAGTTCCCTGTGAGTCCTGTCCGGTGTACCCGTAACCTAACGAGCACCTGCATACTATCTCCAGTACAACGTACTGACGGCTGTGGGACAGACCATCTCCCCAACTGGGATGAGAAGCGTACACACTAGTCTACTCCGGAGTATCGATGCTCTGTCTCGATAATCCAACGACCAGGGACCTGAAAAAGGATGTGCTTGTAGACTACCCATCCCCCACTAGTGTGACTGCCAGCACAACGCTGGTAGTCAAGCAAGATCCTAAGAGCTCTATCAATACGTATACTCACATATTAAGATAGAAAAACCAAGTAGCATACTACCATGTTTAGCAAGACTGTTATATACATGTGAATATCCCAAGCTTCCATTAAGTAATATACAAACTAGTATGATACAGTAATGGCCTTCTAGGGCATAAACACTAACAATCTCCCACTTGCACTAGGGCCATGTACTGGCATATCGAAGACCAATGATCTCGAGTAGCCTCTCGAACTGAATCTGAGGTAGGGCCTTCGTGAATGGATCGGCAATGTTCTCTTCAGAAGCAACTCTCCGAACCTCGATCTCCTGACGATCAATGATCTCCCTGATCAGGTGATACCGCCTCAAGATGTGTCTGGACTTCTGATGGGACCTTGGTTCCTTTGCTAAAGCTATAGCTCCGTTGTTGTCGCAATACAGAGGTATTGGATCAACTATGGTAGGAACCACCTGAAGTTCTGTTAGGAACTTCTTCATCCAGACTGCTTCTTTTGCGGCATCGCAAGCAGCTATATACTCCGCTTCCATCGTCGAGTCAGCAACGGTGTCCTGCTTGGAGCTCTTCCAGCACACCGCCCCTCCATTGAGGGTAAAGACATAACCCGACATGGACTTGGAATCGTCCTTATCACTCTGAAAGCCGGAATCAGCAAAGGCCTCCAACCTGAGGTCTTGTCCGCCGTAAACCAAGAACATCTCCTTAGTCCTTCTCAGGTACTTGAGAATGTTCTTTACTGCTATCCAGTGCTTCTCCCCTGGGTCTGACTGATACCGGCTTACCACGCTCAGTGCGTAAGCTACATCTGGTCTGGTACACAACATCGCATACATTATAGAGCCTACCGCAGAAGCGTAGGGTATAATAGACATGCGTTCCCTTTCCAAATCAGTCTTGGGAGACATCTCTTTGGAGAGGGTGATTCCGTGACAAGCCGGTAGATTACCGCGCTTAGAATCTTCCATACTGAATCTTTTCAGTACAGTGTCGATATACCTGGACTGCGAAAGTCCCAACATCCTCTTGGATCTATCACGATAGATCCGGATCCCCAGAATGTAAGAGGCATCACCCAGGTCTTTCATGGAGAACCTGTGTGACAAGAATCCTTTGACAGATTGTAGCATAGGAATGCCATTTCCTATCAATAGAATGTCATCCACGTACAAGACGAGGAATACGACACTTCTGGCTACAACTTTACTATATATGCACGGTTCATCTGGATTTTTGATAAAGTCATATTCTTTGACTGTCTCATCAAAACAGATGTTCCAACTCCGCGATGCCTGCTTTAGTCCATAAATGGACTTAAGCAGCTTGCACACTTTCCCGCTGCTCCCACTCTGATTGAAACCTTCTGGCTGATCCATATAGACGCACTCTTCTAAATTTCCATTCAGAAAAGCCGTCTTTACGTCCATCTGCCAGATTTCATAATCATGGAAGGCAGAATAGCAAGAAGGACCCGAATGGATTTGAGCATAGCCACTGGAGAAAAAGTTTCGTCATAGTCCAAACCAGGTCTTTGACGAAAACCCTTTGCAACAAGTCTAACCTTATAGGTTTCCACCTGTCCATCTACACCAATCTTTTTCTTGAAGATCCATTTGCATCCTATGGGTTTTACCCCATCTGGAGCAAAGTCCAAAGTCCATACTTTGTTGGTGTACATGGACTCCATTTCGGTCCGCATTGCATCTAGCCATCGTACCGAGTCGCCGCTCTGGATGGCCTGCTGGAAGTCAGTAGGTTCATCATCATCTATGATGCAATCCTCTCTATCCCCATCTATGAGAAAACCGTAGTATCTCTCAGGCGGATGAGACGGCCTACTACTCCTGCGGAGGGGTGCGGGAATGTCCTGTTCTTCTTGAACTATCGGTTCTACCAAACTTTCAGTAGCAGTTTGTGGTTCTGGAATTTCTTCCAGTTCAATTTCGCTCCCACTTATTTCCTTTTCTAAAAACTGATATTCTAGAAAATGGGCATTACGAGAAACAAACACCTTTTGTTCCTCTGCGTAATAGAATAGATACCCCTTGGAGTTCTTTGGATATCCCACAAACTGACACTTTACTGATCGTGCCTCGAGCTTGTCCACATGCTGCTTTTTAACAAAAGCTGGACATCCCCATATTTTCAGATACTGAAGATAGGGTTTCTTCCCACTCCACATCTGAGATGGCGTGGTAGGCACAGTCTTGGTAGGAACCATGTTCAAAAGATATGCCGCTGATTCTAGCGCATAACCCCAGAAAGATCGCGGTAACTCAGCATTACTCATCATGGATCGTACCATATCCAATAGGGTTCGATTCCGTCTCTCCGATACACCGTTATGCTGTGGAGTGTATGGAGGAGTAAGCTGAGAGAGAATTCCTTTCTCTTTTAAGTAACCTAGGAACTCGGCACTCAAGTATTCACCACCTCGATCAGATCTAAGTGTCTTGATACTTTTGCCGGTTTGGTTTTCTACTTCATTCTTATACTCTTGGAATTTCTCAAAAGCCTCGGATTTATGTTTCATCAGATAAATGAATCCGTATCTTGAGTAATCATCCGTGAAAGTAATGAAATAGGAAAAACCACCTCTTGCATGTGTAGACAATGGACCACATACATCGCTGTGTATGAGTCCTAAGAGCTCGCTCGCTCTTACTCCTTGTCCAGTGAATGGAGTCTTAGTCATCTTTCCTTTGAGACAAGATTGACAAGTGTCATAAGTTTGATATTCGAACGAGTCCAAATATCCTTCTCTATGCAACTTAGTCAACCTTCTCTCATTGATATGACCCAGTCTACAATGCCATAAGAAAGCTTTATTTAAATCTGGAGACTTTCTTTTTAGTGTGTTCTGGACATTGAAAATTTGGAGTTGGTTTAAAACATATATACCGTTATTTAGAGTACCGGACCCAATCAAACCATGATTAAGGTGGATGTTAACAACATCTCTTACAAACGTGAAATCATAACCTTTATTTGATAACAAGGAAACTGATATGATATTACACGTTAAGCTTGGTACAAAATAACAGTTATGTAAAACCAAAATGTGTCCACTCGTCAATCCTAGGTGATAATCCCCGACGGACGCAGCTCCCACGCTAGCTCCGTTAGCAACCTTTAGGGTCATATCACCTTCCTTCAGCACTCTACGGTTTCTCAGTGCCTGCAATGAATTGCAAATATGAGATCCTGATCCGGTATCCAATACCCAGGAAGTAGAGTTGATCGACAGACAATTCTCAATTACAAACACACCTGAAGTCGAAGCCACAGCTTGCTTCGGTTCCTGGTTCTTGGCGTTCCACGCCTTGCAATCCTTCTTCCAGTGCCCTTTCCTGTGACAATGGAAGCACTCATCCTGGCCCACTACCGGTACCGCAAACTTTTTCTTTCCCTTCCCTCCCACCTTACTAACACCTCCTCTAGGTCTGGGGACGGCCTTCTTCTTCCTTCCTTTGGCCCTAGCCTTGGACCCGGAAGAAGATGCACCGCAAACAAACATAGCGGGTGTTTCCCTTGCCTTCTGCAAGGTGCCCTCTGCACTCCTTAACATGTTCAGGAGTTCCGGAAGTTCAACTTCTTTTCCTTGAAGGTTGAAGTTCAGGATAAACTGGGCGTAGGTGGGAGGAAGGGACTGGAGAATAAGGTCTGTATATAGCTCATTATCCAAAGTCGTCGCAAGGTCTGCGAGCTCTTCAATATAGCCGATCATCTTTAGGACATGTTCTCCTACCGATGACCCGACAGCCAACCTTGCTCGAAACAAGTTCTTAGAGGTCTCGTATCTTGCTATACGAGATTGCTCTCCATAAAGTTCCTTTGTATGAAGAAATATGCCATCTAGGGTCATATCCTCGTGCCTCCTCTGATGTTCATTGTTCATTGAGGCAAGCACGATGCACTTGGCTTTCGCGCAATCTAAATCCCAGGTTTTGCGGATTTCCTTATCCGCATTGCTGGATTTGGGACCAGGGACAGCAGGTGCTGTAGCGGTGAGGATGTACCCCAATTTGTCATAGGTCAAAGCCATTTTGACATTCCGCAGCCAATCTTTATAGTTTGGCCCTGTCAGTATATTTTTCTCTAAAAGTAAGTTAAGTCCAGTCATTTTCAGGGTCGCTGCAATTAGGAGAGAGAGAAGAAAACTCTTTAGCATGATGCTCTTGCAAGTGTAGAGTGGTTTTTAGTTTATCTAAACTGGATGGCTCCCACTGTTTCTCGAATCCTTCCTCAAACCATAAAAGAAGAATTAGCCAGGACTATTCTCACCGTACAATACTTGCTTAACCGTTCAGCCAGGCCAGTGTCGATACTTCGAGGGAGGTTTTCCAACGCTTTCGCGAAGTTCCTTAATTAAATAACCTCTTTTCTCTGGGGGCGTAACCCTGCTGACACTTTTCTGGACACCTACTTGGTTTATAGCATTGATCGTTAAGTGACGAATATCCTGATAAGTAGCATATACTCACAGTAGGATCGGGATCCAAATATCATCGTATGATAATGTTGAAGGAATCCTACCAACATTCATCAAACTCCAAATGGTATGCATCTCTTTGCAAATTTCAGTTTCTTTAGAAATTCCCGATATATATTTTTGCCCCATGCTCTTATGACCTTGGCGTTGGTCAAAATATCATAAGTCACATGTCAAGTTCTACCCATCATTATCTTGTTAATTTGAACCCATCCGTACATATCCTTGACGTTGGCCAAAATGATCATACGACTGTCCCAAACTAACTCATCTATCTATGCAACAAATGAATACCCAGCAGCTACCAAACACTATGCCTTGGCGTTGGTCAAAATACATAGCTTGAATACTACTGAATACCCAGATGAAATGACGGAGGGCTACGAATGGTTTTGGCGAAACCGTGAACGTAGTGAACTTGATATAACCGAAGGAACCTGATAGCTTTTTAAAGGAGTGGTTAAGTCTCCGCATTTAAAAATATCTGTTTTTAAAATTAACCGAGTGGTTTCTTTTAAATTGTTCCAACGATTTAAACTTTGGTTTGTTTTTCTTTGCATTATAGATAATGCGTCCCATCATTAACCTATCATTGCAGAAAACAACGAAAATACAACGTCCTCTTATGTCATCCACATTCGCCACGGGGTCCCGTCATCACCCGTTAGGTTACTTAACTAACGACAGAGCGGGGGCTGGGCTAGCGCGGGTGTAAAATATAAATGACGTCTAAATAGCTATCATATATAGATATTGTACATTCGTCAGACGCAATAATAGGCATTCCAGATCACATATGAACTTTATTGGATTTGCAAGCAATCCGTGTTTGTTTTGAGCCTGCAACAAAAGACGGATTACACAGTTGTGATGAATAGCCATTACCCCACCCAAGACCCCAACGGGTACGGCAAACTACCCGCCCGGCAGTTTGTGCACCCCACCTTGGGTCTGTCCTAGGAGCAAAAACAGTAAAATGAAATAATACAACGGTGGCTACAACCGCAACCTGGATGTGCCCCGCAAAATAATATTACAACAAATTACATTTACATCAAATGAATTAAATAATAACCAATCACATAACCCCGGCTAATCATCACAACAGTCCAACACAGTTCATATCCACAAACAGTAAAAACCATTACAGAAATGTGCAACCCCCTGCCAACCGACATACTAGCAGTTAGGGGAGGTTTACGAACACATTATACAAACACAGATATAATCCAATAAGCAAATACTGTATAATTTCGATCGATTAAACACATTTAATATTGCTCCAATACTTCTCTGTAAACTTGAAACCTGAGCAAAATTAAAAAATACCAGAAAATCCCAAATATCACAGAGAACCATCACAAGAAAAATGGGTCCCTGAATCGTCAACTCGGCGGCGGAAGCGCGGCGGGATCTGTGCTATCCGCCGCGGTTCCGCGGCGCCGTAGGCGATTCAGGGGACCAAATTTTTTGTGTGTTCTAATAATGTCATTTTAAGCTTTCTGAACATCCCTGAAAAATTTTTGGACTTCATTTAAAAATCGACAGAAACTGATATTTTCGGGCTTTTCCGGTTTCGTTTTTTCCGTTCGAAATTCATACAAATTTGCAAGTAAGTTATTTATTGTTTAGCGAGGCTCTAATACCACTGTAAGTCGATGTACAACACCCCAATACTTGTGGGGAGGCGGAATTTTCAAAAACGAACTTGTTTAGTGAACAAACATCGACTAACCGCTTGAATCGAAGCTAAACGATAACTAACTTAAAACATAGAGTTGCTATGCTACTATGTTTAGGGATTATACCTAACGAATCGTGTCCTTCGTCTTTGCGAACTCCACCTCCTCCTCGGCCTTCTCGAAGTAGTAGACGATCCACCCGAGAGCTTTACTCCAAACTTAGCCTCTAAACTTGAGGCAACTAAACTTCTTTAAGTGCTAATCAAAGAAGCTAGGTGTAATATAGAGAGGGTTATGGATTAAGTAGTCTAACTAATCCTTGTACTCAACACATGAGAGGGGAGGATTAGGGTTTGAAGAGGGAGAGCTTGAGGAGAGAGAAGGTGAGGATAATTATCATATGAGAATAATGAGTTATCATAATATATATGAAACATTAAAATTCATCAATAAAAGAAAAACAAATGATGAATAATCAAGTTTCATAAATATCTAATGGTGATTCATAACCATGACTCATTAAGCATTTATTGTGCATTAATGATATGGATGAATCACTCTCATGACTCACTAAACTCATTCAATGCAAATGACACCTAAACCTCCTTAGTCACCATCTTCTAGAAGCTTCTCGCACAATTACGAGAACGCCCCTCCAATCCGCAAAAATACGGAAAAACTTTAGACTGTATAAATCCAATAACCGGATACCAGTAACTGGCTTAAACCAAAGCCGACTGGTAAAAACTGTCCGAAAGTCGTACGCGCGTAAACGCACGTATGCGTCCGAACCCTTGTCGTAAAACCATACGACCTCTATATCGTTTCGCATGGAGTAGGGAAACTCTCTGTGTGGGACTCTAGAGACTCGACTACTACGCTGGCAGTGGGTTTAACCACAGATCGCAAGCGGCACTAGCTGTACGTAACGGTCCCCAGGTAGATGTCGATAAGAAGGCCGATGAGGGAACCCATCCGAACTCCTACTGAGTCTGATGTGACAATCTCCATACAATCAGGTCCATTCGTCCAAGACTATCGCATATCGGGCCTAGGGGGCGGCAAGCGTCAGTCCCCTAATAGCGGTATAAGTCGTGTCGGAGGGAAGCCCATTACACCCTGAGAAACTACTGGAACCTACCAGCAAATCTCGCTTGCCCTGGCCAGGGACTTTGCGTAATGGCTCTCTGACACAGCGCGATATCAACTCCCAATACCGGGAGGGACGAATCCTTTCTAACCGCCACTGCCTACAAGTGCTCGGGACTGCACCCAACTGCTACCTGTTTGCACGACTCCTTTGAGCCGTGGTAGGGTAGCAATCTAAGAACAGTGGGACACACTCGAGGCGAAGTAGCAGTGTCAAGTCTGCGGACTATGCTGTACTCATGTCACCTGGGAACTGTTCACTGACGACTGGTATAAAACCAACCAACAGTTCCCTGTGAGTCCTGTCCGGTGTATCCGTAACCTAACGAGCACCTGCATACTATCTCCAGTACAACGTACTGACGGCTGTGGGACAGACCATCTCCCCAACTGGGATGAGAAGCGTACACACTAGTCTACTCCGGAGTATCGATACTCTGTCTCGATAATCCAACGACCAGGGACTTGAAAAAGGATGTGCTTGTAGACTACCCAGCCCCTACTAGTGTGACTGCCATCACAACGCTGGTAGTCAAGCAAGATCCTAAGAGCTCTATCAATACGTATACTCACATATTAAGATAGAAAAACCAAGTAGCATACTACCATGTTTAGCAAGACTGTTATATACATGTGAATATCCCAAGCTTCCATTAAGTAATATACAAACTAGTATGATACAGTAATGGCCTTCTAGGGCATAAACACTAACAGATATTCGATTTATATACATACAGGAATCTCATTAAATAAAGAAAACAGTTGTCTCACTCTTGATGTATTCAGTTTCCATTCGTAATGCATTCATACATCATATATCTGATATGTTGCTATCTGAGGCACTGACATGAGCACGTAGTATTGCATTTATATGTAGATAGATCAGGATATTATTTGAGGATATTACTTGTTATGATCTAGGATGCGTCATACACGCGATTTCTGCTCTGTGATGTTTTCTACTCACGAGTTGGCAACTTACCCCCGTTGTGCCACAGTTCCTTGTAGGTTTTGCCGTACAGGTTTCGTTGCGGCTTTGCTGGCACACTGTTCCTTCCGGGTGATTGCTTTGGTAGGTGAGTTCACTTGCATCGTGACCACCATTGTATATTTGTTATTTCAGTTGTATCTAGAAAAACTCCATCAACCGGACTTATATATTTGATAGAGATAGATGACCAGTTTATATTTTTTTCGACCTTAAAGTCGCGCGCTGTATTATTATGGTTGTCCTCTGGTTTTCTTGATGATGTTGGATTTTTATCCTGAGTTTGATCTGTTAGTTATATGTATGCCTTAGAGGCCATTACTATACATAGGATGTATATTGTAGTGGATGCTTGGACATATATAGGGAGGACTTTCTTGCTCGACATGATAGTATGCTATCTGGTTGCTCTTTACCTTAACGTGTACACTGATTGTCTCTCTGTTACATGTTGGTAAAGCCCTTAGGATGTGTACTTGACTACCTGGACTATGATGCGGATCATACTAGTGGGGACATGGTAGTCCATAAGTACATCCTTCAAGGTCCCTAGTCGAGGGTATATCGAGACGGGGCATCGATATACCAGAGTAGACTAGCGTATACCTTCTCGACCCATACAGATGGGCGATGGATGATCCCATATCCATTGGTGTTTGACATCAGAGATAATATACGGGTGCTCAGTGGAGACTGGGTACACTGGACGGACTCGCCGAGAACTCTCAGATGGTATTATACCTCACGTCAGATGGCAGTTCTCTGGTGACACTGGTACAGAGTAGTCTGTTGACCCGAGATCGTCATAGAGTCTTGTGTGATTCCCACTGTGCTTTCATTTCCACCTTACCACGTCCAAGAGGGCGTGCAAAACGGTGGTTTTTGGGTACAGTCCCGAATCACATGGAGGAAATGAGCGATAAGAGGGGATTCGTCTCTCCCGGTATAGGGAGTTGATGTTGCGCAGTGTTCGATTGGCTATAACTGGAAATCCCTGGCCAGGGTTGCTGAGATTTACTGGTAAGTGTTACCAGTAGTTTCTCGAACTGTTATAGACCTCATATCGACACGACTTATCGAGCTATTGGGGTCTGACGTTTACCACCCCTAGGCGAGATATGCGACATATCAGACGACGAGACCGGACTGTACGGTAAGTGTTACTGGTTGGATTCACAGGAGTGTGAGCGGGCTTGCTCGTCGATCTTCTGATCGCTCAATACCCGGGTGGCCGTTACGTTTAGCAGACCGCTTGCGGCTTGTGGGTGTTTGATATGATTATCACCTGCTGCCGGCGTATTGACGAGTCTTTAGAGTCCTACACAGAGGTTTCCTGGCTCAAGCGAAACGAAATAGGAGCGCATATGAGATATGTGCGGGACCGAGAATAATGCGTGTATGTGATACCGTATTCTATTCTCGCGATGAATGTATCGATTGGTTGTATGCGATATAACCTAGTTATCGAATCAAGGATTGATTCGATAAGTCGATACATTGGATATTAGTCGGTCATATGCGATATGACCGGATCGTTAAATCAAGTGTTGATTTAATGATTTAATGTATAATTATATATTTGATATATTACTTTGCATTAACTAGTATTTGTTCACTTAAGATGGATTTTCTCACTTGATGTGCACATTGTATATATGATATAGTTTTGTGCACTAGTTTGTATCATGTTTGATGATACATGTAAACTTGGGTGTGTATGATTAAACCATGGTTATGTTAATGGTTAGGGTTTTGATTTACTTATTTATTTATTCTCTTTATTCATTTTGGCAAAGGAAAATGAAATGGTGGCTTGCTTTGTCTTTTGTTGAAGCTTCATGAAGCTTTGAAGAAGTAACCATTTTGTTTCTTTCCTTTAACCTAACCATTCAACTTAACCCTAGTTTATTCTCTACACTCACCCATGATTACAAAATCATAACCATCACTTTAATTTTTTTTTAATTGATTATTCTTTTTCATTCTTTTTCTTCTTCTTCTTCAAGAGAAAAAGAAAAGCTTTGCTTGATAAATATCAAGTGTTGAAATAAAGTGAGAAATCCAAAACCAAAGTGAACCCACTTCCTATTTATTCATCCTCTACCACTTGCCATGTAGTATAGGGTGTTTTCTTCATAAGTTTCATGACTTGGTGAAGGTGGAGCTTGATCTTGAGTTGCCTCGACGTAGATCATCTTCGGCATCGAAGTCGACGACCTAGCCCGATCATTTCTTCGACGAAACCATCGCTAGAGTCCGGAATCCGATGATCGCAGCGGAGGGAAATCATCATGGAGCTAAGGAAGTGGAGGACCGGATCTACAAAGGTTGTAGCCCCTTAAACTCTAGTCAACGATCGCATTAGGGTTTCTCGGCACCGGAAATTTTTGAATTTGGCATGATTGATGCCTTATGGAACCTCCTTAGAGTGCCTAGGAACCCTACAGTGGTATTAGAGCCTAGCTAGAGCTTTAGGCGAAATGTAGACGAAGTTAGAAGTCCGATCGAATCCGTAAACCCCAACAAAACCCTTCTCTGTATATTTTTCAAAACAGTGGATTTTTGTGAATTAAAAATTCTCATAAAAACAAGCAGGAAAAACTAAGAATTACTGTGAAGTATGGTCCACTAAGTCAATAATTTGACCGCGGAACCGCGGCTAAACCAAGGGTTTGGCGGCGGTTCCGCGGCCAAAATTTGGACTTAGTCCTTGAAATTTCATATATTTATTCTTAGGTCCTTTCTTGGCAATTTTTATGGGAATTTTTTAATTCCACTCAAGTGTTGAGTTTTCTAGGGTTTTATTGGGGACTCGTTAGTTTGATCGGATAATTTAAATTCGTTTATGTTTTTCCGAATATTTTAGAAACTGTTAAAAAGTTCGACCGGATATAAATACCCACTTTTTCCCCTGCCGAGAAATTTCCAAGTGTTGGATTTTTCCGTAGTTTAATGACGTTCTAAGTAGTGCAAGTAACGCGATGGACCCTCTAGAAGACAACAAACCTTAACTCGATTATGTGACCGTCTTGAACTGCCTTTTGAACCTTCGGGTTTGGGGCAGTACGGCGTGCCACATGTGAGGCGTTGGCTTGACCCTTCTACGACTGGACCGTTGGTACTGAGGCATGAAGTGAATGTTTTTAAACTTATTTCATGTGTTGATCTGTTTCGGGAAAACTTGGGTGTTTGATTGTTCGATCGGAAAGTTTAACATTTTTTATTTATCTGGAATGTGATACAATATTTGGAATCCACATGTTGTTATGAGATAACTGAAAGAATGTTATAAACATAGCACTTTAGTCTCACTTGATCGGTTGCCACGGAATTTTGATGCGATCAAAAGTCCGTCGCAATCACGTAGCGTACGCGGATACTCGCCGGGTAAACTTAATAGGCAGCTACACCCCATAGCCCCGACCAAGTGACTGTAGGAGAACCCCGTCGACGGCATCGGGAGTGTGGCCGTCTACTGAAGTTTGCGACGAGCATTCGATCAGGATGCCGGGAATCTTGTTGAATTGCCCGACTTCATATTGAAAAGAGTTTTCGATAAATGAGACTAAAATGCGGGGTTTATAATTGTTAGGCATGTGATGTCTAAGGAATTCATTTGATTAGGCATGCGATGTCTAAAGAGGTTGCGGATTCCAACTGTTGTAGTTTTACACTTTCTTTTCTGAGACCGTAAGTGTAATATGTGATATTGCCGGTTTCGTTGCTATATGTCAACGACAATTGGGATACGCATGTTTACTTACGTTGATGACATGTGATGTTATGTGTTGCTGGATATGTTATATTGGATCATCGCGTTTGAATAGCTGGGGTTTTTTTATGTGAGATGAGTGTTTTTCATTTTCATTCATGTAAAAACTTGTATGTAATATTCTTTTATTGGGGCACTTCCAGGTTGCGGAAGATGTCACCATTTGTATATTATTTACTTTTCCGCACTAGGATAGACCCAAGGAGGAGGGCACAAGTAACCGGGTTCTGGAGTCCAGTGGGAGACCAACTCGAGGAGTCAAGTCCGAGTCTCCTAACTCTAGAATTGGTAGGGTTGCTTGCCGCTCTCGTAGGGGTCTAGGGGTGTGGGTTTGGCTATTCATCGCGACCGTGGAATCCGTGTTTTATACTGGCTCGTATTGAAAACACGGACGTCCTAGTATATCCAATATTTCATATGTTTCTTCTGCTGCGATATCTGTGATATGATCATTTGATGTTCTGTGATAAATACTGTATATAGTATATATGATATATTATATAGACGTTACTTATGTTTTACACCCGCGCTAGCCCTGCCCTGCTCTGCCGTTAGTTACCTAACATAACGGTGCACGAGAGGACATCGAGGCGAATGCGGATGGCATAAGTGTACGTCGTATTTATCTGTGATGTTTAGGTACTTAAATGATGGGACTTCATTAATGTGATTAATGAAAGAAAAGAAACCTAAGATGTTGTGGAATCGAATTTCAAAATTAAAACAGGTAGCTACAGTTCTTGCTTTGCACAGGGATATATATGATATATCCCGCACCTCATTCGACGAGGAAAGGGCCGACGATCCCTTCACCGGGAGTGACCCCTTTAGCAAAACTAGAAAAACCTCAAAAACACTCAATTTTAAAATCATTTGATTCTACAACGATATCAAGTTCATTACGCAATAGGTTTTCAGAAAAACCTGTCGTAGCCCTCCGTCATTTCAGATAAGTCCTACTTAGTATTCATGCTACGTTTGTTGGCCTGCGTCAAGGTGTAGTGTGCGGTAGCTAACTAGTATTTATCTGTTTATGCATATGATGCAGATTGGATTAGGGTAGTCGTGCGACTTTGTTGGCCTGCGTCAAGGGTCGTGCGGGTGGGTTTAATTCAATCAAGAAATGACGGGTTGAACTTGACTGGCGGACTATGATTTGTTGGCCTGCGTCAAGGTCATAGGACGCTAGGGGCAAAATATTATCGGGAATTTCAAGTGTTGAAATTTGCAATGAGATTGCATACCTTCTATGAGATAGTTGGATTCCGATACCCGCTGCGAGTAAGAGTTACTCCTAGGAGAGTTTTACACATTACAATTAGCCGATCAAGTAGGTGTCTAGAAAGGTGTTAACGAGGTTACGCCTCTGGGAAAACGAGGTTTACATTAATTAGGTTCGTGCGAAAGCACGGGGGACCTCCCTCAAAGTACCGACACTGGCCTGGCTGAAAGATTGGCGAACTTGTAGCGTGTAATTAATCCCGGCTAGTCTTTCCTTTTAGGGTTTGAAGGAAGATTTGATAAAAATAGTGGGAGCCATCCTGATTAGATAAAATAATAACCAATCTGATCTTGCAAGAGCACACGCAGAGTGTTTTCTTCTCTCTCTCTCCAGGTAGCGACCATATCATGCCTTAATCAAGATAATAAAACGGATGTATTGACCGAACCCGCTTGTTATACTGAGCTGGGGAACGTTGGTCCCGCTCCAACTTATAATTGTTATAAGACAGAGCAGGAAATAGGGGAATACCAGAATTTCTATGCCGCCCAAACGAAGAAAGTGCATGTGATGCATCTCTTTCGGGTGTGTTCATTATAAAGAACTGTTTCTCAGTATCCTCTGCGTCCTGGGTATTTGATACCGAATCAGGATCCCGTAAATGTAATCCGTTACATGGGCTATGAAAGGTAGAGAACTGAGAACGGGTGATAAGTTTCATGAGACAGAAAACGGTGCAAGTGTTGCAGCCAAGTCTGTTGGTCACTGTCACCCTGTATTACCAGTACATTGATTCTGAACGAATGTTATTAGATACCGAACCTGATATACAAAATCATATCAGTCTCTTTATCAGTAAAGAAAGGATATAATTTTGTATTGTTGGATAATGTTTAGAATATTTCCTATATCAAAAGTTTATCGGTTCAAGCACGTTATCTAAAAGCATTGACGTTCTAAATCGAACTACAGTTCCTAGTATACAGAACACACACAAGAGGAAGAGTTCAGAAATGAACGAATCCTTCTTGAGGTATTGTAGACTAGGTCATATCAATGCGATCCGACTAGCTGAAGTTACATATAGTTGCATATTTAAATAAGTTTGAATTTACATCTTGTGAAACTTGCTGGTCATGTCACAGAGATAAGATGACCATAGCTCTGTTTATTGGAAACAGAGAAAGAGCTAGTAAACTCTTGGGATTGATACATGTTGATGTATGTAAGGTCCCCCGTTTACACATGCCAGGACCGGTTCTTTGTACTTCATTACATTCTCTGATGATCTCTCAAGATTCAGTCATATGTTCATGTTGAAACACAAGTCCGAACCTTTTGAGATATTCACAGAATATAAGTTAGAAGTAGAGAACCAATACGGGTATAAGTATTATGTCCTTTGATGAGATCAAGGAGGAGAATACTTGTGCATAGAATTCCTGGACTATTCTAAAGGAGAATGAGATTCTCTCTCAGCATTACTCCTCCGTATACACCATAGCACGATGGTATATCGGGGCGGAGCAATTGCACCCTATTCGATACGGTGCGCTCTATGATGAGTTCTACTGAGTTACCTGTTTCCTTTTGGGGGTTATGCACTTGAGAAGCTGCATACCTATTGAATTAGGTTCGAATCAGATCACAGCCTACCACTCTATATGAGATATGGTATGGGAAGAGCCCATGTCTTAAGCTAGTTAAGATTTAGGGTTGACCGGCCTATGTCTAAAAGCAAAATCCGGACAAGCTCGAGGCAAGGTCTGTAATGTAGAACTGGAAAGGTTCCAGCTATAAAAACTACAGCAGATGATTTGATAAAACCAAAGTATTCAATAGTTACCAACGAACCTCAGCCTCTCCGCCGATCTAGTAGGGTTTCTCACCCACCTGAGAGATACTTCGGTTTCTCTATGACAGTGGGAGCGAGGATTGCATCATGAGATGATGACCCAACTAGTTTCGAGCAGGCCATCGAGAGTAGGGACTCTGTAAGAATGGCTGGATGCTTAGTGATCTGAGATGGAATCCTTATACACCAACAAAGTATGGACTTTGGTTGCTATATCTGAAGGGTTAAATCCCCATCAGGAGCAAGTATATCTTGAGAAGATTACTTGGTGTAGATGGAAAAGTTGAGACTTTCAAAGCTAGACTTGTTAAAGGTTTTCGTCATCGACCAGGCATGGATAATGATGAAACCTTTTCCAGTGGCTATGCTTAAGTCCATCCGGATCCTACTTGCCACGGCTACATACCATGACTACGATATCTGGCGGTTGGGTGTCATGATTGCTTTTCTAAAATGATGTTTTAGAAGAGAGAGTCTATAAGTACACAGTCAGAGAGCTTCGTAAACAGTGGGAGCAGCGGAAACGTGTACAAGATGCTTTATAGGATAAAGCAGGCATCACGGAGTTGGAACATCTGTTTTGATGAGATAGTCAAAGAGTTTGACATCATCAAAATGGTAGATGAACCTTGTATATACAAAAAGGTAGTAGGGAGTATGGTGGTGATCCTCGTAGAGTACCTGGATGCCATACTCTTGATAGGCAAGGAGTTTCCTATGCTACGCTCGATCAATCTCCGGTTATCACAAAGATTCTCCATATAGGATTAAAGTGATACCTACTAAATCCTGGATTTTGGATCTATGAGATAGATCTAATTGGATGTTAGGATACTCACTAGTTGTAGTGAGATGGTATCAATCGATCCTGGGGAGAATCACTGGAAGTGTTCCAGGGTGATAAGGACGACTAAATGTCAGTCACAGGCATTGTCTTTACCCTCTATAGAGGGACAGTATATTGGAAGAGTTCCAAGCTAGATACCGTGGCAAACTAGACGATAAAGGCTGGATACATCGCTACTTAAGATGCTACCAAAGAGGCAGTCTGGATGTATATTTGTTCATGAGATGAACTTCGTTCCTTCCATTGTGTGACAATGGAGTTGTGGCTTATGCCAAGGAACGCCCGTCCCGTCAGTGATCCAGACATATTCTAAGGCAGTATCACCTGATCATGGAGATGGATGATCTCCAGGGTGATCAAGGTAAGGAGAGTAAACTCAGAGGACAACACGGCGGATCCACTCACAAAGGCCTTTTCCCAGAGAGAGACTTTTATGGGATTGTTGAGTATGAGATACTACAACCACTGCTATCAGATGGCCCTAGTGCAAGTGGGAGATTGTTAGTTATATGTATGCCCTAGAGGTCATTACTATACATAGGATGTATATTGTAGTGGATGCTTGGACATATATAGGGAGGACTTTCTTGCTCGACATAATAGTATGCTATCTGGTTGCTCTTTACCTTAACGTGTACATTGATTGTTTCTCTGTTACATGTTGGTAAAGCCCTTAGGATGTGTACTTGACTACCTGGACTATGATGCGGATCATACTAGTGGGGACATGGTAGTCCATAAGTACATCCTTCAAGGTCCCTAGTCGAGGGTATATCGAGACGGGGCATCGATATACCAGAGTAGACTAGCGTATACCATCTCGACCCATACAAATGGGCGATGGATGATCCCATATCCATTGGTGTTTGACATCAGAGATGATATACGGGTGCTCAGTGGAGACTGGGTACACTGGACGGACTCGCCAAGAACTCTCAGATGGTATTATACCTCACGTCAGATGGCAGTTCTCTGGTGACACTGGTACAGAGTAGTCTGTTGACCCGAGATCGTCATAGAGTCTTGTGTGATTCCCACTGTGCTTTGATTTCCACCTTACCACGTCCAAGAGGGTGTGCAAAACGGTGGTTTTTGGGTACAGTCCCGAATCACATGGAGGCAATGAGTGATAGGAGGGGATTCGCCTCTCCCGGTATAGGGAGTTGATGTTGCGCAGTGTTCGATTGGCTATAACCGGAAATCCCTGGCCAGGATTGCTGAGATTTACTGGTAAGTGTTACCAGTAGTTTCTCGAACTGTTATAGACCTCATATCGACATGACTTATCGAGCTAGTGGGGTCTGACGTTTACCACCCCTAGGCAAGATATGCGACATATCAGACGACGAGACCGGACTGTACGGTAAGTGTTACTGGTTGGATTCACAGGAGTGTGAGCGGGCTTGCTCGTCGATCTTCTGATCGCTCAATACCCGGGTGGCCGTTACGTTTAGCAGACCGCTTGCGGCTTGTAGGTGTTTGATATGATCATCACCTGCTGCCGGCGTATTGACGAGTCTTTAGAGTCCTACACAGAGGTTTCCTGGCTCAAGTGAAACGAAATAGGAGCGCATATGAGATATGTGCGGGACCGAGAATAATGCGTGTATGTGATACCGTATTCTATTCTCGCGATGAATGTATCGATTGGTTGTATGCGATATAACCTAGTTATCGAATCAAGGATTGATTCGATAAGTTGATACATTGGATATTAGTCGGTCATATGCGATATGACCGGATCGTTAAATCAAGTGTTGATTTAATAATTTAATGTATAATTATATATTTGATATATTACTTTGCATTAACTAGTATTTGTTTACTTAAGATGGATTTTCTCACTTGATGTGCACATTGTATATATGATATAGTTTTGTGCACTAGTTTGTATCATGTTTGATGATACATGTAAACTTGGGTGTGTATGATTAAACCATGGTTATGTTAATGGTTAGGGTTTTGATTTACTTATTTATTTATTCTCTTTATTCATTTTGGCAAAGGAAAATGAAATGGTGGCTTGCTTTGTCTTTTGTTGAAGCTTCATGAAGCTTTGAAAAAGTAACCATTTTGTTTCTTTCCTTTAACCTAACCATTCAACTTAACCCTAGTTTATTCTCTACACTCACCCATGGTTACAAAATGATAACCATCACTTTAATTTTTTTTTAATTGATTATTCTTTTTCATTCTTTTTCTTCTTCTTCTTCAAGAGAAAAAGAAAAGCTTTGCTTGATAAATATCAAGTGTTGAAATCAAGTGAGAAATCCAAAACCAAAGTGAATCCACTTCCTATTTCTTCATCGTCTACCGCTTGCCATGTAGTATAGGGTGTTTTCTTCACAAGTTTCATGACTTGGTGAAGGTGGAGCTTGATCTTGAGTTGCCTCGACGTAGATCATCTTCGGCATCGAAGTCGACGACCTAGCCCGATCATTTCTTCGACGAAACCATCGCTAGAGTCCGGAATCCGATGATCGCAGCGGAGGGACATCATCATGGAGCTAAGGAAGTGGAGGACCGGATCTACAAAGGTTGTAGCCCCTTTCACTTTGCAGTTAAGTTGTTAACTAGTTGTAGTTTCACCTTAAACTCTAGTCAACGATCGCATTAGGGTTTCTCGGCACCGGAAATTTTTGAATTTGGCATGGTTGATGCCTTGTGGAACCTCCTTAGAGTGCCTAGGAACCCTACATGATCCTCATCTTTCGGCGTTGTATATTATATTGCATTGTGTGGTTTTTTCCGCCGGTTGGCGAAGAGCTACCTCCCGCTTGGGGATGCCTTTATTCATTATACATGTTTTATACCCGTTTGGGGTCTGAATTTACAAAGGAAACTCTGCCAAAATTTTCAGAAAAGACTTGACATTTTCAAAATGCATATTTCAGCATATATTGTTAAATTTCTTGCTTTAAAATTGGTTTTTCCTTCCCTCTACTGCTTTACTTGGTGTTGATTTCTGGGTTTTAGCTTACTTAGATTTCGTACGCCTTGAGACGCTTCGTAATTTAAGTGCCGGTCACGCTCGGTACTTTTCGGGTCGTGACAAAGCCGCAGATAGGCAGGAACATAGAAGTTAACGTCGACAACATGCTCGTCAAATCGGTCTCATCGGATGAACATGCCAAGGATCTGGCCGAGGCCATCGGCGTCCTCCGCAAATACAAAATGAAACTGAACCCCAACAAGTGCGCATTCGGGGTCACCATTGGGAAGTTCCTCGGCTTCATGGTCACCCACCGTGGAATCGAAGCTAACCCAGAGAAAATCAGCGCCATCCTTAACATGGACGCGCCCAAGACTAACGTCGAAAACACGCGGCTGACAAGGCGGGTAGCCGCTCTGAGTCATTTCATGTCAAGGTCTGGGGAGAAGTGCCTCCCGTTCTTCAAAGCTCTAAGAAAGATACCAAGGTTTGAATGGTCGAAAGAGTGCCGGACCGCCTTTGAGCAACTAAAGAGGCACCTTATGACTCCCCCATTGCTCACCCGGCCAGTTGAAGGGGACGAGCTATCGCTGTATCTAGCGGTGTCCGACCAAGCTGCAGGTTCGGTGCTCGTCTGAGAGGTCGAGGGAGTCTATAAGCCGGTATACTAGGTGAGCCACGTCTTCAAGGACGCGAAAACGAGGTACCTAGCCATTGAGAAAATTGTCTTGGCACTCATCGTGGCCTCAAGGAAACTACGGCACTGCTCTCCACCGAAAGCCAGGAAAGACAAAAGTCTTGCCTGAATTTGGGGGCAGATGCTAATTGGTGCTATCCGTCTACCTCTCCGAAGATGCCAACTTGATTTATGGCACCACGTATCGAAGGTTTAAACGGATGCAGCCGATGTAGCAGACTTCGTCAGTTTCCCCCTCATTGAGGGGTTTTTGATTGTGGGGACGCTCTTCCCTGCAGGCGCAAGCCCCTGCAGTTAATTACGCTACCGCATCGCGGTAACCACTTTCTCTTTCTCCAGATGGTCACTTCGTGTCGTGGGTGTTTGTTTTGTTTTTTGTTGCCCGTGGATTGTATACGGAGACTAATTTATGTTGTCGCCCGTAGGGCGAGGACTAGTCCAAATCCGTATTTTCTTAGATTTGGGTTTGGGGGTTGGGTTTAAAGATACGTTAGTCTCATTTGAGACTAAAATCACCTTAAACGTTTGTTAAGGATACGTTAGTCTAATTTTTAGGCTAAGATCAACTTAACGGGATCATTTAGATCCAACAAGAGAGCATTTGGGCTCTGTTGTTTAGTTTAGGGACTTTGCGGTCCATTGTAGTTTAAGGACATCTCGGTCCAATGTTAGTTTAAGGACATCTTGGTCCAAGGTTAAGGACATCATAGTCCATAGGTTTTAAGAGACCCCACAGTCCGAGATTAAGGACATCATAGTCCGTGAGTGTAAAGACCTCACAGTCAAGGTTAAGGACATCATAGTCCGTGAGTTTAAAGACCTCACAGTCAAGGTTAAGGACATCATAGTCCATGGATTTAAGGACCCCACAATCCAGTTTAAAGACGTCACAGTCTATGAAATGTATGGTTGTCGGGACACGTCACCTCTCTGAAAACGTTGAAGGATTACAACGACAAATATCAGAGGGGTTCAGAGATGTACCCTTGAACCAAACTTGATTGGAAGATCTATAGTCCAATTTGGAACTAAGATCAATTAATTAGGTTATGAGCACATTGGCTCAGTTAAATCTGAATTGAGGACTTATAGCCAATTTGGACTAAATCCAATTAAGTTTGAAATGTTGACCCTTTGTTAGGCTATTGGACATTTGTCTGGGTTCAGCCCCTCATTATTTAGCAATGCTAAACAAGATTTTGAGGGCTCTGATAACACTTCGTCTTTGGCTGAGCATTAAACATTATAGCTCTGGATTTTAAGGCTTATTTGAAGAGGAGATTTGCCTCTGGAAAACTTAGCCAATTTAGGCTAGGCCGATTTTAAAGTAGTGTTAAACACTAGAGGACATCTGGCGGTCACGTGTCCTCACATGATGTATTTAAAACAGTGTTAAGCACTGGAGACAAAATGCTTAAAATAGTGTTAAACACTAGAAAGGAAGGGGTCACGTGAGGCGCCTGAAGATAGGGCCAGACCTCCTTTATTTTATTATCAGAATTTTCAAATAAGTGTTAAACAATTTTAGTCTTCAGGCCATCACGTGTTGGCACGTGATGGGTAGCCATGTATTGATTATTAAAGTGTTTATTAAGAGGTCACGTGGGGACACGTGAGGGCGCCCAAAATCAATACTGCCTTTGGCTTTGTTCTCTTCATTTATGAGGGTCACGTGTGAGCACGTGAGGCATTGCCTCCAAGCTTTTTTCTTCTCATTTTGGGGAATCTGTTTAAGGGTCACGTGGGAACACGTGACCTAGTTTAGTTCTTTCTTTTCTGATCATTGAGGATGGGGGTCACGTGTCACCACGTGACCAAGTTCTGTTTTTTCTTTTCTGCTCATTGAGAATAGGGGTCACGTGTTACCACGTTATCAAGTTCTTTACGTGCATGGAGAGCTTTCAAGTCTCTTTGTTTTAAGAATTAAATTCTCTGTAGGGTTAAACCCTAATTATGTTTTAGAGGAATTAAATTCCTATGCATGTGGAAGAACTAAATTCTCATATAGGGTTAAACCCTAGCTCTGTCTTGGAGGAATTAAATTCCTATGAAATTGGGAGAATTAAATTCTCATGTGGGGTTAAACCCTAGTTTTATTTGAAGGAATTAAATTCCTATGAAATTGGGAGAATTAAATTCTCATATAGGGTTAAACCCTGGTTCTGTTTGGAGGAATTAAATTCCTATGAAATTGGGAGAATTAAATTCTCATATAGGGTTAAACCCTAATTCTGTTTGGGAGGAATTAAATTCTTATGAGATTTGGGAGAATTAAATTCTCTAAACTCAATTCTCCCTCTAAGTTTCGGATCTGCATGGCAGACTCTCCCCGATGAGAATTAAATTCTCAACCTGTGGGGAGATTTGCTTCTGCAGATCTTCAACCAGAGGAAGAACTAAGTTCTTTTGCAGAAGACTTAAACTCTTAGACTGAGAATTAAATTCTCTTTTCGTTTTATGGAGCTTTGATCTCTTTCCCCTTTCTCACCTGGAGTTTCTTTTCTTGAGAATTAAATTCTCCTTTCTTTTCTCTCTGCTATTGTTTTTTCTTCAGAAAATTTCAAGATCCAAAAAAAAATCCTCCTTCTCTTCTCTTCTTGGCTCCTATTTATAGAAGAAGGAAAAGAATCAATTTGTTTAGTGAATTTTTCATTGAAAGATTTTGGTTGTCTTTATAACTAACATGATCTTTTAGATCACTTAGTGAATTTTATTCACCATTGGATTTTTAATCCAGAAAATATTCTGTCTGTTATTCTTGGTGAATTTTAGGGGAATCTTTCCTTGTATAAAATCTTTCCATAAATTGGTGATTCTTAATCACTATTGCATTTTTTAATCCAAAGGTGCTCTGTTTTACAGAGCACCATTTTTTGTTTTTTGGAAAGATTTAAAGAAATATTTTCTCAGTTAGGGTCTTTGATTTCCCTTAATTAGAATTTAATTCTATTTACCTCAGAAGGCTTTTAAATCCCATCACGTGTTGGCACGTGATCCCAATGTTTGATTATTGAAATAAAATTTAATTCTACCAGCTAAAGAGTTAAGGGACATGTCGCGTGTTGGCACGTGACCCTCTTGATTAAACATTTTATTCAGAATTTGATTCTTCCTTTTAGCAGAACTAAAGAATCATCATGTATCAGCACGTGACCCTTGGTCACTTGTGAGCACGTGATACCCCATTGGGGTTTTCCCTTAGTGTCTTATTATACTTTATTAATCCTTTTCAGTGGGTTTAAAGGTCCATCACGTGTAGGCACATGACTCCATTAATTGATTGTTTGATTAGAATTTAATTCTATTAATTAAAGAGCTTAGGATCCCATCACGTGTTGACACGTGATCCCCTTGATTAACACTTTAAACAGAATTAAATTCTGTTGTTTTAAAGAGTTAAGGAATCATCACGTGTCGTCACGTGACCCTTGGTCACGTGTAGACACATGATGCCTCATCGGGATCTTTCTTTGCCGTTTTATCATGCCTTTTAATTCCTTCAGTGGTTTTTTTAAAGGCTCGTCACGTGTGGGCACATGACTCCCCTAATTGCTTTCTTGATTAGAATTTTACTTCTATAATAACAGAGTCCCAAGAAACCATCACGTGTCAGCACGTGACCCTTGGTCACGTGTGAGTACGTGATACCCCATTGGGGTATTTCCTGATATTTTATCAGGGAACAAATGCCCCCACAGCGTTGTTCTCACGTGTCTACACGTGAGTGCAACGCTGTCACATTTGTGACCGTTGGATATGTCTAGAGAATAGGGGAGATGAACCGTTTCCCATCACATCCAATAAATGCAAAAGTCCCTTCAGAAGCGCCTCCACTTTGTTCATCTTCTTCCTTGCTTGCTTTTTCCTCTGAGAATTTAATTCTCTCTCCCAGAGCTTAGTTCTCTGTTTCAAAAATTTCCAGAGTTTAACTCTGTTAGAAAAAGATTGTCTTTTCTCAGGTAATGATCTTGGACAGCTGAAGAGCTTTTTGTAGAAATCTTCGTTGGATTTTAAATCCATACCAAGAGTTTTTCCCTTTAATAAAAACCCATTTTTTTAAGTTCTTAAGAAAAAGAAAACTACTCAATCTTTAAACAATAAACCTCTTAGGGCTTCTCTGATCTTCAGGGGTCGATGGCGATGCTTGTCTTTTCTCTGGAATTTAATTCCATTCCAAAGAGCTTTGGCTCTAAAAAATATTCTGGGAATTTAATTCCTCTGTTCAAAAGGAATTTAATTCCTCTAAAGAACTTAGTTCATAAGAAGATCTCTTGGGATTTTTCTTTCTGAATTGTTCTTTGCAACAAAAGAAAAGATTTGCAGTAGGGTTCTCTGGGAATTTAATTCCCTTGTTCTGCTTGATTTTTGCAGAGTCCAAGATGGATTTCTTTTTTGGGGGAATGTGTAGAGTCATTTGAAATCCACTGTTCATTTATTGAGAATCTTCCTTTTGTTCTCATAATGATTACTTTACCTCATCATTAGTACGCCGCCATCTTGATTTTGTGGGACCCATGCGTTTTGTAACCAATGGTCCCATAAAATAAGTCCTCTGTCACTTTCTTCCACTGTCTTTTTATATATATATATATATATATTTATAAACATACACACACACACACACACACACGTGTTGGCTTTGCTTAACAGTTTCCCCTTCTTTTATTTCAGGCACAATGACTTCTGTTCCATACTTCCCTTTCACCCGCTCGGAGGCTGCCTTTCCTCAGTCACCGTCTAACGAAGAGGTGATGGCGATGATCAGGGCTCATGACCCGAATTGCACCAATTTACTTTTGTGGGGGACCTGGTACGGTCACATCATCCGTAGTCACCGCAGTTTCCTTTCCAAGATACCGACATAGCCTACCTATCCATTCCTGCCGATGGATCCTCCACGGACCGCCTATGCTGTGGAGATGCTAAATTGGACCCCTATGGGACGGCTTAAGCCATCAACAACTGGTATTCCAAAACATCCAGTGCCGGCTATAGACATTTTAGGGCGTCGCATTTGCCAGGGCGAAGCCCAGCCATGGGGACAGATTTATAAGATAGGGCTTACTCCTCGACATCCCATGGGCTACCTTCTCTGGGCCCGTTATATCCTGTCCACCCATCGTGCGCGACTGCAGAGGGTCAGACTCTATCAGACGATATACGCGTCTCTTTTCCACTATCAGTCTCCCCATATCCGGTGGGTTAAGGCCTTCTTAAACCAATGGAATCTTCCCACCAACACCTTCCTTCTAGGGGACCGCGAAGTTTCAATTTCTCTGGAAGAGTTTCACGAGATATTAGGGCTGCCGGTCAGGGGGACGCTCTATGAAGAACTGCTGCCTCCTGATGAATATGTCTTTGAAACTGAGCCTGCTATGCTTGACGGCCTGTTGACAGAGAATGTCGTCCGCCACAAGCGCTCAAGTTTGATCACGGCTCTGAGCATTTTTGAGAAATTATTCGCAGAGTCAGAGGAGAAAGGCGTCACTTTCAAAAGCTTTATCGCCTGCTTCCTTCACGAAGATGTCTTATCAAAGACGGCTCCGAAGTTCGCGAACATTAACGACCCTTTTGGGTTCGGTTTAAACAAGCGGCCGACTAGAGAAGAGGACTTGTTGCAGTACTTCATTCCCCTCATGTCAGCAGTATCTTTCGAGTCGATTGCAGCTCCTGGTATGGATGAGGAGACTTTCTTTGTGGGCTTCATCAGTGTTTGGCTCAGTTGGTTCGCCATTCCCATGCATCGCCATTTCATGAGAGCCTCAGTTATTTACCCTGCCCATCGCATTGCTAAGGGAACGCGACTAGCTGTGGGCATTACAGGGCTAGCGCATCTATATCATAAGTTAAGCACCGCGGCCAATACTTCAACTCCAGGCGTAGATGTGGTAAATTTCTCTCTTCATTACTTTACGTCCTGGATTGAGATGCACGTGCTGGGGGCATTTGCCGCGCACCAAAGACCCAGCTTTTATGACGCTTACACTTTTCCACGACTCATGCGGCTGGTGGGAGCTTCTGCTCCTGACCCGACTCAGTCCGGGGCTATTCGCGTGCTGGTCAATCCCTATGCCAATACAAGCGGGGTGGTATTCAACGACCGAGTTCTCTCTGCTCCCTCAGGACCGGTTCAATAGCTCTGCGACTTGTCGAAAGAGGGGGTACCTTCTTTGAAGCCCAGGGAAGCCATGCACCTATATTCGATCAGACCAGGTTACCTGGTATTTCGTCAAAACGGTGCAGCCCTTTTTATAAGGTTCAACCCACACCGCTTTACTCGGCAACTTGGATATGACCAGGGCGTCCCCTTCGAGGCATTTACAGTGGCGCCTAGCCCATCTCCAGAAGTTGTTCGTGACTCCGCTCATCACTTCATGAGGCTGAACACTGGTTCCCGCTTCATGATTCCTGAAGCTGATCATATTCCTCGATGTGTGGGGTCATTCACGGGCTGGTACCTCCACCGAGTTAGTCTAATCATTGCCGAGGAGAGGAGGGTACTCCTCGGGTATAGGGCTCCTACTCCGATCCAAGCCACGGGAGTTCCGCCGCAACCGCGTGCAACGGTTCGCCCTCCCTTGAGGGATACCAGCGTCGTGCTTATTCCGGAGGCGGCGGAAGTGGATTTAACTCCCACAGCTGGTATGCCACTGTGTACTAGGGCTCAATCAAGGGCTAATAGGGCGCCAGTAGCAGTGTCATCGGCCGCGGCATCAACAATGGCCGTGTCGTCATCGGTAGCACCGCCGAGCGAGGACATTGAAGGCGAAGTGGGTCAACGCCGTACCAAAGCTCCACGGGGAAGGAAACGATCATCTTCGGCGGTTAGTTCTGGGCCCAAGAGGCGGAGGAAGACGGTCACCAATCTACTCGACTCTTTAATAGAGTCCGAGCCTATTCTTCAAGATGAACCACTAGCCATGCAAGAATCGGATGGTGGTCTACTTTTCCCGGGTTCATCTGCCGAGGAAGCCGCATAATTGGCTGAGGCTATAAGACGTTCGCAAGATGAATCCGAGAACGTAAGGATCCCGAAGAGGCCTTACCCTGCCGTCATTTTTTATGAAGACCCTCCATCGATACGGCCGCTATTCATAGGCCCGTTGGAAGAATGGGGTGAGAGGGCCCTTAAGCAGGCTGTTTCGGCCGACGCCGAGGACGCACTTTCATTGTGGACCGGTGGTCATGAGTCTACTCTCGAACCTCGGCGAGCATATCTCCTCAGGAAGGAGCGTCGGCTTGAACAAGCCATATTAGAGGCTCCCTTGCGCATTGGTATATTCATGTATCTCTTTGTAATATTTTGTATTGCTCGTATACATATATACATATATCCTTATCCTCGTACAAACTTTGCAGGGACTTCGGCGGCAGCGGAGGATCTGAATTCAAGTCGTACTTTGACCGTAAACTCCGCTAATATCCTCAATGAAACACTAATTAGTGTGGAGGGGGTCGACGCAACCATTGCTCCTGCAATGGAGCCTCCCTTGGTGACTCCCGCTCCCCAAGCGCTTGCTCCCCCGGGAGAGGCATCTTTGTTGGTCGCCGATCCGATGGATCTTTCTAGGGGCGGCCCAGAGATTATGGGACAGGTAGTCGAGGCTACCGTCCTTCTGCTGGAGCCTACAGTGGCGGCCACTGCTCCTTGCTCGGAAGTCGTTACACTGGCCCACGTCTCCGATGATGTGCCTGGGGGCACGGAGGAGGCCGCTGAAGCTGCTATCCATCCAGCCCATAATGGGAGAAGTATCGAAGGTAGCCTTCTATATTTTACATTAATGATCTCTCCATTATCTGAACCCTTCTGTCTTTTCAGAATTACGTGGATTGGCGGCGTCTATTGCCGACCTGTCTCCCAGGAAGTCCTTTCAGTGCCTGTTGGAGATGGCCGCTCTGCAGGCGATATCTCCTCAACGCATCGACCTCTCTTCTGGGCAAGGTCAGTGTCTTTTGCCTTCTCCTCACTGTGTTATTATTATTCCATATAATGACATTGAAGTCTTCTACAGTTCTGGAAGCTGATGACGAGGTTGAAATTCTTGATGGGCCTGGGGAGCTTTCAGACCCCTCTTGCATGACTGTGGGTAAGTAAAGTCTCACCGTCGTTCCATTTGTTCTTTGCTTACAAGTCTCGCTGACTGTTTATAAATCTGAACACCTTTGCCAGTTCTTACCACGCTGGAGTCTCGCATCGTCATGCCACCCGGCCCCTATGCTCTACGTGCCTCGGAATGGATGGCAAAGCTAAGCCTCTGTTCCCTGTCATCCCTAATTGAGGATCTTTGCACTGGCAGTCTGATCACGGCCGAAGCGTTTGCTGCTGAAGCCAACGGCTCTCTTCCCTTTCTTGCCACCTACCATAGTGAAACATTGGTGCAAGTCTGGGTTGAATTTTGTCGGCAGGTGGAGGCTTGCTTGCATATTCTCGAATGTACACGCCTTCCTTTGGAGGTTGTGGCCGCGAAGGCGAGCTTACAGGGGCTTATTGAGCGGTGCGCTGCGAACATGATATCATGCGAGAAGAGGCTCAGCCGCAAGTTTTCGGAAAGGGAGCTGACTTCCAAAGCGCTAAGAGAGCTTCAAGCCAGCCTTACGGCCAAGACCACTAAAGCATATGAACTTTGGCGGGTGCTTCAAGAGGCTATCAAGGAGGTGGTAGCCATTGATAAGGACGCCGTGTTTACTCATGAAATGGTTGAAGCCCATAAGGTTACTGAAAAAGAGCTTGAAGGCCGGCTTGCCTCATACCAGGCCCAACAGGCTCAAGCGGAGACCCGTCTTTTGATGATAACGAATCATGAAGCCGAGGCCCAGCGTAAAAGGGATGAACTGGCAAATATACTAAATCGCCCGCCGACTTGAAGAATTGTATATACATTTTTTCATTCTTCTTTTGTACATACTCCTGAACGAGAGTATATTTTTTTGTTTTTTCGTAAATTGTACTTTGTATTCATTTTGATTCATGAATAAAATACATATTTTTCTTCATGATGGTGTGTCCCTTTCAGTAAGCGTATTCTGTGGATAGTCTATTTCAATTTCTTTGCAGGACAACGATGGCTTAGGATTCAGGGTTAAGATCTGCCTCCTAAGACTTTTCAGCTTTATGAGCCGTGAGGGTCTCATAAAGAATTTTCTCCCTAAGGGTCGAGAGGATCCCGTAGGTGTAATTTCTCCTTAAGAATCATGAGGATTCCTAAGTGTGTTTTCTCTTGAAAGTCGTAAGGATCTCACAAGAGAGTTTGCTCCCTTACGAGTCGTGAGGACCCATAAGTGATGGGTGAGGTTACCATTATCCGCGTTTCACGGAGTCGGGAGTTGCTCTGGATGCTTCCTACGGGGTCATAGCCGTGTTCTGTGAGGACCAGGTTCCGCTCTGGATGCTTCCCACGGGGTCATAGCCGTGTTCTGCGAGGACCAGGATCCGCTCTGGACGTTTCCCACGGGGTCAGGATTGTCATAAACAGCGTTCCACGTAACCAGGAATTTGCTCTGGATGCTTCCCATGGGGTCATAGCCGTGTTCTGCGAGGACCAGGCTCCGCTCTGGACATTTCCCACGGGGTCAGGATTGACATAAGCCGTGTTCCACGTGACCAGGAATTTGCTCTGGATGCTTCCCACGGGGTCATAGCCGTGTTCTGCGAGGACCAGGCTCCGCACTAGATACTTCCCACGGGGTCATAGCCGTGTTCTGCGAGGACCAGGATCCGCTCTGGACGTTTCCCACCGGGTCAGGATTGACATAAGCTGCGTTCCACGTAACCAGGAATTTGCTCTGGATGCTTCCCACAGGGTCATAGCCGTGTTCTGCGAGGACCAGGCTCCGCTCTGGATGCTTCCCACGAGGTCATAGCCGTGTTCTGCGAAGACCAGGATCCGCTATGGACGTTTCCCACAGGGTCAGGATTGACATAAGCCGCGTTCCACGTAACCAGGAATTTGCTCTGGATGCTTCCCATGGGGTCATAGCCGTGTTCTGTGAGGACCAGGCTCCACTCTGGTTTCTTCCCACGGGGTCATAGCCCTATTCTGCGAGGACCAGGATCCGCTCTGGATGTTTCCCACGGGGTCAGGATTGACATAAGCTGTGTTCCACGTGACCAGGAATTTGCTCTGGATGCTTCCTACGGGGTCATAGCCGTGTTCTGCGAGAACCAGGCTCCGCTCTGGATGCTTCCCACGGGGTCATAGCCGTGTTTTGCGAGGTCCAGGATACGCTCTGGACGTTTCCCATGGGGTTAGGATTGACATAAGCCGTGTTCCACGTGACCAAGAATTTTCTCTGGATGCTTCCCACGGGGTCATAGCCATGTTCTGCGAGGACCAGGCTCCACTCTGGATGCTTCCCACGGGGTCATAGCCGTGTTCTGCAAGGACTAGGCTCCGCTCTGGATGCTTCCTATGGGGTCATAGCCGTGTTCTGCGGGACCAGGATCCGCTCTTGATGTTTCCCACAGGGTCAGGACTGACATAAGCCGCGTTCCACGTAACCAGGAAGGGTTGACTATATCCGCTTTTCACGGAGTCGGGGTTTGACTCTCGGTCATCTGTTCACCGCCGAGTCATGGAACTGGGAGTTGCCGTGGTTCCGCTTTGCTTGATATTGTGTCTGTTGTAATGAGACGAATGTTGAGATGATTTCCAGGCTATCTGTGAACCGTTAAGATTTAGCTTCTTCTTCTGATGAAGCCTGGGGAGGAAAGGTGTGATTCTCTCTTTGTTTGCGCCTTTGGATTGTATACAGGGATTGATGTGATATCACCTGTAGGGCATAAGATTACATTCATTTTTTTTATTTCTTTCTGCGATGCTCTATCATTTCAGCTTTTATATCGCGAAGGTCGCAATTGCCCGATCATTTCGGCTATTTTTCGCGGTGCTCAATGATTTCGGCTATTTATTTTATTTTTACTCGTTGCTTTTTATTGCAACTTGCCCAATCATTTCGGCTATTTTGCATGGATATATTTTTACTTACTAATTTTTTTTGCAAGTTGCCCTATCATTTCGGCTATTTCGTATGCATGTGTGGCTTGTTGGTTCGTTGCTGCAAGCTTGGGATTGGACACCGATTTTGGCATCAGCACCGCTACAACTAGAATATTGTCAGGAGCGAATCATCATTTGCCTCTGTCGATATTGAACAAAGGTGGCTTAGCAAACAGGGTTAAGATCCTGTCGATTAAGGCTTTTGACTTCATGAGCCGTAAGGGTCTCATAAAGGTATTTCTCCCTACAAGTCGTGAGGATCTCGTAGGTGCGCTTTCTCCTTAAGAATCGTGGGGATTTCCAAGTGTATGGCTTCTCGTAAGTCGTAAGGATCTCACAAGAGTGTTTTCTCCTTATAAGTCGAGAGGACTTACAAGGGTTGTTCACCGTGTAGACATATCCCTAGTCGCGGGTAGGACTTTGTTAGGGAAATGTTTATTCGCGCCCGTGGATTGTATACAAGGGTCGATATTGAACCGCTTGTAGGGCAGTATTGGAGGTTGTGGTGGCCGCTTAAGAACAGGTTCAGATCCCTGTAGCTTAAAACTTTTGAATCTTATGAGCCGTGAGGGTCTCATAAGAGGGTTCTCCTTACGAGTCGTGAGGATCTCACAAGTGTAATTTCTCCTTTGGAATCGTGGGGATCCCTAAGTGTGTTGCTCCCTAGTCAGTCGCAAGGATCTCACGCAGGTGGTTTCTCCTCACAAAGTCGAGAGGACCCTGCAGGTGTCTTTTAACGAGATTGCGCCCCTTCGGGTTTTCACAAAACTCGCCGGTAACCCTTCTGTTTTTACTCACGGAGCCCTTTCGGGTTTTCATCCATGCCCATTTTGCTTATGGACATACCGTTTTCTTTTTCTTCTTTTTTTTATTCTTCTTTTCTTTTTTTTGTATCAGCCTTGGGATGCTGCAATCCACAGTCGTTTATCGACGTCTCAGTCAACAGCCAGTTTTAGGACATAGTGGTCCATTGTTAGTTTAAGGACGTTTCGGTCCATCGTTAGTGTAAGGACGTCTCGGCCCATGGTTAGTTTAAGGACGTTTCGGTCCATCGTTGGTTACTACTTATAGAGTTTGGGCTTAGGAAGATAGCGAGTGGACATAGGCGTCGTCATCTGTCGTTGACCTAGGCCATGACTCATCAGGCGTAGTATTTTTTTAGGAAGCGACCCTTTATTGGACTGAAAGATCTTTCACTATGCATGTCCATGAGTAGATATGCTCTACCCTAGTAGACTTTATCTATGATATACGGGCCTTCATAGTTCGGCTCGAATTTCCCCCGCTTGGCACGATTGGGGATCATAGGTCTTTTAACTACTAGCACGAGTTCGCCTTGGTGGAACGTTCTCGGCCTAGTCAATTTTTCATATGAGCGCGTCATCTTTGCTTCATAGGCCTCCAGATTTTGCTGTGCCATGAGCCGGGTTTCATCAAGGGCGTCGAGCTCCTCAAGGCGATGGTGAGCATTTTCTTCGTCTGTTAGCTCGTAGTGAACTGCCACTCGTAGAGAGGGTAACTCTATCTCGAGGAGGAGTACCGCTTCTGTGCCGAATACCAATGCATACGGCGTTGTGTTCGTGTCCGTTTTGAACGTAGTTCGATACACCCAAAGAGCTTCATGCAATCTCTCGTGCCAGTCCTTCTTATTTCGAGACACCGTCTTTTTCACGATCTTCATCAAAATCTTGTTGAAAGTCTCAGCTAGACCGTTAGCTCGGGGATTATAGACCTAAGAGTATCTCCAGTCTATATTATGCTGTTGTGCGAAACGGCTGATCTTGTGGCTTCTGTACGCTGGCCCGTTATCAGAGATGATCCGTTGCGGAGTTCCAAACCGATAAATGACGTGTGTCTTGAAGAAATGGAGGATGTTCTCCGTCTTCACTTCCCTCAGTGGTACTACTTCTGCCCATTTGGAGAAGTAATCAGTTGTCGCCAAAATGAATCGATGTCCCTTAGACGATACTGGTTCGTTAGGGCCGATTATGTCAGTTCCCCACATTTCGAATGGCCAGCTAGCCACCGTTGGATGTAGTGGATTTAGATGCTGATGGATAAAGTCCCCGTGAATCTGGCATGAGTGGCATTGCTTCGCGTATTCGAGGCAGTCCTGGATCATCGTGGGCCAATAGTAGCCCATCCTTTTGATCCTCAGCTTCATCTTCGGCCCGGCTTGGTGAGAATCGCAGAGTCCGTCGTGAGTTTCTTAGACGACTCTTTTTGCTTCTTCAGGTCCAGGAATCTTAACCACAGAGAGTTAAACGATCTCTTATACAGAGTATCATTGACGAATGCAAAAGAAAGAGCTCGTTTCATGAGTTGATGTTTTGAGGACGCATCTTCAGGTGTTCGATATGATTTGAAGTAGCCTATAAAGACTTCTCTCCAATCCTCAGTATTTTCCTGGTTTTTTATTTGTAGAGTTGTCTCTTTGGTCGCTTCTTTCTCTTCAGACGACTCTAAAGATATTTCTGCTTGTGCAAGAACCCAAAGGCTCTGCACAATGATTCTCACATCATCGAGGCTCTCGTCAGCCAGTTCTTTAATGAGCTTGGCTAATGCATCCACCTTTCTATTTTCCGCACGCGGTATGCTTTCCAAGGTGTAGGAAGGAATTTGAATTAGCAGCTGCTGTACTCTCTCGCCGTACTTCACCAACTCTGGCTTGCATGTTTGATAGTCGCCGTTTACTTGACTAACGACCAGTTGGGAGTCTCCGTATATGAGAAGATTTTCAATTCACATGTTGATAGCGATCTCGAGACCTGCTATCAAAGCTTCATATTCGGCTTCATTGTTTGTCCTCGGTTCCGTTAAGGAGAAGGCAAAGCGCATTATCCCTCCTTGAGGAGTCACGAAGATGAGGCCTACCCCTGATTTGATTATGGGGGTGCCTTGTTTTCGCTTCTTCATAGAAGATGCTCCGTCAAAATAGAGTTCCCACCGGGTATCATTCTCTCTTCTCTCCCCGTCGATCGTGTCAAACGCGTGCTCGTCTGGCAATTCGCAGTTCAAGGGGGAGTCGGCAGGTATCGGATGCTCAGCGAGGAAGTCGGCGATGGCCTGGGCTTTTACTGCCTTAAGAGGCCGATAAGTTATCGAGAACTACATCAAGACCAGGGCCCATTTAGCGAGCCGCCCCGTTAATATAGCCTTTGACATCAAATATTTGAGAGGATCCACCTTTGATATGAGATGGACCTCATGTGCCAACGCATAGTGTCTGAGCTTCGTTATTGCGAAGATCAATGCCAGGCAGTGTGTTTCAATGGGAGAGTAATTGCTTTCTGCCCCCAGAAGAACTCGACTCAGATAATAAAGGGCTCTCTCTTTCCCTTGGTCGTTTTCTTGTGCCTACAGCGCACCTAAAGAACCTTCGAGGGATGTTGTGTACAAGACGAGAAGTTTTCCTTTAACAGGAGCGGCCAGTACTGGCGGATTCTGCAGGTATTGCTTGATTTCCTCCAGTGCGCTTTGGCATTTGCGATCCCAAACGAAAGGGGTCCCTTTCTTCATTAGGTGACTATAAGCACGGCACTTACCGGAGAGATTGGCTATGAATCGCCGGATATACGCAAGCTTTCCTTGGAGAGACCGCAGTTGCTTGAGAGTCTTTGGCGGAGGCATTTCCATAATTTCCTTGATCTTTGACGAATCTATCTCGATGCCTCGGTGTCGGACAATGAATCCTAGGAATTTGCCCGAGGAAACTCCGAATGCGCATTTGAGAGGGTTCATCTTCAAGTTGTATTGTCGAAGGCGTTGAAATACGATCTTCAGATGCTCTAGATGTTCTTCGTATGATTTGCTTTTAACTATGAGGTCTTCAATATAACATTCAACGATTTCATGTATGAGGTCATCGAAAATCTTCGTCATGGCCCTCTGATAGGTGGCACCGGCGTTCTTTAGACCGAAGGTTATCACCTTGTAGCAGAAATGCCCAAAGGGGTCCGGAAAGTAGTGTGCTTCTGGTCCTCAGGATGCATCTTTATCTGATTGTATCCTGATGATCCGTTCATGAAGGAGAAGACTTCGTGAGTGGATGTGTTATCTATCATAAGCTCAGTGACTGGTACTGGAAAGTCGTCTTTTGGACAAGCTTTGTTGAGTCCCGGAAGTCCACACATATGCGCACCGTCCCATTTTTCTTCATTACTGGAACAATGTTAGCAATCCAGTGAGGGTACTGAACCTCTTGGATGAAGCCAGAGTCAATTAGCTTCTTGACCTCGGCATTGATGCTCATCTCAAGCTCGAGTCGCATTCTTCTCGATGCTTGTTTGATTGGCTTGACGTCCGGAGATATCGCCAATTTGTGCACAGCGATCTCTGGATTGAGTCCCGGCATCTCTGAATAGTTCCATGCAAAGCAATCTCTATGCTGCATGAGCACGTCTTTTAGCGTAGCTACCCTTTCTTCAGACAACAGCTCACTGACGAACGTCGGCCGCGGGTCACTTGCCGTCCCCAAATCAATTTTCTTGATGTTATCTGTAGTAGTATGTATTCCTTCTTCCAGCTCTTTTGGCGCTGGTGGAAACTCTGAGATTACCTCGTCATCGTCGTTTTCGAAGCACCAGGGGAGGTCATCCATATTCTTGGGCTCTTCTTCTGACAGTGTTATCGCGTGGCAGGTACGAGATTGTTTCTAAGATCTATGTTGATCTGGTTCTACTCTCGTTATACACGTTGCTTTTGGTTCATGCCTCTGTGGCGGGCTTACCTTCTAGCTGCTAGATAGAGTGAACCTCCCTTGTTGATATTGGTCTTCGACCCAGTTCTTGAAGGTGAAGCAGTCTTCGAGAGGATGCCCTATTGCTCGGTGATAGGAGCAATAGTCTGGGTGAGAGACCTCGTTCGCTTGCTCGGGGTGCTTGGACTCCGGGAGTGTCATCATCTGATGCTTTACAACGAGATTCAATATCTTCTTTGTCTTATCTTGGGGAAAAGAATATTCCCGACCCATCTTCTTTATAAGGGACGGATCCCGGCTGCTCGACCCTTGCTCGCGTGGCTTCTTAGACTCGCTGGGTTGCTGTCGAAAGTTTTCTCCGTTCTTTGGTTTATTTTTACCTCTGCGCCGGGTCTTTTGTATGACAGGTTGGCGACGATGAGCATTTTCATTCTCCACGACCTGCTGAAGGAGGCGCTGCGTCCTGGCTTTCTCGTAAATGGCCATTTCACAGTTATGGTCATCCCGGACCTTTTGCCCCGCTTCCCTTATTAGTTTGTTCATCCGTTCTTCAAACGACGGACTCGGCATTTTGATGGTAGGATCTCGTTTTGGTTCAGGATCAGCGTCTTCTAACAGGGCGTCTCCTTCTTCATCGAAGTCATGTATGACGTAGCTACCATAGACTCGTTCCCGTTTCTTGGATTGGACATATCCAAGCCCGACCGTTTCCATTCTCCCGTTGGGCAACTGTCGCTGAGTTCCGGGGACATCCCAAATCCTGTTGTAGAATCGAGCTTGTCGAGTAGTCTGTCTGAAGGGTACCCCTTGGCGCTTTAATAGCCTTTTCAAGCCTTCCGTGTAATATCTAGGCAGACGGATGGGCGGAGCCTGTCGAGCGTAGAATCGGCGCCATGTCAGATTTCTTTCTCCACTTTAGTTTCCCCAGATCGGTAGAATAGGATCGCTTTTTCATCTCTTCGCCTGAGAGGGACATAGAATGTTTGCAGTTCCTGCACACTGTAGGTTTCAAGTGCGTCGAGATCTTTGTAATGCTCCCGCAAAACCATGGCAAATCGCAAACTTTGATCTTCATCAGCGAAGGCTTGTATTGATGGCTGGGCAGAGAATATGGCATTGACCTCATCTTCTGAGTTGCTGCCGAATATCAACATAGGAGTGAACGGTTCCGGCTTGTTGCATTGGGGCGGCCCTGAATAAACTATCTCTTCTTCCCCCTTGGTATCAGTCCCGAAGACCAGAATAATGGTGATAGCTTTGTTCTTAGGTTTGTGACATCTTTCCGTGTCCTCAAAATCTGGTAAGAAGTATTTTGCATCTTCGTACTTTCAGACTTCATTCACGGAGAATGGGTTCAGCTCCCCTGTTACGGTATACTCGAGACCATCCTTGAAATACTCATTGATGTTGTGTAGAAGGGATAATGTTGTACTCGTGTAGCCAAGGCCTGCCGAGCAAAGCATTGTAGCATGTCTTGGCGTCAATGACATGAAACTTAATGTCCGTGACAAGCAGCCCAAAGCGTAGTGTCAATATTACAGACCCAAGCATTTGTGATGACTGAGAGTCAAACCCGGAGATTGCGATTTTATTACGAGTGAAGTGCTGAACGCTCATGCAAATTTCCTTCAACACTCTCACATTGAGGAGATTGACGGAGGATCCATTGTCGACCAGGATTTTTCCTATCTTGATATCATGACAGTATCCGGAGACATAAAGGGGACGGTTATGCTCGCACGTTCCGAGGAGGAGATCTTCATTGCCGAAGGTGATATCCGCTGTGTGCACTTCTTCCAGCTCGTCCTTCATCTTTTCTTCGGCGAGGAAAGCTTGGAATTGCTCGGGCTCCTGCGGTGCCTTGATCAAAGAATCTCTCGCCTCTTTAGATAGCAGAAGGGCGTTGAGAATGCTTAGCTGCAAAGGTAGCTTTCTCAAGTGTGCCAGAACATTGTAGTCCACCTTACTTTTCTTTAGCGGGTCCTTAGCTATCAGCTCTTTGACGGCTTGGTCATCAAGGATGATATCCTCAGGGACCTTTTCTTTCCCCTTATCTCTTCTATTTGCGGACCCGAGATTCTTTTCGGGCAGCGTACGATTGCGCAGCTGAATATTTTCACAGGTCTTCGTCTCTTCTCCTTTTCCCGAGGTGGACTCTTTAAAGAGAGGGTCAATAGTCATTTCTTCGTCAGAGTCGCTCCCGAAGGTGAGAACTTGCGATCTCCCAGCGTCGACCATGTGACAGCTGCCGGTAGTTCTTTTGTGCTTCTTGGTCATATTTCTTTGCTCCCGACGAATTTTGCGTTTCATCCGCTTGAAATGTTGTCGGTGAGCGACATACCCTTGCCACCATCTTTTAAAGGCGTTGCACTCTACGGTGGGGTGCGCAATCTTCCGATGATATAAGCAATAGCTAGGATGTGTTTCCGCTTTGCCAAGGGCGTTCCCTTCGGAGGGTGGCAGCTTCATTTCCATCGATATGGCTTTGGTGAACCTCTTCCTCGTCTTGAACCTACTTTTATTTGCGGCGGATGTACTTTGATATGGCGGGGGTGTTTCAACCCTTTTGTCCAGTCGCTGGCGTTTGGCCTTTTCAAATATGGCCATCTTACGATCTCGAGCGGCTTTGCTTTTAAGAAGAGCTTCGTTCAGGAATGCATCAATCATTTCGTCTGATGGTCCTGGAAGTTCCGGCTCAGGATCTGCCCCCAGTTTCCTTACGTAAGGAGCTTCTTCATCTTCTATCAACGAGTGAGAGATCACATGGCAACTTTCCACATAATCTTCAAATTCATCTAATGAGTCTTCTCCCATGTCATCGTCTCCGTCTCCAAGGGCGTGGCTGAGAAATTCTTGGAGTGTAATTGGAGTCTGCGCCTTCTGGTTATACTCTTCCAGCGCGTTAATCTGCTTTTGCAGGTCCGTGCGCCTGTCGCCAGGCTTCACGAGCTTTTTGGTCTTCTTTTTCTTCTTCGAAGACTTTGACGGCTGGGTGTGAGCGCTTTGAATATCACCACCAATTTTTGGAGTTGGGCGCAGTTTCAACATTCCCTTGATAATCTCGGGTTCCAGCGGATTCTTCCATCTGATCGCCGGGCATGTTTGGAGATCGTTCAGCATTCTTTTAGTTTTGGCTGAAAGAGCGACCTCCCATGGAGTTTCTTCTATGAAAGAGCATGATACCCCCGGTGTGTCTGTCTTCTTGGAAGCGTGTGGCTGTGGTGGGTTCACCTTCCAATTCTCGGATAGCGCAAACTTTCCTTGTTGGTATTGGTCCTCGATCCATCCCTTAAAGACGAAACAATCTTCAATTGGATGGCTTACCGTTTGATGGTAAGGGCAATAACTGGGACTATTAGTCTTGCCGGGTTGCAATGGTCGTTTTGGATTTGGCAGATTGATGAGCTTGTTGCGCACCGCCAGTTCGAACAGTCTCTTCGTTTTGTCCCGAAGGAATGAATAAGGACGCTTCATTTTCTCATTATAGTATCGCTGTCTCTCTTCTAATTGATCCGTTAGTTTTGGAGCATTGGACTGCTGTTGAGTATTCGCAACGAATGCCGCCTTCCTTTTACCCTTTTCGTTCCGCGGTTCCGGATTTGGAGGAGACGGTCTATGGCCCATCTGGTCCATTTGGGCCAGTTTGTCGATCAAGGCCTGGAACGTGGTCAGCTTGAAGAACATCATGAATTGGGAAATAGTTGCCTGAAGGTCCAGAGTGCCCAAGAACATGCCCACTGCCGGTGCTTCCTCGATACGCTGCTCACATTTTGACCATAAATTTCGCCACCGTATTGCGTATTGTACCCAAGTTTCGCCTGGCTTCATCCTGGTGTTAATTAATGCGGTAATCGGGGTACGCTCGCTAGCGCTCGCGAAACGCTGGGTGAATAATAGTTCCATCTCCGCAAATGTCTTGACAGGGTCATTTGGAAGTTCGGAATACCACTTGAATGCCGTCTCTGACAAGCTGCCGACGAACTGACGAAGTAGCAGTTTATCATCGCCTCCGGTGTTACAACATAGAGCCCTGAACTGGGCGACATGCTGGTGCGGATTTCCCGTCCCTTTATATACATGAAATTTAGGAATCGTATATCCCGGCAGGTATTTTATTTGGTCATACCAGCCTGGATATGGTCGCCCAGTTTTAACAATTTGGCTGGCCGCTTCATTCGCTTGGTGAGCTCGTATTTGCTGAGCAATGTAGTCATCCAGAAAGGCCTTGGAGATGGTTTCCTCTTTGGCTGCTGAAAGAGCCGGAGGAGGGTTTGATGTCTCCCCTTTGTCATCTTCAATGATGATCGGGGGGTCTTCAGCTGGAGCTTCCGGCTGTAACATCATCCCAGCCATGTCTTGGAACAAAAAAGCCATTCGTTTTATATTGGCGGCCTGCTCTGCAGCCTCTTTTTCTTTCCTCTCGAGCATTCTTCAGAGGAACTCGGTATCAGTTTCTTACTCCCGACGTTGCTCCAAGGTCTCCGGATTGTCTTTTGGCCCAGTGAGTGTGGCCATTGCAGTCAGCATCTCCTGAAGTTTCTGCTGCTGTTGTTCCTGAGCCTTCGTTATCGATCGGGTAAGCGGTCGATGACCCGTAGAAGCACGGCTTTTCTTTTTTCCGGAAGCCATATAAACAGTATGCACCATCATGCCCCCAGACTTAGGGCGTTTAGATTCGACATCCTTGTGGCTCGTTGCATTCATGGGAGCTTTCTCTGGCTTCCTTCTCTTGTGAGCAGTTGGAGTGGAGGGAGCCATTGCAGCGGACATCCAGACGGATGACATCTTCTGTGTTACCATGGGATGGCTCTTTTCTCGCTGAGCTTTAAGCTTTTTTAGCCGGCGAGAGTAGTCCTGGTCAACTACCGATTCCTGGACCTGTCGCCAAATTTTCTAAATTTTGGAAGAAAGTCGTTGAGGGGGCTACTCCGGCTTCGTTTCTGTAACATTCTCCACGGGTGGAGGAGATCTTTTCAGCACGGCGATGGGTGAATTCCTGCGCACCCTGTTAAGCAGCTCGAAACTGTTCCCGGTTGGAATAGCAGCATTGACTTCCACCGTTGGGGCTGGTGGAGTAAATCCAGACAGAGAGCTGCCTCCAGACTTCCTTACTCGGCGCTAGTGACGATGGCGAGCATGTCGCGCGGATGGTGTTGGTTCAGGTATGGGGATGACTTTGTCATGCCCCCTGTTCTGGTCAGGCGCTGCTGGTACCAGCCTCTTGAAGACTAACGTCCGTTGAGTAGCAGTATCCAATCTGTCAAAAACAGACCTTTGGGCAGGAACGGGAGCAGGAGTGGCCAGCCTTGTAAAGACTGATCCTTTGATGGGAGAAGCTTCTTTAGTGACCTCGAGAGGAGGAATGGCTATCCGTCTTGGGGTGGCCGCTTCAGGTATCTGGGGCTTCTTTACGGGCCCATTGGAGCTCAGGCTCAGCCTATCGAAGACTGACGCTGTCGGCTTGTCATTGAATGACCCGTTGAGATGGGTCGTGGTGGTAGTGAGCCGATCAAAGACCGACTTCTTCTGCGCTTCTTGTGGCAGCGGAATGTTAACGCTCACTGATGGGAGCATGGTCCCGAAGAACAACCCTGTGGTAGCCTGCGTTACCTGCTCTACCGGCATTGTGAAAAGGGAGGCCGCTTGGGGACCGTATGTCACTCCTCCGAACGGGACGAAGCGAGAGTTGCAATTGCAGCTGGTGCAGGTTGAAGCCATTGATCTTCTGTTTTCTGCACGGAGCAAGACACCAAATCTTAGTACCTCGAATCCAAGGGCAACCATATAAAACCGCGATTCGTTCACGAACACGACACACGAAGTGTGGAGTGGAAAGAGGAAAAGGTCCTACCGGACGTGCCAGAATCAGTTCTCCACCGAAATCCGGGAAAGACAAAAGTCTTGCCAGAATTTAGGGGCAGATGCTAATTGGTGCTATCCGTCTACCTCTCCGAAGATGCCAAGTTGATTTATGGCACCACGTATCGAAAGTTTAAACGGATGCGGCCGATGTAGCAGATTTTGTCAGATTCCCCCTCATTGAGGGGTTTTTGATTGTGGGGACGCATTTCCCTGCAGGCGCGAGCCCCTGCAGTTAATTACGCTACCGCATCGCGGTAACCACTTTCTCCTTCTCCAGATGGTCACTTCGTGTCATGGGTGTTTGTTTTGTTTTTGGTTGCCCGTGGATTGTATATGGAGACTAATTTATGTTGTCGCCCGTAGGGCGTAGACTAGTCCAAATCCATATTTTCTTAGATTTGGGTTTGGGGGTTGGGTTTAAGGATACGTTAGTCTCATTTGAGACGAAGATCAACTTAAACGTTTGTTAAGGATACGTTAGTCTAATTTTTAGGCTAAGATCAACTTAACGGGATCGTTTAGATCCAACAAGAGAGCATTTGGGCTCTGTTGTTTAGTTTAGGGACTTTGCGGTCCATTGTTAGTTTAAGAACATCTCGGTCCAATGTTAGTTTAAGAACATCTCGGTCCAAGGTTAAGGACATCATAGTCCATGGGTTTTAAGGGACACCACAGTTCAAGGTTAAGGACATCATATTCCGTGAGTTTAAAGACCTCACAGTCAAGGTTAAGGACATCATAGTCCGTGAGCTTAAAGACCTCACAGTCAAGGTTAAGGACATCATAGTCCATGGGTTTAAGGACCCCATACTCTAGTTTAAAGACGTCATAGTCTATGAAATGTATGGTTGTCGGGACCCGTCACCTCTCTGAAAACGTTGAAGGATTACAACGACAAATATCAGAGGGGTTCAGAGATGTACCCTTGAACCAAAGTTGATTGGAAGATCTATAGTCCAATTTGGAGCTAAGATCAATTAATTAGATTATGAGCACATTGGCTCAGTTAAATCTGAATTGAGGACTTATGGCCAATTTGGGCTAAGTCCAATTAAGTTTGAAATGTTGACCCTTTGTTGGGCTATTGGCCATTTGTCTAGGTTCAGCCCCTCATTATTTAGCAATGCTAAACAAGATTTTGGGGGGTCTGATAACACTTCGTCTTTGGCTGAGCATTAAACATTATAGCTCTGGATTTTAAGGCTTATTTGAAGAGGAGATTTGCCTCTGGAAAACTTAGCCAATTTAGGCTAGGCCGGTTTTAAAGTAGTGTTAAACACTAGAGGACATCTAGTGGTCACGTGTCCTCACGCGATGTATTTAAAACAGTGTTAAACACTGGAGACAAAATGCTCAAAATAGTGTTAAACACTATAAAGGAAGGGGTCACGTGAGGCGCCTGAAGATGGGGCCAGACCTCCTTTATTTTATTATCAGAATATTCAAATAAGTGTTAAACACTTTTAGTCTTCAGGCCATCATGTGTTGGCACGTGATGGGTAGCCATGTATTGATTATTAAAGTGTTTATTAAGGGGTCACGTGGGGACACGTGAGGGCGCCCAAAATCAGTACTGCCTTTGGCTTTGTTCACTTCCTTTATGAGGGTCATGTGTGAGCACGTAAGACATTGTCTCCAAACTTTTTTCTTCTCATTTTGGGGAATCTGTTTAAGGGTCATGTGGAAACACGTGACCTAGTTTTATTCTTTCTTTTCTGATCATTGAGGATGGGGGTCACGTGTCACCACGTGACCAAGTTCTGTTTTTTCTTTTCTGCTCATTGAGAATGTGGGACACGTGTTACCACGTGATCAAGTTCTTTATGTGCATGGAGAGCTTTCAAGTCTCTTTGTTTTAAGAATTAAATTCTCTGTAGGGTTAAACCCTAATTATATTTTAGAGGAATTAAATTCCTATGCATGTGGAAGAACTAAATTCTCATATAGGGTTAAACCCTAGTTCTGTCTTGGAGGAATTAAATTCCTATGAAATTGAGAGAATTAAATTCTCATGTGGGGTTAAACCCTAGTTTTATTTGGAGGAATTAAATTCCTATGAAATTGGGAGAATTAAATTCTCATATAGGCTTAAACCCTAGTTCTGTTTGGAGGAATTAAATTCCTATGAAATTGGGAGAATTAAATTCTCATATAGGATTAAACCCTAGTTCTGTTTGGGAGGAATTAAATTCTTATGAGATTTGGGAGAATTAAATTCTCTAAACCCAATTATCCCTCTAAGTTTCGGATCTGCATGGCAGACTCTTTCCGATGAGAATTAAATTCTTAACCTGTGGGGAGATTTGCTTCTGCAGATCTTCAACCAGAGGAAGAACTAAGTTCTTTTGCAGAAGAGTTAAACTCTTAGACTGAGAATTAAATTCTCTTTTCGTTTTATGGAGCTTTGATCTCTTTCCCCTTTCTCACCTAGAGTTTCTTTTCTTGAGAATTAAATTCTCCTTTCTTTTCTCTCTGCTATTGTTTTTTTCTTCAGAAAATTTCAAGATCCAAAAAAAAATCCTCCTCCTCTTCTCTTCTTGGCTCCTATTTATAGGAGAAGGAAAATAATCAATTTTGTTTAGTGAATCTTTCATTGAAAGATTTTGGTTGTCTTTGTAACTAACATGATCTTTTAGATCACTTAGTGAATTTTATTCACCATTGGATTTTTAATCCAGAAGATATTCTGTCTGTTATTCTTGGTGAATTTTAGGGAAAACTTTCCTTGTATAAAATCTTTCCATAAATTGGTGATTCTTAATCACCATTGGAATTTTTAATCCAACGGTGCTCTGTTTTACAGAGCACCATTTTTTGTTTTTTGGAAAGATTTAAAGAAATATTTTCTCAGTTAGGGTCTTTAATTTCCCTTAATTAGAATTTAATTCTATTTACCTCAGAAAGATTTTAAAGCCCATCGCGTGTTGGCACGTGATCCCAATGTTTGATTATTGAAATAAAATTTAATTCTACCAGTTAAAGAGTTAAGGGACCTGTCACGTGTTGGCACGTGACCTTCTTGATTAAACATTTTATTCAGAATTTGATTCTGCCTTTTAGCAGAACTAAGGAATCATCATGTGTCAGCACGTGACCTTTGGTCACGTGTGAGCATGTGATGCCCCATTAGGGTTTTTTCTTAGTGTCTTATTATACTTTATTAATCCTTTTCAGTGGGTTTAAAGGTCCATCACGTTTGGACACATGACTCAATTAATTGATTGTTTGATTAGAATTTAATTCTATTAATTAAAGAGCTTAGGATCCCATCACGTGTTGACACGTGACCCCCTTGATTAACACTTTAAACAAAATTAAATTATGCTGTTTTAAAGAGTTAAGGAATCATCACGTGTCATCACGTGACCCTTGGTCACGTGTAGACACGTGATGCCTCATCGGGATCTTTCTTTGCCATTTTATCATACCTTTTAATTCCTTCAGTGGTTTCTTTAAAGGCTCATCACGTGTGGGCACGTGACTTCCCTAATTGCTTGCTTGATTAGAATTTTACTTCTATAATAACAGATTCCCAGGAAACCATCACGTGTCAGCACGTGGCCCTTGGTCACGTATGAGCACGTGATACCCCATTGAGTATTTCCTGATATTTTATCAGGGAACGGGCACTATTTCCAGGCCCACACCATCTTCGTTCTTACCGAGCGGCCTTTGGGGGCTATCCTCTCCTCCCCCAAGTCTTCCGATCATTTGGAGAAACGGAGGTGGGAGTTATCCCAGTTCGATATAAAATATCGCCCTAGGCAGGCTATCAAGGCACAAGCCCTGGTCGATTTTATCGTCGAGTGCACCATCCCCAGCAAAGAGCTGGAATCCATGCCGGCCCCCGGAGCTCAACCCTCAGTCGATAGAAAGCCCGACTCCATCCCTGATTGGATCCTTTATGTCGACGGGTCCTCGACAGAGGAATGCTGTGGTGCCGACCTCATTATTCGGGGCCCGAACGAGGCAGAAATGGAGTATTTTCTGAAGCTCGGGTTCAAAGCCTTAAATAACGCAGCGGAATATAAGGCCTTGCTGGCCAGACTACGCATAACCTCCAGACTAGGTTTGAGAACAATCCGAATCCGCAGCGACTCCGCCCTAGTCGTTGGCCAAGTGACCGGTCGATTCGAGGCACGGGAGCCTCTGATGGTGAAGTATCTGACCGAGGTAAGAAGATTGCGAAAAGACTTCGACGAGGTCCATGTGGAGCAGATCCCTAGACTGCTAAACGCCCAGGCCGACGCCTTGAGTAAGCTGGCTTTGTCCTATACGGCCAACAACAAGAGGACATCCTCTTCGAGGTCTTACCATGGCCAAGCGTGGAAGACGGGGCGACGCCACTTCAGGTATACACAACCCGGGAAGAAGACCGGGATTGGAGGAAGCCCCTTGTAGAATTCCTGAGGGAAGGTGCACTCCAAGATGATCGAGTGGAGGCTCGCCATCTCCGAGCCAAAGCTCACCATTTCGTCTAGAGCAATGGCATCCTCTACAAGAAATCCTTCACTCAGCCTCTTCTTCGGTGCGCCGACCTCCATGAGGCCGACTACGTCCTCCGTGATATCCATGAAGGGGTCGGTGGCGCGCACCAAGGGGCGCTCACCTTAATCCAGAAGGCACTGCTCTAAGTGTATTACTGGCCGACGATTCATCAGGATGCCCAGAAGCTCGTCAGGAGATACAAAAGCTGCCAACTCCATAGAAGCATATCTCGCCTTCCGGCTACTGAGCTAATTGCCCTAACCTCCCCGTGAACGTTTTTCCAGTGGGGAATGGACATGATAGGCCAGTTCCCTACCGGTACGGGCGGGCATAAGTACGTCCTCGTCACTGTAGACTACTTCACGAAGTGGATCGAGGCCATCCCCATCAGGAAACCGGACGCCACCACGACTATCAAGTTCCTGCAGAATAATGTGATACTCCAGTTTGGTATCCCGAGGTGTATCATCACCGACCATGGGACGAATTTCGAAAACGAAAAGGTTAAGGAATTCTATAGTGAATATCGTATCCTCATGAAGTTTGCCACGGTAGCGCATCTCCAATGCAACGGGCAGGCCGAGGTCGCTAACCGGGACGTCATCCGAGGTCTTCGGACACGCCTAGAAGGATGCCAAGGCAATTGGGTCGAAAAACTACCCCGGGTCTTATAGGCCTTGCGCACGTCGAAGAAGACCCCCACCAGAGAGACCCCTTTCAGCCTCTGCTACGGTGCCGAGGCAATGGTCCCAGCGAAGATCGGGCTCCCCAGTTACCGGGTCGAGCACTTCGACGACGAAGCCAACACATCGGCACTCCGGACTAATCTGTACGTGTTGTTAGAAAAATAGGACCGGGCTCAGATCAGAACTGCCGCTTACCAACAACAAACAGCCCGCTACTACAACGCGTGAGTCAAGCGCCGCTTTTTCAAAGCCGGAGATTTAGTCCTAAGGAGAAACGAGTTCGTCGATCAAGGAAAGCTGCATAAGTTTTCCCCGAAATGGGACGGTCCTTTCCTCGTCTCCGAGGTCCTGCCCGGCGGAGCCTATCGTTTACAAGACGCGAATGGTCGCAAATTTCCACGGCCTTACAACGCTGAGAAGCTCAAGCTGTACCTCTGAAAAAAATATCTATGAATGTATATTTCTTCTTTCACAAAAGCGATGTAAACCTTTCTAATGTTCTTTCTATTTAAATAATAAGAAGGGGACAATGGGGCATCGTAAAAAGAAGAATTTTATTTATTCAAAAGGTATTATGGGCTCCTCAGCCTTACAGAAAAAGGAAAAGGAAAAATTTACAACAGTGGGGGAACGGGATCGAAGAAGTACTACTGGTGATACTCATAGTAGATTTTCGCTAGCCGGGCCTAAGCCTCTGCAGCCCGCTCCCGCCGATGCTGCATGCGAACCCGGGACGCCACGGAAGCACCCGGCGCTCCGCCCTCCGCGCCTTGGCTCACGATGTACCTCTTTTTGAAGCACTCCAAAATAAGGGCCAAGGATCGGTCATGCCTGGCCTTCGAGATGAGGCCGAGCAGGAAGATCGAGCGCACCTTGTCGAGCGCCTCGTCCAGCAACTCCTCGGAGAAGGGGTTGTACAACCCCGGGGACCTCCTCCAAATTGCGCACATCAACAACTGTAGGAGGGACGACCACCGAGGGAGAAGCCGGCCGACGTGACTTTCGAGGCGCTGAACCACTCCCCGGTACCCATCCTCGGCCAGGGACTGGTCATACACGAAGACGACGTCGAAGGTGATGATCTCTTCGATCGAATACATGTGCCCGGTCATCTCAAAAAGCGATGCTGAAGAAGTTGCCGTCTCCTTCTTTATTTATAACCTCAAACAGAATCCTTAAGGACCCAGATTCATACACGCATGGGCGTGAATCCTGGGATCCACCAAAATTACTCTAATACCGTGCCGCCACGTGGAAGAACTGACGCGGCTCTCCGAAACGTTACACCTCCCCCAAGCATTCCTGACACGTGCCGCCCGCGACGGTCACTCTTCCTAATGTTCACGAACCAAGGAAGGTCGAACCTCGCAAATCCATCGAGCAGCTACCCTGCTCGGTCCATCCTTGGCTGGTAATCTCTTACCCAACGACACCAAGGATCAAAGCCCTCATCAAGAGGCCACCGAGCAGCTACCCTGCTCGGTCCATCCTTAACAAGCCACTACTTGGGTTCTTTAAACAAAAGCGGTGTAAATTCTTCTAAGTTCTTTTTATTTAAATAATAAGAAGGAAACAATAGAGCATTGCAGAAAGGGGAATTTTATTCATTCAAAAGGTATTGTGGGCTCCTCAGCCTTACAAAAAAAGCTCCTACAACAGCGGGGGAAGGGGGTGCAGGAAACATTGAGCGTGGTACTCTGAGGATATTTCTGCCAGCCACGCCCTTGCCGCCTCGGACCTCTGCCTCTGATGCTGTCCGCGAACCCTCATGGCCACGGACGGGCCAGAAAGCTCCACGGGCGGGCACCCATCGGCGAGATGCCTCAATTTGTAACACTCGAGCACGAGTGCCACCAATCGATCCCGCCGACTCATCGAGATCAGGCCAAAGCGGCATAGCGATCTCAGCTTACCAACCACCTTGTCCTTCAGTTGCTCGGACAATAGGTTGTGCAGCCCCGGCGACGCCCTCCAGATCGAGTACATCAGCAGCTGAAGCAGGGATGATCGTCGAGGAAGCAGTCGGCCAAGATGGTCCTCTACACGCCAGATCACCGCCTGCAGCGTCTCCTCGGAGCACAGCTGGTCGTACAAGTATACGTCCTCGAAAGAAATAATTTCAGGGATGGAGAAAGGGAATTCGTCCATTCTTACGTTTTGGGGATGGAGAAAAGAATGAGCAACACGCCCACGCCCTCTCTGTTTTATAGCCCTACAGTTCTCTAAGAGTCCAATATTCGCTCGTTTCTTCTAATACAGTACCGCCATGCGGCGGATATCCCACCTTTCTCGGCGAACTGAAGTCGGAGTGACACAGCTCTTCTAAACGCTTCGCCTCCCCCTATGCGTTCATGACATGTGTCATCCGCAACAGCCACTCTTCTCGATGTTCACATACCAGGGAAGTTTAGACGGAACCTCGCAAATCCACCGAGCAGCTACCCTACTCGGTCCATCCTTGGCTGGTAATCTCTTACCCAACGACGCCAAGGATCAAAGCCTCATCAAAAGGACAACGAGCAGCAACCCTGCTCGGTCCATCCTTAGCAGGTCACTCCATACCCTCCCGCGCTAAGGATCAAAGCCCTCATCAAGAGGCCACCAAGCAGCTACCCTGCTCGGTCCATCCTTAGCAAGCCATTCCATGCCTTCCCGCACTAAGGATCAAAGCCCTCATCAAGAGGCCATCGAGCACCTACCCTGCTCGGTCCATCCTTGGCTGGTAATCTCTTACCCAACGACGCCAAGGATCAAAACCCTCATCGAGAGGCCACCGAGCATCTACCATGCTCGGTCCATCCTTGGCTGGTAATCTCTTACCCTACGACGCCAAGGATAAAAGCCTTCATCAAGAGACCACCGAGCAGCTACCCTGCTCGGTCCATCCTTGGCTGGTAATCTCTTACCCTGCGACGCCAAGGATCAAAGCCCTCATCAAGAGGCCACCGAGTAGCTACCCTACCCGGTTCATCCTTGGCTGGTAATCTCTTACCCCGGGATCCAAGGATTAAAGCCCTCATCAAGAGGACACTGAGCAGCTACCCTGCTCGGTCCATCCTTGGCTGGTAATCTCTTACCCCACGACGCCAAGGATCAAAGCCCTCATCAAGAGGCCATTGAGCAGCTTCCCTGCTCAACTTCCTGCACGTCTCTTAATTAGCGATCCCCACTTCGACTTCGGGGCCATGGAGATACCGACCTTGTGCCGGTCTTTGCAGACTTGGCAAATGGTTGAATTCAACCCGACACGCAATTGCCAAACGAAAAACCGGTCTCCAACCTAATGCATCATGAAAACGGTACCGCACAAATAGAAATTTAACCACAAAGAAAGGGAAAATGTGCATGCAAAGAACACTGCAAAAAGATTTTATTCACAAAGCCGGAGGTCTTTACAGAGGTATTATAGGCTCCCAAGCCTTACAAAATCGCCCGGGGGCTTACAAAATTTCAGCGCAAAATAAGGAGGCGAGGAGACTCAGGCCTCGGGGCCGAGGAGAACCTTGACGAGCTCCGCATCCACCACCACGACCGGGGTTGCGTCTTGAAGATCGGTGCCCATCGTAGGAGCCTCGGCGCCGGGAGCCTAGGGGACCGACTTCTCACCAATGCTCCCACCGGGGGCTTCTCCCCTTGCAGTGCTTCCGGTGGCATTCCCCTGTGCGTCATCCCCGAGAGGGTACTCACCCCGGAGCTCACCGTCTGGAAACCCCGACATCAGGGCCTTGACGGCGTCGAGGGCGTCGTGCCAAACGACGGCAGCGGATCCACCGAGGTCGGTGTAGTACTGGTCCGACTTCTTGTAGTTCTCCATCGCCTTCGACGCTCGGAGCTCGGCGCGCCTCGTTCCTTCCTTCGCCACCTCGTTCTCCCTTAAGAGGGTGTTCACCATCTTCTTCAGGGTGGCGACTGTAGGGTTCCTAGGCACACTCAAGTGGTTCCACAAGGCATCAACCATGCCAAATTCAAATTTTCCGGTGCCGAGAAACCCTAAACTAGATCGTTACTAGAGGTAAAGGCGAAACTACAAGCAAGTTAACAACTTAACTAAAAAGTGAAAGGGACCACAACCTTTGTAGATCCGGTCCTCCACTTCCTTAGCTCCGTGACGATGTCCCTTCGCTGCGATCATCGGATCCCGGACTCTAGCGTTGGTTTCATCGGAGAAATGGTCGAGCTAGGTCGTTGACTTCGATGCCGAAGATGATCTACGTCGAGGCAACTCAAACTCAAGCTCCACCTTCACTAAGTCATGAAACTTGTGAAGAAAACACCCTATACAACATGGGAAGTGGTAGAGGATGAAGAAATAGGAAGTGGGTTCACTTTGGATTTGGATTTCTCACTTGGATTTCTCACTTGAAAATTTCTAGCAAAGATTTTCTTTCTTCATCAAGAAGAAGAAGAAGAAAGAAATGGAAAAATGAATTAATTAAAATAGAAAATCAAGTGACCCTTATCATATTGCAACCATGGGTGAGTTAACTAGTGTAGAGAATAAACTAGGGTTTAGGCAAATGGTTAGGTTAAGGAAAAAACAAAATGGTTTGAACTTTTCAAAGCTTCATGAAGCTTCAAATAAAAACAAAGAATGCCACCATTTTATTTTTGCCAAAATGAATAAATAAATAAATAAATAAAAACCCTAACCATTAACCTAAACAAGGTTCAAAGCATACACACACCCAAGTTTGCATGTATCATCAAACATGATACAAACTAGTGCACAAACATATATCATATATACAATGTGCACAAACAAGTGAGAAAAATAATCTTAAGTGAACCAATACTAGTTAATGTAAAGTAATATATCAAATATATAATTATACATTAAATCATTAAATTAACACTTGATTTAACGATCCGGTCACATCGTATATGACCGACTAATATCCAATGTATCGACTTATCGAATCAATCCTCGATTCGATAACTAGGTTATATCGCATACAAGCAATCGATACATTCATCGCGAGAATAGAATACGGTATCACATACACGCATTATTCTCGGTCCCGCACATATCTCATATGCGCTCCTATTTCGTTTCGCTTGAGCCAGGAAACCTCTGTGTAGGACTCTAAAGACTCGTCAACATGCCGGCAGCAGGTGATGTTCATATCAAACACCCACAAGCCGCAAGCGGTCTGCTAAACGTAACGGCCACCCGGGTATTGAGCGATCAGAAGATCAACGAGCAAACCCGCTCACACTCTTATGAATCCAACCAATAACACTTACCGTACAGTCCGGTCTGTTCGTCTGATATGTCGCATATCTCGCCTAGGGGTGGTAAACGTCAGACCCCAGTAGCTTGATAAGTCATGCCGATGTAAGGTCCATAACAAGCGTGAAACTACTGATAACTCTTACCAGTAAATCACTGCAATCCTGGCCAGGGATTTCCGGTTATGGCCAGTCGAGCATAGCGCAACATCAACCCCCAATACCGGGAGAGACGAATCCCCTCCTATCGCTCATTGCCTCCATGTGAATTGGGACTGTACCCAAAAACCACCTGTTTGCACGACTCAGTAGAGCCGTGGTAGGGTGGAAATCAAAGCACAGTGGGAGACACACAAGACTCTATGACGATCTCGGGTCAACAGACTAAGTTGTACCAGTGTCACCCGAGAACTGCCATCTGACGTGAGGTATAATACCATCTGGGAGTTCTCGGTGAGTCCGTTCAGTGTACCCAGTGTCCACTCAGCACCCGCATACCATCTCTGATGTCAAACACCAATGGATATGAGATCATCCATCGCCCATCACATGGGTCGAGAAGATATACGCTAGTCTACACTGGAATATCGATGCCCCGTCTCAATATTCCCACGACTAGGAACATTGAAAGATGTACTCATGGACTACCCAGGCCCCACTAATATGATCTACATCATAGTCCTGGAAGTCGAGTACACATCCTAAGGGCTTTATCAACATGTAACAGAGAGACAAAAAGTATATATGTCAAGATAAAGAGCAACCAGATAGCGTACTATCATGTCGAGCAAGAAAGTCCTACCTATATATGTCCAAGCATCCACTACAATATACATCCAATGTACAGTAATGGCCTCTAGGGCATACATATAACTAACAATCTCCCACTTGCACTAGGGCCATCTGTAGCAGTGGTTGTAGTATCTAATACTCAACCATCTCATATAAGTCTCTGGGAAAAAGCCTTTGTGAGTGGATCCGCCGTGTTGTCCTCTGAGTCTACTCTCCTAACCTCGATCACCCTGGAGATCAACTATCTCCATGATCAGGTGATGCTGCCTCAAAATATGTCTGGGTCACTGATGGGACCAGGGTTCCTTAGCCAAAGCCTCATCTCCATTGTCTCACATTGGTAGGAACGAAGTTCATCTCATGAACCAATATACACCCAAACTGCCTCTTTGGTAGTATCTTTAATAGTGATGTTACCAGCCTTTATCGTCTAGTCTGCCACGGTATCTAGCTTGGAACTCTTCCAACATACCGTCCCATTACTGAGGGTAAAGACAATGCCTGCGACTGACATTCAGTCGTCCTTATCACCTTGGAACCTTTCCAGTGATTCTCTCCAAGATCGATTAATACCATCTCACTAAACCTAGTGAGAAGCCTAACATCCATTTAGATCTATCTCATAGATCCAAAACCCAGGATTTAGGAGGTACTACTTTTGATCCTATATGGAGAATCCATGTGATAAGTGGAGATTGACCGAGCGTAGCATAGGAAACTCTTTTCCTATCAAGAGTATGTTGTCCACGTACAATACGAGGATGACCACCATACTCCATACTACCTTTTTGTACATACAAGGTTCATCTACCATTTTGATGAAGTCAAACTCTTTGACTACCACATCAAAACAGATGTTCCAACTCTGCAATGCCTGCTTTATCCTGTAAAACAACTTGCACACGTTTCCGCTGCTCCCACTGTTTACGAAGCCCTCTGGCTGTGTACTTATAGACGTTCTCTTCTAAATCATTATTTAGAAAAGCAGTCATGGCACCCAACCATCAGATATCGTAGTCATAGTATGTAGCAATGTTAAGTAGGATCCGGATGGACTTAAACATAGCCACTGGAAAAGGTTTCATCATTATCCACGCCTGGTCGATGATGAAAACCTTTAACAAGTCTAGCTTTGAAAGTCTCAACTTTTCCATCTACACCAAGTAAACTTCTCAAGATATACTTGCTCCTGATGGGGATTTAACCCTTCAGATATAGTAACCAAAGTCCATACTTTGTTGATGTACATGGATTCCATCTCAGATCGCTAAGCATCCAGCCATTCTTACAGAGTCCCTACTCTCGATGGCCTGCTCGAAACTGGTTGGGTCATCATCTCATGATGCATTCCTCACTCCCACTGTCATCGAGAAACCGAAGTATCTCTCAGACGGATGAGTTACCCTACCAGATCGGCGGAGAGGCTGAGGTTCGTCGAGGATTACTGAATCCCTTAGTTTTGTCAAATCATCAGCTGCAGTTTTGTATAGTTGGAACCTTTCCAGTTCTACAAAACTGACCTTGCCTCGATCTTGTCCGGATTTTGCTTTCGACATAGGCCGGACAATCCCAAATCTTAACTTACTTAAGAGATAGGCTCTTCCCATACCATATCTTATATGGAGTGGTAGGCACTGATTTGATTCGAACCCAATTCAACAGGTATGCAGCTTCTCAAGTGCACAACCCCAATAGGTAACTCAGTAGTACTCATCATAGAGCACACCATATCTAATATGGTGCGATTGCTCCGCCCCGATACACCGTTGTGCTGTGGTATATTCAGAGGAGTAATACCGAGAGAGAATCTCATTCCTCTTTTAGAATAGTCCAGGAATTCTATGCACAAGTATTCTCCTCCCTGATCTCATCATAGGACATAATACTTATACTTGGTTTTTGGTTCTCTACTTCTAACTTATATTCTATGAATATCTCAAAAGGTTCGGACTTATGTTTCAACAGGAACATATGACTGAATCTTGAGAGATCATCAGAGAATATAATGAAGTACAAAGAACCGGTCCTGGCATATGTAGACAGGGGACCTAACATACATCATCATGTATCAGTCCCAAGAGTTCACTAACTTTTTCTCTGTTTCCAATAAATAGAGCTATGGTCATCTAATCTTTGTGACATGACTGGCAAGTTTCACAAGATGTAAATTCAAACTGATTTAAATATGCATCTAGAATGTAACTTAAGCTAGTCGGGTCGCATAGATATGACCTAGTCTACAATACCATAAGAAGGAATCGTTCATATCTGAACTCTTCCTCTTGTGTGTGTTCTGTATACTAGGAACTGTAGTTTAATTTAGAACATCAATGCGTTTAGATAACGTGCCTGAACCGATCAACTTTTGATATAGGAAATGTTCAAAACATTATCCAACAATACAAAATTATATCCTTCTTTACTAATAAAGAGACTGATATGATTTTGTTTATCAGGTTCGGTATCTAATAATATTCGTTCAGAATCAATGTACTGGTCATACAGGGTGACAGTGACCAACAGACTTGGCTGCAACACTTGCACCGTTTTCTGTCTCATGAAACTTATCACCCGTTCTCAGTTCTCTACCTTTCTGTAGCCCTATGTAACGGATTACATTTGCGGGATCCTAATCCGGTATCAAATACCCAGGACGTAGAGGACTTAAGAAACAGTTCTTTATAATGAACACACCCGAAGGAGATGCATCTCATGCACTTTCTTCGTTTGGGCGGCATGGGAATCCTGGTATTCCCCTAATTCCTGCTCTGTCTTATAACAATTATAAGTTGGAGCGGGACCAACGTTCCCCAACTCAGTATAACAAGCAGGTTCGGTCAATACATCCATATTATTATCTTGATTAAGGCGTGATATGGTCGCTACCTGGAGAAAGAGAGAAGAAAACACTCTGCGTTGGCTCTTGCAAGATTAGATTGGTTATATATTTTATCTAATCAGGATGGCTCCCACTGTTTTTATCAAATCTTCCTTCAAACCTTAAAAGGAAAGACTAGCCGGGATTAATTATACTCTACAAGTTCGCCAATCTTTCAGCCAGGCCAGTGTCGGTACTTTGAGGGAGGTTCCCCGTGCTTTCGCAGGGACCTAATTACAGTAAATCTCGTTTTGCCAGAGGCATAACCCCGTTGACACCTTTCTAGACACCTACTTGATCGGCTAATTGCAAAGTGCAAGACTCTCCCAGGAGTAACAATTACTCGCAGTGGGTATCGGGATCCAACTATCATATAGAAGGTATGCAATCTCATTGCAAATTTCAACACTTGAAACTCCCGATAATGGTTTTTACCCCTAGCACCTATGACCTTGGCTAAGGTCAACAAATCATAAGCACTAGTCAAGCTCTACCCGTCATTTTGTGATTAGTTAGACCCACCCACATGACCCTTGGCTAAGGTCAACAAAGCCACATGACTGTCCTAACTAATCGCATCATATGTTGTGTAGGAAGACATCACTTAGCTACTATACACTACGCCTCGGCTATGGTCGACAAACGTAGCACGAATACTAAGTACTCTACTTCCTAAAATGACGGAGGGTTGCGGATGGTTTTTAAGAAAACCTTTAACACTTTGAACTTGATCTCGTTGCGGAATCAAATGGTTTTTTAAATGGAATGTTTTTGAGGTTTTTCTAGTTTTGCCGAAGGGGTCACTCGCGGTGAAGGGATCGTCGGCCCTTTCCTCATCGAATAAAGTGCAGGATATATCATATATACCGCTGTGCAAAGCAAAAACTATAGAAGCAATCAAAAGACAAACCGAGGGTTGTAGTATCTGCCAGTTATTGCTAAAGGAGTCACTCCCGGTGAAGGGATCTCGGTCCTTTCCTTATCGAATAAGGTGCAGGATGTTCTACAAGGAACACCGCGATGCAAAGCAAAAACTGTAGCTACCTGTTTTAATTTGAAATTCGATTCCACAACATCTTTTAGGTTTATTTTCTTTCATTAATCTCATTAATGAATGTCCCATCATTTAAGTCCACCCAAACATCACAGATAAATATAACGTACGCTTATGCTATCCGCATTCGCCTCGATGTCCCGTCTGCACCGTTAGGTCAGGTAACTAACGCCAGAGCGAGGCAGGGCTAACGCGGGTGTAAAACATAAGCAACATCTATATAATATATCATATATACTATATACTATATCTATCTGAACAAATCACATGATCACATCACAGATAACGCAGCAGAAAATATCATATGAAATATTAGATATTCTAGGACGTCCGTGTTTTTAATACGAGCCAGTATAAAACACAGATTCCACGGTCGCGATGAATAGCCAATCCCACACCCCTAGACCCCTACGAGAGCGGCAAGCAACCCTATCAATTCTAGGGTTAGGAGACCCGAACTCGACTCCTCGAGATGGTCTCCCACTGGACCCTAGAATCCGGTTACTTGTGCTCCCCTCCTTGGGTCTATCCTAATGCGGAAAAGTAAATAATATACATCAACGGAGACATCTTCCGCAACCTGGAAGTGCCCCAAAAAAAGAATATTACATATAAGTTTTTACATGAATGAAAATGAAAAACACTCGTCTCACATAAAAAACCCCGGCTATTCAAACACGACGATCCAATATAACATATCCAGCAACACATAACATCACATGTCATCAACGTAAGTAAATATGCGCATCCCAATTGTCGTTGACATATAGCAACGAAACCGGCGATATCATATATTACACTTACGGTCACAAAAAAGAAAGTGTAAAACTACAACAGTTGGAATCCGCAAACTCTTTAGATATCGCATGCCTAATCAAATGAATCCCTTAGACATCACATGCCTAACAATTATAAACCCCGTATTTTAGTCTCAATATCGAAAACACTTTTCAATATAAAGTCGGGTAATTCAACAAGATTCCCGACATCCAGAACGAATGCTCGTCGCAAACTTTAGTGGACGGCCGCACCCCCGATACCGTCGACGAAGTGCACTAAGGCGGAACACCGCTGCCGCGAGCACCCGAACGGATGCTTTTTGGCGACGGGGTTCTCCTACAGTCACTTGGTCGGGGCTATGGGGTGTAGCTGTCTATTAAGTTTACCGGCGAGTATCCGCATAATCAACGTGATTGCGACGGACTTTTGATCACATCAAAATCCCGTGGAAACCAATCAAGTGAGATTAAACTGCTATGTTTATAACATCCAAATCAGTTATCTCATAACTACTTGTGGATTCCAAATATTGTATCACATTCCAGATAAATGGAAAATGTTAAACTTTTCGATCGAACAATCAAACAGCCAAGTTTTCCCGAAACAGCTCAACACATGAAATAAGTTTTAAAACATTCACTTCATGCCACAGTACCAACGGTCCAGCCGTAGAAGGGTCAAGCCAACGCCTCACATGTGGCACGCCGTACTGCCCCAAACCCTAAGGTTCAAAGGGCAGTTCAAGACGGTCACATAATCGAGTTAAGGTTTGTTGTCTTCTAGAGGGTCCATCGCGTTACTTGCACTACTTAGAACGTCTTTAAACCACGGAAAAATCCAACACTTGGAAATTTTCCGGCAGGGGAAAAATTGGGTATTTATATCCGGTCGAACTTTTTAACATATTCTAAATTATCCGGAAAAACATATAGACAAAATTAGACAATCCGATCGAATCTACGAACTCCCAATATACCCCAGAAAACTCAACTCTTGAGTAAACTTTAAAAATTTCCAGAAAACACAGGCATTGCATAAGGGTATTACTGTGCAAAGAAAGTGCCAAGATGCTCCTATATGGCCGCGGAACCGCCGCACATGCCACGCTCGTGCCGCGGTTCCGCGGCCACGTGGTCGATTTATGCTCACGTGCTTCACAGTAATTCTTAAAAACGCCTGCTGAATTTTCTGGATATTTTTAATTCACAAAAATCCACTGTTTGGAAAAATATACAGAGAAGGATTTAGGATTAGGGTTTCGGGTTCAATCGGGTTTCTAACTTCGTCTACTCATCGCCTAAGGCTCTAGCTAGGCTCTGATACCACTGTAGGGTTCCTAGGCACACTCAAGTGGTTCCACAAGGCATCAACCATGCCAAATTCAAATTTTCCGATGCCGAGAAACCCTAAACTAGATCGTTACTAGAGGTAAAGGCGAAACTACAAGCAAGTTAACAACTTAACAAAAAAGTGAAAGGGACCACAACCTTTGTAGATCCGGTCCTCCACTTCCTTAGCTCCGTGACGATGTCCCTTCGCTGCGATCATCGGATCCCGGACTCTAGCGTTGGTTTCATCGGAGAAATGGTCGGGCTAGGTCGTTGACTTCGATGCCGAAGATGATCTACGTCGAGGCAACTAAAACTCAAGCTCCACCTTCACTAAGTCATGAAACTTGTGAAGAAAACACCCTATACAACATGGGAAGTGGTAGAGAATGAAGAAATAGGAAGTGGGTTCACTTTGGATTTGGATTTCTCACTTGAAAATTTCTAGCAAAGGTTTTCTTTCTTCATCAAGAAGAAGAAGAGAAAGAAATGGAAAAATGAATTAATTAAAATAGAAAATCAAGTGACCCTTATCATATTGCAACCATGGATGAGTTAACTAGTGTAGAGAATAAACTAGGGTTTAGGCAAATGGTTAGGTTAAGGAAAAAACAAAATGGTTTGAACTTTTCAAAGCTTCATGAAGCTTCAAATAAAAACAAAGAATGCCACCATTTTATTTTTGCCAAAATGAATAAATAAATAAATAAATAAAAACCCTAACCATTAACCTAAACATGGTTCAAAGCATACACACACCCAAGTTTGCATGTATCATCAAACATGATACAAATTAGTGCACAAACATATATCATATATACAATATGCACAAACAAGTGAGAAAAATAATCTTAAGTGAACCAATACTAGTTAATGTAAAGTAATATATCAAATATATAATTATACATTAAATCATTAAATCAACACTTGATTTAACGATCCGGTCACATCGCATATGACCGACTAATATCCAATGTATCGACTTATCGAATCAATCCTCGATTCGATAAGTAGGTTATATCGCATACAAGCAATCGATACATTCATCACGAGAATAGAATACGGTATCACATACACGCATTATTCTCGGTCCCGCACATATCTCATATGCGCTCCTATTTCGTTTCGCTTGAGCCAGAAAACCTCTGTGTAGGACTCTAAAGACTCGTCAATAAGCTGGCAGCAGGTGATGATCATATCAAACACTCACAAGTCGCAAGCGGTCTGCTAAACGTAACGGCCACCCGGGTATTGAGTGATCAGAAGATCAACGAGCAAGCCCGCTCACACTCCTGTGAATCCAACCAGTAACACTTACCGTACAGTCCGGTCTGTTCGTCTGATATGTCGCATATCTTGCCTAGGGGTGGTAAACGTCAGACCCCAGTAGCTTGATAAGTCATGCCGATGTAAGGTCCATAACAAGCGTGAAACTACTGATAACTCTTACCAGTAAATCACTGCAACCCTGGCCAGGGATTTCCGGTTATGGCCAGTCGAGCATAGCGCAACATCAACCCCCAATACCGGGAGAGACGAATCCCCTCCTATCGCTCATTGCCTCCATGTGAATCGGGACTGTACTCAAAAACCACATGTTTGCACGACTCAGTAGAGCCGTGGTAGGGTGGAAATCAAAGCACGGTGGGAGACACACAAGACTCTATGACGATCTCGGGTCAACAGACTAAGCTGTACCAGTGTCACCAGAGAACTGCCATCTGACGTGGGGTATAATACCATCTGGGAGTTCTCGGCGAGTCCGTTCAGTGTACCCAGTCTCCACTGAGCACCCGCATACCATCTCTGATGTCAAACACCAATGGATATGGGATCATCCATCGCCCATCACATGGGTCGAAAAGATATACGCTAGTCTACACTGGAATATCGATGCCCCGTCTCGATATTCCCACGACTAGGAACATTGAAGGATGTACTCATGGACTACCCAGGCCCCACTAGTATGATCTACATCATAGTACTGGAAGTCGAGTACACATCCTAAGGGCTTTATCAACATGTAACAGAGAGACAGAAAGTATACATGTCAAGATAAAGAGCAACCAGATAGCGTACTATCATGTCGAGCAAGAAAGTCCTACCTATATATATCCCAGCATCCACTACAATATACATCTAATGTACAGTAATGGCCTCTAGGGCGTACATATAACTAACAGCGACAAGCACCTCGGAGTCTCCCAACTTAGCCTCGACGGCCTCTCGGCACTTAGCGATCTCCTGATCCCCGGCCGCCACCCGGTCTTCGAGGGCGGTGACCCACTCCATCGCCGCTTGCAGCTCCAGCCTTGATCTTTCCTTCTGCGAGGAGAACTCACCCGCGGCCTGCATCGCCGGGTAATTTCCTTGTCCTCTATGTTGACGATGAGGGCGACGTGCTGGAGGACCTGAAGAAAACAAGGAGGGTTAAAAAGAAAAGGGAGGCACCCAATCTCGCGAACAAATATACTGAATGAAGACCCGAGTGTGGTGCGAACACTAACCTGCATGGCCTCTTGGGCTATGGCCGCCATTTGGGCCCGGAGGGTCCCCCGAGGGATTCTGCCTACGGCCGACCTTTCCATCTCCGAGAGCAGGCTGTCGGCGACGGAAAGCCCCGAGGGCAACTCGAAGCGAAGCTCCCCTTCATCCACCATGATTGGGGAAGCCGGGGTAAGAGGCACTGTCCTATGGTACCTCTTGAGGAAAGACGCAGGAGAGCCTGCCTCGTCTCCCGCCTCCGGAACCCGGGGCTCTTGCTCCCAAGCACGTTTTCGGCTCGGCGCTTGGCTGGACTCTGGGGCCTGGGGCGCGCTCGAGCACCTGGCTGGCGCAGCCGCCGATGGAGCCGAAGCCGACGACTGGCGAGAAGGGCCGGCACCCCCGGCCTTCTTCCCCTTCTTCTGTTCGATCAGGGCTGCCCGAAATTTGCCTAGGTCCATGGGTTCTGCATAAGACGAAAAAACAAAGGAGTTAGCAATGCCTGAAAAAGTGGAGGAATACATAAGTCTAAACAGGTCGCCTGAAAACTCTTAACTTACTCACGAACTGGGCAGGGCTGAGCCCGGCCCAACTGAAGGCCTGCTCAGATAGGAACACATCAGTCTGGGGGAGGGGCTCCCACTCCGACATAGCCACCGCGTCAGGATCATTCGACCACCTCACCCGCGGGAAGTTGGCCCTGTGCCATTGGATGGGCACAGGCCAATCCTCACCCTCGGGTGGCCCAACAAATAAAAACTTCTTCTTCCACTCGTGAATGGAAGAAGGTACTACGACGACCCCCGACCCGGAAGCACATCCCCGGTATTTTCTAAAAGAGATGTACACCCAGCTTGGCTCACCCCTGCGAGTGCCGGGGTGGTTTTTGTAGCAGAGAGAAGAAATGAGAAGGCTCTGGCTGAAAGGGATCAGACGTAATTTCAACCGGACCAGGAACCCAAGGAGAATCCTCCAAGAGTTCGGCACTAACTGGCCCGGAGCTAACTCAAAACAATTCAACACCGCACTCACCTCGGGGGAGAAAGGCAGACGCATCCCGGCCTAAAAGGATTCAAGGTACAAGGCAATCTCCTTACCCTGTATCCAGTCTGCCTTCTTCCCCTTCTCGGCTAGACGAAGCAAGTTGTCGGGAGAAATATGGAAACGAATCCGGATGGTGGCGAGCTCATCCGCATGCCTCAGCATGGATGACGTGCCAAAAGCACCCATAACCTGCGCTCTGGGGACCTCCCCTATCGCACGACCCCGGGAAACATGAATAACCCTAACTTCCCTAGGGGACTCCGACTCAGACGAGGAAGAGGAAGAAGAAGAAGAGGAAGAGGAAGAGGAAGAAGAAGAAGAAGAGGAAGCTACATAGGACTCCCTAGACTCTTCCTGTACTATTTCTACAGACTCCTCGGTTGAAGACATCTAACCTGATCGAAAGGCTGAAGTCCTCAGAAGAGAAAACAGAGGGATCCTGACCTAAAGGAAAGAACGCCGGGCTGACACCAAAGGGACGAGGAAATTATGATGAGGTATGGGCCCTGAAGGGGATCCCACCTCTATTTATAGCAGCCGGCCTACACATCTTACGGTGCCAATCGTCTCCCGCCAAAACAACACTTCGCATTCGACGGCCATCGGCACTCAACCTGTCGCACGCACGTTGGTTGCATCCCATCGGGCTCGGGAACACCTGTGGCCCGTCTCGTCAGCCAACCAGCGCCAGACACATGGGATGGCGTTTCGACGAACGTACGCACAAATAGACGCTTCCTTTTTAATGCGAGATCTCTCCCACGATCCGCTGACGTCATCAAGAAAATACAACTAGTTGCCCGGGAATACGCACCGATAATATTTTCAAATAAGAGCTTACCCCGGATGACCGGTCAGACCACTCTCGACCCGACCCATGAATAGGTCGGGACGAGAGTGGGGGCTAATGATGAGGCTAGATACCGGTGTTTCCCCAGATCATGACACATGGCAGATGACATGTCCTAGGGCTTACGAGAAATGATCAAGATCGGTACGTTGGAAGCATATCCCGGGCCTTCGACCCGAGAATGTTCCCGACCTTCGGTGGCCTTCCAGACCACCCCTACGATCACTTTACAAATGACCATCGGCTCTCCTCGGAGCCCTCCTGCACGCTGAGTTCCCTCGGCCCTCCAGCTCGCTTCCAAACTATCGCATATCCAAGATGCCTCGGCCTCCCGCTCGTCCCCGAGCCTCCTGCCAAGCTTATCTTCCTCGGTTTCACCGACCGACGCACAGCACCGATCACAGGAGCCTACGCCACGGCTCCGCGAGTCTCGCCAGACACGAGATATCCGCCGCCCGTAATCCCGCGTTCTACGCCATCACGATCCCCCATTAACGAGCATATATCGTCATTAATGGGGAATCCCGCCTATTACGCGGGCGTAATGCCAGGGGCGTAACGGCCGGCGTGAATCTCACGCCCGCCTGCCCATGGCTGCCACTATATAAACCCTTTTCTCAGACGACTCAGGTAAGCCAATTTCACCCCAATAGACTGTTACTCTGCCAAGATACCCAGTCTAACTTGATCGTCGGAGGGTTCTCGGTGGCACAACCATCCCGGGACTTCCTTGCAGGTAGCTCGGCCCCAACCACATAAAGCCCATTGAGATCCACACGCTCCAGGAGACAACCTCCAACTCAATCTCAGCCATCCATCACCGCTTGCTGCAGATCAACGGAAGGTAATATCTGAAGGAGATCCAGAGATCCATCAGTAACGAAATATTTTAGATTTTATTTACGGTTGCATTCTTCTTCTTACATTGTTGTTCACCTGTCATATAAATATACTAATAGCCACCAATAGTCCATAACATGGTAAACTTTCCACCAAATCCATATAAATCAATTGCTTTATAATAGTCACTTATAGTTTTTGACAAGAATTAAAATAAGTCCAAATCACATACTAACTGACATCACACACTAATTTTATTGAAGATGATAACATATGACCAAGTGAAGATTATGTAGGGTGGTTACAATTTTTACTTTTGCAAGCTCCAATTCCCCATATATGTATACCCCATGAATGTCACCTTCTCGTCAACTCTCCGAAATACTTTCACCTAAAGCCCAATTTGGAGTGCAAGATCAATGTTCTCCCAAAAATTTAGGACTCAAAATCATTTTTTGAGCCTACAAAGAGACATTTAAAACTGGTAGCCAGCACATACTCTAATATTAAAATTAATTTATAAGAGCATGTTTTTAGATCTTTCCTACATATTACGTAATCTAAATTTGAATTGCTGTTGGACCTTGAAAGATGTTTATTTGATTTGTTTGATCCGTCAGCTACACGATGCCAGAATGCTATATTTTTAGTCCTTATAAGCTTAGGAAAGTTGATTTTGACTTTTGATGTACCATCTGTGCACTGTTTAGAAATATCAGCATATATGACTCAAATATACCCTATTAATTTATATCATATGAGCACAGATAAATACGGTGGTATTATCAGGAAACCATAAAGTATTTTTTAGCAGTTATTCTCAAGAAATTACAAATTAGTTATAAGAACTACTATAACTCCTAGATCGAGTAGTTATAGAAAGAGAGTCCTTGTGTACACGAGTAATATGATAAGAGATCAAGACCTGTGATCAAGAACTTATAGACGACGACGATAGAGAATTCATCAGTACACTTGATCCAATGGGCTGTTATGAGATCTTAAATTGCAGCTTTCTACATATATATTTTGTATACTCAAAGGATTAACTGTAGTAGCCAGCCAGCGAAATTACCTCTCCTTTTCCATACCAGAATGGCCGTGTCTATCAATGCCGCGCAGCTTGTCCTACTAAGAAGGCACCATTTAAGAGGAACTGAAATTTTTAGCAGTCATGAATTTCCTTTGTATGAATTTTGTAGCTACTGATAAGCGGCACATTCCTCGATCTTGAATTTACACATTTCCGTAAACTTTGCACATTCGGTTTCACAGATATATCCTTTTGTTTCGCATGAATAACTCATTACCGTTGACTATTCATCATTCTTTCTTGTGCGCCGTTGTGGAACTTTATGGCGTTCAGATAGTAATTAATAATTGTTGAGGTGAACCTAGAATTATCACGGCCGGTCTGTGTTGTTGTATAATTGTGTTATTATCGTCAGTTCTTTTTTTAGATAGTTTCTGATGATGCTCAATATTGGCGGTCTCCAAGATCAAGACACGTGGCAGATGACATGTCCCAGAACTCAGAAGAAAGGGCCACAGAGACCGACCAGGCCACCCCTGTACCCGACCTGCAAGCACAAGCTGGCTCACCTCAGAGCCCCCTGAAATTTGGCCTCCTCGGCCTCTCAGCTCGTCCCGAGCTGACACAAGACCGAAAACTCCTCGGCCCTCGCGCTCGTTCCCGAGCTCCTTTGCTAAGGCCATCTTATTCGGTTCCTCCGACCGACCAACTTCACCACTCGCAGGCGTAACCGCCGCTCCGCAGATCTCGCCACGCGCAGATTCTCCGCCAGCAACATCCCACGTTCTACGCCATCACGATCCCCATTAATGGGCGATCCGCTCTTTATGCGGGCATGACGTCGGGAGCGTAGCTGCCGACGAGATTCTCGCGCCTGCTGCTGCGTGCTGCCGCCACTATATAAACCCCCATCACAGAGGGGTCAAGTAAGCCATTTTTTATTCCACTTAGCCGTTACTCTGCTCGGATCTCGTACTAACTTGATCGTCGGAGGGTCCTCGGTGGTACCAAACCACCCCGGGACTTCTTTGCAGGTACTCGGCGTTAAACTCCTCAAATCACCAATCTCCTCAAAACCCATTGAGACCCGCACGCAACAGGAGATCACCTTCCAAATCCACCGGGAGATCGACGGAAGACAACATCTGAGGGAGACCCGAAAAGGACCTTCATCAGTTGGCGCCGTCTGTGGGAACAACTCCATAAAAAATAAAGTTGGCCTTCCGATCTCTATCCACATGGCGAGCGACCACCCCAAAGATCCAGGTACCAGCCGCCGCCTTCCCCTCACCGGAGGCGCGGATGAACCTCCCCCGGCGACCATCATCAACGCCCTCGCCAGCCGAATAGATCGGCTACAGTCCCTCATGGAGGCGCTCGTCCGCGTCCAGACGACCGGGCCAGGGACCCAGATCGTCGCTCCTCTGCCTCCAAAAGGCTCTGCCCTCGTCGGCACGGCTAACCATCAGCAGGCTATGACCCCTGGCCACAGATTCCACGGGCCGATACTCCCTGAGGCCCGCTGGGCGTCCCACGGCTCCACGCCATCATCCGCCGCCAGAGCGCCTCGCCTCAAGCCTCCTCGCGACCCTTACCCTCTGAGGAGATGTCGGTCATCTCGCCTGTCGACAGGCATGATCGACACCCCCTCCCTCGATAGGGTCGCACAGAGGGGGCTTGCCAAGACGGCTCGAGAGCCACCTCGCCCGGGGATCTGAGGGACCTCATCGAGAGGAACCGGGGCCGCGCCCAGACGCAGATCTCCCACAGCAGAGGCCAGGGATCACAAGGCATCGAATCCTCGGGGTACCGCGGCCGACTCGACGCCCTCGAAAAGAAGATCAAGGGCATGCGCCGGGAAGGTAACCTCTCTGGCGACGGGGCTAAGTACGCCACTGACTCGCTCACCAAGCCATTTACCGAGGGACTGCTCGCTGTCTATGTCTCCTCGCGCAACAAGCCCCCGAAAGTCTCTCTGTTCGACGGGAAAACCGACCCCAAAGACCATTTGGATGCTTTCACCGTGGGGATGAGCTTCCAGGACCATTCCGACTCCGCCCAGTGCAGGGCCTTTCCAGCCACCCTCATCCGCTCTGGTCGGGACTAGTTCCGAGGACTCGAGCCTCGCTCAATCTCGACCTTCGACGAGCTGGCTACTCAGTTCCTTGGCCACTTCGTTGGGAACCGTCGGCAGAAGCGCACGGTCGACTACCTCTTCACAATTAAGAGCGGGGGACAAGGAGACGTTTAAGGCTTACATCACCCGCTTCTACAACGCCCTCCTCGAGGTTCCCGAGCACCGGGACGAGACCGTCATCACGGCACTCAGATCTGGTCTTAGGCACAGGGAGTGGTTGTGCTTCTTTGCGTTGGCACAGCCTAAGACCATGGCTGAGGTCAAGGCGTGGACCGAGCGCGAGGTTCAGCTAGAGTCCGAGGTGAACGCGAACCTCCCCCGAGCAGAACGGTCCGACCAGAAGAAGAGGGCTCGGGAAGAAAGGCCGGAGCGTCAACAGCCCTATCACCCGAAGTTCCAGGAGTACACCCCGCTCAACGTCTTCATCGCAGTGTTACTAGAGGAGGCCCAAGGAGAGGGGTTCTTCAAGTTCCCTCCAATCTTGCGTCAGGCCTCGAAGCGAACCCGGGGCCCTTACTGCGCCTTCCACCGGACGCTAGGCCACGCCATGGAGGATTGTAAGCAATTCCGGGACTATATCGAGGAGCTCATCCGATCGGAGCACCTCGCCGCCTACTTAAGGGACAACCGGCAGGCCGACCGCGAGCAGGAGTAGCGTCCCCCTCCCGCCGAGATGACCATCGGCCAGATCATGCTTGTCTCAGCAGATGACCAGTCCGGCGCTCGGGAAGCCCCGTACCCGCTGCCGATCACGGAGACCAACAAGCCTCCGGGGAGCTCGGGTCACGCTAATAAGGTCATCTATTAGCATGTACTTTTATTTAGGGGAAATGTAAACTCTTTCTAGGGTCTATTGTTAATTTAATAAAGATCAACGGAACATTGCGAAAAAGTAGGAAAGATCTCATTTATTCAAAAAAGGTATTATGGGCTCCTCAGCCACATACAAAAAGAAAAAGAAAATTACAACAGCGGGGGAAGGGGGTGCAGAGAGCACTGCTCATGATACTCGGTAAGGATCTCCACCAGCCGAGGCCTCGCGAGATCCAACCTCTGCCTTCGGTTCCCCGCGCGCGTCAACCCTGAGCCTCAACTCATAGCACTCGCGGACGAGCGCCTCCCAGCGAGCCAGCCGGATCGCGGAGATCAGGCCGAAGCGCCTCAGAGACCGCAGCTTGCCCACGGCCTCGTCATAGAGCTGCTCGGACAGGGGGTTGTAAAGCCCCGGTGACGCCCTCCAGATGGAGTACATCAGCAGCTGCAGCAGGGATGAGCGTCGGGGGCGCAGCCGGCCGAAGTGGTCTTCGATGCTCCCATATACCAACTGCACCGTGTCCTCGGTGCAGTTCTGGTCATAGAAGTATACGTCTTCGAAGTAGATGATCTCGGGGATGGTAAAGGGAAAGTCCTGCATTCTCGACGTTCTGTTTGCGAGGAAAGGAAGGACTAGTGCTCCTTCAGCCTTATATAGCCCGCTGCGCCCCAACAGAACTCAACAGTCGCCCGCTCTCACCCAAGAAGTCGCTGCCACACGGCGATCATCGAGCCTTCTCTGGCAGAATCGGAACGATGCGACCATGGAGCTTCGCCTCCCCCCACATTCAATGCGCATGCTACGCGCACACCCGCCGCGACCGTTCCTGTTCCCCGTACCTGCAACTGGATGGTCTGGTGAAACCTCATGAAGATTCAGCCAAGCAGCTACCTTGCCCGGTTATCCTTAGCCGGCCTCCTAAGGCCCTCCAACGCTAAAGATCAAAGTCCTCCGTGGAGGCAGCCGAGCGGCTCCCCTGCTCGGCTATCCCTGGCCGGTAGCTTCCCTACTCGCAACGCCAGGGATCAAAGCCCTCGCCAAGAGGCAACCGCGCGGCTTCACTGCCCAGTTATCCTCAGCAAGTCTCATACGGCCCCTCCAACGCTAAGGATCAAAGTCCTCCTTAGAGGCAGCTCAGCAGCTACCCTGCTCGGCTATCCTCGGCTGGTAGCTTCCTACCACGACCGACAGGGATCAAAAGCCATCCCAGAGGCAGTCGAGCCCGAGGATCCCTCACTCTGCTATCCTTCAGGACAAAAGCCCTCTCCAACAGGCACCGGGCGGTAACCCCGCCCGGCCAAGGGTCCTTGGTAGGCTTCTCACAGCCCCTCCCGCGCTAAAGACCAAAGTCCTCCAAGAGGCAGTCGAGTCCTTGCTCGGCTATCCCCGGCTGGTACCTTCCTACCACAACCGACAGGGATCAAAGTCCTCGCCAAGAGGCACTGGGCAGTAACCCTGCTCGGTCCCCGTCCTGAAGGATCAAAGCCCTCGCAAGAGGCAACCGAGCGGCTGTCCTGCTCAGTCGACTCCGGCTGGTAGCTCCCTACCCATGACGCCAGGGATCGAAGCTCTCGCAAGAGGCATCCGAGCAGTTACCCCGCTCGGTCGTCCCAGGCTGGTAGTTGCCTACCTACGACGCCAGAGATCAAAGCCCTCGCCAAGAGGCAACCGCGCAGCTTCACTGCCCGGTCATCTTTAGTGGGCTTCTTATAGCCCCTCCAACGTTAAGGATCAAAGCCCTCGCAAGAGGTAACCGAGCGGCTGCCCTGCTCGGTCAACCCCGGCTGGCAGCTCCCTACCCATGACGTCAGGGATCGAAGCCCTCAAAAGAGGCATCGAGCGGCTACCCCGCTCGGTCGTCCCAGGCTGGTAGTTGCCTACCCACGACGCCAGAGATCAAAACCCTCGCCAAGAGGCAACCGCGCAGCTTTACTGCCCGGACATCCTTAGTGGGCTACTTACAGCCCCTCCAACGCTAAGGACCCAAAGTCCTCCCAGAGGCAGTCGAGCCCGACCCTCGCTCGACCATCCCCAGCTAGTGGTCGTTGCTCGCAGCACTAGAAATCAGAAGCCCTCGCCAAGGGGCAACCGAGCAGCTTCCCATCCATCCTCGGCACAAATACGGCTGACAGCCCTCTGCCCATCACATGCAGAGGATCCGAGCCACCAACAAGGGGCATCAGGTCTATTCAAGTCTTGAGCGATCCCCCCTTGACTTTAGGGGCCATGGAGACACCTCCTTCTCAGCAGCGCTTGGCACGCTTGGCAAGTAATCGAAATCAACTCGACGAACGATCGCTAGACAAATAGCCGACCTGACATGGAAGCCCAACAGTGCATGAAGAGAAATTTTACGAGCATTTTTCACGAACAGAAGATAAAGTGCAAACCAAAGAAAGAAAAAAAGTTTTATTACCGAAGGCAAAGTCTTTACAAAGGGTATTTTGGACTCCCCAGCCTTACGAACTGCCCGGAGGCTTACAAAAATGGCGAAAGCAACAAAATAAAAGGATGAAGAAGACGGGGGCTTTAGGCCTCGGGGCCGGGCGCGACCTCGGGGTCCTCAACATTCATCACGGGACGAGCAGGGTCCTCGGCGACTTCCTCGTCAGGAATCTCTTTCCCCTACTCCTTGGCGTCCGCGAGGGGGTACTCGGCCCGGAGCTCTTCATCGGCGAACTCCGGCATCCGGGCCTTAACGGCGTCGAGGGCCTCGTGCCAGTTGAAGGTGGTGGCCACGGCCAGGCCATCATAGAAGTCCTTCGACTTCTTCTCGCCCTCCTCCGCCTTCGCCGCCAAGAGGTCGGCCAACTTCACCGCTCTCAGGTCGGCCAACTTCACCGACTTGGCGGCTGCCCCCAACTCCTTCCGGAGAGTCTTCACCGTCTTTTTCAGGTTGCCGGCAAGCACCTGAGCGTCCTCAAGCTTGGCCTTAGCAGCCACGGCGGCCTTGCGGTACCGGGCAACCACCCGTTTCCCGGCCTCCACCTCGCCCTCCAGGGCGACAACCCTCGCCATCACCGCCTCCAGCTCCCGCTTAGAGCTCTCTTCCAGCGAGGCGAGCTGGCCCGCAGCCTTCATCGCCGGGGCTATCACCTCGGCCTCCATGCGTAGGGCGAGGGCAACGTGCTGGAGAACCTGAAAGATAGGAAAGAGATCAGAAAAATGAAGGAGACACCGAATCTCACAAAAAACCAAACACTTACCTGCACAGACTCCTGGGTGATGGACGATATCTGGGCCCTGAAGGTCCCCCCGGGGATCCTACCCCCCGCCGATTTCTCTATCTCATGAAGCAGGCTGTCCGCGACGGATAGTCTCGAGGGCACCGCGAACTGGAGGCCTCCTTCCTCCACCATGATCAGCGAGGGCGGGCCCCGGGAAGACCTCCGGGAACCCCTCTTGAGCAGCACCGATGGAGAGCCGATCTCCTCCTCCGAGGCCGGGTCTTCCAGAATCCGAGCCCGCTTCCGGCCCGACGCTCCACTAGGCCCCGGGGTGGGATCCGCCCTGGAACGCTCACGGGACGCGAACACCGGAGGAGAAAGAGCCGGGGTGGGCTTCGAGCGGGAAGGGCCGGCGCCTCCGGCCTTCGTGACCCTCCTCGGCTGGCGCATGGAGGCTTTAAGCTCGTCCATATCCATGTGTCCTGCGCAAAACCAAATATAGAGAAATCAGCGACACAAGCAATATACAGCCAAAAAGCAAACCTAAAACTTACCGACGAACTCAACGGGGCTGAGCCCGGCCCAACTCAGGACCCTCTCAGACAACAGCACGTCGAATCGGGGGATGGGCTCGCACGACGCCACTCTCACCGCGACAGGGTCACTGGACTGGTTCCCCGGCAAGCATTTCTCCCTCGACCACTTTGTAGGCACGGGTCAGTCCTCGCCCTTGGAAGGGGAAACGAAGAAGAACTTCTTCTTCCAGTCGTGAATGGAAGAAGGAAGGGCCACAACCCCTGTCCCGGCGGTGCCTCCCTGTCGCTTTTTGAAAGAGAGGTAGACCCACCTCGGGTCGCCTGCTCGACCACCAGGGTGATTTTTGAAGACGAGGGAAGAATCAAGGAGGGAGAGGCTGAAGAGAACCGCCTGTAACTTCAGGCGAATCAGGAACCCGAGGAGAATCCTCCACGAGTTCAGCACTAACTGGCCAGGGGCTAACCCGAAAAAGATCAGCGCTTCGACAACCTCGGGAGAGAAGGGCATGCGCATTCCACCCCCAAAAAGCTTCCAAATACAGGGCGATCTCTCTGCCCTGTATTTGGTCTGCCCTCTCTCCCTCCTTGGCCAGACGAAGCGTATAACGTGAGGGGATGTGGAAGTGAGCCCGAGCATTGACGAGCTCGTCCTCATGCCTCACCCAACACGAGCCGCCGGGGGCAGCATCTACCGCCTCCTCCCTGGGGGCTGCCCCCGTCGCACGATCCCGGGGATAGGACCGACCCCTACTCCCCGGGAGAACTCAGACTCAACTAAAGGGTCCCTAGAACTTACTCCTACGACATCTACTGACTCTACAAAGGAAGATATCTAACCTTGAGAAGAGGGATCCTCGGGAAACGAAAGCGGAAGAGAGAAGACGAGCGCCGTGCAACCAGGACTTAGAACGGGGAAATATGAAGGAGTAGGGGCCATGGAACGGGCCCCACCCCTATTTATCACCGCAAGCGACCTCATCCAACGACACCCTTCATCTCCCGCCAAAACGCCTCCTCGCATCCAACGGCTCCGATTGCTCCACATGTCGTTCTCACACTGGACCGTGCCCCGTCAGACGCCGCAGGTCTGCACACGTCGCGTCGGCCAACCGACGCTCGACACATGGACCATCGCTTCAGTGGCAGGATGCACGAACCGGCACACCTTCCTTAAATGCAGAGATCTCGCTCTGATTTGCTGGCAAAAAAGATAGCTGACAGTCCGGGGACGCGTCCCGACGAAAACTTAGGAGAGAGCTCACCCCGGGCAGCCCGGCAGTCCACTCCTGACCCGACCCGCTAGTTGGTTGGGACAAGAGTAGGGGGCTAATGATGATGCTCAATATTGACGGTTTCCAAGATCAGGACACGTGGCAGATGATGTGTCCCAGAATTCAGAAGAAAGGGCCACAGGGGCCGACCAGGCCACCCCTGTACCCGACCTGCAAGCACAAGCTGGCTCACTTCAGAGCCTCCTGAAATTTGGTCTCCTCGGCCTCTCAGCTCGCCCCAAGCTGCCACAAGACCGAAAACTCCTCGGCCCTCGCGCTCGTTCCCGAGTTCCTTTACCAAAGCCATCTTCCTCGGTTCCTCCGACCGACCAACTTCACCACTCGCAGGCATAACCGCCGCTCCGCAAATCTCGCCACGCGCAGATTCTCCGCCAGCAACATCCCACGTTCCACGCCATCACGATCCCCATTAATGGGCGATCCGCTCTTTACGCAGGCGTGACGTCGGGAGCGTAACTGCCAGCGAGATTCTCGCGCCTGCTGCTGCGTGCTACCGCCACTATATAAACCCCCATTATAGAGGGGTCAAGTAAGCCATTTTTTATTCCACTTAGCCGTTACTCTGCTCGGATCTCATACTAACTTGATCGTCGGAGGATCCTCGGTGGTACCAAACCATCCCGGGACTTCTTTGCAGGTACTCGGCGTTAAACTTCTCAAATCACCAATCTCCTCAAAACCCATTGAGACCCGCACGCAACAGGAGATCACCTTCCAAATCTACCGGGAGATCGACGGAAGACAACATCTGAAGGAGACCCGAAAAGGACCTCCATCAGTTTCATCATGACATGTTGTATTAATTGTGCTATTATCAATAGTTCTTGGTAGGTTCCATCTATCACGTATTAGGTAGGTGGCGGTAGATTGTTTTCTAATTCTTCGAAGACCAAGATAAAGCCACGCACTCAAATTTTTTTAAAGACGGTCATACACTCATTTATTAAAAAATTTAGCGATTTGGGATATTCTTCTTTTAGTAACCCTAATTCTGTGTGTAGTCCGTATGGTGCATTTTCAGACCTTAATATATATATATAGAGAGAGAGAGAGAGAGACGCATCTTTTTGAGTGAACATGGAAAGAAGAAATATTTAATACTCATGCCACATTGAAGAGTTGCCTAGTTTGCTGAGATTGTTTCTTTAACTAGCTTTTTGAGAATATGTTTTTTTTTGCAAGTCGATCCTTCTCGTTTAGTTTTATGGTCCCTCAAAGTCATATATTCCTTTATGCTCCCTCATTTTGTCCTGTGGTTTCTCATACTAAAATCATGGACCACTAGAGTGCCCTTTCTTTCAAGAACTTGTGTCATATTTTCCCCTGACATATCCAATTGAAGTTCTCATGCGTGCTTAATTTTACATATATTCAGGAGAATAATCAATTAGTGTTTGTTTGGTTGTAGGATTGTGAAATTTGGATTTTCAAATTGTACAATTGAAAAAATCTGGTTTAGCTAATTTTGTGTTTGGTTGGTATTGGATTCTCAGTGTTTGATTTGTAGATCCTTATAATTCTTATTTGTTTGGGAAAAAGCACTACTATAAATAAGGGTTGCCCCTACGGATTTATCCGTAGGAGCAAACCACTGCCCCTACGGATATATCCGTAGGGACAAAAAAATACCCTGTAGGTACAAATGCCGTAGGTGCAAGTCGAAGCCTTGAATTTGCCCCTGTCCCTACGGATTTATCCGTAGGACCAAACCACCGCCCCTACGGATATATCCGTAGGGACAAGAAAATACCCTGTAGGTACAAATGCCGTAGGTGCAAGTCGAAGCCTTGAACTTGCCCCTACGGACTAAAATTTGCCCCTACGGAGTTATGTGTAGATCCAGTTTGACCTACGGAATAGACCGTAGGGACAAAAAATTTATTTTATTTACGGTTTTATAAAATAGATTAGGTGTACCTACGGATGTATCCGTAAGGCCAAGTAGTGGCCCCTACGGATAAGTGCGTAGGTATATATCCGTAGGGGCAAAATATCAGGATAACTGTGTAGGGGCATTTGTTTGCCCCCACGGATATATCCGTGGAGGCAAGCCTAACCCCTGATACTGAGATCATAGGGGAAAAATATCAGGTATCCTGATATTTTGCCCTTACGGATATATACGTAGGGGCAATGAAGGGCCCTACGGTGAAATCCGTAGGTACATATTATCAGGGTTTTTTTAAAAAAAAGGGCTGCCTATTTTTTTCTCGTCCTGTGCACAATAATATATACATCAATCATATATAAAATTAATCATCACGCAAAACATATATCGCAGTATTCATAATCACATCTCACGCATAATATACAAAAGAAACCAAAAAGCAGAATATGATATCAATATAAACACGCAAACACCACCAATATCAATATCGTCCAAAATGTAGTACAATATGTATCATATAAATAAATATAGGTTTAAAATATAAGAATCAAAAAACTACCCTAGCTCGGCCCAGCTCCACCTCTGATAAACGCCAGAATCTGGCGCGTCTGTTCCTCGGTCAATAAATCATGCAATGCGGAGCGTGCGGGAGTCTGAGCGGGCTGTGGAGCTGGCGATGTGGTCTGCGCAACCGCCGTCGAGATAGTGGCTTGCGGAGCCGCGGCTGCGGGAGTCTGAGCGGGCGGTGGAGCTATAGGAGCTGTCTGCGAAACCGCAGCCGATGTAATGGCTTGCGGAGCCGCAGCCGAAGGAGATGCATGTGGAGGCTCGGCCGATGTACCCTGGCGCGTCTGGACCTAACGTGTGTAATAAGCGAGTAAGAACTGTGTATTATTTGAATTCGTATCATTATCAAGTTATTTCGAAACCCCATTTGGATATCTAGTTTGGAAAACCGTAGTTTATTTTAATTAGATATGTATGTATGATTAATCAAAGCTAAGTCTATAACCAAATAAGCTCAGGCTATGTACTAATATTGGATATGTTGATATCTATAATATGACATGATATTTTACTATTAAGTAGTATACATACCAGCATCTCCTTCAACTCGTGAACGGTGGCCATCAAGCTCTCCAGTTCCTGCTGGACACGTCGCTCACTGGAGATGGAGGAAGTAACCGCCGGGGTGGAGTCCAACCTCATATGGGCTCTGCTAGGGCTCAGTCCCCGGCCTCTCTCCCAACCTCCATGGTGCCCTCCGTGTGCGGCGTCCAGGACTGGGGTCAGCAGCCTCGGATCGCCCTGTCCAGTAAAATCGATCTCCGATGCCTCGGCCTGCTCAACCACCCGTTCCTACACCCACATTAACCAGTAAAATATAAGTATATCATTTAAATTTGAACTTTCCAAAACTAAACTTTCAAATAGGGGTTGAATAAATATTAACATTTACGTAATACTCCTGGGTAGAGACATCGGGGTATCGAAGCTCGCCCGTGGCGGGATCTGTCGAGGTGCCGTGGACGGCAAAATATGCGGACAGCACACTCGGTGTACCACCTTGCGCCAGGGTCTGAGCTGTCTGCAATATTAGAAAATAACTCTTAATATTAGATATATTAGAAAATAACTCTTAATATTGCATTATATCACAAAGGCCGGTCTATTGTAATTTACCGATAACTCCATGGCTCTAGTAATATTTCTCGAGCCACCTGTATAAGTGGGGCGACCCCTCTTCGCCAACTTCCTATTCTCTATATTTTGAGTGGCTTGTTTCTGCACAACACATTCACATTTAGTTTTCTAATTAAGGAACACAAAAAAATAAATTATATACTAAACAATGAATTACATTTAAAATACATACCTGTTTGCGTTGAGAGTCGAAATATTCGCATAATAGAGGTCATGTCTTTATGTCGACTCTCGCAAAGGCCGGAGTAGATAGGAGGGCCGCTCTCTCTGCCTCGGGGGTTGCCATCCACAGGGAGTAGCAGTCGGCCTTCAGCTCATTCCTGTTGTATTGGACCTTGGTCTGCATGTTCTTCATCAGGCCATTGTACAGAGCATGAAGGTCGAGCACCCTCCCAGGATGATCAGGGTCGGGTACAGGCTGAAAATCGTAATCCAACTGAAAATACAAAAAAAAAACATTGTTATTAGATTGCAAGTGTTAATAATAAATATATTGGATAAATCAAATGAAAATATATATTAATACCCGAGCCTGATCAAAGAAGAGGGCGAATGAGCGCCGGTGCTGGTCGCCCCACTCAACGTGAAGTGGATAGTTCTTCACGAGCCGGTTTTCATCTCCCATATACCGGCCGAACCTCTCGGCATGAGAACCGGTATAGCGATAATCAAGGGTAAAAAAGAGGGGGAATGCTGCCTCCCCCTAGCTCTGTCAGGCCTCAGCCTATGGGACTGATTCGGGCCTCGAGTCCCCCTCTGGGGATGGGGAGGCCCTGCGTCTGCAAGAAATATCAAGACAATCAATATTAAGACAAAGTTGTATTAAGAAATTAAGGTTAAACGAAAATTGAAGTGTGATATATACCTCCGGTGACTAAAGCACGAACCTAGGCCCGGGCAGCAGCACGAACGGGACGATAGTTCCTCCGGTGAGGAACAGCCGGTGTCCCGAATGCGGACGCATCCCCTCCAACTAGAAAATAAACATTGACGCTAAATTTCCATGAAGTTCATACTTATTCTATAGAGGATATGTAAAATGAATAAATATTTTATATTTATTCATACTAACCTACAGACGATGCGGAGGGTACGGAAGTGGCAGGAGTGGCCCCTACGTCAGATGTGGACGCACCACCTATAATTAGACAATTAAAAATAGATTATATAAGTAATTGCAAAAAGAATGTGTAGATCAATAATATAACATTCTAAATCAATATGCATGCACTATAGGATATATAAACATACCCGCAGGTGCGGTGGTGTCACCACCTACAGCTAGACAATAAAAAAAATTACTATCTAAGTAAGAGCAAAAGGAATGTGTGTATATTTATGATATAGCATTCTAAATCAATATACATGCACTATATGATATATAAACATACTTGGAGGAGCGGGAGTGGCCTCTGTCCCTGATGTGGACGCATCACCAACAACTAGACAATCAAACATTGACAATATAAGTAATTTTGACATGAACAGGCATGAATATCTATAATATTACATTCAAAATGGATATGCGTCCAATATATCTGGAGGTGTGGAAAAGTCCACACGGAAGGAGGTATCCGAAGGGGTCTCCGATCTGGGCGCAAGACCGGCCCTCTGAAGCTCCCTACGCAGCTCTCCGGGTGGCAGAACCGCTCTGTCTCTGTCTCTGCCTCTGCTGGTGCCGCGGCTGGAGCTCCTGCCGCCCCTCGCTGCTCCCGTCATCGTCATCAAATCTAGATAAACGGTTCGTGGACGCATTAGACAATCATTACAAGTATTGACTATATATGTATAGATCGTAAAATGTGAAGTAATAATATAACATTACTGATAATCTTTTTCATTTCGTGGGCGCATTATACATATCTACTTGGATTTCATCATCGATGTCATTTCTAACCCACGTAACTTCATGATCGGCCGAAGACAACCCGTCCTTCGAAACAGACAGTCGGAGCACTCTAAGCCTTCTCTCTTTTTCATCCCCATCGCTGTCCTTGAATTCTGGGACATCGTAGACATCCCTGGGTTTCCAACGGCATACAACACTCCATCCCGGATGCTTCAAACATTATGAGTAGTATACTTGGAACGCTTGGTTCGGAAAGATAAACGGATCTTCCTGACCGTAAGATCGAAGTGTGTTCACACTGGTCAATCCATATTTATCTTTCCAAGTCCTAAGATTGCTTCTCCACTTATCCGTATCGGTTCGCGTATCGTACCAAGTACACTGGAATATATAAAAGGGTTCTGATCGTCCGGGATAGTGGATGCCGAGTATACAATTTAAGTACCCATAATAAATCACACCGTCCGATCCTACCGTCGCAATCCCACTATTCTGAGTGATTCTAGATGTTTCTATGTCCTTAACTTCGAATTTGTATCCAAGGACACCAAATCCTTTATAATATGCAACCTCCATACTAGGAAATTGAGCTAAACATCTTGAATCACTCTCAAATGATGCAAACAAGTTCGGATCGTGGATCTAACAAAACAAATTTTTCAATAAATACATAACGATATAAGTTTAGATTAAAACTGATAGTAATAAAATATTATTCGAATAACTTACATGATCTGTGACCCAATCACAAAAATTATCCTGATGATATTTTTCCAATCGTTCTTCGTTCCAATCAGAATGCCCCTCACGTACCTCGTTAAAATGAAATCTGTTTTCGACAAATAATGGTGACATTAATATTATATCATTTCATACACACACAAACACAAATATAACAATTAATCCAAAAAAATTTACTCTCTAATTTGTTCAATACATGCGCAATTAAGCAAGATAAACCGGTATATCTTGTTGATAAATATAGTGTCTACCCTCTTATAATCGGCTTTACCATATGGCCCGTCTTGAATTCTTCGAGGCCGGTTAAGTCTCGTCTCAATGTTCTCGTCCAGATAGCGGGAACAAAATGTGGTTACTTCATCAAGAAGATAACCTTGCATGATAGAACCCTCTGGTCGATTTTTATTGTGTATATACATTTTAAGAGTGTAGAGATATCTAAAGAAAATATGTTGAATAAATAAATACGGGCATACAGGACAACAATAATTTTAAAAATTGCGCGAAACGAAAAATTACACGTACCTCTCGACGGGATACATCCATCGATATTGTACCGGTCCGGCTAACTTAGCCTCAGTTGCAAGATGAACCGTCAAGTGTATTATGACATCGAAGAATGACGGTGGGAAAATACGATCAAACTTGCAAAGTATCAACGCAATAGAATTTTCTAGTTTATCCAGCGTCACAACCTCCAGTGTTTTAGCACACAACTCTCTGAAGAAACAACATAAGTCGGTGATTACTAGACCAACCGATTCGGGAAGAGAAGTCCTGAGGGCTAATGGAAGAAGGTGCTCCACGATAACATGGTGATCATGACTTTTCAGCCCATCGATCTTGCCTTTTACAATTTTTATTTTCTTGCTGAATGATTCTGAGAAACCTGTGGGAACTTTCAAATCATGCAACACCTGCAGGAATCTTTTCTTCTCCGGTTGTGACATATGATAAGCGGTATTGTAAAGTACAAACTTGCCTGGTTTACCCGCTACCGATCTAGGATGCAATTCACTTCTTATTCCCCACTCCTGTAGATCCATCTGAGCATTCAGGTTGTCTTTCGATTTCCCGTCTTTACAAAGAAGCAAGTTGAGTATGTGCTCTGATACTCCCTTCTCTATATGCATGACGTCCAGAGAATGACGCACTAAATTTGTTGATCAGTACGGAAGCTCGAAGAAAATTCTTAACTTGTTCCAAAATGGTGGTTTGACCTATTTCGTCGGATCCATCCCGAAGGTCACATTATTGTAACCATCCCATTGAGCAGTCACGTCCTCTCCGGACAATGGGGATGGAGGTCCAAGAAGCTCCTGATGACCATCAAAGTGAACCGTGTCTAACCTATAGGGGTGGTCTGGAGGCAGGAAACGTCGATGGCCGCAATAACAAACCTTCCTGCTAAAATTCAAGAATTTCGATATTGTGTGTTGATGGCAATGTGGACATGCTTTGTGACCATGTACGGACCAACCTGATAGCATTCCATACGCAGGAAAGTCATTAATTGTCCACATTAAAACCGCACGCAGTATGAAGGTTGTATTTGTGTTTGCATCGTATGTCTCTACACCATCAATGAACAAAGATTTTAACTCCTCGATCAGAGGTCGGAGATAAACGTCAATATTGTTTCCCGGTGAGTTTGGTCCGTCGATAAGAAGAGGCATCATAAAGTATGATTGGTCCATAGCCAACCAAGGCGACCGATTATAAATTATCATTACAACGGACCATGTGCTGAGACTTCCAGCCATATAGTTGAATGGGCAGAACCCATCACTAGCCAGTCCGAGCCGGACATTGCGAGGATCGCTACTGAATATTGCGTGCCTCCTATCGAAATCCTTCCATGCCGATGAATCTCTTGGATGACTCATTTTTCCATCTTCACTTGGAGGAGCACGGTGATGCCAAATCATTGCCTCGGCTGTTTTCTTGCACGTGAATAGCCTCTGTAGCCTCTGTGTTATGGAAAAGTATTGTGCTATCTTGACAGGTACATCAGGCTTCTTATCAGAATCTTTCGGCTTATACCTGGCCTCTCCGCATGTTGGACACTCTTTCAAATCTGAATTCTCTTTCCGGTACAACACGTAATTTTTAGGACATGCTTGAATCTTCTCGTACTTTAGACCCAAATCAGACATCATCTTCTGGGCTCCGTACCAGCTGTCGGGCACGTTATTTCTCGAAGGCATAGAATCTTTCAAGAACGAAAGAAGTATTGTGAATGACTTGTTGCTCCATCCATTTAGACACTTAATCTGGAAAGGTTGGACGAACCATGAGAGGGTGGAATACTTTGCATTCTCATAAATTGGTTTTCTAGCATCATTCATGAAATTTTCATATTTATCCGCACGCGGTCCTTGACCGGAAGGACTGTCATCTTCGGTACGAATAGATTCACCTAGGGCAGCCTCTACCATATCCTCCATTTCTTCTGATGGAAATAAATTACCGTCTTCTCCTTCTGCCGCATTACCGTCTTCTCCTTCTTCTCCTGCCGCATTACCGTCTTCTCCTTCTTCTCCTGCCGCATTACTGCGTTCTTCTCCTTCCCCGTGATATATCCAAGTTGTATAAAGTCCAGTAAACCCATATTTTACAATATGAAGCTCTGCCAATTTTACCTTCTGTCAGTACTTATTGCCATATCTATCGCACAGGCAGAGAATCTTCTCTATTATGATCTTATTATGTGCGCGTGCAAATTCAATAAAAGCAGCAACTCCTGCGACAAACTTAGGCTGCATACGTTGTTGCCAATCCACATACATCCAGTCCTTAACTCTGACGTATTCATAGGCCATGTTAGACTGTATAACATATAAATTATAGGTTATGGTGACTATATTGAGAAATCTAAGAACGGGATAGTTACTGACAAAAGAGAAAATCCGTGTATATACTTTGTTTGTGCGTTTGTCGTTGAAAAGAATAAATTATCGAACGTATGTTAACCGCTAGACGGGGACTAAGTGGCACTTTTAGTTTCATATATGAGTATCGATGAGAATACGAAGGTTTCATATTATCATCGAGTACTATATATTGGTTTTAACTTGAATATCTTGAATCACTCTCTAATGATGCGTTTGTTGTGTATTCTTGTTGTATGTGTGTGTTCCGGCTGTCAGGTGTAAGGCTTCTATCCCATTAAGAATGTATAGAGCGAACACCCATTCGCTTGTGCTTTCAACCGTTTCGAGTAAATTTCGGCAGCACCTCCCCGCTGTTCTCCGAGTACACTGTAATAGAATAGATAATCATTTCAAAGCTGTGAAACAACGTTGAAATGAATATCTAATCTATCTTTGTACACGGAGAACCAGCTGAAAGGTACCGACGAAATATCTCGAAACGGATGAAAACACAAGTGAATGAAGGTGTTTGCTTTATACATTCTAACTTGTCCACACGGGACAAATCTATCGGTTATCATACGATTGAATCTTCTCGTCACATAAACTATACGACGGTTGTTAGTATCGAGCTATACCGTCCGATATTTAACAACCTTCTATAATTCTATGTCACGACAAACATCGAACGTATGTTAATCGATAGACGGGGACTAATTGGCGCTTTTAGTTTCATATATGAGTATCGATGAGAATACGAAGGTTTCATATTATCATCGAGTATCATATATTGGTTTTAACTTGAATATCTTGAATCACTCTCTAATGATACGTTTGTTGTGTATTCTTGTTGTATGTGTGTGTTCCGGCTGTCGGGGGTAAGGCTTCTATCCCATTAAGAATGTATAGAGCGAACACCCATTCACTTGTGCTTTCAACCGTTTCGAGTAAATTTCGGCAGCACCTCCCCGCTGTTCTCCGAGTACACTGTAATAGAATAGATAATCATTTCAAAGCTGTGAAACAACGTTGAAATGAACATCTAATCTATCTTCGTACACGGAGAACCAGCGGAAAGATACCGACGAAATATCTCGAAACGGATGAAAACACAAGTGAATGAAGGTGTTTGCTTTATACATTCCTAACTTGTCCATACGGGACAAATCTATCGGTTATCATACGATTGAATCTTCTCGTCATATAGACTATACGACGGTTGTTAGTATTGAGCTATACGTCCGATATTTAAGTACCTTCGTATAGTTCTATATCACGACGAACATCGAACGTATGTTAACCGATAGACGGGGACTAAGTGGTGCTTTTAGTTTCATATATGAGTATCGATAAGAATATGAAGGTTTCATATTATCATTGAGTATCATATATTTGTTTTAACTTGAATATGTTGAATCACTCTCTAATGATGCGTTTGTTGTGTATTCATGTTGTATGTGTAACATGATTTTAAACCATTGAGATCAAGATTGATAGAACTGATCATCCACAAAGAGATTAAGGATTGACTTTTGACAGCCATATGAAGGAAAATTTTCTCCTACGGCAACCTAATAATATACACATTATCCTTATATATACATATATGCAGGCAGTCATGGATACATACATGCAAATATTTGAAAAATTAATATATCAACCAAAAACTATTATTGCAATGGCATTCATCTATAACAATCAACAATTAAAACTACAAATATAGGATACTGATATCATAGAGCGTTATACGCAAGATATGAATTCACATGACTGAAACATGCATCAAAAAAACATGTTCATCCAAAAAAAAGGCCACTGTCAACAAATATAGACAAATACGTCATAAAAACAGTAACTAACAAGTTGATTAGCATCTGGATCAAGAAAATGATAGGAAAAACAATTGACTATGATCTATAATGACAAGTCTATTACCATAACTCTCGACTAACAAAGGTGGCTTTTCGTCCTCGGTAGCTTGATAATTGGGATTTGATGGCGAATAAAAATATGCATATGCCGTTTGACCGGGAACTTCAATAGGAAACTCAATGAGGTCGGGTGTACTGAAGTACGTTTTGTATTTCGCTATATCAGGTGATGAAGCCCAATCCCTAGCCCCAGCCCCACCCCAACCGAACCATAGCCCCAGCCCCAGTCCAGCCCCAACCCCAACCGAACCCTAGCCCCAGCCCCAGCCCAGCCCCAACCCCAGCCCCAACCCCAACCGAACCCCAACCCCAACCGAACCCTAACCCTAACCCTAACCTAAACCGAACCCGATGCCGATGCCGATGCCTAACCCTAACCCTCGCCCCTACCCGAACCCTGAACCCTAGACCTAACATCATCAAAATTATAAATAATTTGAGATTTACTAACCGGGCGGTGGAGAAGACGACAGAGAAGACCGGTGGTCGACGACGATCGGCGATGAGTCGCGGACGGTGGCGACGAGGAAGTCAACGAGGAAGTTTTGGGAACGACCGAGGAAGGTGGAGACGAGGCGCGGAGGGCGGCGGAGACGAGGCACGGGAACGAGCGATCGAGACGCGGGAGAGTGAGAGAGAGAATTTTTGGGAACGATCGATGACTTTTCTGTGCTTTTTTATTTATTAATAAGCTATTTATATGCCCCTACGGACATAACCGTAGGTCCACCGTTTGTGGCTCCGTAGGACCAAACAACAAATTACGATTTAATATTTTTAAATTAGAACGTAAGGCACCGTAGAGACAACAATGGGGACCTACGGATAAATCCGTAGTGGTAAGAAATAGTTGTCCCTACGGATTCCTGAGTCCGTAGGGGCAACCCCATATTGTAGTAGTGAAGTAAGTGGGATTTGGATTTAGAATTAAAAAAAGAGATGGAGAAAGGATTTTTTAATAACATAAAGTACGTGGGCCCTACGTGAACAGTGGCAAATCCATAGTAAACCATAGTATTTTTGGATTCAAGAATTCAAAAAAATGATGGGCCTCTCACATAAAACAAGCAAATCCAAAAACCTAAAATCCTACGACCAAACAAGAATCAGCTAATTCTCACTTTTATTTTTTAATTCTTGAATCCAAACAGTGTAAAATTCATTACTAATCCTGCAATCAAACAGCCCCTTAGCCGATACCTAAAAGCATTTCTCGCATTACAATATATACAGAGACAACAAGGATCTTTACAGCTGAAAGTTTCTAAAAGATCGCAGAAAAACAAGTCTCAACCTCAAGAGGTTTTTCTGGGGATGGTAATTATATAATCGTACTTTCAGATTCCTTTGAGCTGTATTTGCATTTGATAGTAGGGTAATTCTTGGGTGCTTCTGGCTCTACAAAAAAAATAGGATGCATCGGGCCTCTCCATCTCTCTCATTGTTTCTCTCTCTAGCTCCTTTATCTCTCTCTTTCTATTCTCTCACTCCGTGTCTCACTTGTGGCATATTTTACAAGGTGTAAGATGGGAAGCACCTAATAAAAACCCTTCTCCCTTAGTTGCCAATGATCGATTCATCTATAGCCTCGGCTGATAGTACTCTTCATCTACATCCTGCACATGTAGTATCTTTCAAAATTCTAGATCATTTTTTGAAATCTTTGGCAGGCAACCAATGAAAATCTTCCACCTGATGTCATCAGGCAGCTTGCTAAGGAACTGAAAACTCTTGATGAAACTCCACCAGAAGGCATTAAAGTTGCTGTAAATGATGATGACTTTTCTACTATATATGCTGATATCGAGGGCCCCTGGTACGTATCATTACGTTTATATTTATTCTTTATTTTATTGATGTAGTTCTATAGATTTATAACCTAAAATATCGGCAAAATGCAGCTGGGACGCCATATGAGCTAGAAATGCATATTTCGCATGAAGCTTTTGTTATCACGAGACTTTCCTCAATCACCTCCAAAAGGTTTCAACTCTTAACCGCCTTTACTTATTCACTGTATACTGCTTTTCACAACCTAATTATGTTATCAATGAACTTGTCGTAATAAATATTTTACCCATGTGTTACAGGTTGCTTTATGACAAAAATCTTCCATCCAAATATAGCTACAAATGGCGTGCGGGATTTGTGTCAATACATTAAAGAAGGATTGGAATCCAACCCTTAATTCTAGACCTTGTTAGCATTATGAATCACTAGTTGCTTGGAACGTGCCATGCATGCATGTAAAAAAGCATTATGACATGGATCAGACTGATTTCTAGTTATCTCTCTATATTAAATTTTTATTTAATAATAGCTATAGAGATGTTGTGATGTTTTTTTCCTGCACGTACATCATCCGATGCTAGGAAATTTACCCTGAATCAGGTGTTTTTGGTCACCTAGGTGTAGAATCTGACATTTGGGATTGATTTTCCACATCATAGAACTGGACTTGTGATATGCCTGTTTCAAAGTATCCCACCTATTGGTATCATGTTGTGTTACTCCAATCTTGTCATAATAGCTTGTGGCCGACTTTAAATAGCTTGTGTCTCTGGAACTGCAAGGAATTTGTTTCTCATGAAGATAAGTGAAGTAAGTTCAGTTCCCTGCATGCCTCTATTAATAGCTTGTAGCTAACTTTAAATATTCGAGACAGAGGCCTTCTAGTTGTAGTTTTATTAATTGCTTTATTAATTGCCAATGTCTATGCATTTCCATTCAACTGCTCCCTCCCAGAAACCCAACAGCAAGCATTATCACATGGACATTTTGATGACAGGTGGTGAGATGCCTTCAGATAGAACCACTTCCGGAATCCGCACTTAATGAACAGGCTGATAAGATGTTGCTCGAAGATTACGAGGAGCATTTACACAATTAGAAAACATGATCTAATTCTCGTACTACGCGTCACCGTAATTATATTTAGACGAGATCATTTTATAATCAACACGGAACACCGCCGGCGCGTTTAAATGTGACGTTATAGATATAGTTCGACGGACTTTACACGTCGAACCTGTTTACTTTATTTCGACGCTTGACCTTCGTCGAAATAGATGAATATTTCGACGCTCTATAGCGGTCACTTTAGATTCTCCAAATCTGTATAAAAAAACAATAATATAATATAATATAGTTATCTTCGACGGGAGATTTTTGTCGATAGACAACCTAATTCGACGCGTACTTCGTGTCGAATTAAATCACAGAATTCTGGAATAAAATTTGACGCGTATTACGCGTCGAATTAAGTGGACCGATAAAAAAAATACAGAATTCGAATTCCATATTTCGATTACACAATTTCAATCCTACTTCAATTCCAATTCCAATCCACCATTCCAAATCCAATCCAAAGCCCATCCAATTTCAATCAATCCCAATCCATTACTTCAAATCCATTCCAATCCAAATCAATTGACAATCAACATATCGATATATACATGAAAGTAACAAAATGAATTCATAATTAATAACTCTAGATAACAAGTTTCTAATGCACGGCAAGTGCAGATAATATAAGTTTAGATAACATGACAAGTCTAGATAATACAAGTTCAGATAACACTATAAATTTATATAAAACTAAAAGTTTATATAATACTAAACTACGAGGAGGTCCCTCTCTGAAAGGGAGAAGCTCGGTCATGAGGAGGGAGGCTCATCATCATCATCTTCTAGGTAATGCACCTGCGATTAAAAGTTTAAAACATATAATTTAGTACATATAATATTTATATATTTATTATATTTATATATTATTAAGTTAGGGTTATCGAATGCTGGGTTTCCTCGTTGTGCATACATACTGATAAGACGAAGTCTTCGACTTGTGCTAAAACCACTAAATGGATTTCCAGCGGGAGCTGGGTCGATCGATGTGACACTACTACAAATAAGGATTTCCCCTATGGATTTATCCGTAGGAGCAAACCACTGCCCCTACGGATATATCCGTAGGTGCAAGAAAATACGCTGTAGGTACAAACGTCGTAGGTGCAAGTCGAAACTTTGAACTTGCCCCTATGGACAAAAATTTGCCCCTACGGAGTTCTGTGTAGGTCCAGTTTGCCCTACGGTATAGGCCGTAGGGGCAAAAAATTTATTTTATTTACGGTTTTATAAAATAGATTAGGTGTACCTACGGATGAATCCGTAGGGCCAAGCAGTAGCCCCTACGGATATATGCGTAGGTACATATTCATAGGGGCAAAATATCAGGATTCCTGATATTTTGCCCTTACGGATAACTGGGTAGGATATTTTGCCCCTACGGATAACTGGATAGGGGCATTTGTTTGTCCCTACGGATATATCCGTAGGGGCAAGCTTAACCCCCTGATACTGAGATCACAGGGGAAAATATCAGTTATCCTGATATTTTGCCCCTATGGATTAATCCGTAGGGGCAACGTTGGGCCCTACGGATTAATCCGTAGGTACATATTATCAGGTTTTTTTTTAAAAAAGGGCTGCCTATTTTTTTCTCGCCCTGTACACAATAATATATACATCGATCAAATATAAAATTAATCATCACACAGAACATATATCGCAGTATTCATAATCACATCTCACGCATATAATATACAAAAGAAACCAAAAAGCAGAATATGATATAAATATAAACACGCAAACACCACCAATATCAATATCGTCCAAAATGTAGTACAATATGTATCATATAAATAAATACATGTTTCAAAAAATAAGAATCAAAAAGCTACCCTAGCTCGGTCCAGCTCCATCTCTGATAAACGCTAGAATCTGGCGCGCCTGCTCCTCGGTCAATAAATCATGCAATGCGGAGCGTGCGGGAGTCTGAGCGGGCTGTGGAGCTGGCGATGTGGTCTGTGCAGCCACCGTCGAGGTAGTGGCTTGCTGAGCCGCGGCTGCGGGAGTCTGAGCGGGCAGTGGAGCTATAGGAGCTGTCTGCGGAACCGCAGCCGATATAGTGGCTTGCGGAGCCGCAGCCGAAGGAGATGCATGTGGAGGCTCGACCGATGTACCTTATTGCGTCTGGACCTAAGGTGTGTAATAAGCGAGTAAGAACCGTGTATTATTCGAATTCGTATCATTATCAAGTTATTTCGAAACCCTATTTGGATATCTAGTTTGGAAAACCGTAGTTTATTTTAATTAGATATGTATGTATGATTAATCAAAGCTAAGTCTACAACCAAATAAGCTAAAGCCACGTACTAATATTGGATATGTTGATATCTATAATATGACATGATATTTTACTATTAAGTAGTATACATACCAGCATCTCCTTCAACTCCTGAACGGTGGCCTTCAAGCTCTCCAGTTCCTGCTGGACACGTCGCTCACTGGAGACGGAGGAAGTAACCGCCGGGATGGAGTCCAACTTCATATGGGCCCTGCTAGGGCCCAGTCCTCGGCCTCTCCCCCAAACTCCGTGGTGCCCTCCGTGTGCGGCATCCAGGACTGGGGTCAGCAGCCTCGGATCGCTTTGTCCGGTAAAATCGATCCCCGATGCTTCGGCCTGCTCAACCACCCGCTCCTACACCCACATTAAGCAGTAAAATATAAGATAAAATTTAAATTTGAACCTTCCAAAACTAAAATTTCAAATAGGGGTTGAATAAATATTAACACTTACGCAATACTCCTGGGTAACGACGTCGGGATATCTAAGCTCGCCCGTGGCGGGATCTGTCGAGATGCAGTGGACGGTAAGATATGCGGACAGCACGCTCGGTGTACCACCTTGCGCCAGGGTCTGAGCTGTCTGCAATATTAGAAAATAACTCTTAATATTAGATATATTAGAAAATAACTCTTAATATTGCATTATATCATAAAGGCCGGTCTATTGTAATTTACCGATAACTCCATGGCTCGAGTAATATTCCTCGAGCCACCTGTATAAGTGGGGCGACCCCTCTTCGCCGACTTGCTATTCTCTATATTTTGAGCGGCTTGTTTCTGCATAACACATTCACATTTAGTTTTCTAATTAAGGAACATAAAAAAATAAATTATATTCTAAATAATGAATTACATTTAAAATACATACATGTTTGTGTTGAGAGTCGAAATATTCGCACAATAGAGGCCATGTCTCTACGTCGACTCTCGCAAAGGCCGGAGTAGATAGGAGGGCCGCTCTCTCTGCCTCGGGGGTCGCCATCCACAGGGAGTAGCAGTCGGCCTTCAGCTCATTCTTGTTGTATCGTACCTTGGTCTGCATGTTCTTCATCAAGCCATTGTACAGAGCATGAAGGTTGAGCACCCTCCGAGGGTGATCAGGGTCGGGTACAGGCTGAAAATCGTAATCCAACTGAAAATAAAAAAAAAACATTGTTATTAGATTGCAAGTGTTAATAATAAATATATTGGATAAATCAAATGAAAATATATATTAAAACCCGAGCCTGATCAAAGAAGAGGGTGAATGAGCGCCGGTGCTGCTCGCCCCACTCAACGTGAAGTGGATAGTTCTTCACGAGCCGGCTCTCATCCCCCATATACCGGCCGAATCTCTCGGCATGAGGACCAGTATAGCGATAATCAAGGGTAAAAAAGTGGGGGAATGCTGCCTCCCCCTAGCTCTGTCAGGCCTCAGCCTATGGGACTGATTTGGGCCTCGAGTCCCCCTCTGGGGATGGGGAGGCCCTTCGTCTGCAAGAAATATCAAGAAAATCAATATTAAGACAAAGTTGTATTAAGAAATCAAGGTTAAACGAAAATTGAAGTGTGATATATACCTCCGGTGACTAAAGTACGAGCCTGGGCCCGGGCAGCAGCACGAGCGGGACGATAGTTCCTCCGGTGAGGAACAGCCGGTGTCCCGGATGTGGACGCATCCCCTCCAACTAGAAAATAAATATTGACGCTAAATTTCCATGAAGTTCATATTTATTCTATAGTGCATATGTAAAATGAATAAATATTTTATATTTATTCATACTAACCTACAGACGATGCGGAGGGTACGGAAGTGGCAGGAGTGGCCCCTACGTCAGATGTGGACGCACCACCTATAATTAGACAATTAAAAATAGATTATATAAGTAATTGCAAAAAGAATGTGTAGATCAATAATATAACATTCTAAATCAATATGCATGCACTATAGGATATATAAACATACCCGCAGGTGCGGTGGTGTCACCACTTACAACTAGACAATAATAAAAATTACTATCTAAGTAAGAGCAAAAGGAATGTGTGTATATTTATGATATAGCATTCTAAATCAATATACATGCACTATATGATATATAAACATACCTGGAGGAGTGGGAGTGGCCGCTGTCCCTAATGTGGACGCATCACCAACAACTAGATAATCAAACATTGACAATATAAGTAATTTTGACATAAACAGGCATGAATATCTATAATATTACATTCAAAATGGATATGCATGCAATATACCTGGAGGTGTGGCAAAGTCCACATGGAAGGAGGCATCCGAAGGGGTCTCCGATCTGGGTGCAAGACCGGCCCTCTGAAGCTCCCTACGCAGCTCTCCGGGTGGCAGAACCGCTTTGCCTCTGCCTCTGCCGGTGCCGCGGTTGGAGCTCCTGCCGCCCCTCGCTGCTCCTGTCATCGTCATTAAATCTAGATAAACGGTTCGTGGACGCATTAGATAATCATTAAAAGTATTGACTATATATGTATAGATCGTAAAATGTGAAGTAATAATATAATATTACTGATAACCTTTTTCGTTTCGTGGGCGTATTATACATATCTACTTGGATTTCATCGTCGATGTCATTTCTAACCCACGTAACTTCATGATCGGTCGAAGACAACCCATCCTTCGAAACAGACAGTCGGAGCACTCTAAGCCTTCTCTCTTCTTCATCCTCATTGCTGTCCTCGAATTCTGGGACATCGTAGACATCCCTGGGTTTCCATCGGCATACAACACTCTATCCCGGATGTTTCAAACACTGTGAGTAGTATACTTGGAACGCTTGGTTCGGAAAGATAAACGGATCTTCCTGACCGTAAAATCGAAGTGTGCTCACACTGGTCAATCCATATTCATCTTTCCAAATCCTAAGATTGCTTCTCCACTTATCCGTATCGGTTCGCGTATCGTACCAAGTACACTGGAATATATAAAAGGGTTCTGATCGTCCGGGATAGTGGATGCCGAGTATACAATTTAAGTACCCATAATAAATCACGCCGTCCGATCCTACCGTCGCAATCCCACTATTCTGAGTGGTTCTAGATGTTTCTATGTCCTTAACTTCGAATTTGTATCCAAGGACACAAAATCCTTTGTAATATGCAATCTCCATACTAGGAAATTGAGCTAAACATCTTGAATCACTCTCAAATGATGCAGACAAGTTCGGATCGTGGATCTAACAAAACAAAATTTACGAAAAATACATAACAATACAAGTTTAGATTAAAAATGATAGCAATAAAATGTTATTCGAATAACTTACATGATCTGTGACCCAATCACAAAAATTATCCTGATGATATTTTTCCAATCGTTTTTCGTTCCAATCAGGACGCTCCTCACGTACCTCGTTAAAATGAATTCTGTTTTCGACAAATAATGGTGACATTAATATTATATCATTTCATATACACACAAACACAAATATAATAATTAATCCAAAAAAACTTACTCTCTAATTTGTTCAAGACATGCGCAATTAAGCAAGATAAACCAGTATATCTTGTTGATAAATATAGTGTCTACCCTCTTATAATCGGCTTTACCATATGGCCCGTCTTGAATTCTTCGAGGTCGGTTAAGTCTTGTCTCAATGTTCTCGTCCAGTTAGCGGGAACAAAATATGGTTGCTTCATCAAGAAGATAACCTTGCATGACAGAACCCTCTGGTCGATTTTTATTGCGTATATACTTTTTAAGAGTGTAGAGCTGCCTAATGAAAATATGTTGAATAAATTAATACGGGCATACATGACAACAATAAATTTAAAAATTGCGCGAAACGAAAAATTACACGTACCACTCAACGGGATACATCCATCGATATTGTACCGGTCCGGCTAACTTAGACTCAGTTGCAAGATGAACCGTCAAGTGTATTATGATATCGAAGAATGATGATGGGAAAATACGCTCAAACTTGCAAAGTATCAATGCAATAGAATTTTCTATTTTATCCAGCGTCACAAGCTCCAGTGTTTTAGCACACAACTCTCTGAAAAAACAACATAGGTTGTTGATTACTAGACCAACCGATTCGGGGAGAGAAGTCCTGAGGGCTGTGAAACAATGTTGAAATGAACATCTAATCTATCTTTGTACACGGAGAACTAGCGGAAAGATACCGACGGAATATCTCGAAATGGATGAAAACACAAGTGAATGAAGGTGTTTGCTTTATACATTCCTAACTTGTCCACACGGGACAAATCTATCGGTTACCATACGATTGAATCTTCTCATCACATAGACTATACGACAGTTGTTAGTATCGAGCTATACCGTCCGATATTTAACAACCTTTATATAGTTCTATGTCACGACGAACATCGAACGTATGTTAACCGATAGACGGGGACTAAGTGGCGCTTTTAGTTTCATATATGAGTATCGATGAGAATATAAAGGTTTCATATTATCATCGAGTATCATATATTGGTTTTAACTTGAACATCTTGAATCACTCTCTAATTATGCGTTTGTTGTGTATTCTTATTGTATGTGTGTGTTCCGGCAGTGGGGGGTAAGGCTTCTATCCCATTAAGAATGTATAGAGTGAACACCCATTCACTTGTGCTTTCAACCGTTTCGAGTAAATTTCGGCAGCACCTCCCCGCTGTTCTTCGAGTACACTGTAGTAGAATAGATAATCATTTCAAAGCTGTGAAACAACGTTGAAATGAACATCTAATCTATCTTTGTACACGGAGAACCAGCGGAAAGGTGCCGACGAAATATCTCGAAATGGATGACAACAAAAGTGAATGAAGGTGTTTGCTTTATACATTCCTAACTTGTCCACACGGGACAAATCTATCGGTTACCATACGATTGAATCTTCTCGTCACATAGACTATACGACGGTTGTTAGTATCGAGCTATACCATCCGAGATTTAACAACCTTCGTATAGTTCTATATCACGACGAACATCGAAGGTATGTTAACCGATAGACGGGGACTAAGTGGCGCTTTTAGTTTCATATATGAGTATCGATGAGAATATGAAGGTTTCATATTATCATCGAGTATCATATATTGGTTTTAACTTGAATCACTCTCTAACGATGCATTTGTTGTGCATTCGTGTTGTATGTGTAACATGATTTTAAACCATTGAGATCAAGATTGATAGAACTGATCACCCACAAAGAGATTAAGGATTGACTTTTGACGGCCATATGAAGGAAAATTTTCTCCTACGGCAACCTAATAATATACCCATTATCCTCATATATATATATATGCAGGCATGCACGGATACATACATGCAAATATTTGAAAAATTAATATATCAACCAAAAACTATTATTGCAATGGCATTCATCTATAACAATCAACAATTAAAACTACAAATGTAGGATACCGATATCATAAAGCGTTATATGCAATATATGAATTCACATGACTGAAACATGCATCAAAAAAACTTGTTCATCCAAAAGAAAGGCCACTGTCAACAAATATAGACAAACACGTCATAAAAACAGTAACTAACAAGTTGATTAGCATCTGGATCAAGAAAATGATAGGAAAAACAATTGACTATGATCTATAATGACAAGTCTATTACCGTGACTCTCGACTAACAAAGGTGGTTTTTCGTCCTCGGTAGCTTGATAATTGGGATTTCATGGCGAATAAAAATATGCATATGTCGTTTGACCGGGAACTTCAATAGGAAACTCAATGAGGTCGGATGTACTAAAGTACGCTTTGTATTTCGCTATATCATGTGATGAATCCCAAGCCCTAGCTAGCCCCAGCCCCACCCCAACCGAACCCTAGCCCCAGCCCAGCCCTAACCCCAACCGAACCCTAGCCCCAGCCCCAGCCCAGCCCCACCCCAACCGAACCTTAGTCCCAGCCCCAACCCAGCCCCAACCCCAACCGAACCCTAGCCCCAGCCCCAGCCCACCCCTACCCCAACCGAACCCTAGCCCTAGCCCCAGCCCCAACCCCAACCGAACCCCAGCCCCAGCCCCAGCCCCAGCCCCAACCCCAACCGAACCCCAGCCCCAGCCCCAGCCCCAGCCCAGCACCAGCCCCAACCCTAACCCCAACCCCAACCCCAACCGAACCCTAACCCTAACCCTAACCCTAACGGAACACGATGCCGATGCCGATGCCAAACCCTCACCCCTACCCGAACCTGGCCTGAACCCTAGGCCTAACATCATCAAAATTATAAATAATTTGACATTTAATTACTAACTGGACGGTGGAGGAGACGACAGAAATCGGTGGTCGACAACGATCGGCGACGAGTCACGGACGGGGGCGACGAGGAAGTTTTGGGAACGACCGACGAAGGTGGCGACGAGGCGTGGAGCGCGGTGGCGACGAGGCGCGGGAACAGGCGATGAGGTGCGGGAGAGTGAGAGAGAGAATTTTTGGGAACGATGAATGACTTTTCTGTGCTTTTTTTTTTATTAATAACCTATTTATATGCCCCTACGGACATAACCGTAGGTCCACCGTTTGCGGCTCCGTAGGGTCAAACAACAAATTAGAACGTAAGGCACCATAGGGACAACGATGTGGCCCTACGGATAAATCCATAGGGGCAATAAATAGTTGCCCCTACGGATTCCTGAGTCCATAGGGATAACCCCATATTGTAGTAGTGTGAAGAACCGTTGATATCGACGTCCGGTCAGTTTAAGATCCATCATACGTCGGGGTCCTACTGGTCTTACGCGACGTCTCCAATTCCATGTCATATGCCCAACGATACGTAGGAGGTGGATGCACAATCGGTCTATAAGGAGTGTTATACTGGGTGAGAGAGATTTTGACAGACACACATTGGACTCTCCTATAAGTATTCGGTCGACACGTAGTGAAATCCCCATCAGCAGCGAACAGTCTCTGCTGGTCAGTAACCGGATGTCCCTGCTCTATCTCTATCTCAATCAACCGGACTTTCTCAGCTGCCATCAACTTCTTTTTGGAGAAAAAATATATTACTGTCGTTCTAACAGCTACACAATAATTATTCTAAAATAATTAAGAAACACGGCATTAGTGAATTCTTATATATTGCTCCATAGCCGCAACCGATGCAGGCGTGCTATCGTCCAGTACAAATCTGGCCTTGAAGACTTTGATCTGATCAATGGGGTCTCCATCATGTCCTTCTTGCTGCATATTACATTTAGAAAGTTAACACATAAATTTCTAAGATATATTTTAAACGTATTAATATAAAATATTGATTGTCGAAACCTACGTATTCGACGCAAAACTTAGCGGAACTCTTGTTTCCTCCATTGTAAATAATATCATGCAACTTAGCGCAAGATACTTTACCTTGCGCGCTCCTTTCCTATAGTTACATCAAATATTGTTTATTAAGTTGTTATAAAAGCATAAAAAGGTATCGTCAAAAGACATACCTTAAACCAAGGGCTCATGTAATGCCTGACCATAGCACGTCGAAAGTTGTCGGAGCAATCTGGATCCTGCGTCATCGCATACATCTGTTCACCGCCGAAAGACCGGACTGAGACGTTGGGACGTCTAGCCTAAATTTGGGGGCAGATGCTATTTGGACTTCTCCATCCACCTCTCCGAAAATGCCAAGTTGATTTATGGCACCATATATCGGATGTTTGGACAAATGCAACCGTTGTAGCAGACTATATCAGATCCCCCTCATTTATGAGAGGTGTGTGATTGTGGGGACGCTCTTCCCTGCAGGCGCAACCCCTGCAGTTAATTACGTTATCGCGTTGCGATAACCACTTTCTCCTGCTCCAGCAGTTCACTTCGTGTCGTGTGTATTTTTTTGTTTATTTTGATTGCCTATGGATTGTATACGGAGACTAGTTTATGTCGTCGCCCGTAGGGCGCGAATTAGTCCCAATCCGTATATTTTAGATTTAGGTTTTGGGTTTTGAATTTAGATTATATATTCCTTTAGTTCAAAAAAGTTTTATTTTATTTAAGAACCGTTAATCTAGTTTGAGATCAAGATCAACTTAAATATACGAGCATCTGGACTCAATTTATTTTTAACTAAGAATACATTAGTCTTGTTTTAGATTAAGATCAACTTAGCAACATTTTAATGATCGTTTTTATTTAAAATCCAATAACAGAGCATTTGAGCTCAGCTGCAAGAAAACTTCAGACTTAGCCAATTTGGGTTTGGTCTACTCAGATTTTTCTTCTTTCCTTTTTTTTGTTCAAAAGTGCTTATTTGGATTCTGTTTGTTCACCCATTTTTCTTTAAGCAGAAGTGCTAAGCACTTGGTATGGCGCTTACGTGGGAAGCACGTGAGGCGTTTGTTGGCCTCTTTTTTTGTGACTCGCATGTATTTCACGTGATTGCTTTACTTTTTTGGGTTGCTTTGTTTTGGTGGCTGCCCAATCAGTGGAAATGAATTTCTTTGTTTTTGGGCGCTCATGTGGAAAGCACATGAGGCGCCAAGTTCTTTCTTTTCAGAGATTTAATCTCTGTTAATGGTATTTTAGCAATTAATGATCACCAAAATCTTTGTTTTGAAGATCCGGGCTCGAATTTTCTTTAAGAACTAAGTTTTTATTCTTTATTCTTTTTTTTTCTTTTATAAGAACTAAATTCTTTACGTAGGGTTAAACCCTATATTTAGAGAAATTAAATTCCTGAGACATATTTCTTTCTCTTTCTCTTTCTTTTTCTTACTTAGTTCTTTTCCCCGAGATTTCGAGTTTGAAGAACAGAATCTCCCCGATGAGAATTGAATTCTCAACTTTTGAGAAGATTTGCTTTGCAAATCTCAAATCAGAATAAGAACTAAGTTTTTATATGAAAGGTTAAACCCTTATTTTCCTTTTTACTAGGCAAAGGAGATATTTTGATCTCTTTTTCTTTATCTAGAGTTTGAAAGGAGGGAGATCTTCTTCTTCTTCTGAGCATTAAATTCTCTGTTTTTATTTTTCTTTTTCTAGAAACTTATGGGGGCAATCCTCTATATGAGACTTGAAGTCTCGGATCCTTTATATAGTAGATGCAAGTTTGTTAATTAGTTTGAGAAGATCTCTCATTTGAGAGACACCGATTGATTTAATCGGTCTCAAAATTTGCTCAGGGATTTTATCCACCGTTGGATCTTTTATCCAGTGATTCTTGATTTACAGAATATGTTTTCTTGTTTTTAACAAGATTGGGGAAATATTTTCCCATATACAGAATTTTATTTTGTCAAACGGTGATTTTTTAATCACCGTTGGATTTGTAATTCAAGAGTGCTCGGTTTAATAGAGAACATTCTTTCTCTATTTAGAAAGATATAGGAAATATTTTCCAACTCATTGGATTTTTGATCCAACAATTTTCTGTTTAACAGAAAATATTATTTTCATTTAGAAAGATTAGGGAGATATTCCTCCAATAGAATTTTATTCTATATTTAGTGAATTTTAGTCACCCTTGGATCTTTGATCCACCGGTTCTCTGTTAACAGAGAATATCTTTTCCTTTTAGAAAGATCAAGAGAGATATTTTCCCAAGAATAGAATTTAATTCTATATAGGGAGGCACTCTCACGTATTTAACACGTAACCCCTATGTGGGTGTTTAGCCTATTTTGTTTAGCGCCCATATGCCTTGCATATGGGCATCATGTGTTCAACATGTGAGCTCAATTTGGATTTCAGCCATTTACTCTTAGTGCTTATATGCTTTTCATACCAAACAGAATTTAATTCTGTGTATAGAGTTTAACTCTATCTGAAGTTAATGCTTCAAAAGGGTGTTCTCACGTGTTTAACATGTGATCCCAATTCTTTTAATCTGTTTATTTAGCGTTTATATACTTTGCATATAGACGCTCATGTGTTTAACACGTGAGGCATATTTAGCCTTTAGTTGTTTGGTTGCATCGCTTATATGCTTTGCATATAAGTGTTCACGTATTTATCACATAAGGCCTATTTAGCCTTTATTTGTTTGGTTGCATTGCTTATATGCTTTGTAAGGGCTCACGTGTTTAACACGTGAGACTTAAGACGTGGAGAATTTTCTTCTTTTTTCTTTCTGTCCCTTTTTATAAGGAAACAAATGCCCCCCAGTGTTGCTTTCACGTGGCTTGCACGTGAGTGCAACGCTGTCTATCTTTACCACCGTTGGATCGCCTAGGGGATTGGGAAGTTGAACCGATCCCATCACGTCTTATAAATGGGGCCTTTGGTCTCGAAGTGACTACTGTTTTTTTATCTTTCTCCTTGAATTTTTTCTTGAGAATTTAATTCTCATTTTAGAGCTAAGATCTCTGCCCATAGAACTCCTCTGATCAGAGTTAAACTCTGCCAAAAATTTTGGTAGGGATTATGAACAGAGCTTAGCTCTTAGAAAACTTTTTTGTTTTGGATTTTTAATTCAATAATAGAGCTTGGCTCTTTTCTTGAACTGATCTCTTAGAGATCTTAAAAAAAACTTCTCTCTTCTTTTTTTTTGAGTAGACCGTGGGTCTTGAATCAATAGGCATCCTCGAGAATCGTTAGTTCTCCTCTTAGGGTTTTACCCTATCATTGATTCTAATCTTTGAGAGTCTTTGGAATTTAATTCCATTATGTTTCCCATCACGGGGATTTCTGGGATTTAATCCCATTTTTGGAGGAATTTAATTCCATTTTGTCTTGCAGAGCTTAGCTCTGAATTTTTTTTGGAACTTTGGGAATTTTATTCCCCTTCCTGTTCTTGAGTATTTCCCTTTTTAGGATTTGAATAATCTCTTTACAGATTTGAATCTGTTGCCATTTTTAATAGAACCCACTTTTCGGGGATATTGGGAGTTTTTAACTCCACTGTTCATTTAATGAGAATCCTTTTAGATTCTCACAATGGGCACTTTGTCTCATTATTGACGAGCTGTCATTTTGATTTCATGTGGTTCGCTAGCTTTTTAGTTAGTAGTCCCATAAGACCAACTCAAACCTTTTGTTGACTGTGTCGTTTTTTTTGTTGTCCCCTTTTTAGGTACAATGGCCTCACTTCCCTACTTCCCTTACCCTCGCTCAGAGGTCACTTTCTCGCAGTCGCCATTAGACGAAGAAGTTATGGTTATGATTAAGAATCATGATAAGGACAAAAAGAGCCTTATCCTATAGGGCATCTGGTATGGTCACATTATAAGGGGTTATCGTAGTTTTACATGTAGAGTATCGACGGAACCCATTTGTTCGATTCAGTTTATGGAGCGTCCGTGTACTATTTATGCAGTTGAGGCGGTTAATTAGACTTCTGAAGGGCGGCTTGAGCCATCAACGACATGGATACCCAATCAGCCCTTAGTGGCTATTGACATTTTGGGACACCGAATATGCCAAGGTGAAACTCGACCTTGGGGGCAGGTCTATAAAATAGGTGTCATCCCGCGGCATCCAGTAGGCTACCTTCTCTGGGCCCGGTATATTCTCTCCTCCCAACGCTCACGATTGCAGAAAGTTGGATTGTACCAGACGATGTATGCGTCATTTTCTACTACCATGCTCCCCATGTCTGGTGGATTAAGGCTTTTTTAAACAAATGGAATCTTCCCACACATACGTTCCTACTGGGGGATCGCGAGGTTTCCATTTCGCTGGAAGAATTCCGAGAAATTTCAGGATTGTCGATGAGGGGAGAACATTACGAAGAGTTACTACCCCCGATGAGAACATTTTTGCCACAGTGCCAGCCATGCATGAAGGCTTGACAACTGAGAATGCTGTTCAGCACAAGCATCCAAGTTTAATCAAGGCCTTAGGCATTTTTGAGAGCCTGTTTGTGGCATCAGAAGGGAAAGGTGTTAGTTTTGAATATTTCATCGTTCTCTTCCTTCACAATGATGCTTTATTTAAGAAAGCTCCGAAATTTGCGAAGGTCGAGGACCCCTTTGGCTTTGTCCTGGACAAACTGTCGGCTAAAGAGGAAGATCTGCCATAATTTTATATCCCAAGTTCGTCGACCGTGGCTTTTGACGAGATTGCTGCCCCTGGTATGGACGAGGAAACATTCTTTGTAGGCTTCATCAGTCTTTGACTTAGCTGGTTTGCAATGCTGATGTATCGACGCTTTATGACAGCCTCTGTCTTTTACCCCAAACACCGCATAGCCGAAGAAGCGCGACTGGCCATTGGTATTGCAGGGTTATCACACCTGTATCGTGGTTTGAGTACCACATCCAACACTTCAAATCCAAGTGCAGACACCGTGAACTTCTCTCTTCATTACTTCACGTCCTGGATTGAGATGCACGTATTAGGCGCGTTTGTTGTGCATCGCTGGCTTGATTTCTACGAGTCTTATACTTTTCCACAAGTCATGAGATTGGTTGATGCTTCCGCTCCTGATCCGACTTAGTTAGGGACTTTGCGTATGCTGCTTAACCCGTATTCAAATGAGGGAGCATGGTTTTCAACGATCAGGTTCTTTCTGCACCAGCGGGACCTATTCAACAGTTGTTTGATCTATTGAAGAATGGAACGCCGATTTTGAAACACAAGGAGATCATGCACTTGTATTCGATCAGGCCGGGGTACTTGGTGTTCCGATTGAATGATGCTGCTCTCTTCATGCGGTATAATCTGTATCGTTTTGCCCAACAGTTAGGTTATAACCAGAGTGCCCCCTTGAAGCTTTCTTAGTTGAGCCTACTCCCTTGATGGAGACTGTCCGCGACGCTATTCATGACTTCATGAGGCTGAACACCGGTTATCTCTTCATGATCCCCGAGCCTGATTACATTCCAAGGCCTGTAGGACCCTTCAAGGGCTGGCATCATCACCGAATCAGTACCATCATTACAGAGAAGAAACGGGTGCTTTTCGAGTGTAAGGCCTCTGCGCCTGCCCAAGCTATCAATGTTCCGTTGTGACCACGGTCGGTCATTTGCCCTCCTTTGAGAGACAACGATTCAGTGGTCATTCCCAAATATAACATTTCAGAAAATAAAATATTATTTTGGAAATTTAAATAAATAAAGTAATTAATTTCATGAATATTATAAAAATATGAAAATTTGTTTTGATGAAATGGTATAACTATATACCGATAATTTGGAAAATATTTGGAAAACTAATAAGAATTATTGGTTTGAAAGTGTTTATGTGATTTAGACATTTTATGAATTATTATACAATTAATTTTAAATGGGTTATTTACTAAACTCGATTAGTGTTTACTAATTTGGCATTAATTTGTTTATGCTTATGACATGCACCATGTCATGTTACACAACTTGTTACATTTTATTCTAACCATGGCTTTGTCTTTAAAAGTGTTATTGGTTTCAAAAAAAGGAGAAAAGAAAAAAAATTGGAGATATTTGTATGATGGGGACAAAGGGGTATGGGCAAGGCATGGGAGAGGGAAAGAGAGAGAGAGGGGGGGGGGGGGGGGTTTCATTTTCTAACCATGGCTTATTCTTCTTCTTCTTCATCATCTCCATTCTCCTTCTCCTCCTCCTTCAACTCCCTCCACCTCCACTACCACCCATGGCCACCCCCAAAACCACCACTAAACACCTTAACTTCTTCACAAAATTTATGCACAAGCTCACTACAAGTATGATGGTGGAAGTAAGTTAAGATTTTGAGCACTAGGGGTAACTCAAGAAAATTCTTGAGTTTCCAAATGAGGTATTTCTTTCACCATTAGTTAATGATTGAGTTTCTTTAGTTTCTATTTTAGTTTGGAATTGATTAAATAAGGTTTAGCAATTTTGGAAAATTCCAAGATGAGAATTTGAGGGTTTCAATGAGTTGGGATGGTGCTATTGAGTGTAATTGGTGACTACAACCCCCTTTAGTGTTAAAAATCTAGATCAAACCAGTGACTAAACCCTAAAACTTGAGTTAGATATTTTAAATGTCGGTTTTGTGAATATTTTGTGGACTACAGGAAATCTGTAGTAACCTGAGACCTTTACAAGAAAAACAAGCAACACTATTAACCTAGATAGAGTCCTAGGAGACCACCACCAAAATACGAAATCGTTTCACCGTAGAAAAACCGGCGACATCGGATTTATAGGCAATCTTACCGGGCCAAATGTGGGCTTTGATGTAGGGGTTTTGGCAGTAGCTCACCTCCTTGATGATCTATCCCCTGTATTGTTTGTTTAGCCTCTTTTTATCTGAGTCAAAATCTGGAGCTAGATTTCTGAGTGGCTGTTTTTGAGTTTCGTGGTTTTCAATAACTTGGTTTTGGTATTCGAACTGTGGATTCAATCGTTGGACGTTTGTACGTCAATGACGAGGATTTTATGATTATACTTGCACGCGTAGATGTTGGGAATCCGCCCGCGCGTGCAGACGCGTATATTTTAGAAATGTATGTTTTAATGAAACGGATTGCGCACGCAAGATCATTCTCGTTTTAAATATTTATAACCGCAAGTGCACGGTGCGTTGTAGCAAGCCAGCAAGCACAGGTCGATCCGCAGGGAATTGTGTATTGGGTATTGTTGTTTAAGGTTAACAAATCAATGAATTGGGAGTTTGTCACAAAATTATAAAAGAATACGACAACAAGAAAACAAAGAGAAGCAAGAAAACAAGGTAAGAAAGCATGGTTGTGGCTTGGCTCGGAAGGTCGAATCATGACGTTTCCCTCTGCACTCCTTGATCATGAGTTGTCCGTTCCTTACGTCGATCCCGGCATGAAGCACGACTTGTCAACGCGGTTGCGGAGCATAAACCGTCAAATTCCGTTATTCGCCAAAAATCACGAAACGAGTCCTTTTGATCACTTACTGTTTGTATGTCCGCGCATGGGGTATCAACACTAAACACAAAGGTCAGCAAGCATACCACAACAAAAAAAACACAAAGTGGTTAGTGAGAGCAAATGATTTTGGTGTTAAGTATGCTAAGTGTTTGTGATGGTATATGATATATGAAATTAAGAGATTTTTCAAGTCCTTAATCACAACATACCATATCCAAACTTAGCAAACTTAACATCAAATTTGATTATAACTTAAACATTGAAATGGGGAAAGGGAATGAATATGGTATATGAGGAGGTTACAAGTAACCATGTGTCAAAATACCATATCATATCAATACATTAACAATCTTTAAGTTAGAATCTTAATTATAAGCACATGAAACATAAACAAGAGGTGGAGGAGACAAAGCCTTTTATCTCACTTTCTCACCTACACCACAAGCAAAATACAGATTAGTTAAGCATAATAAAAGAGCAAGTAAAGAAAAGAAACAAGAATAAAAGAAACAACAATATATTAAACACTTGAAGAAATGAGATACAAGATTTTGGTATCCTATTCAACCTCCTTATTGAAGCTCTCCAAAGAGAGCTTCAAGAGGGAAGAAGAAGAAGAAACCAACTGAAGTTCACTCACCCTCAAGCCTAAACAAAAACAAAGCAAAACAAAACTATGAATATGTGCATATGAATAGCCCTTGATCACTTGCCCACTGGTCTTCTTTTATAGGCTCAAAAGGAAAATAAAAAAACAATAAAAATGAGCTGACGTGGTAGCAAGGGAGGGCCCACAAAAATTTGGTGCATGTTGGGGACATGAGGGCCGATGAGCTCGGATCCAAGGGGTGCTTGGCCGGTCCAAAATCGAGCACTCATGCTTGTATTGGTTGTGTGGTCAAGTGTCTCTTCCAACATCATCACTCTGGTTCTATTTGATTGGTCTAATTTAACCTGGTTTATATGCAGAGATTTGGAGGGAACAAGAAGCAATGCATCACATCAAGACTTTATGCATTCAATGCTCATTTAATGCACATCACACCCATGCCCACTTGTGCCATGATTCATGGCAGCTCCATCATGGTCCTAGTGCTAAAGAGCATGTGTACACTTGTATTGTGTTGGACCAAAATGAGTGTACACTTTTATTTTGCAAAAGTGCTCTTCGGATATCGGTCGTTTTCCTGTTCCATATGCAGTGTCAGCTCCAAACGTTATATCCGTGATTTTGAGTGTGTTTCCAGTTTTTTTTATCACGAACACCTGTAATCTGTAATTATGAACAGACACTTATTAATAGTACCGATATAAACAAAAAAGATAATGAATGAGCGGTATTAAAATGCGGTTTTCTGTGATGAACAATAGACCATAGGTTTTAACCTATGTGGGTTTCGTGTGCCGTTTTAGTTTCCGTATGCGATTCTTGTTTACGATGCTATGTGTTTATATGTAGGGACCTTCATGTGGATTTCGGACAACAAGGGAGAGCGTGGCGTTATCGACTTCGGCAAGCGAGGATCAATATGAGTAGATATATATCTACGGGGGAAGTCGGGTGGATGGCGTATAACACCCCCGCAAATGTAGAATAGGGTTTTTACCGTATTATTATTATGGGTTTTAGATGTGACATTGGACACTTGGTGAGTAGGGTATTTAGAAGACTTTAGCTTAGATTAGGTTGATTTAGAAAGACCTATCCAGAGAATGATTACCTTGGAAGCGAATCACAGGTTACATGTAGCCACACACACACGCACGCACGCACACTTGTTTTTGTGTGTATGTGTGTGTGTGTGTGTATTCATGTATGAGTGTAAGTTTATATATATATATATATACACACACGTGAGATGAGGATGGTATATGATACTTGTAGATGAGTCGATATGATCGGGCATGATGCCGTGAGGTTGGATATGTGTTTGGGTCATGATATGATACATGACGTGATATTATAATGGATCGTTGAGCGATATGTATTCATGCATACGATAATATGTGAGTTGATAATATTTGAATGTACGAGACTTTAGAACCGTACCCATGATCATGATATTGTACGATGATGATACCTTATGAATGATGATGTATATATGATAGTTGACCTATACCCTCGATTATGGGATGCCGTACGATGGATTTTACCGTACGAGGTTCAGATATGATGATTGATCCGCACTCTTGACTCAAGGATGCCGTACTATGTATTATACAGTACGTGACGCTATGAGACTGGATCGCCGACTACTACGTATATCGACTCGGAATTTAGGTGGATTTCTTACCCTTTCGACTAGTTCCTTAGTTTAATCTTTTAGTTGATTAGGAAGATGTTAGACCAGACTCGAGTCATACCTATTTTCAAAAACTAACGAATTGTGAGTATTTTCAAAAGGCAACTGTTGGCTATAGTGCCCTCAAGGCAATTATCATAGTCGCAGGCACGTGATTATGATAATTGAGCGAGGACCTATACCGATAAAACAGTCTTACTCAAAATAATAGTGTGCTATCTGGTTTGTCTTTATCATCATGTATATGTTGATAGAGCCCATAGGATTCTTGCTTGACTACCAGCATTGTAATGGCGATCACATACGTGGGAGCTGGGGGTCTATAAGCACATCCTTAAATGTCCCTGGTCGTGGGAGTATCGAGACTGGGCATCGATACTCCAGTGTAGACTGGTGTATACTTATCTAGACCCTGAAGAGGGGCGGTGGCCGGTCTCACAAGCCATTGGTGTTAGTTGTTCACCTAAGATAGTATACAGGTGCTCATTGGGTTATGAGTACACTAGACGGACTCGCCGGGAACATACTAGTTGGTATTATACCTATAGTCAAATAGCAGTTCCCTGGTGACATGTGTACAGGTTAGTCTGTCGACCTGAGATCGTCATTTGTCTCGTGTGAGTTCCCACTGTGCTTTGATTACTACCCTACCACGGCTCAAAGAAGTCGTGCAAACAGGTTTTAGTTGGGTACAGTCCCGAGCCACATAGAGGCAGTGAGCGGATCGTCGGGGATTCGTCTCTCCCGGTATTGGGGGTTGATATCGCGCAGTGCACGGGTGACCATCACTAGAAATTCTCGGCCAGGGTATGTGAGAATTACCGATCCAGGATCGATAGTTTCTCAGGTAGTGATGGGTTTCATACCGACACGAATTATCGCGTTGTTAGGGGTTTGACTTTATCCATCCCCTAGACTCGATATGCGATACTCTTAGACGAACAGACCGGACTGTACGGATATTGTCACTGACAGACTCAGTAGGGGTTTGGATGAGTTTGCTCGTCGGTCTTCCTTTCGCTCAATACCTGGGTAGCCGTTACGTACAGCTAGTGCCGCTGACGTGCTTGTGGTTAAACCCACTGCCAGCGTATTGACGAGTCTATAGAGTCCCACATAGAGAGTTTTCACGGTTCAGGCGATATGGTGTAGGTGACATATGTTGATACATACAGGTGTCCGATTAAATATATGCACGGACTGCACAGATTTTAATCGTACGGTTGATAATACTAGTGGTTTAGGATTAAGCCAGATTGTTAAATCAAGTTTTGATTTAATAATTTACATATGTATTTATATATATGTATGCTAGTATTATTGCTCACTATTTATTTTCTCTCTTTGGCTATTCGTATTTTCGTACGAATGCGCGTATGTGTATTTCGATACATATACCGGGAAGTATTCCGTATTTATACGGAATGGTTTCTAGAAGATGCCACCTCATTATTGATTTTCTTTAGAAAAATCACATGTTATAAATGAGGTGGAAATGGTGACATGGCAAGGCATGGGCTTTAGGTCAAAGTATGGGCTTGTGCATGTAGTGATTGGTATGGTGCAAATTGTTTATTCTAAAATGGAAATGAGGTTTTTTGTGAGGGCATGAGAGAGGGGCCGGCCACTTTTGAGGGTAGGAATTCCTTGCTCATTTGGGTGATTCATTTTTTACTTGGTGCTCTCTCACTCTCATGTTCACGCAAAAATACTTAGCCATATCTTTGTGCCTTGCTATCATCATCCTCTTCATCATCTTCTTGAGATGCTCACTTGAGCTCATGGTTGAGAGAAAGAATTATAGTGACACTATCTTACACCCCCCACTCTCCACTACTAGCAATCTTGAAGGGTCGGTTGGTCCTCTTGGCGAACCTGGAGCTTGCGCCGTTTCCCTCGGGTGGATCATCGGAGATGGAGGAAGACCAGCGACCAAAGTCGATCTGCATCACTATGAGTTTGGAGATGGTTAAAGACCCGAATGACTTGGATCATTAGGTATAACCATTTCTATCTCTTTGTGTTTGGTTTGCTAGTTTTACGGTTAATGGTTTCGATCTTGTTAATCGGGTAATGGTAGCGCCGGGTTTTATAAAATTTTTGTTCCGCATTTGGCCACGGTTGGATGGCCGGGGTGCTCCCATAACCCTTCATGGTATCAGAGCCACCCATTAACCCATAACCTAGCTTATTTAAACAATGTTAACATATCGAAATCCGAAAAACCCCGACATGCTGCCCTGCACATTTGCCTCTCTGTTGTTTTTTAAAGTGTCTCGAAAAATTATTTAAACAAGTGCAGAAGGCTACTGGCATGACCACAAACAACACCCCAAAAACGAGACCAGGGTGCCGGATTTTGGCCGAGGACATGTGTAGAAAATCCGGTGAGGCCGGTTTTTGGGTTGATCCGGGATTTGGTTTTTGGGGTGTTATCTGGTCTCTGTAATCTATGTGCAGTGGTATTGTTTATTTAGCCCAATTTGGATATTGTTTTATCAGTTTGTCTGGGGCTATTCGGGGGTTATTTCGGAGTTAATAAGTTTTAATATTGTTTAAAATTTGCAGTACTTTACATTTCTATCTGTGACCATGAATGTCATTTGATCGGTAAATCTTGTCTAATCGCTATAGTCCTTTTAGACGGATTTGTGAACGTGACATTCACGTTGATGTTCTGTGTTGTGTTGTAATGTTGCGGATTGTCGTGGTGGATAGCTTGCATGCAATGGTAGTGCAGTTTGGATATATTTGTACATTTGTTATTGCGGGGCGAGCGTCCGACATGTGGACTGCCTTCACTGCCTGTTTGTATATTATTCTTTTGGGGCACAACCGGGTTGAAGTCGATGTCACCCTTGCATATTATTTTCTTTTCTGTACTAGGATTACCCCGCGGTGGAGTGCATGGATAGCCGGATTCTGGAGGGAAACAGGCCCGCATCTCATGGCGTTGAGACAAAGGGGGCTTCACTCTAGAATTGGCGGGCTATTCGTCGCACTCGTAGGGGATACAGGTTGACCCAAGGAGGGGTGCTCAAGTTACCGGATTCCGTGAACTGATGGGTGGTCCATTCACTTTGCTGAAGGGGGCTGCCTCGCTTCTGGTTTTGGTGGGTAACTTGCCGCGCTCGTAAGGGTCTAGGATTTCATTGCACAGGCTATCCACACGACCAGGGGAACGTCAGGTTTTCAGTTGTGGCTCAAAGGAAACCCGGGGATCCCAGATTATCTGTATTGTTCTGTGATGCTTATTACTTTTCTGTGATGTTGCATTTATCATGCCTGGAGCGATTATTATATATTGATATATACTAGTAGATGTTGTATATGTTTTGCACCCGCGCTAGCCTAGTCCCCGCTCTGTCGTTAGTTAAGTAACCTAACGGGTGATGACAGGACCCAGTGGCGAATGCGGATGGCATATACGTACATTTTATTTTTGTTCTTTTCTGGTGTGATTAATTGATGGGAATGCGTTGATTCTTAACAATGCAAGGAAAACAAACCGATATATATGATGTTTTTGGAACCAAGATTTTTAAAAAAACTGACATTACAGACGTACGCTTTTGCTTTGGTATTCGGTTATGAATATCCAGCACCTCATTCGACGAGGCAAGGGCCGAGATCCCTTTGTCGGGAGTGACCCCTTGGGCAGGAGTTTGCGTCAACGTAATAACTTCACTATAGTCGATTACTTTTTGCTTTGTATCGTGGTATTCAGTTTGGAATATCCTGCACCTCATTCGACGGGGAAAGAACCGAGATCCCTTCACCGGGAGTGACCTCTTTAGCAAAAGTTTTCGCTACTATACTTTTGTAAAACCACTTGGATTCCTTCAACGAGATCAAGTTCATTACGTTAAAGGTTTTTCGCCAAAAACCAGCCGTAGCCCTCCGTCATTTCAGATTAGTATTGTTTAGTGTTCGTGCTGCGTTTGTTGACCTTGTCAAGATGTAGTGAGCGGTAGCTCTGCAATACTTTTATGTCGCAAGCAAATGTGGATTGATTAGGACAGTCGTTCGACCTTGTTGACCTTGTCAAAGGTCTATGTGGGTGGGTCTAATGCAATCAAGATAATGACGGGTTGAACTTGACTAGGACCCTTTGACTTGTTGACCTTGTCAAGGTCACTTGGATCTTAGGGGTAAAAATCATATCGGGTGTTTCAAACATACAAGAAACTTGCCAGGTATGCGCATACCTTCTGGAGTGTGATGACATGAGTGGCTTCCATCAAGTTATCATACGATGATAGTTGGATCCTGATTCCCACTGATGAGTAGGATTACTTCTCGGGTGATTCCGACTAATTCTCCTTTTGGGTTTGGAGGAGAATTTGAGGATACAGTGGGAGACATTCAGGTTCGAGTGCACGCTGAGTGTTTCTTTTCTCTCTCTCTGTGACAGCGACCATGACCCGACCCTAGACTATGACTCAGTGACTAAGTTAACCGAATCTTCTTAAAAACACTGACTTTTGGATTGTCTGAGTCGCATACATCATTGCCACTCCTTCTTTTACCCTTTGCTTTTCTTCAGAACACCTCGTATTACTACGAATATCCACTTCCATTGGATAAAACCATCGTATGGTTACATACGAACTCGAAGGAACTTATTCGAGGATGGTTTCTGGTTCTGAAGAAAATGAATAGGATTATTCAGTTGCCTCTTATTTTTACCTTTTCTCAGGTTTTGAGGGCTCCTAGGATTAGGAGACGGTACACTTATTACGCTTATTGGATAGTCTTCTTCCAAACCATAGGCAGGTGCCGAAAGGTAGGGAATGAAGAAAACCAATTAGCCTAAGTGTGGTGTACAGAAGGTAATGAGTAAAGACAAATAAAGGGATTAGAAAGAGGGCAAATTAAATTGCGACTGCTATTCACGGCCAAACCAAGTCTTTCAATGCCACTCCTACTTCACCTTTGTATTTCTCCAGAACACCCCGTATCACTACGAACATCCAATCCTATTGAATAAATCCATCGTATGGTTATATACGAACTCGAACGAACTTTTTCAAGGATGGATTCTGGTTCAGGAGAAATATAATAAGGTTTATTCAGTTGTCTTTTATCTTTACCTTCTCTCAAGTTTGAGTACTCCTAGGATTAGGAGAACACCTATTACGCTTATTGGATAGTCTTCTTCCAAATCATAGGCTGGTGCCGAACGGTAGGGAAGGAAGAAAACCATTTAAGCCTAACGAAGGTGTACAGAAGGTAACGACTAAAGACAAATAAAGGGATTTGGAGAGATAGCAAGGAAATATATGGTTTCAGTCATGAATCTGGATAATAGAAGAGGCATTACTAGGAATACCAGGATACCCCTACAAAACATTTTAAATGTTTTAGTTTCACTATGCGTTGTTAATTGAAAACTGATTTCCCAATTAGATCTTTACTCCAGAGTATATATTTACCAGGTTTGATTCTCACATCTGTATGGTTTTACAGATGATGAGTTGGAGTAAGTTATTGGGAATTAGGTGATCATCTTCGTTATATCGGAATTCGTTGTAATTCGTGATATTTGAGGAAATCGCTTGGGTTGTTTGCTGGACGGCAAGTATTTGGTTTTGAATATCCGTTGTTATGTACCAATTTCAAACTGATATATCTGTACGTTTATTTTTATAAAGTGAGATATAACTTTTTGAAATTATATCCATGATATTTACCTATATCAGTTGATGGTTAGGTAAGGAGCATTCAACAGCGGTGTAAGTCTTCATAACCATAGCACATTTTTCAACCTACAACGCACAGGGGTTTGAGTTATTAAACTCAGGGGACTTATAAAATATATTTTATGTTGTCCAGTGTCCATTAGGACAGAGAGGTTGGTACTCATACTATATTCTATTAACTTATGACTTCTCCATTCTTAGACATGTGTTTCGTAGAATTACAAAGTCTAAGTTTTGAGAAGTTATAGGTACAAGAATAAAGTAGAGAACCATGTGTTGCAAATATCGGGATTCTTTAGGGTAATCGAAGATGTAGATACCTGTGTATGGTATTCAGTTGATAGTAATGGTTTTGAGAAACTTGTTTCTCTTTCAGGTTACTTATAATTGGATGCACTCCTAAGTTGAGTAATGCTGATCGACCTCTCTCCATTTGGTTGACATGCACTGGAGACAGCTGCATGATTTGAATCTGGTTCCAATTAAATTAGTGCCTCTATTTCTATATTGTATATAGAATGGTTCGTATCATAACGATGTTAAGGTACGGGGAGTTGTCCAGCTTATGCTTAAAACCAGACTCTGGATGACTCAAGGCACGTTTCTGTAATAGCAGTTTGTGGGTTAACCCGGGCTTTGACGAGGGTTAATTTTCTACCATTTGGAAGATCAATAGTGATATTGTTCTTGACTCGCCACAGTTTTAGTAAAATGGACTTTTTCAAAAAACAGTGGTGGGAGTATGGTAGAACTGGAAGTGATTCCAGAACCACAAACGATTACAGAAAATTTAATAGGACCTAAAAATTCAATCAGGATTGACATTCCATTAGCCACTCCGCAGATATGGTGGGTAACCTCAGGCGCTTGAGAGGTACTTTGGTATCCTCAAGCAGGGTGACAGGGAGGTTCTTATTTACCCAGACTTGACACTACTGTTATTCCAGACTATGAGACCCGGCAGGAGGATAAGTATAGCGTCATTCTAAACTAGCTTTAGAAGAGCACATTTATATGATTCTGCCAGAGGGTTGTCATAATCAGTGGGAGCAGCGGAAGCATAGTGGACAAGTAGTTTATGTCTATTTATAGGCTAAAGCAGATATAGCAGAGAAAGATCATCAAATTTTTAATGTGGCAGTCATAAGTTTTTTGACTTCATCAGTCAGAATAGGGGATGGATCTGTTAAGAAGATAGGAGGGTGTGATGTCCTGGTATTTGGATGACATACACAGATTAGGAAGTAAAATTCATATACTACGATCGGTTATAATATGGTTGTCACACAGTGGTTTCTCCACATAGGATTTGGATATTATATCAGGCATTCTGGTTATTAGATCTAAAGTTTTAGATCTAGATTTGGGTAGTTTCCCAATCTGGGCACTTAGACAGTATTCTAAAGATATTTAGAATGGACGACTCCTGACATGGTGGTGTACCTGCAGGTGATGGAGTCACCCTCTCTAAAGGTGTCTTACAGACTAAAGAGGAGAAGGGTGTGCATGATTGGCATATCACTTGCTTAGGCAATTGAGTCAATCATGAGATGTCAAGTACCACACCAGATGTTGTTTTTGCACTAGATGCAATAAGTTGATATATTAATCCAATCCTGGAGAAACGTTCGGAAGCAGCCTATGGAACATAAGTGGATGTTCTAGGGATTTGATAACGGCAGCCTCCTTTGGGAGACGATTATCATTCCAGGCTTCCAAAGTGACCTGGATGACAGAGTGACTGTCAGAGCTATTATTTTCCGTCTGACGAGGGGCAGTAGTTTGGACAGGTGGTCTAAGTGGATACTGAGGAAGGTATGGCGCAGTATACTGATTAAATTCAGTAGACAATACAGCCTAAGAAATTTGCTGGATTTGGAGTTCATTTGTGAACTGGATCCCATCAGATATCCAGACATATTCTAAGACTGGTATTGCTCATTTTGGGAGATACCTTACTCCGCGAAATTGAGATATAGAGAGATACAGAGAGAAACACTGGAGTGGATCCACTCACTGAGGCTATTCCTCGAACGCAATAGTTTTACAAACGAGCTTTGTGAACTGATTAGTAGAAGAGTTGGGTGTTTGGTATTACACGGGCTGTGAGTATGCGACATCGCAATAATTAGCCTTAAGTACAAGTAGGAGATTGTTGGCTATAGTGCACTTAAGGCAATTATCGTAGTCGCAGGCACGTGATTATGATAATCGAGCGAGGACCTATACCGATAAAACAGTCTTACTCAAAATGATAGTGTGCTATCTGGTTTGTCTTTATCATCATGTATACGTTGATAGAGCCCATAGGATTCTTACTTGACTACCAGCATTGTGATGGCGATCACATACGTGGGAGCTGAGGGTCTATAAGCACATCCTTAAATGTCCCTGGTCGTGGGAGTATCGAGACTGGACATCGATACTCCAGTGTAGACTGGTGTATACTTATCTAGACCCTGACGAGGGGCGGTGGCCGGTCTCACAAGCCATTGGTGTTAGTTGTTCACCTAAGATAGTATACAGGTGCTCATTGGGTTATGAGTACACTGGACGGACTCGCCGGGAACATGCTAGTTGGTATTATACCTATAGTCAAATAACACTTCCCTGGTGACATGTGTACAGGTTAGTCTGTCGACTTGAGATCGTCATTTGTCTCGTGTGAGTTCCCACTGTGCTTTGATTACTACCCTACCACGGCTCAAAGAAGTCGTGCAAACAGGTTTTAGTTGGGTACAGTCTCGAGCTACATGGAGGCAGTAAGCAGATCGTCTGGGATTCGTCTCTCCCGGTATTGGGGTTGATGTCGTGCAGTGCACGGGTGACCTTCACTAGAAATTCTCGGCCGGGGTATGTGAGAATTAATGATCCAGGATCGATAATTTCTCAGGTAGTGATGGGTTTCATACCGACACGAATTATCACGTTGTTAGGGGTCTGACTTTATCCACCCCCTAGACTCGATATGCGATACTCTTAGACGAACAGACTGGACTGTACAGATATTGTCACTGACATGCTCAGTAGGGGTTTGGATGAGTTTGCTCATCGGCCTTCCTTTCGCTCAATACCTGGGTAGCCTTTACGTACAGCTAGTGCCGCTGACGTGCTTGTGGTTAAACTCACTGCCAACGTAATGACGAGATTTTAGAGTCCCACACATAGGGTTTTCACGGTTCAGGCGATACGGTGTAGGTGACGTATGTTGACACATACAGATGTCCGATTAAATATGTGCACGGACTGCACAGATTTTAATCGGACGGTTGATAATACTAGCGGCTTAGGATTAAGCCAGATTGTTAAATCAAGTTTTGATTTAATAATTTACATATGTATTTATATATATATATGTATTCTAGTATTATTTCTCACTATTTATTTTCTCTCTTTGGCTATTCGTATTTTCGTACGAATGCGCATATGTGTATTCCGATACATATACCGAGAAGCATTCCGTATTTACACAGAATGGCTTCTAGAAGTTGCCACCTTATTATTGATTTTCTTTAGAAAATCACATGTTATAAATGAGGTGGAAATGGTGACACGGTAAGGCATGGGCTTTAGGTCAAAGTATGGGCTTGTGCATGTAGTGATTGGTATGGTGCAAATTGTTTATTCTAAAATGGAAATGTGGTTTTTTGTGAGGGCATGAGAGAGGGTCCGGCTACTTTTGAGGGTGGGAATTCCTTGCTTATTTGGGTGATTCATTTTTTACTTGGTGCTCTCTCACTCTCATGCTCACACAAAAATACTTAGCTATTTTTTTGTGCCTTGCTATCATCACCTTCTTCATCATCTTCTTGAGATTCTCACTTGAGCTCATGGTTGAGAGAAAGCATTATAGTGACACTATCTTACACCCCCCACTCTCCACTACTAGCAATCTTGGAGGGTCGGTTGGTCCGCTTGGCGAACCTGAAGCTTGCACCGTTTCTCTCGGGTGGATCATCGGAGATGGAGGAAGACCAGCGACCAAAATCGATCCGCATCACTAGGAGCTTGGAGATGGTTGAAGACCCAAACGACTTGGATCATTAGGTATAACCATTTCTATCTCTTTGTGTTTGGTTTGCTAGTTTTACGGTTAATGGTTTCGATCTTGTTAATCGGGTAATGGTAGCGCCGGGTTTTATAAAATTTTTGTTCCGCATTTGGCCACGGTTGGATGGCCGGGACGCTCCTATAACCCTTCAGCAACCCGAGAGATACTATGGATTTTTCAAAGGACGTACCTTTTCTTAAAAATATCGTAGCCCCTATTTCCTAAAAACCACGATTCGTTCTATTTCAAATGCCAAAACTGTATGACTCGTATATAGAAATGTATATTCTTCAATGTTGCAGTTACTACATCATTTTCCGTATATTCATGTTGTTCTCATCGCATTGCGTGCTTATACATGTGTTTTCTTTAGTTATTATGAACTCCTGTTGTCAGAACATCAGCACCATTGCCGATGATGGGTATGCTCCACGTACACTTGCTTGCCGGCTCGCACACATCACCATCGGTAATTTCCATGTCACGTACACATTATAAAATATTACTTCATTGGTATAAATTGCTAGCTGGTAGTTTCAATATAGTACTAGTACGCTTGCTTTCATATAGTAGTTTAGATATTGCATTTCTTACTTAGATACTTCATGCATTTATACATTCATTCTGTTATGCAATATCGTGGGGCTTTATGTCGGTATTCATTGTTTATTGATTCTTGATTTTGGGATTTCGGATTTTCTATAAGGTTTCTGGATTTGGGTAAAACTGTAGGGATTTTATAAACTCGTTATCATTTTAAAATGCAAGTTGCGGTTTTCTCGTGATATGATGTATGTGTCGTCCACCATGAGTTTTCCTGATTTCTGTTGGTTTTCGAGACCTGATTCGAGGAGTAGGATGAATCGTTTCGGGTACATGGTGGACGCGGTACGGTACCCCAGGGCGAGAGTGTTTTATGGGGATGACGATAAGCCTGGCAAGGGCAGACTACCTACCGGTGATGTCGGGCGTGGCGGATATCCGGAGGATACCGACGTAGTCGAGAGATTTGATGTGATGGGCCGATCTGGACTGACGGAGCCATGGTCCGATCCGGACCGACGGAGCTCGAGATTTGAGTATTATGTGTCGCTATCGGACACGGACTTCGTGATGTTTTGAGTGTCGGTGCTGGGCACTCGGGTTTTATTATGATTTGTGTGTCGTTGCCGGACACACGTTGGATGGTGCATTAGTACATGTCATGCATCGTTATATTATTACTCATGATACGGACATGAGTAATTTGATATCACACTTATGATATGTTGTTACCCTTGTGTAGTATTGTGTATTTTTATTGTATGACCTAGGAGAGAGTCGTACATGCGATTTCTTCTCGGTGATATCTTCTACTCACGAGTTGGCAACTCACCCCGTTGTGCCACGGTTTCTTGCAGGTTTTGCCGTATAGGTTTCCTTGGCGGCTTTGCTGGTACACCACTTCTTTTCGGGTGATTGCTTGGGTAGATGGGTTCACTTGCATCGTGACCACCGTCGTACTTTTATTTATTTTAGTTATATCTAGTAAGCTCCATCAACCAGACTTGTATATTTAGTAGACTTAGAAAATCACAGTTGTTTATTCTTTCGACCTTAGAGTCGTGCTCATGTATTATTATGGTTTTATGGCTTCCTTGATGATGTTGAGTTCTTTACTTTCTTTCTGAGTCTTGATCCTTCTCCTTCGACGTTGTATATTCATTTTATCTTGCGTGGTTGTTCAGCCTTTTGGCGAAGAGCTAGCTTCCGCTTGGGGATGCCTTTTATTATATTGCTTGTACAGTTTTCGGGTTAAAATATACAAAGGAGGTGCTGCCGAAATTTTCAATGGCGAAAAGTGTTTTCAATTAGTTAAAAAACGTTGTTTTCATATCATATTACTTATGTATTTAAAGAAGGAACCTGATTTCGTTAAACTTTATTTCAAAACTTCACCTCTGCTATTTTCCCCAAAAGGTTTAGATTTATGGACTTTTGGCTTACTTGAATTAGGTGGGGTCCTATAGACTTCACATGATTCAAGTTCCAGTCACGTGCCATTTCGGGCCATGACAAAGTTGGTATCAGAGCTTTAGGTTTAACCTTGAATCGATTCTAGGTTTTACTATGCGGAGTCTAGGGCGTATATTTATATTCGGAACCTAAGATTGACCTTACAGAACTTAGACTTGGCCGAGGGGGTATTAGACCCGAACTTTCATCTTGTAGGTTGACCTTGATTGATGGAATAGGTGACTTAAGTAGAGTGACGTACCGTGTGTATATTCCGCGGCATACTTACGATACGCTACTCCACTTAAGAAGCCTTAGGATGTACATTTCTTATGCATTGTATTTCTATTCATTCCAATGATCTATCCTCATCGATATTGGATTGTGGTTTCTGTTACCAAAGTTACACAGGCAGAGAGAGAGAGAGAGAGAGCTGCGGCTAGAGTTGCGGTCAGCACGAGCTCATCATGGACGACGACTGACCATGATGTTTTCCGGTGACATGAGCATTTCGATATATCATTTTACTATGTTTTCTCGTTGACGCGATCAATCAGATCAGCACCATATGATCGGGCTACCGCTAGAGACCAGCAAGAATGTGATGACCGTCAATGCACCGTTTATTCTTGATGATTGATGCATTGTCTATCTTGCGGACGGATGAGCCAGCTGTTGCTGCGATTGGCAAGATGTCTCCCCAGATGTTGAAGCTATTGCAACACGAGTTTGTACTTAGGGATATGATAGAAGATCACTAGTCACCCATGGAGGAATGACTAGGACACGTGGTTCGTTTAGATACCCCGATGTGAGATCGCTGGATTTGCTAGCTTTAGCTAGAAGAAGACCTCACACAGGCGTGTTGTGAGTCGATCGAGAAAGGACGAGCGTAAGCACATCACTCCGATAATTTGGACAAGTTCTCGAGAAGGTAATTGGCAAGATGCCTACTACAAGATATTTGAGATGCCGAATACGTAGCTTCAGAAAGGAGACTCTAGATATGAGTGCAACCGTTTGTAGCGCAGTTCACACAGCTACGAAGAGATAATTCCGAATTGGTCTACATTGAAGAAAAGCAGAGTAAGAGGTTCGTACGAGATCTTGACGAGGTGACGTTCCACTCCGTTGACATCAGAATGTGATACGCATGCAGAGGTGTTGAATATGGATATATCTTCCAGAAGAAGTCATGATGAGTATATAGCCGTTCCGGAATAAGAAGTGGATTAAGTAAAGGGTGATAACTTCCGGGCAGTTCAGCAGGGATGAAATTTAGGAGAGACCCTGACAGAATCTTTCTGGAATACTACATAAGAAGACTTAGACCCGAGATTGGTCGTATTACGCACACTTCGCGGGCCAGAATTGCCATCATTGATGAGATATGATTGATATTTCCTATGTGCACCACAGTTGCACATGATTCGTATTTGTATGTATCAGTTGTACTGATTTTCGTTTTGTGCAGACCTATCGCACCTGATTTTGATTTCATACTATCCGATATATTCGATTCTGAATTCATGCATAGGGGTTGTACACGATTTTGACTTAGGTATTTGGTGTAATTTTACACGAGCGTTCCGTACCTTGATGTGATTTTGTGCACGCAAGTGCATGCGTTATGAGTTTATATACCACGGTATACCTGATTTGGATTGATGTATGTTGTATACCGTCGATTCGATTGTGATATTTGATATTTGTTTTCGTGCACCTTGTGCACTTGAATTAGCTTCTTGCGCATACTTGGCGCGCTAGATGCGATTTTGTGCACACCAGATGCACTAAATCGGGATTCTTCGTGCATATCAGATGCACCTGACTTTGTCATCAGGCACACCCGTTGCACTTGACAGATGTTTTCATGCACACCCGTTGCACTTCGATTTTGTTCTGTGCTCATGTATGGCACTTGGGTTTGATTTCAAATTCTGTGCGCACCAGACGCACGTGGCATTCTTATACACATTTTGGGATTGATTTCTTTTGGAGCAGTATGTTTTATGATATTTATTATTTGGTATAGTAACTGAGCATGACTCGTCCGAGGACAGTACCTGAATATGTTTTTGCATGCATCGATAATCACCGAAGGGATTTCCAAAAAGAAGCTATAGTCTCAATATTTTCCTACGTGTCCGAGATGACATGTAACATTTTACAAAGGAAACCCTTCTAAATTATTTTCAAAATGGCGGGACGTGTACGTTAAACAAAGGATATATATATATAGTTATTTTTCTTACAATAAACGTCCGCTACTTGTGCCATGATACGCGCTTCGCACAGCGACTTGAAAAAGGTTTGGCATGCATTTCTGTTCAGATATTTTGACGAGTTTATAATGATGTGTACTAGGTACAGGTTATAGTTTTGAGTATATCATGTTGGTTTTCGTATTGGACTTTGAGATTGGTATCGTCACCATAACTCCGATGATTGCGTGAGTTTTGATGTTAAGTTTACACTCGTTTTTTTCATGCGCATGCATTGCGCTAAGATATGTATTTTGCATTCTTGATACTTGAAGCCCCGACGACTTGATTGTTTGCTGAAATGTTGTAATATTTGGGGAGTTTTAAATTTAAATTCGAGGACTGAATTTATTTAAGGGGGAAGATTGTAACATTTCAGAAAATAAAATATTATTTTGGATTGTAACAGTTCCGGGGATTTTAGCACCGATTCTGCCCCCAGTTCCTCTGAGTTATTTTCTGATGCTGAGGGAGCTTCTTCGTCATATAACGACGAATGGGAGACTGTTCCCGCCAAAATTTTCGGCTAAGAGCTATTTGCTCCCTTATAAAAAAGGGGGGAGAGTCCTCAAAATTTGGCCTCACGTGTAAAACACGTGAGCGCTCATATGCAAAGCGTATGAGTGCTGAATAAAACAATTAAAGGTCAAGCAGGCATCACGTGTTAAACACGTGAGCGCTCGTATGTAAAGCATATGAGCTCCGAATAAAACAATTAAGGGCCAAACAGGCATCACGTGTTAAACACGTGAGCGTTCATATGCAAAGCATATGAGCTCCGAATAAAACAATTAAGGGCCAAACAAGCATCACGTGTAAAACACATGATCGCTCATATGCAAAGCATATAAGTGCTGAACATAAATTACCAATGGCCAAACAAGCCTCACGTGTAAAACACGTGAGCGCTCATATGCAAAGCATATGTGCGCTGAACATAAACAGGCTAAAACCCACAGCAGGGGTCATGTGTTAAACACATGAGTTCTCTTGCCTCTCATATGCAAAGCATGTGAGCGCCCCAATTTAAAATACTCAAATCAAATTCTAGAATTAAATTCTATTTTGGGAAATATTTTCCTGATCTTTCTCAAACTAAAAAGATCTTCTCTGTTAAACAGAGAACCTTTGGATCAAAAATCAAACGGTGATCATCTGGTAGAATAAAGTTCTATCATAGGAAAATATTTTCCTAATCTTGTTAAATTAACAAGATATTCATATGATCAGATTTCTATGTTAGAATAAAATTCTAATTTTATTAAACTAACGAGATATCTATATGATAGAATTAAATTCTATATTAAGAAAATATATTTCTGATCTTGCTAAACTAAAATGCTATGATAGAATAAAATTCTAATCTTGTCAAGAACAACAAGATATTCATAATCTTGTTAAACAAATAAGAAATATTCTCTGTTAAACAGAGGGCCTTTGGATTAAAAATCCAACGGTGAATAAAATTCACCGATTGATCTAAAAGATCATGAAATCAATCACGATCTCTCAATGAGGGATTCTCTTAACAAATTGATTCTTTTTCTTCTCATATAAATAGGAGCAGGGGGGAGAAAAAAAAGAGGAAAAGAAGGAGGAAAAAAGAAAAGGAAAGATAGAAAAAAGAAGAGAGAAAAAACCCCTCGTAAACTTAAAACAAAGAGAATTTAATTCTCCCGAGAGAAAAAGAGAAAAAAAACCTCTAGGTAAGAGAAGGAACGAAACACAGAGAATATCTCATCTCCTTTTCACCTCCATAAGAGTTTAACTCTTTTAAAAATAACTTAGTTTTTCATTTGGTTGAGATCTGCAGAAGCAGATCTTCCTACAAGTTGAGAATTTAATTCTCATCGGGGAGATCCTGCCATACAGATCCAAAACCTAGGGGAAGATCTAAGTTCAGAGAATTTAATTCTCCCAAAAAATATATAGGAATTTAATTCCTATGATAAAACAAAGGTTTAACCTTTCATATAAGAACTTAGTTTTTCCTTATGGTGAAAGATCTGCAGAAACAGATCTCCTCACAAGTTGAGAATTTAATTCTCATCGAGGAGATTCTGCCATACATATCCCAAACCTAAGAGAAAAAGAATTTAATTCTTACAAAACAGTAGGTTTGAAAGTCTCGAAACTAAGGATCTCCATGCATGTAAAAGGATTGACATCCAACATGATAACGACCGATCACGTGCTCCCACGTGAACACCTTTGATGAATAAAAGAGGACAACTAAAACTGGCTCACGTGATCCCACGTGACCCCCCAAGTAGTGCTTAGCACTTATAGAAAGGGAGTAAATCAAAAGGCAGTTTCCACTTGGGGTGCCTCATGTGATCCCACGTGACCCAATAGTGCTTAGCGTTCAGAAAAAAACAAGGGAATAAACCCAAGGAAACAGCGCCTCAAATTTTTAGTGTTTAACACTACTTCAAGTGCCTCATGTGACCCCACGCGAGTGCCTCAAATTTTTAGTGTTTAACTCTATTTCAAGCACCTCATGTGGGAGCACGTGAGCGCTAAGCATATACTAGTATTTAACACTACGAAAGGCCAATGTTTGCCAAACTCAGACCAAATTTTCCGAGAAGTGTCAATTGAGATCCTCATGTTCAGGGTCTCCAAATCCGAACTCAGTCCTAGAGATAGCTAATGAGCTCCCAACAGATGGTATCTAAAATGATGTTCGTCCCATTCCCCCTCAGTCGGGATATTGGTTCGAGGGTACATCTCCCCATACCTCTGATACATGTCGTTGTAATTCTTCAACGTCTTCAGAGAGATGGAGGGTCCCAATAACCAATAACTTTTGGCGCATCCCAAAACGATTAAACAAAAACCTTATAGACTATGATGTCTTTAAACCGTACAGACTATGATGTCCTTAAACCGTAAAGACTATGATGTTTTTAAGCCCCACAGACTATGATGTCTTTAAACCGTACAGACTATGATGTCTTTAAAGCAGACTATGATGTCTTTAAACCATACAGACTATGATGTCTTTAAACCATACTATGATGTCTCTAAACCGTACAGACTATGATGTCTTTAAACCGTATAGATTATGATGTCTTTAAACCCCATAGACTATGATGTCTTTAAACCGTACAGACTATGATGTCTTTAAACCAGACTATGATGTCTTTAAACCGTACAGACTATGATGTCTTTAAACCGTACAGACTATGATGTCTTTAAACCAGACTATGATGTCTTTAAATCATATAGACTATGATGTCTTTAAACCAGACTATGATGCCTTTAAACCGTACAGACTATGATGTCTTTAAACCCCACAGACTATGATGTCCTTAAACTCATGGACTATGAGGTCCTTAAACTCATGGACTATGATGTCCTTAAACCCAATGGACCGTAACGTCTCTAAACTAAGCTCTATAGACTATGACTTCTTTAAACTATGGACTATGAGGTCCTTAAACTCATGGACTATGATGTCCTTAAACCCAATGGACCGCAATGTCCCTATAAACTAAAGAAAATCCTGTTGAGTAGATCTTAGTCTAAAATTAGACTAACGTATCTTCAACAAACATTTAAGTTGATATTAATCTAAAACAAGATTAACGATCCTTAAACCAACCCAAAACCAAATCTAAGAAAATACAGATTTGGACTAATCCACACTCTACGGGCGAAAACATAAATTAGTCTCCGTATACGATCCACGGGCAACCAAAAATAAAAAAAACACAAACGACACGAAGTGACCATCTGGAGAAGGAGAAAGTGGTTACCGCGATGCGGTAGCGTAATTAACTGCAGGGGTTTGCGCCTGCAGGGAAGAGCGTCCCCACAATCAAAAAACCCCTCGTAAACGAGGGGGAATCTGACGAAGTCTGCTACAATGGCCGCATCTGTCTAAATCTCCGATATACGGTGCTATAAATCAACTTGGTATTTTTGGAGAGGTGGACGGATAAAACCAAATACCATCTGCCCTCAAATTCAGGCAAGACGACCTACGGGGTTCTGTCTCTGTTTTCGGTGGCAAACAGATTCTGGCACGCTCGGTGGGACCTTTTCCTCTGCCCACTCTACACTTCGTGTGTCATGTTCATGAACGAATCGCGGTTTAATGTGGTTACCCCTGGATTCGAGGTACTAAGATTTGGTGTCTTGGTCCATGAAGAAGTGAAGATGACGTCGATGGCTTCCAACTGCACCAAATGCAATGGTAACTTCCACTCCGTCCCTGCTCGAAGAGTGACTTATGGGCCCCAAACGGCCTCCATCTTTGCCATGCCAGTGGAACAGGTGACTCAGGCCACCACTGGACTGTTCTTTGGGACCATGATCCCACCGGCAAGCTTCAGCGTCCCAATGCCGTCACAGGAAGCTCCAAAGAAGTCGGTCTTCGATCGGCTTACAACTACCATAGCCTCTCTCAACGGGCCGTCCAATTCCAAGTCTATTGCATCAGCCTTTGACAGACTGAGCCTGAGCTCCAGTAGGCCCGTGAAGAAGCCTGCAATACCCGAAGGAGTTATCCTGAAGCGGATAGCTATTCCAGCTCCAGTAAATGAAGTCATCAGAGGGGCTTCTCCTGCTAAGGGGTCGGTCTTCGCAAGACTAGCCGTTCTAACTCCCGCTTCAGGCGAAGTCACCAAAGCTGCTTCCCCTGCCCAAAGGTCAGTCTTCGACAGGTTGGACGTTTCTTCTCAGCGAACGTCAGTCTTCGATAGGCTCTCACCAACAGCAACCCTTCACCAGAACAGGGGGCATGATGAAGTTACCCCCGTAATTGAGCCAGTCCCATCTACAAAACATGCTCGACGTCGCCACTGGCACCAAGTGAGGAAAACTGGGGGCAGCTCTCCCTCTGGATTGACTTCACCAGCTCCGATGGTGGAAATTGACGCTGTTGTTCCAACTGGGAACAGCTTTGAACCACTCAGGAGGGTGCACAAGAACTCTCCAATTGCCGTACTTAAAAGGTCTTCTCGACCTGATAAAAATGTCATAAAGGCGAAGCCGGAGCAGCCCCCTCAGTAGCTGTCCTCCAAAATCCACAGGGTCTGGCGAAAAGTCCAAGACTCGTTGATCGACCAAGACTACTCCCGCCGACATAAGAGAACGAAGGTCCGGTAAGAAGAGAATCTCACCGCCGTCGTACCACAGAAAGCATCGGCTGCAATAGCCCCCTCGAATTCGACCGCTCATGAATGGAGAAGGCTAGAGAAGAAACCTATGACTGCGACAAATCTCAAGGGCATTGAATCCAAACGCCCCAAGTCTGGGGGCATAGTAGTGCACACCATCTGCATGGCTTCCGGGAAGGAGGATAGCCGTATCGCAATGGGTCATCGACCACTCACCCGATCTGTGACAAAGGCGCAGGAGCAACAGCAAAAACTCCAGGAGATGCTAACGAAGATGACTGCGCTTATTGGACCGAAAGAAAGCCCAGAGACATCGTCGGAGCAGCGCCAGGAGCAGGAAACCGATGCCGAATTCCTCTGAAAAATGCTCGAGAAGAAAGATAAAGAGGCCATGGAACAAGCGGCTGACATAAAGCAAATGGCGCTTCTGTTTCAAGATATGGTCGGGATGATGATACAGCCGGATCCTCCAGCTGAAGACCCTCCAATAATTCTCGAAGAAGACAGAGGAGAGACATCAAACCCTCTTCCGGCTCTATCAGCAGCCAAGGAAGAGACCATCTCCAAAGCCGCCCTTGACGACTATATAGCTCAATAGATACGAGCTCACCAGGCGAGCGAAGCCGCTGGCCAAATCGTCAAGACTGGACGACCCTATCCGGGTTGGTACGATCAAATAAAGTACCCGCTAGGATATACGATCACTAAATTCCATGTGTATAAGAGGACGGGTAATCTACACCAGCACGTTTCTTAATTCAGGGATCTGTGCAGTAATACTGGGGGTGACGACAAACTGCTGCTTCGCCAGTTTGTTGGCAGCTTGTCGAGACAGCATTCGAATGGTTTTCCGAGCTCCTGAATGACTCTGTCAAGACTTTTGCAGAAATGGAGCTACTGTTTATACAAAGGTTCGCAAGTGCCAGCGAACGTACCCCAATCACGGCGTTGATCAATGCCAGAGTGAAGCCGGGAGAGACATGGGTTCAGTATGCAATTTGATGGCAGAACCTATGGTTGAAATGCAAACGGCGCATAGAGGAAGCTCCTGCCGTGGGCATGTTTGTGGGGACCCTTGACCCTCAGGCAACCATTTCCCAATTCATGATGTTTTTCAAGCCGACCACTTTCCAGGCCTTGGTCGACAAGCTCGCCCAAATGGATCAGATGGGTCATAAGCCGTCCTCGTCGAAAACGGAGCTTCGAAACGAAAGGAGTAAAGGGAAAGCTATCTTCGTCGCCAACGCTCAACAACAGCCGAGTGATCCGAGACCAGCTGCTCGCCAAGGCAACAAATCGCGATTTCTCGACGAGAAGTTAAGACGTCCTTACTCGTTTCCCTGGGATAAAACGAGGAGACTGTTCGAACTAGCAGTGCGCAACAGGTTCATCACCCTACCGGATCCGAAGCGCCCACTGCAGCCCGGTGACGTCAATAATCCCAACTATTGCCCATACCACCAAATGTTGGGCCATCCGATCGAAGATTGCTTTGTCTTCAAAAGCTGGATTGAGGACCAGTACCAGCAAGGCAAATTCGCTCTGTTCGAAAACTGGAAGGTGAACCCGCCACAACCGCACGCTCCGAAAAAGATGGACACACCGGAGGCATCATGCTCATTTATAGAAAAAGCTCCATGGGAGGTCGCTCTTTCAACCAAAACAAAAAGAATGCTGAAGGATCTTCAAACATGCCCGGCGATTAGGTGGAAAAGCCCGCTGGAACCTGAGGTCATTGAGGGAATGCTGAAACCACACCCGACGCCAAGAATTGGTAGCGATGGGCAAAATGCCTGGGCCCAGCCGTCAAAATCTTTGAAAAGGAAGAAGAAGACCAAAAATCCCGTGAAGCCTAATGACAAGCGCATGGACCTGCAAAAGCAGATTGACGCACTGGAAGAATATAATCAGAAGGCGCGAACCCCAGTCACGCTCCAAGAATTTCTCAACAATATCCTTAAGAACGGAGAAAATGACAATGACGATGGATACAACTCGTCAGAAGAATTCAAGGATTATGTGGCAAGTTGTCACATGATCTCTCATTCGCCCGTAAATGACGAAGAAGCTCACATAGAGGAGCTGGGGGCAGGAGCGGTGCCAAAATCCTTCGAACCGTCTGACTAGATGATCGAAATGCTGCTGAACGAAGCCCGTCAGAAGAGCAAGGCTGATCAGCAACGTGAAATGGCCATATTCGAAAGGGCCAGGCGTCAGCGTCAATTTGAAGAAGACATGGTAGAGATGGGTCATGAAACACTCCAACCAGATCAAAGTGCACCCGCGGCAAACAAAAGCAAGCTTAAGATAAGAAAACGGTTTGCCAAAGCCTTGTCCATGGGAATGAAGCTGCCACCGCCCAAAGAAAATATCCCCGAGGATACGCACCTTGACGAAGCAGACGTACATCCTAACTATTGCTTATACCACCAGAGGATTGCACACCCTACTGAAGAGTGCATGACCTTTAAAAAGTGGTGGCAAGGGTACATCGCTCACTGACAACATTTCAAGCTGATAAAGCGCAAAGCTCGTCGGGAACGGTGAATCACGACAGATGAGCATAAAAGAACTACCGGCAACTATCACATGGTTGATACCAGGGGATCACAGGTTCTCACCTTCGGGAGCGATTCTGATGAAGAAATAGCCCTCGGCCCTCTCTACAAGGAATCCACCTCAGGAAAAGAAGAAGAGACGAAGAACTGTGAGAATATTCAGCTACGCAACCGTACGTTGCCCGAAAAGAATCTCAGACCTACAAACAAGGGATCAAACAAAAAAGATAAAGGGAAGGAAAAAGTGTCTGAGGATATCGCCCTCGATGACCGAGTCGTCGAAGAGCTCGCAGCCAAGGACCCGCCCAAGAAAAACAAGGTGGATTACAATGTTCTGGCTCACCTGAGAAAGATACCCTCACAGCTAAGCATTCTCGATGCCCTTCTGTTGTCTAAAGAGGCGTGAGATTCTTTGATCAAGGCAGTACAAGAGACCGACTAGTTTCAAGCTTTCTTTGCTGAAGAAAAGATGAAGGACGAGCTCGAAGAGGTTCACACAGCTGACATCACTTTCGGCGATGAAGATCTCCTCCTCGGAACGTGCGAGCATAACCGTCCCCGGTATGTCACCGGGTACTGCCATGACATCAAGATAGGGAAGATCTTAGTTGACAATGGGTCCTCTGTCAATCTCCTGAATGTGAGGGTGCTAAAAGAAATCTGCATGAGCGTTTAACACCTCGCTCGGGATAAAATCACTATCTCCGGATTCGACTCCCAGTCATCACGGATGCTCGGGTCTGTGATTCTGATGTTACACTTTGGGATACTCGTCACTGACATCAAATTTCATGTCATCGACGCCAAGACCTACTACAACGCCTTGCTCGGCAGGCCTTGGTTACACTAGTACAACATCATCCCTTCTACACAACATCAGTGTATGAAGTATTTCAAAGATGGTCTCGAGTACACCGTAACGGGGAAGCTAAACCCATTCTTCGTGAATGAAGTCCGCAAATATGAGGATGTAAAGTATTTCCTGCCAGACTTTGAAGACAGGAAAGATGCCATAAACCGGAGAATAAGCAAAAAGCTATCATCATTATTCTGGTCTTCGGGAGCGATACTGAGGAGGAAGAAGAGATAGTCTATTCGGGGCCTCCCCAATGCAACGAGCCGGGTCCATCTACCCCTATTCTGGTTTTTGGCAGTGACTCTGAAGACGAAGTCAACGTAGTGTTCTCGGTCCATCCATTAGTGCAGGCCTTCACTGGAGATGACCAGAGTTTGCAGATCGCCATGGTTCCGCGGTAGCACTACAGAGAGCTTGATGCGCTTGAGACATAAAGTATGTAAGAGCTACGGACATTCTACGTCCCTCCCAGGCGAAGAGGTGAAAAGGCGATCCTATTCTATCGATCCACAGAGACTAAGGTTTAAAGAGATGTCTGGCGTGGTGCCGAACCTATGCTTGACAGGCTCCAACCCATCCGTCTTCCCAGATACTACGCAAAAAGATTGAAAAGGTTATTGAGATGCCAAGGCGTATTCTTTAAGAAAACCGCGCGTCAAGCTGAGTTCTACAACAAAATTTGGAACGTCCCCAGAACGCAGTGAAAATTGCCCAACGGAAAAAATAGAGACGATCGGGCTCGGGTATGTCCAGTCTAAGAAACGGGAGCAGTTCCATGGCTGCCATGTCATAAAGAACCTTGATGAAGAAGATGATGCTCTTTTAAAAGACGCTAACCCTGAATCAGAATGCGGACCTTCCATAAAAATGTCGAGTCCGTCGTTTGAAGAACAGATGGATAAGCTAATAAGGAAAGCAAGTCAAAAGGTTTGGAATGGCTACAGTCGCGAAATGGCCATTTACGAGAAGGCCAAGACGCAACGCCTCCTTTAGCAGGCTATGGAGGATGACAATGCCCTTCACCGTCAGCCCGCTATGCATTCCCAAGACAAGAAAAAGGTCCGCCGCAGAGGAAAAAACAAGTTAAAGAACAGAAAAACGTTCGACAGCGGAAAACGGATCTAAAAGGCCATGCGATCGAGAAAAGGTCAGCCGAAATCCGTCTCTGACGAAAAAGATGGGTCGAGCATATTCCTTATTTCAAGACAAGACAAGGAAGACATTCGACCTCGTCATGAAACATCAGATGATGACACTCCCGGAGTCTCAGCACCCCGATCAAGCAAACGAAGTTCATCACCCGGATTATTGCTCCTATCACCGAGCGATAGGACATCCTCTTGAATACTGCTTCACCTTCAATTGTCGATATCCCCGGACGTCAAGCCAGTCAAACAAGCGCCAAGAAGAATGCGGCTCGAACTTGAAATAAGCATCAACGCCGAAGTTAAGAAGCTAATCGACTCCGGCTTCGTCCAAGAAGTTCAATATCGCGACTGGATCGCCAACATTGTCCTAGTGATGAAGAAAAAAGGGACGGTACGCATCTGCGTGGACTTTCGGGACCTCAACAAAGCATGTCCAAAGGATGATTTTCCCGTACCGGTTACCGAGCTGATGATAGATAACACGTCCACTCACGAAGTCTTCTCCTTCATGGACGGCTCATCACGGTACAATCAAGTAAAGATGCATCCCGAAGACCAGAAGCATATCGCTTTCCGGACTCTTCTGGGTATATTCTGCTACAAAGTGATGCCTTTTGGCCTGAAGAACGCCGGGGCTACCTATCAGAGGGCCATGACGAAGATTTTCGATGATCTCATACATGAAATCGTCGAGTGCTATATTGACGACCTTGTGGTGAAAAGAAAATCGCACGAGGAGCATTGAGAGCATCTGAAGATAGTATTCCAATGTCTTCGGAAGCACAACCTGAAGATGAACCCTCTCAAATGCGCGTTCGGAGTTTCCTCGGGTAAATTCCTAGGATTCATCATACGATACCGGGGCATCGAAATAGACCCGTCAAAGATCAAGGCGATTATGGAAATGCCTCCACCAAGAACTCTCAAGCAACTGTGGTCTCTCCAAGGAAAGCTCGCGTATATCCGGCGGTTCATAGCTAACCTCTTCAGCAAATGCCGCCCCTATAGTCACCTGATGAAGAAAAGAACCCCGTTCGTTTGGGATCGCAAATGCCAAAGCGCACTGGACAAAATTAAGCAATACCTGCAGAATCCGCCAGTGTTGACCGCTCCAGTCAAGGGAAAGTCCCTCATTCTGTACACAACAGCCCTTAAAGGTTCTTTAAGGGCACTATGGGCACAGGAGAATGATCAAGGGAAAGAGAGAGCCCTCTACTATTTGAGCCGAGTTCACCTGGGGGCAGAAAAAAACTGCTCCCCTATCAAAAAACACTGCCTGGCGTTAATCTTTGCGATAACGAAGCTCAGACACTATGCTTTGGCGCATGAGGTCCATCTCATATCAAAAGTGGATCCTCTCAAATATTTGATGTCAAGAGCCATACTAACGGGACGGCTCGCTAAATGGGCCTTACTTTTAATGGAATTCTCGATAACATACCGACCTCTCAAGGCAGTGAAAGGCCAGGCCATCGCCGACTTCCTCGCTGAGCATCCGATACCTGCCGATTCACCTCTAAATTGCGAATTGCCGAGCGAGCATGCGTTTGACATGATCGACAGGGAGAGAGGAGAGAGTAATACCCGGTGGGAACTCTACTTCGATGGGGCATCTTCCATGAAGAAGCGAAAGCATAGCTCCCCCATAATCAAATCTGGGGTAGGCCTCATCTTCGTGACTCCACAAGGAGGGATAATACGCTTTGCCTTTTCCCTAGCAGAGCCGAGGACAAACAATGAAGCAAAATATGAAGCTTTGATAGCAGGTCTTGAGATCGTTGTTAACATGGGAATCGAAAAACTCCTCATATACGGAAACTCCCAGCTGGTCGTTAGACAAGTAAACGGCGACTATCAAACGTGCAAACCAGAGTTGGTGAAGTACGGCGAAAGAGTGCGACAATTGCTGACTCAAATCCCTTCCTACGCCCTGAAAAGCATACCGCGTGCGGAAAATAACAAAGCGGACTCATTAGCCAAGCTCGCTTAAGAACTGGCTGATGAAAACCTCGATGACATAAGGATCGTTGTACAAAGCCGTCGGGTTCTTGCACCAGCAGAAATATCTCCGGATTCGTCTGAAGAAAAGGAAGCGACCAAGCAAACGGCCATACAAATTGAAGACCAGGAAATGGCTAAGGATTGAAGAGAAGTCTTTATAGATTACTTCAAATCCCGTCGAGCACTTGAAGATGCATCCTCAAGACATCAGCTCATGAAAAGTGCTCTGTCTTTTGCCTTCGTCAATGATACTCTGTATAAGAGATCGTTCGACTCCCTATGGCTGAGATGCCTGGGATCGGAAGAAGCAAGGAGAGTCGTCCAAGAAACTCATGACGGACTTTGCGGTTCTCATCAAGCCGGGCCGAAGATGAAGCTGAAGATCAAAAAGTTGGGCTACTATTGGCCCACGATGATTCAGGATTGCCTCGAATATGCGAAGCAGTGCCACTCGTGCCAAATTCATGGAGACTTCATCACCAGCATCCAAACCCGCTACACCCAACGGTGGCTAGCTGGCCATTCGAAATGTAGGGAACCGACATAATTGGGCCCATCGAACCAGCTTCATCCATAGGACGTCGGTTCATATTGGCGACAACTGATTACTTCTCCAAGTAAGCAGAAGCAGTACCGCTAAGAGAAGTGAAGACAGAGAATATTCTCCATTTTTTCAAGACACACGTCATCTATCGGTTCGGAACTCCGCGATAGATTATCTCCGATAACGTGCCGGCCTACAGAAGTCACAAAATCAGCCGCTTCGCACAGTAGCATAATATAGACTAGAGATACTCTTCGGTCTATAATCCCCGAGCTAACGGTCTAGCTGAGGCTTTCAACAAAACCTTGACGAAGATCATAAAGAAGACGGTGTCCAAAAACAAAAAGAACTGGCACGAAAGACTGCATGAAGCTCTCTGGGTGTATCGGACCACGTTCCAAACGGCCACAAACACAACGCCGTGTGCATTGGTATTCGGCGCTGAAGTGGTACTCCCCTTGGAGATAGAGCTACCCTTTCTACGAGTGGTGGTTCATTATGAGATAACAGATGAAGAGAATGCTCATCTTTGGCTTGAGGAGCTCGACGCCCTCGATGAAACTCGTCTCATGGCACAGCAAAACCTAGAGGCTTACAAAGGAAAGATGAAGCGCTCATACGAAAGACTAACTAGGCCGAGAACATTTCGCCAAGGCGAACTCGTGCTAATGGTCAAGAGATCTATGATCTCCAATCATGCCAAATGGGGGAAATTCGAGCCGAACTATGGGGGCCCATACATCATAGACAAAGTCTACCAAGGTGGGGCTTACTCGCTCATGGATATGCATGGCGAAAGACCCTTCAGGCCAATAAATGGCCGGTTTCAGAAAAAATACTACGCCTGACGAGTTACGGCATAGGTCAACGATAGATGACGACGCCTATGTCCGCTCGCTATCTTCCCAAGCCTTAACTCTATAAGTAGTATCCAACGAAACCGTTGTCTCCAAAATGGCAACAATGGACCGAAACGTCCCTAAACTAACAATGGACCACAACGTCCTAAAACTAGCTTGGGACCGCAATGACCTAAAACTAACGACGGACCGAAACATCTTTAAACTATTACAAACCGCAACATCCTAGGGCTGACGCAAAAAAAATGGTACGTCTATAAGTAAGATGGGCACGGATGAAAACCCAAAAGGGCTCCATGAGTAAAAACAGCAGGGTTACCGGCGAGTTTGTGAAAACCCGAAAGGGCCCAGACTCATAAAAAAAAAGGTACGTCCATAAGCAAGATGGGCATGGATGAAAACCCGAAAGGGCTCCGTGAGTAAAAACAGCAGGGCTACCGGCGAGTTTGTGAAAACCCGAAAGGGCGCAGACTCGTGAGAAAAAAAGAAAAGAAAAAAGAAAACTCATGCACATTTGCAAGGTCCTCTTGACCTTGTAAGGACAAAAATACATGCGTGAGATCCTTACGACTCACAAGGGAGCAACACACTTAGGGATCCCCACGATCCCTGAGGAGAAATTACACTTACGAGATCCTCATGACTTGTAAGGAGAACCCTCTTATGAGACCCTCACGGCTCATAAGATTCAAAAGCCTTAAGCTACAGGGATTTGAACCTATTTTTAAGCCATCACATTTCCCAGACTGCCCAACAAACCGTTCAATATTAACCCTTGTATATAATCCACGGGCACAAATAAACGTTTCCCACACCAAGTTCCCACCAATGGCGCGAAATTTCCCTACTTGGTGAACAACACTTGTAAGTCCTCTCGACTTATAAGGAGAAAATGCTCTTGTAAGATCCTTACGACTTATAAGAGAACACACACTTAAGAATCCTCACGATTCCTAAGGAGACATCGCACCTATGAGATCCTCACGACTCGTAGGGAGAAACATTTTTATGAGACCCTTACGACTCATGAAGTCAAAAGCCTTGGTCGACAGGATCCTAGCCCTGTTATCTAAGCCACCTTTGTTCGGCATCGACAGAGGCAAATGCTGATTCGCTCCTGGCAACATTCCAGTAGTAGCGATGATGATGCCTAAATCGGTAACAAATTCCAAGTCCTTTCACGGCAAATGATGATTCGCTCCTGGCAATATTCCAGTCGCAGCGATGCTGATGCTAAGGTTGGTATCAGATCCCAAGTTTCATACTCGCGGCGAAAAGTCAGCGAGCCATAAACGCATATGAAATAGCCGAAATGATAGAGCAACTTGCAACAAAATCAGCAAGTAAAAGATATGCATACCAAAAATAGCCGAAATGATTGGGCAACTCGCAATAAAAAATAGCGAGTAAAAAGAAAAATAGCCGAAATGATTGGGCACCGGGAAAAATAGTCGAAATGATTGGGCAATCATGACTCTCACGATATAAAAATCTGAAATGAAAGAGCATCGCGGAAAGAAATAAAAATTGAAAGAATGAAACTTTCACCCTGCAGGTAAGTCCATACTGACCCCTGTATACAATCCATGGGCATAAACGAAATGGGAACCACATTTCCCGACAAGACTCTATCAAAAAGAAAGTCGGGTCTCAACGACAACATTTAAAGCCTAGAAACCAACAACGACTTTCCTCCTCATTCCAGCAGGATACGGACGCGACATCACCAATCGGAACCACGACAAAGTCCCCAGTTCTAAAACTCTACGGTTCACAGACAAGCTAAAGTCATCCAATGACCCCATCGCGGAAATACGTCAGCAAATGACCCCATCGCGGAAATACGTCAGCAAATGACCCTGTCTCGTAAATACGTCATCCAATGACCCCGTCGCAAAAACACGTCATCAAATGACCCCGTCTCGGAAATACATCATCCAATGACCCCGTCGCGAAAACAAGTCATTCAATGACCCCGTCGCGGAAACACGTCAGCAAATGACCCCGTCGCGGAAATACGTCAGCAAATGACCCCGTCGCGGAAATACGTCATCCAATGACCCCGTCTCGAAAATACGTCAGAAAATGACCCCGTCTCGGAAATACGTCAACCCTGACACCGCAGAAAGCGGAGTACGTCAACCCTGACACCGCAGAAAGCGGAGCCAGTCAAGCAATAATCCTTCGGTTCATCTCGATCTGTAGGGGAAAGACTTAGGTAATGGGGATAAGGACTTGTGTCCTAAGCATTGGGACCCTGCAAGTCGGCCCAAGATGGGCCATTGTATACTATTCACAGGTCACACTCTCGAAAGTCGAATCTCGACAAGGAGGGAAACAACCACTTACGATTCTTTTTGACTTGTAAGGGGGAAAAATTCTCTTGTGAGATCCTTACGACTCTCGAGAGAAAAATATATACTTAGGAATCCTCACGATTCCTAAGGAAAAAATACACCTATGAGATCCTCTTGACTCGTAGGGAGAAAAGTCTTTATGAGACCCTTCCGGCTCATAAAGTTGAAAAGTCTTAGGCCACAGATCTGAACCTGTTTCATAAGCCGTCACTGTCCTGCGAAGAGATCAAGATAGACTATCTACAAAATGCATTTGCTAAAAAGGACACATCACTATGAAACAAAATATGTCTTTTATTCATGAATCCAAATGAATACAAAGTACATTTCATAAAAGAATCAAAAGATACTCTCATTCAGGAGTAAATACAAAAAGGAGAATATAAGAAAAAACATATATATATTCAAGCCGCGGACGATGCAATAAGTTCGTCAATTGGTCATTCTTCCGCTGGGCCTCGGCTTCAAGCTTTGTTATGGCCACAAGACAGGTCTCCGCCTGAGACTGTTGAGCCTGATATGAGGCGAGCCGACTCTCAAGCTCCCTTTCAGCAACTTTGTGAGCTTCAACCACCTCGCGGGTAAAGATAACGGTTTTATCAAGAGCTACCACCTCCGTGATAGCTTCTTGAAGTACCCACCAAAGTTCGTACGCACGAGTGGCCTTAGTAGTGAGTTGAGCTTGAAGTTCCCCCAAAGCATTCGAAGCCAACTCCCTCTCTGAAAACTTCTGATTGAGCCTCTTCTCGCACGACTGCAGATTGGCCGCGCACCGTTCGATCCATCCACGCAGACTTGATTTCACGGTTAAGATGTCGGAGGGAAGGCGGATGCATTCAAGCCCGTGTAGGGAGGCTTCCACTCGGCGACAATACTCAACCCATACGCATACCAATGCTTCAGCATGATAGGTGGTGAGAACGGATAAGGAAGCATTAGCTTCGACAGCAAATTCTTCGGCCGGGACAAAGGTACCAGCGCGAAGGTCTTCAATGAGAGCGTTAACCCCGACACCGCAGAAAGTGGAGTACGTAAACCCTGACACCGCAGAAAGCGGAGTACGTCATCCCCGACACCGCAGAAAGCGGAGTACGTCAATCCCGACATCGCAGAAAGCGGAGTACGTCAACCCCGACACCGCAGAAAGCGGACGTCCGCAGAAAGCGGAGTACGTCAACCCCAACACCGCAAAAAGTAGAGTACGTCAACCCTGACACCGCAGAAAGTGGAGTACGTCAATCCTGACATCGCAGAAAGTGGAATACGTCAACCCTAACACCGCAGAAAGCAGAGCCAGTCAACCAATATCCCTCAGTTCATCTTGATTCGTAGGGGAAAGCCTTAGGCAATGGGGATAAGAACCAGTGTCCTAAGCAGTGGGACCCTGCAAGTCGGCCCAAGATTGGCCATTGTATGCAATTCACAGGTCACACTCTCCAAAGTCGAATCTCAACAAGGAAGGAAACAACCACCCTCTTGACTTGTAAGGGGAAAAATTCTCTTGTGAGATCCTTACGACTCTCGAGAGAAAAACATACACTTAGGAATCCTTACGACTCCTAAGGAGGAAATACACCTACGAGATCTTCTCGACTCGTAGAGAGAAAAGTCTTTATGAGACCCTCACGGCTCATAAAGTTAAAAAGTCTTAGGCGGCAGATCTGAACCTGTTTTCTAAGCTATCGCTGTGTTAAGTCCACGTTACCCATCCTGGCTCTTTCGGGGAGGCGGAATAGGTAAAAATCAAAATTTTCTCACAAGGTAACATGGACCATCCATGAAGGATCTTTGCTAAACAAAAACTAACACACTAACTACAAGTTCTAGCTACTATGTAGAATGGTTATACCTAGATCTTGAACTCCTTCTCTTCTTGTTGTGGTTCTCCTTCTTGCTTGATCCTTGTAGTGGCATAGACGGCTCCTCCTCATCGTCTTCCCTTTGCCGAAGATAGATCCACCCAAGGGCCTCTACCTTGAGCTCCTACCTCATCCAAGAGGTAACTAGAGTGCTTGGTTTGCTAGATAAAGAACCCTAGAAAGAGTAGAGAGAAGTTTTGGTGGCTTTGTCTCAAAAACTTTTGATTTTCAACACATGAAAGATTAAAACTTTGAGAGGAAGAGGGAGAGCTCAAGAACATGAGAGAAAAAGAGCAAGAGAGAATGAGAGTAGAAATCTACAACCATGCTCATATGAGAGAAATAATAATAATAATAATAATTAAGTGAAAATATGATGGTTAGTTTTGAAATGACCATTATCATTTCACATTAAATGAAATGTGCAAGAATCAAGAAGCATCTTTCATGTGAAATGATGATGGTCAAAATGTCAACAATAGTCAACCGGTCAACCAAAGTCAAAAGGTCAACAAAAGTCAAATGGTCAACTTAATCATGGCACAATTATCCTTAATTAATATCATTAATCATATCTCTCATTCTCATAAGGGTTTGGAAAAAGTCAACGGTCAATAACCCTAATGAGAATCCTCTGCCTCTGTCAACTGTGCATACACACCGGCATCCGTATTCCGAGGAACACGAATACAATGAGACAAAACCAATCCCAAAACAAATACTAGGATCTGGCTTAAACCAAAGCCCGCTAGTAATAACTGCCCGGACACCAAACGTGCACAAGTGCGTGGATGTGAACGAACCTGGTCGCAAAACCATGCGACCTCTACTCTGTTTTGCCTAAAGGCGAATAACCCTCTGTGTGGGACTCTAAAGGCTCGACACTGCGCTGGCAGTAGGTTTAACCATAGGCCACAAGCGGTACTAGCTGTATGTAACGGTCCCCAGGTAGATGCCGAAAAGAAGACCGATGAGGTGAACCCATCCGAACTCCTACTGAGCCTGAATGTGACAATCTCCGTACAGTCTGGTCTGTTCGTCTGAGAGTATCGCATGGCGGGCCTAGGGGGGCGGTAAACTTCAGTCCCCTAATAGCGGTACAAGTCGTGTCGGAGTGTAGCCCAGAACACCCTGAGAAACTACTGGAAACATTACCAGTAATTCTCGCTTGCCCTGGCCAGGGACGACTATGTGTAATGGCTCTCCTAGACACAGCGCGATATCAACTCCCAATACCGGGGGAGACGAATCCTGTCTAACCGTCACTGCCTCCAAGTGCTTCGGGACTGCACCCAACTACTACCTGTTTGCACGACTCAATAAAGCCATGGTAGGGTAGTAATCTAAGAACAGTGGGAACACACTCGAGGCGAAGTGAAGGTGTCAAGTCAGCGGACTAAGCTGTACTCAAGTCACCTGGGAACTGTTAACTAACGATAGGTATAATACCAACCAACAGTTCCCGACGAGTCCTGTCCAGTGTACTCGTAACCTAACGAGCACCTGCATACTATCTCCAGTACGACGTACTGATGGCTGTGGGACAGACCATCTCCCCTGCTGGGACGAGAAGTGTATGCACCAGGCTACTCGGGAGTATCGATGCCCTGTCTCGATAATCCTACGACTAGGGACTAAAATAAAGATGTGCTTATAGACTACCCAGCCCCCACTAGTGTGATCGCCATCACAACGCTGGTAGTCAAGCAAAGATCCTAAGGGCTCCATCAATATGTTTTTAGCGATATGTTAAAAGAAACATATACACATATTAAGATAGAAACAAACCAAGTAGCATACTACTATATCGAGCAAGATTGTCGTAAACCCGTATATATATCCCAAGCCTCCAAAATGTATTATACAAACTAGTACTATACAATATTGGCCTCTAGGGCATACATATCCAACAATCTCCCATTTGCACTAAAGGCCAGTAATTGGTGTACCGCATACCCAACGTCTGCACTAAGGCCAGCTGCTGGCGTACCACATACCCAATAGCTCAAAAAGTCGCTCGAACTATGTTTGAGGGAGGGCCTTTGTGAATGGATCCGCCGTGTTGTCTTTTGTGTCCACTCTCCGTACCTCGATCTCCTGGCGATCAATGATCTCCCTGATCAGGTGACACCGCCTTAAGATGTGTCTAGATTTTTGATGGGACCTTGGTTCCTTCGCTAAAACAATACCCCCATTGTTATCGCAATACAAAGGTATTGGGTCAACAATGGACGGAACCACCTGAAGTTCACTAATGAACTTCTTCATCCAGACCGCCTCTTTTGCGGCATCGCTTGCAGCAATGTATTCAGCCTCCATCGTCGAGTCTATGACGGTATCCTGTTTGGAACTCCTCCAACACACCGCCCCTCCGTTGAGGGTAAACACAAAATCCGAGACAGACTTGCTATCATCTTTGTCACTCTGGAAGCTTGAATCGGTAAAGGACTCGACCCTGAGGTCTCCATTACCGTAAACCAGGAACATCTCCTTAGTCCTTCTCAGGTACTTGAGAATGTTCTTCACTGTCGTCCAGTGGTTCTCACTTGGGTCTGACTGATACCGGCTCACCACGCTCAGTGCGTAAGCTATATCTGGTCTTGTACATAGCATCGCATATATTATAGATCCTACCGCCGAAGCGTAGGGTATAGTGCTCATGTGAACCCTCTCCTCGTCAGTCTTAGGAGATATCTTCTTGGAGAGGGTGATTCCGTGCAATGCGGGTATATTACCGCGCTTGGAATCTTCCATACTAAATCTCTTCAGTACGGTCTCTATGTACCTAGACTGCGAAAGTCCCAGTAGTCTCTTGGATCTATCTCTGTAGATCTTGATCCCCAAAATGTACGAGGCATCACCCAGGTCCTTCATGGAGAACCGTTGTGACAAGAATAGCTTGACCGATTGTAGCATAGGAATGCCATTTCCTATCAAAAGAATGTCGTCCACGTACAAGACTAGGAACACGACAGTTCGTCCTACAATCTTCTTATAGACACAAGGTTCATCTTCATTCTTGATGAAATCAAATTCCTTGATTGCCTCATCAAAACAGATGTTCCAGCTCCGCGATGCCTGCTTTAATCCATAAATGGATTTAAGCAATTTTCACACATTCCCGCTGCTCCCACTGTCTACAAAACCTTCTGGCTGATCCATGTAAACGCACTCTTCTAAACAGCCGTTTAGAAAAGCCGTTTTTACGTCCATCTGCCAGATTTCATAGTCATGGAAGGCAGCAATGGCAAGTAGGATCCGAATGGATTTGAGCATAGCTACTGGAGAAAAGGTTTCGTCATAGTCCACACTAGGTCTTTGACGAAAATCTTTTGCAACAAGTCTAACCTTATAGGTTTCCACCTGCCCATCTGCACCAAGTTTTCTTTTATAGATCCATTTGCATCCAACGGGTTTTACCCCAGGTGGAGCAATATCTAAGGTCCATACTTTATTGGTGTACATGGACTCCATTTCGGATTGTATAGTATCCAACCACTTATTAGAGTCCCTACTGATAATGGCTTTCCTGAAACTGGTAGGGTCATCTTCTTCCAAGATGCAATCTTCTCGATCCCCATCTATGAGAAAACCGTAGTATCTCTCGGGCGGATGAGAAATCCTACTAGATCTGCGGAGTGGCTGAAGTTCGTTGGGTGTAACTGAATCTAGCGGTTCCACCAAATCTTCAGTTTGTGTCTCTGGAATTTCATCCAGTTCTACCTGCTGCCACTAATATTTTTAACAAGAAATTCATTTTCCAAAAATGTGGCGTTCCTGGAAACAATTATCTTCTGTTCCTCTGTATGGTAGGATAGATACCCACTAGAATCTTTTGGGTATCCCACAAACTTATACAAAACTGCCCGTGCCTCAAGTTTGTCTAGGTTCTGCTTTTTGACATAAGCTGGGCAACCCCAAATCTTAATACGTTTAAGATACAAACTCTTACCACTCCATATTTCATACGGAGTCTTAGGCACGGATTTGGATGGAACTTGATTCAATAGATGTGCTGCTGTTTGAAGTGCATATCCCCAGAATGAAAGAGACAACTCAGCACTACTCATCATGGAGCGAACCATATCCAATAGGGTACGATTCCTCCGTTCCGATACACCGTTGTGCTGTGGTGTATAAGGAGGAGTAAGCTGAGAGAGAATACCATTCTCTTTTAAGTAATCTAGGAATTCCGTGCTTAAGTACTCCCCTCCCCTATCCGATCGGAGGATCTTGATACTTTTGCCAGTCTGGTTCTCTACTTCGTTTCTGAATTCCTTGAATTTCTCAAAAGCTTCAGATTTGTGTTTCATCAGATACACATATCCGAACCTAGAGAGATCGTCAGTGAATATGATGAAGTACGAGAACCCACCCCTTGCATGTATAGACATTGGACCACATACATCACTGTGTATGAGTCCCAAGAGCTCTGTTGCCCTTTCTCCATGTCCGGTGAACGGAGATTTGGTCATCTTTCCTTTGAGACAAGACCGACATGTTTCATAAGATGAAAACTCGAACGTATTCAAGAGTCCATCTTTATGCAATTTACTTAGTCTTTTCTCTTCGATATGACCAAGTCTACAATGCCATAAGTAGGATTCGTTCATATCTGAACTCTTCCTCTTGCGTGTGTTTTGTACATTAAGAACTGTATTCTGATTTAGAACGTAGATACCATTACACAGTATACCTTCTGCAACCAGTACCTTATGAAAGTAAATGTTCATGATATTTCTATCAAGAACAAAGTTATATCCATCTTTATTGAGTAAAGAAACTGATATGATGTTGCAAACCATGGAAGGTACATAGTAGCAATCGTTCAAAATCATAGTATTGCCATTTGGCAACACTAGGTGATATTCACCGACGGCTGCAGCATTAACTTGTGCTCCGTTTGCTACCCTGAGCGACATATCACCAGGTGCAACTTTCCTACTTTTTCTCAGTCCCTGCAATAAATTACAGATATGAGATCCTGATCCGGTATCAAGTACCCAGGAGGTAGGGCTGACCGTAAAGCAGTTCTCAATTATAAGAACACCTGAAGTAGATGCAAAACTATGCTTCTTCTTCAACTGGGTCTCCTTGGAATCCATACAATCCTCTTTCCCTTGCTCATACTTATGACAGTTGTCACAAGTTAGAGCCGAACCAACGTTCCCCAGCCCCGAATAAGAATTCGGATTGGTCAAGCGATACATTTTATTATCTTGATTAGGGCATGAAATGGTTGCTACCTGGAGAGAGAGAAAAGAAACACTCAGCATGCGCTCTTGCAAGATTAGATTGGTTTATTAATTTATCTAATCAGGATGGCTCCCACTGTTTCCTCAAATTCTTCTTCAAATCTTAAAAGAAGAACTAGTCAGGATTAATCGCACGTCACAATACTTGCTTAACCTTTCATCCAGGCTAGTGTTGGTACTTCGAGAGAGGTTTTCCAACGCTTTCGCGAACTTCCTTAATTAAATAACCTCTTTTACCTGGAGGCGTAGCCCCGCTAATACCGTTCTAGACACCTACTCGGTTTATAGCATTGATTGTTAAGTGAAATAATCTCCCGAGAGTAATCCAACTCATCAGTGGGATCGGGATCCAACTATCATTATGCGATGACTTAAATGGAATCCACTCTAGTCACCACACTCCAGAAAGTATGCTAAATCTGCAAGTTTCAGTTTCTTTAGAAACTCCCGATGTGGATTTTTGCCCCTAGGACCCAAGTGACCTTGACACAGTCAACAAATTAAAGAGTCCTAGTCAAGTTCAACCCGTCATTATCTTGATTGCATTAAACCCACCCGCATAACCCTTGACACAGTCAACAAGATTACACGACTGTCCTAACCAATCACATTGTATCATACAGATAAGTAATACTCAGCTACCGTTCACCGCGCCTTGACACAGTCAACAAACGCAGCGCGAATACTAAGTATAACTTATAAGAAATGACGGAGGGCTACGGCTGGGTTTTTGGCGAAAAACCCCGTTAACGTAATGAGCTTGATATCGTTGAAGGAACCTGATAACCTTTTTTTTTAAAAATATAGTGGCGAAAACTTTTGCTAAAAAGGTCACTCCCTGTGAAGGGATCTCGGCTCTTTCCTCGTCAAATGAGGTGCAGGATATTCCAAACTGAATACCACGATGCAAAGCAAGAATAATCGACTATAGTGAAGTTATTACCCTGACGCAAACTTTTATCCAAGGGGTCACTCCCGATGAAGGGATCTCGGCCCTTGCCTCGTCGAATGAGGTGCTGGGCATTCACAACCGAATACCTCTATGCAAAACAAAAGAGAACGTCCTTACAATAACAGCTTTTTGAAAATTATTCCAACAACGTCACTTAGGTTTGTTTTTCTTTGCATTAATATAATGCGTCCCATCAGTTAATCCTACCATTGCAGAAAATAACGAAAATATGACGTACGTTTATACCATCCGCATTCGCCACGGGGCCCCGTCATCACCCGTTAGGTTACTTAACTAACGACAGAGCGGGGGCTGGATAGCGCGGATGCAAAACATAAGCAACGCCAACTAGATATCATATATAGATATATACATTCGTCAGATGCAATGATAGCCATTCCAGATCACAGATGAACACATTGGATATGCTAGGAATCCGCGTTTCGTTCGAGCCTGCAATGAAAGACGGATTACACGGTCGCGATGAATAGCCAAACCCCACCCTAGACCCCTACGGGTGCGGCAAACTACCTGCCAAGTAGCCGAAGTGAAGCAACCTCCCTCAACAACATGAGTAAGCCACTCGGCACTTCAAAATACTCGGTAGTTTGTGCACCCTACCTTGGGTGTATCCTAGGAGCAAAAACAGTAAAAGAAATAATATACAATGGCGGCTACAACCTCATCCCGGATGTGCGGCCATGAAATAATATTACATCAATTTACATATTACATCAAATGAAAGATAAAGAAAAATCTCATCTCACAACCCCCGGCTATTCATCCGCGACAATCCAACAAGTTCATATACGCAATCCAACAACATTACAGATCACAGATATGCACAACCCCCACTGCTCGACGTATAGCGATTAGTCGACGTTCAGTGCATATATCACATTACAGATATAACTATTTAGCAAAAGTTTGTAGAACTTCGATCAAAATACCAATTTGTAACTACCCCAAACACAACATTGTTCTATGGATAATCTGGACAGAAACAAAATATCAAAAAAATCACAGAACACCAAACTGAACAATCTGCAAGAAATCCGAGTCGCGGCCGAGTCAACTCGGCCGCGGATCCGCGGCGAAACGCGTGGTTTCGCCGCGCTTCCGCGGCGCGTTGACTGAGTCGTGGGCTCGTTTTTCTTGCCTGTTCCTAAAAAACCCTGCACCGATTTTTAAGGTATGTGGAAATATTTTTAAGGCTGTTTTAAAAATCGGCAGAAACTGCATGATTTTAGATGAATTTTGTGATTTTTTCCGGATCGAAGTTCTAAACACTTTGCTAACAGTTAGTTGTTGTTAAGATAGGCTCTGATACCACTGTTAGGTCCACGTTACCCACCCCGACTCTTTCGGGGAGGCGGAATAGGTAAAAATCAAAATTTTCTCACAAGGTAATATGGACCATCCATGAAAGATCTTTGCTAAACAAAAACTAACACACTAACTACAAGTTATAGCTACTATGTAAAATGGTTATACCTAGATCTTGAACTCTTTCTCTTCTTGTTGTGGTTCTCCTTCTTGCTTGATCCTTGTAGTGGCGTAGACGGCTCCTCCTCCTCGTCTTCCCTTTGCCGAAGATAGATCCACCCGAGGGCCTCTACCTTGAGCTCCTACCTCATCCAAGAGGTAACTAGAGTGCTTGGTTTGATAGAAAAAGAACCCTAGAAAGAGTAGAGAGAAGTTTTGGTGGCTTTGTCTCAAGAGCTTTTGATTCTCAACACATGAAAGATTAAAGCTTTGAGAGGAAGAGGGAGGGCTCAAGAACATGAGAGAGAAACAGCAAGAGAGAATGAAAGTAGAAATCTACAACCATGCTCATATGAGAGAAATAATAATAATAATAATAATAATAATAATAATTAAGTGAAAATGTGATGGTTAGTTTTGAAATGACCATTATCATTTCACATTAAATGAAATGTGCAAGAATCAAGAAGTATCTTTCATGTGAAATGATGATGGTCAAAATGTCAACAATAGTCAACCGGTCAACCAAAGTCAAAAGATCAACAAAAGTCAAATGGTCAACCAAATCATGGCACAATTATCCTTAATTAATATCATTAATCACATCTCTCATTCTCATTAGGGTTTGGAAAAAGTCAACGGTCAATAACCCTAATGAGAATCCACTGCCTCTGTCAACTGTGCATACACACCCGCATCCGTGTTCCGAGGAACACGAATACAATGAGACAAAACCAATCCCAAAACAAATACTAGGATCTGGTTTAAACCAAAGCCCGCTAGTAATAACTGTCCGGACTCCAAACGTGCACAAGTGCGCGGATGTGAACGAACCCCGTTGCAAAACCATGCGACCTCTACTCTGTTTTGCCCAAAGGCGAATAACCCTCTGTGTAGGACTCTAAAGGCTCGACACTACGCTGGCAGTGGGTTTAACCACAGGCCGCAAGCAGTACTAGCTGTACGTAACGGTCCCTAGGTAGATGCCGATAAGAAGACCGATGAGGTGAACCCATCCGAACTCCTACTGAGCCTGAATGTGACAATCTCCATACAGTCCGGTCTGTTCGTCTGAGAGTATCGCATGGAGGGCCTAGGGGGCGGTAAACGTCAGTCCCCTAGTAGCGGTACAAGTCGTGTCGGAGTGTATCCCAGAACACCCTGAGAAACTACTGGAAACACTACCAGTAATTCTCGCTTGCCCTGGCCAGGGAAGACTATGTGTAATGGCTCTCCTAGACATAGCGCGATATCAACTCCTAATACTGGGAGAGACGAATCCTGTCTAACCGTCACTGCCTCCAAATGTTTCAGGACTGCACCCAACTACTACCTTTTTGCACGACTCAATAAAGCTATGGTAGGGTAGTAATCTAAGAACAATGGGAACACACTCGAGGAGAAGTCACGGTGTCAAGTCAGCGGACTAAGCTGTACTCATGTCACCTGGGAGCTGTTAACTGACGATAGGTATAATACCAACCAACAGTTCCCGATGAGTCCTGTCCAGTGTACTCGTAACCTAACGAGCACCTGCATACTATCTCCAGTACGACGTACTGATGGCTGTGGGACAGACCATCTCCCCTGCTGGGACGAGAAGCGTATGCACCAGTCTACTCTGGAGTATCGATGCCATGTCTCGATAATCCTACGAATAGGGACCAAAATAAGGATGTGATTATAGACTACCCAGCCCCCACCAGTGTGATCGCCATCACAACGCCGATAGTCAAACAAAGATCCTAAGGGCTCCATCAATATGTTTTTAGCGATATGTTAAAAGAAATATATACACATATTAAGATAGAAACAAACCAAGTAGCATACTACTATATCGAGCAAGACTGTCGTAAACCCGTATATATATCCCAAGCCACCAAAATGTATTATACAAACTAGTACTATACAATAATGGCCTCTAGGGCATACATATCCAACACGCTGCTCTACAAGGAGGTCAAGATGGACTATCTGCGGGCCACATTTTCCAAAGCCACATTCGCCAATGAAATAAAGAAGCTACTTACGGGTCCTCATGATTCGTAAGGAAAAATACCCGAGTGAGATCCTTACGACTCACGGAGGCGATGAACACTAAGAAATCCTCACGATTTCTAGGGAGAATTTGCACCTACGAGATCCTCTCGACTTGTAGGGAGAAAAAACCTTCTTGAGACCCTTACGGCTCATGAAGATGAAAAAAGTCTTAGGCTATAAGGACTCTAAACCTGTCCCCTAAGCCCTCAATTCTATTGTCATGCATAACTCTGCAATACTTCACCCACGTACATGCTTATGTGGGCAAAGTAGTAGGGGGCATTTGTTCCCGCCAAAATTTTCGGCCAAGAGCTACTTGTTCCCTTATAAAAAAGGGGGAGAGTCCTCAAAATTTGGCCTAACGTGTAAAACACGTGAGCGCTCATATGCAAAGCGTATGAGCGCTGAATAAAAAAATTAAGAGCCAAACAGATATCACGTGAGCTCTCATATGCAAAGAATATGAGCATTGAACAAAACAATTAAGGGCCAAACAGGCATCACGTGTTAAACACGTGAGCACTCATATGCAAAGCATATGAGCGCTGAATAAAATAAACTTAAAGGGCCAAACAGGCCTCACGTGTAAAACATGTGAGCGCTCATATGCAAAGTATATAAGCGCTGAACATAAATCACCAATGGCCAAACAGGCCTAACGTGTAAAACATGTGAGCGCTCATATGCAAAGCATATCAGTGCTGAACATAAACAGGCTAAAACCCACCGCATGGGTCACGTGACACATGAGTTCTCTTGCCTCTCACATGCAAAGCATGTGAGCGCCCCAATTTAAAATGCTCCTATCAAATTTTAGAATTAAATTCTATTTTGGGAAATATTTTCCTGATCTTTCTCAAACTAAAAAGATCTTCTCTGTTAAACAGAGGACCTTTGGATTAAAGATCCAATGGTGATCATCTGGTAGAATAAAGTTCTATCTTAAAAAAATATTTTTCTAATCTTGTTAAATTAACAAGATATTCATATGATCAGAATTCTATGTTAGAATAAAATTCTAATCTTATTAAACTAACGAGATATCTATATGATAGAATTAAATTCTATATTCAGAAAATATATTTATGATCTTGTTAAACTAAAAATATATGATAGAATAAAATTCTAATCTTGTCAAAATTAACAAGATATTCATAATCTTATTAAACAAATAAGAAATCTTCTCTGTTAAACAGAGGGCTTTTGGATTAAAAATCCAACGGTGAATAAAATTCACCGATTGATCTAAAAGATCATGAAATCAACCATGATCTCTCAATGAGGGTTCTCTTAACAAATTGATTCTTTTTCTTTCCATATAAATAGGTGCAAGGGGAGGAGAAAAAAAAGAGAAAAAGAAGGAGGAAAAAAGAAAAGGAAAGATAGAGAAAAGAAGAGAAAAAACCCCCTCGTAAGCTTAAAACAAAGAGAATTTAATTCTCCAGAGAGAAAAAGAGAAAAAAGAAACTCTAGGTAAGAGAAAGAACGAAACACAGAGAATATCTCATCTCCTTTTCACCTCCATAAGAGTTTAACTCCTTTAAAAAGAACTTAGTTTTTCCTTTGGTTGAGATCTGCAGAAGCAGATCTCCTCACAAGTTGAGAATTTAATTCTCATCGGGGAGATCCTACCATGCAGATCCAAAACCAAAGGGAAGATCTAAGTTCAGAGAATTTAATTCTCCCAAAAATTATATAGGAATTTAATTCCTCTGATAAAACAAGAGTTTAACCCTTCATATAAGAACTTAGTTCTTCCTTATGGTGAAAGATCTACAGAAGCAGATCTCCTCACAAGTTAAGAATTTAATTCTCATCGAGGAAATTCTGCCATACAGATCCCAAACCTAAGAGAAAAACTAAGTCCTAAGAATTTAATTCTTACAAAACAGTGGGTTTGAAAGTCTCGAAACTAAGGATCTCCATGCACGTAAAAGGATTGGCATCCAACATGATAACGACCGATCACGTGCTCCCACATGAACACCCTTGATGAACAAAAGAGGACAACTGAGACTGGCTCACATGATCCCACGTGACCCCCCAAGTAGTGCTTAGCACTTATAGAAAGGGAGTAAATCAAAACGCAGTTTCCACTTGGGGCACCTCAAGTGACCCATGTGACCCAATAGCGCTTAGCGCTCAGAAAAGAACAAGGGAATAAACCCAAGGAAACAGCGCCTCAAATTTTTAGTGTTTAACACTACTTCATGCGGTGTTCGCCGTCGAAAGACGCGACCGGGACGTTGGGACGTCATACCTGAATTTTAGGGGCAGATACTATTTGGTTTTAATCCACCTCTCCGAAGATACCAAGTTGATTTATGGCACCATGTATCGAAGGTTTAGACGGATGTGGCCGATATAGCAGACTTCGTCAGATTCCCGCTCATTGTGAGGGTTTTTTGACTGTAGGGACGCTCTTCCCTGCAAGCGCAAGCCCCTGCAGTTAATTACGCTACCACATCGTGGTAACCACTTTCTCCTTCTCTACATGGTCACTTTGTGTCGTGTATGTTTGTTTTATTTTTGGTTGCCCGTGGATTGTATACAGAGACTAATTTATGTTGTCGCCCACATGGCGTAGATTAGTCCAAATCCGTATTTTCTTAGATTTGGTTTTGGGTTTGGTTTAAGGATCGTTAATCTCATTTGAGACTAAGATCAATTTAAACATTTGTTAAGGATACGTTAGTCTAATTTTAGACCAAGATCTACTAAACAGGATCATTTAGATCCAACAAAAGAGCATTTGGACTCTATTGTTTTAGTTTAGGAACTTTGCGGTCCATTGGTTTTAAGGAAATCATAGTCCGTGACAGTTTAAAGACGTCATAGTCCGTAAAGTTTAAAGACATCATAGTCTATGAGTTTAAGAACCCCACAGTCCATAAAGTTTAAGGACATCATAGTCCATGAGTTTAAGGACCCTATAGTCCGTAAAGTTTAAGGACATCATAATCCAGTTTAAAGACGTCATAGTCTGTGTGGTTTTGGTTCAACCGTTTGGGGATGCACAAAAAATTATTGGTTATTGGAACCCTCCATCTCTCTGAAGACGTTGAAAAATTACAACGACATATTTCGAGGTATGAAGAGATGTACCCTTGAACCATTGTTGGTTGGGAGATCTGTAGTCAAGTTTGGGACTAAGGTCGGTTAAAAAGATTTCCAAGCATATGGGCTCAATTAATCTAAATGAGGGATCTGTGGCCAACTTGGGCTCGGCCCACTAAGTTAAAATGTTGAACATTTAGCAATGCTGAGCATTGGTTTGGGTTCTGACAAACTTTTTGTTTTTTATTATGTGTTGAGCACTCATTATAGCTCTAGGGCTTTTATTTAAATAACAGTTTATGTTCCCTCGGCGCACTCGTGAGGAGCACATGGTGCGCTTGGCGCTGAGCGCCAGTTAATGAGTGCATAGCACTCCTTGTGAAATAGCGCACACGTGAGGAGCACGTGGCGCGCTTTAATGAGTGCAGAGCGCTCCTTGTAAAATAGCGCACACGTGAGGAGAACATGGTGCACTTTAATGAGCGCAGAGCACTCTTTATGAAATAGCGCACACGTGAGAAGCACGTGGTGCACTTGGCGCTGAGCGCCAACCTTGAAGCGCTGGGCGCTTCTTTGAATTGGAGCACTAGGAGCGCTGTGCGCCAGTTTTAGAGCGCTAAGGCGCTTCTTCGAATTGGAGCGCTAGGAGCGCTAAGGCGCTATGCGCCAGACTTGGAGCATTGGGGCGCTTCTTTAAATTGGAGCGCTGCAGCGCTGTGCGCCGGGCTTGGAGCGCTAAGGCGCTTATTTTTAATTTGGAGCGCTAAGGCTCTTTTTTAGGCAACTTTGATCAGTTCTGCGCTCTGAGAATTAAATTCTCGTTTATAAGAAATCTCGTGGGTCTAAGAACAAAGTTCTTATTTTTATAAGAGATGTTACAATCTTTTTTTTGGGGAAAGGTTTTGCCTTTATGGATCTGTGATCTTAAGAGAATTGAATTCTTCTTTCCCCCTTTTTATGATGAGATATTATGATCTCTTTTATGAAAGACGTCTGTCTCATAGATCTATGATCTAGAAAAAGAAACTAAGTTCCTCTTCGTTTGATGAGATACTTTGATCTCTCTATTTTATTTACCTTGAAGAAATTCTTCTTCTTCCGAGAGCTTGCACTTCTCTCTAAATTTTCTCAAAGTTTGTTGGGGGGGGTTCCTCTATGTTTCTTCTTTCTTTTTTTATTTTGGATAGAAGGATCATTGGTCGTTGGGACCCACCACCTCTCCAACGACACTGAGAGATTACAATGCCATATATCGAAGGTGTGGAGGGATGTACCCTTTGAACCATGTCCCACTCATCAGGGGGAAGAACAGGCTGGAGCTTAAGCTTCTCGCTGCTCAAAAAGGCTTCTTTGCGTTCGCGCACGTGCGTCGCACGTGTTTGGCGCACGTGTTTGCACGTAGCGCACATCGAGCTCGCGCATTATGGGGGCCGCTATGGCCCTAACTTGGAGCACTAAGATCCTTTGAGGATTGAATCCTCACACGTGGTGCGCACGTACGTTGCACGTGGTGGGAACGTGGCGGGCGCACGTGCGTTGCACGTAGCGCACATGGCGCTTGCGCATTATGGAGGGAGCAAGCTCCTATGGAGAACTAATCTTCTTTGAGAATTGAATTCTCTCCCTTTTCTAAGAGATATCCTCTCTTATTTACATGGGAGTGGTAGAGAAGGGATCTCTCTTTTTCCCGATGTGGGACTAAAAATGCATCCCCATTTAGTAGAGCATTATTTTAAATTACACATGCATAGCACATTTACTCATAATTTTTGATCCCGGATGAATTATGAGGCCCATAATATATCAAATCAAAGGATTTTTTGAGACACTTTCGATATCATCAGAATTTAGCTGTTTCTCATTCGGGAGTTTGTCAAAATACAGTCCGGAAAATACTGGTTCGGATTTTCTTCCTTAGATTACACGTGCATAGCACATTTGCTCATAACTTTTGATCCCGGATGAATTATGAGGCCCATAATATATCAAATCGAAGGTTTTTTTCGAGACGCTTTCGATACCATCAGAATTTAGCTATTTCTCATTCGGGAGTTTATCAAAATACAGTCCGGAAAATACTGGTTCACATTTTCTTAAGCGTATCGCTGCCATTTGATACCTTGGGCTCTTTTGCGCAGAAATTTTTTGCGGGAACAAATGCCCCCCACTACTTTGCCTACGTAAGTATGTACGTGGGTGAAGTAGTGTAGAGTTATACATGGCCATAGAATTGAGAGCTTAGGAGACATGTTTAGGGTCTTTATAGCCTAAGACTTTTTCATCTTCATGAGCCGTAAGGGTCTAAAGAAGGTTTTTTCTCTCTACAAGTCGAGAGGACCTCATAGGTGTATATTCTCCTTAGAAATCATGAGGATTTCTAAGTGTTCATCGCCTCCGTGAGTCGTAAGGATCTCACTTGGGTATTTTTCCTTATGAATCGTGAGGACCTGTAAGTAGCTATATTATTTTAGTGGCCTGTAATTTTGGCAAATGTGGCCCGTAGATAGTCCATCTTGACCTCCTTATAGGGTAGGGATGGCTTAGGTAACAGATTCAGATCTGTCACCTAAGACTTTTCAATTTTATGAGCCATGAGGGTCTCATAAAGACTTTTTCTCCCTACAAGTCGTGGGGATCTCGTAGGAGTATTTTCTCCTTAGGAATCGTGAGGATTCCTAAGTCCGTTTTCTCTTGAGAGTCATAAGGATCTCAAAAGAGAATTTTCTTCTTTACAAGTCGAGAGGACTCGTAAGTGTTTGATGAGTTGACTTGTTCCCGAGTCGAAGCATTGCTTCGACGGAGAGGTTGACTTTCTCCGTTTTCTACGGTGTCGGGGATCGACTTTCTCCGTTTTCTACGGTGTCGGAGATTGACTTTCTCTATTTTCTACGGTATCGGAGATCGATTTTCTCCGTTTTCTACATTGTCGGGAACCGACTTTCTCCATTTTCTATGGTGTCGGGGGTCGACTTTCTCCGTTTTCTACGGTGTCGGGGATCGACTTTTTCCGTTTTTTATGGTGTCGAGAATTGACTTTCGGTTGTCTGTGAACCGCAGAGTTTTGGAACTAGGGACTTTGCCGTGGCTCCGATTGGTGGTGTCGCGTCCGTAACCTGCTGGCATGAGGAGGAACGTCGTTGCGAGTCTTCTAGGATGCAGATATTGCCATTGAAACTTGACTCTTCCTTTTGACAGAGTTTGTTGGGACATGTGGTTCCCTTTCGTTTATGCCCGTGAATTGTATACAGGAGTCAATATGAACTTACCTGCACGGCCGAAGTTTCATTTCATTTATATTTTTTTGTTTTCTTTCCGCGATGCTCTATCATTTCAGCTTTTTGTATCGCGAAAGTCGCGATTGCCCAATCATTTTGGCTATTTTACGCGGTGCCCAATCATTTCGGCTGTTTTTTACTTGCTGCTTTTTATTGCGAGTTGCCCAATCATTTCGGCTATTTTTGTATGAATTTTTGGCTCGCTGATTTTTTATTGCGAGTATGGAACTTGGAATCCAGTGCCAGTCTTAGCATCAACATCGCTGCCACTGGAATATTGCCAGGAGCGAATCATCATTTGCCATGAAAGGACTTGGAATTTGATTCCGATTCAGGCATCAGCATCGCTACCACCGGGACATTGCCAGGAGCGAATCATCATCTGCCTTGAAATGACTTGGAGTTTGATTCCGTTTCAGGCATCAGCATCGCTACCACTGGGACATTTCCAGGAGCGAATCATCATCTGCCTTTTGTTGGTTCGAACAAAGGTGGAAAACAAGGTTAAGATCCTATCGACTAAGGCTTTTGACTTCAAGAGTCGTAAGGGTCTCATAAAGGTGTTTCTTCCTACGAGTTGTGGGGATCTTGTAGGTGTCTTTTCTCCTTAAGAATCGTGAGGATTCCTAAGTGTATGTTCTCTCATAAATCGTAAGGATCTTATAAGAGTGTTTTCTCCTTATAAGTCGAGAGGACTTATAAGTGCCTGTTCACCAATCAGGGGAATTTCATGCCATTGGCGGAACTTGGTGTGGGAGATGTTTATTTGTGCCCGTAGATTGTATACAAGGGTCAATATTGAACCATTTGTAGGGCAGACTGGGGGTTGTTATGATGGCTTAAGAACAGATTTAGATCCCTGTAGCTTAAGCCTTTTGAATCCTATGAGCCATGAGGGTCTCATGGGGGAATTCTCCTTACGAGTAGTGAGGATCTCATAAGTGTAATTTCTCCTCAGGAATCGTGGGGATCCCTAAGTGTGTTGTTCCTCTATGAGTCGTAAGGATCTCACGCATGTATTTTCTCTTTACAAGGTCGAGAGGACCTTGCAAGTGTCTTTTAATGAGGTTGCGCACTTTCGGGTTTTCACAAACTCGCCGGTAGCCCTGCTGTTTTTACTCATGGAGCCCTTTCGGGTTTTCATCCGTGCCCATTTCGCTTATGGATGTACCATTTTTTTTGCACGTCAGCCTTAGGATGCTGCGGGTTTATAGTAGTTTAAAAACATTTCGGTCAGTTGTTAGTTTTAGGACGTTTTGATCCATTGTTGCCGTTTTGGAGACAACAGTTTAGCTTATAGAGTTTGGGCTTAGGAAGATACCGAGCGGACATAGGCATCGTCATCTATTGTTGACCTAGGCCGTGACTTATCAGGCGTAGTATTTCTTCAGGAACCGGCCGTTTATTGGCCTGAAGGGTCTTTCGCTATGCATGTCCATGAGCAAGTAAGCCCCACTTTGGTAAACTTTGTCTATGATGTACGGGCCCTCATAGTTCGGCTCGAATTTCCCCCGTTTGGCACGATTGGGGATCATAGGTCTTTTGACCACTAGCACTAGTTCGCCGTGGCGGAATGTTCTCGGCCTAGCCAATCTTTCGTATGAGCGCGTCATCCTTTCTTTGTAAGCCTCCAGGTTTTGCTGCGCCATGAGCCGAGTTTTATCGAGGGCATCGACCTCCTCGAGCCGAAGATGGGAATTCTCTTCATCTGTTAGCTCGTAATGAACCGCCACTCGTAGAGAGGGTAACTCTATCTCCAAGGGGATTACTGCCTCAGTGCCGAACACCAATGCGTATGACGTTGTATTTGTGGCCGTTTTGAACGTGGTCTGGTATGCCTTGGGAGATTCATGCAGTCTCTCGTGCCAGTCCTTTTTACTTCTGGAGATCGTCTTCTTTATGATCTTCATCAAGGTTTTGTTTAAAGCCTCAGCTAGACCATTAGCTCGGGGATTATAGATCGAAGAGTATCTCCAGTGTATGCTATGCTGCTGTGCGAAGTAGCTGATTTTGTGGCTTCTATAGGCTGGCCCATTATCGGAGATAATCCGTCGCGGAGTGCCGAACCGATAGATGACCTGTGTCTTGAAGAAATGGAGAATATTCTCCGTCTTCACTTCTCTCAGCGGTACTTCTTCTGCTCACGTAGAGAAGTAATCGGTTGTTGCCAATATGAACCGATGTCCTCTAGATGATGCTGGTTCGATGGGTCCGATTATGTCAGTTCTCCACATTACGAACGGCCAGCTAGCCACCGTTGGGTGTAGCGGATTTGGATGCTGGTGGATGAAATCCCCGTGAATCTGGCACAAGTGGCACTGCTTCGCGTATTCGAGGCAGTCTTGAATCATCATGGGCCAATAGTAGCCTATCCTTTTGATCTTCAACTTCATCTTCGGCCCGGCTTGATGAGAACCACAGAGTCCGTCGTGAGTTTCTTGGAGGACTTTCTTTGCTTCTTCCGGTCCTAGGCATCTTAGCCATAAAGAGTCGAACGATCTCTTATACAGAGTATCATTGACGAAGGCAAAAGACAGAGCTCTTTTCATGAGCTGATGTCTTGAGGATGCATCTTCAGGTGTCCGACAGGATTTGAAGTAGTATATAAAGACTTCTCTCTAATCCCTAGCCTTTTCCTGGTCTTTTATTTGTAGGGTCGTTTGCTTGGTCGCTCCCTTTTCTTTGAAAGACTCCGGAGATATTTCTACTGGCGCAAGAACCCAATGGCTTTGCGCAACGATCCTCACGTCATCGAGGTTTTCGTCAGCCAGTTCTTTAGCGAGTTTGGCTAATGCATCCTCCTTACTATTTTCCGCTCGCGGTATGCTTTTCAGGGCGTAGGAAGGGATTTGAGTCAGCAATTATTGCACTCTCTCACCGTACTTTACCAACTCTGGTTTGCACGTTTGATAGTCACCATTTACTTGACTAACGACCAGCTGGGAGTCTCCGTATATGAGGAGGTTTTCGATTCCCATGTCGATAGAGATCTCAAGACCTGCTATCAAAACTTCATATTCGGCTTCATTGTTCGTCTTCGGCTCTGTTAAGGAGAAGGCAAAGCGCATTATCCCTCCTTGTGGAGTCACGAAGATAAGGCCTACCCCAGATTTGATTATGGAGGAGTTGTGCTTTCTCTTCTTCATAGAAGATGCCCCATTGAAATAGAGTTCCCATCGGGCATCACTCTCTCCTCTCTCCCTGTCGATCGTATCAAATGCGTGCTCATCTGGCAATTCGCAATTTAGGAGTGAATCAGCAGGTATCGAATGCTCAGCGAGAAAGTCGGCGATGGCCTGGCCTTTCACTGCCTTGAGGGTCGATAAGTTATCGAGAACTCCATCAAGAGGGGGCCCCATTAGCGAGCCGCGCTATTAGTATGGCTCTTGACATCAAATGTTTAAGAGGATCCAATTTTGATATGAGATGGACCTCATGCGCCAACGCATAGTGTCTGAGCTTCGTTATCGCGAAGATTAATGCCAGGCAGTGTTTTTCAATGAGGGAGTAGTTGTTTTTTGCCCCCAGGAGAACTCGACTCAAATAGTAGAGGTCTATCTCCTTCCCTTGGTCGTTCTCCTGTGCCCACAGCGCGCTAAAGAACCTTCAAGGGCTGTTGTGTACAGGATGAGAGGCTTTCCCTTGACCAGAGCGGTCAGCACCGGTGGATTCTGCAGGTATTGCTTTATTTCGTCCAGTGCGCTTTAGCATTTGCGATCCCAGACGAACGGGGTTCCCTTCTTCATCAGATGACTGTAGGGGCGGCATTTGCTGGAGAGGTTAGCTATGAACCGTCAGATATATGTGAGTTTCCCTTGGAGAGATCGAAGTTGCTTGAGAGTTCTTGGCGGAGGCATTTCCATGATCGCCTTGATCTTTGACGGGTCTATTTCGATGCCCCGATATCGTACGATGAATCCTAGGAACTTGCCTGAGAAAACTCCGAACGCGCATTTGAGAGGGTTCATCTTCAGGTTGTATTTCTGAAGATGTTGGAACACTATCTTTAGTTGCTCCCAATGCTCCTCGTGCGATTTGCTTTTTACCACGAGGTCGTCAATATAGCACTCGACAATTTCATGTATGAGGTCATCGAAAATCTTCTTCATGGCCCTCTGATAGGTGGCGCCAGCGTTCTTCAGACCGAAAGGCATCACTTTGTAGTGGTATATGCCTAAAGGGGTCCGGAAAGCGGTATGCTTCTGGTCTTCGGGATGCATCTTTATTTGATTGTACCCTGATGAGCCGTCCATGAAGAAAACGTCGTGAGTGGACGTGTTGTATATCATCAGCTCAGCAACCGGTACGGGAAAGTCATCTTTCGGACAAGCTTTGTTGAGGTCCCGAAAGTCTACGCAGATGAGCACCGTCCCATTCTTCTTCATCACTGGGATGATGTTGGCGATCCAATCAGGATAGTGAACTTCTTGGATGAAGCCGGAGTCGATTAGCATCTTGACTTCAGCGTTGATACTCATCTCAAGCTCGAGTTATATTCTTCTTGGCGCCTGTTTGACTGGCTTGACGTTTGGCGATATCTCCAATTTATGCACGGCTATTTCTGGGTCTAATCTTGGCATCTCGGAATAGTTCCATGCGAAGCAGTCTTTATACTGCATGAGCACGTCTTTTAGCGTAGCTACCTGTTCTTCGGACAACAGTTCACTGACGAATATAGGCTTCGGTTCGTTTGCCGTCCCCAAGTTGATTTTCCATGGGTTGTCCGCAGTAGTATGTATTCCATCTTCCAACTCCTTTGGCGTCGGTGGAAATTCTGAGATCAACTCATCATCATCATTTTTGAAGCACCAGGGGAGGTCATCCATATCCTCACATACTCCTTCTTCTGACAGCATTATCACGTCGAAGGTACGAGATCGTTTCCAAGGTCGATATTGATCCGGCTATACTCTCGTTGCATACGTTGCTCTTGGCACATGTATTTGTGATGGGGTTACCCTCCAACTGTCGGATAGAGCGAACTTGCCGAGTTGATATTGGTCCTTGACCCAGTTTTTAAAGGTGAAGCGGTCTTCAAGAGGATGTCCTATCGCTCGGTGATAGGAGCAATAGTCTGGGTGATGAACCTCATCTGCTTATTCGGGGTGTTTGGACTCCGGGAGCGTAATCATTTGATGTTTCATGACAAGATCGAATATCTTCTTTGTCTTGTCTTGGGGAAAAGAATATGCTCGACCCATCTTCTTTATAAGAGACGAATCCCGGCTACTCAATTCTCGATCGCGTGGCTTCTTGGACCCGTTTTGCCGCTATCGAACATCTTTTCCGTTCTTTAGCTTGTTTTTACCTCTGCGCCGGGTCTTCTGTATGACGGGCTGGCGACGAAGAGCATTGTCATTCCCCGCAGCCTGCTGAAGGAAGTGCTGCGTCTTGGCTTTCTCGTAAATGGCCATTTCGCGGCTGTGGTCATCCCGGACCTTTTGACATGCCTCCCTTATTAGTTTTTCCATCTGTTCTTCAAATGACGGACTTAGCATTTTTACGGCGGGATCTCATTTTGGTTCAACTGCAGCGTCTTGTAACAGAGCGTCCCCTTCTTCATCGAAGTCATGTATAACGTAGCAGCCATGGAATCGTTCCCGTTTCTTGGATTGAACATATCCAAGCCCGATCGTTTTCATTCTCCAGTTGGGCAATTTTTGCTGAGTTCCAGGGACATTCCAGATCCTGTTGTAGAACTGAGCATGTCGAGCAGTCTGTTTGAAGGGTACGCCTTGGCGTCTCAACAACCTTTTTAATCCTCCCGTATAGTATCTGGGCAGACGGATGTGCTGGAGCCTGTTAAGTATAGAATCGGCACCATGCCAGATTTCTTTCTCCACTTTGGTTTCTGTGGATCGATAAAAGAGGATCGCCTTTTCATCTTTTCGCCTGGGAAGAACATAAAGCGTTTGCGGTTCTTGCACATTATAGGTATCAAGTGCATCGAGTTCTTTGTAGTGCTGCCACGGAACCATAGCGATTTGCAAACTCCGTTCGTCACCTAGCACGACTTGTATGGATGGTCAAACAGAAAATACTGCATTGACCTTATCTTTAGAGTCGCTTCCGAAGATCAACATAAGGGTAGATGGTCTGGACTTATTGTATTGGAGCGGCCCTGAATAGACTATTTCTTCTTCCTCCTTGGTATCACTCTCGAAGACTGGAATAATGGTGATAGCTTTTACTTGTCCTCCGGTTTATGGCATCTTTTCATGTTCTCGAAGTCTGGTAAGAAGTACTTTGCATCTTCGTACTTTCGTACTTCATTCACGGAGAATGGGTTCAGCTCCCCTGTCACGGTGTACTCGAGACCATCTTTGAAGTACTTCATACACTGATGTTGTGTAGAAGGGATGATGTTGTACTCGTATAACCAAGGTCTTCCGAGTAAAGCGTTGTAGCAAGTCTTGGCGTCAATGACGTGAAACTTGGTGTCAGTGATGAGCAGCCCAAAGCGTAACGTCAGTATCATAGACCCGAGCGTCCGTGATGACTTAGAGTCGAACCCGGAGATAGTGATTTTATCCCGAGCGAGGTGTTGAACGCTCATGCAGATTTATTTTAGCACCCTTACATTTAGGAGGTTGACAGAGGACCCGTTGTCAATTAGGATCTTCCCTATCTTGATGTCATGGCAATACCCGGAGACATAGAGGGGACGGTTATGCTCGCACGTCCCGAGGAGGAGGTCCTCATCACTAAAGGTGATGCCGGCTGTGTACACTTCTTCCAGCTCGTCCTTCATCTTTTCTTCGGTAAGGAAGGCTTGAAACTGCTCAGGGTCCTATGACACCTTGATCAACGAATCTCTCGTCTCTTTAGATAGCAGAAGGGCATCGAGAATGCTTAGCTGCGAGGGTATCTTCCTCAGGTGTGCCCGAACATTGTAATCCACCTTGTTTTTCTTGGGCGGGTCCTTGGCTGCCAACTCTTTGACGACTTGATCATCGAAGGCGATATCTTCAGGGACTTTTTCTTTCCCCTTATCTTTTCTGTTCGATCCCTTGTTTGTGGATCCAAGATTCTTTTCGGGTAGCGTACGATTGCGCAGATGAATGTTCTCGCAGGTCTTCGTCTCTTCTGTTTTAGAGATGGATTCCTTGAAGAGAGGGCTGAGAGCTATTTCTTCATCAGAATCGCTCCCGAAGGTGAGAACTTGCGATCCTTTGCTATCAACCATGTGACAGTTGACGACAGTTCTTTTATGCTCATCGGTCTCGCTTCTTTGCTCTCGACGAGTTTTGCGTTTCATTCGCTTGAAATGCTGTCGATGAGCAACGTATCCCTGCCACCAATTTTTAAAGGCCATACATTCCTCGGTAGGGTTTGTGATCCTTCGATGGTATAAGCAGTAGTTTGGATGTGCATCTAGTTCGTCAGGGAACGCATTTTCTGAAGTGTATTCTTTGAAAGGTGGCAACTTCATTCCCATCGACAGGGCTTTAGCGAATTGCTTCCTTGTCTTAAACCTGCTTTTGCTGGCGGTAGAAGTTCTTCTATACGGTTGGGGTACTCTATGGATTCTCAATACCGGAGCATCTTCAACGTGATGCCGACGCTTGGCCCTGTCGTATATTGCCATTTCCCGCTCTCTGTCAGCTTTTCTTTTCTGAAGAGCTTCGTTCAGCTGTCAATCAATTCGTCTGATGGCTCCAGGGATTTTGGTTCTGGTTCTAGATCTGCCCCCAGTCTCTCTGTATCAGGAGCTTCTTCACCATTTATTGACGAGTGAGATATCATGTGGCAGCTTGCCATATAGTTCTCAGGTTCATCTGACGAGTCTTCTCCCCATCATTGTCATCATCTCCGTCTTCAAGGATGTGGTTGAGAAACCCTTAGAGCATGACCGGGGTTCGTGCCTTTTGGTTATATTCTTCCAGCGCGTCAATGTATCTTTGCAGGTCCGTGCGCTTGTCATCAGGATTCACGGGCTTTTTGGTCTTCTTATTACTTTTCGAAGACTTTGACGAACGGGCATGGGCGTTTTGACTATCACCACCAATTCTTGGCGTCGGGCGTGGCTTCAGCATTCCCTTGATGACCTTGGGTTCCAACGGACTTTTCCACCTGATCGCCGGGCATGTTTGGAGATCCTTTAGCATTCTTTTTGTTTTTGCTGAAAGAACGACCTCCCATGGAGCTTCTTTTATAAAAGAGCACGATGCCCCCGGCGTGTCCATCTTTTTAAGAGCGTGCAGCTGGGGCGGGTTTACTTTCTAATTTTCGGACAGCGTGAATTTGCCCTGTTGGTATTGGTCCTCAATCCAGTTTTTAAAGACGAAGCAATCTTCAATTGGATGGCCCTTTATTCGATGGTAGGGGCAATAGTTGGGACTGTTGACGTCACTGGGCTGCAGTGGGCGTTTTAGATCCGGCAAGATGATGAGCATGTTGCACACCACCAGCTCGAACAGTCTCCTAGTTTTTGTTAGTGTATATGCCCTAGAGGCCATTACTGTATCATACTAGTTTGTATATTACTTAATGGAAGCTTGGGATATTCACCTTGTATATACAATCTTGCTCAAGATAGTAGTATGCTACTTGGTTTGTTTCTACTTCAATGTGTACTTTTGTTTATTTTAGTATATCACCTATACACATTAGTGGAGCCCTTAGGATCTTTGCTTGATTACCAGCGTTGTGATGGCAGTCACACTAGTGGGGCTGGGTAATCTATAAGCACATCCTTATGCAGGTCCCTAGTCGCAGGACTATCGAGACAGGGCATCAATACTCCGGAGTAGACTAGCGCATGCGCTTCTCATCCCAGTGTGGGAGATGGTCTGTCCCACAGCCATCAGTACGTCGTACTGGAGATAGTATGCGGGTGCTCGTTAAGTTACGAGTACACTGGACAGGACTCGTCGGGAACTGACCGGTTGGTATTATACCTATCGTCAGTTATCAGTTCCCAGGTGACATGTGTACAGCTTAGTCCGCTGACTTGACACTGTCACTTCGCCTCGAGTGTGTTCCCACTGTACTTTGATTACTACCCTACCACGGCTCAAAGGAGTCGTGCAAACAGCTAGTAGTTGGGTGCGGTCCCGAAGCACTTGGAGGCAGTGACGGTTAGACAGGATTCGTCTCTCCCTGTATTGGGGGTTGACATCGCGCTGTGTCTAGGAGAGCCATTACACGAGAAGTCCCTGGCCAGGGCAAGCGAGATATACTGGTAGGCTTCCAGTGTTATCTCAGGGTGTATTGGGCTTCACTCCGACATGACTTGTACCGCTATTAGGGGACTGACGTTTACCGCCTCCCCAGGCCCGCCATGCGATGTATCAGACGAACAGACCGGACTGTACGGAGATTGTCACATTCAGGCTCAGTAGGAGTTCAGATGGGTTTCACTTCGTCAGTCTTCTTGTCGGCATCTACCTGGGGACCGTTACGCACAGCTAGTGCCGCTTGCGGTCTGTGGTTAAACCCACTGCCAGCGTAGTGTCGAGTCTTTAGAGTCTCACACAGAAAGCTATTCGCCTTTAGGCAAAAGAGTAGAGGTCGCATGGTTTTGCGACAGGTCGCATGGTTTTGCGACAGGGTTCAGTCACATCCGTGCACTTGTGCACGTTCAGTGTCCGGACAGTTTACACTAGCGGGCTTTGGTTTAAGCCAGATCCTAGTGTACGTATTGGGATTGGTTTTATCCAGTTTGTATTCGTGTTCCTCGGAACGCGGATGCGGGTGTGTATACACAGTTGACGGAGAGACAGAGGCAGAGAATTCTCATTAGGGTTGTTGACCGTTGACTGTTGACTATTGACTTTTTGCTCAACCCTAATGAGAATATGATATATGATTAACAATAATATTAATTAAGTATTGTGGTGACATAGTTGTTGAGGGGTTGACTTTGTTGACTTGTTGACTTTGTTGACCGGTTGACTACGTTAGACTAGTTGACCATCATGATGACAATGGCTATCATTTCATGGCAAAGACTTTTCACTTGCTTGTTCTCTTGTGCAATATGAGTGCATGAAATGATATAGCCATTTTGACTTAAACCATTTACACAATACTTGATTACTATTTTTGTGATGATGGTTTTGGGATTATGAGAGCCAAGTGAGAAAAGTCTTGCTCATTCTATCATTTTTCATTCTCTCTCTTGTGTTCTTGAGCTCTCATCTCCTTCCTCTTGCTCTCCCTCTCTTTAGTCTATGGTTCACTTGTCTCATGTGTTGAGAACCAAGAACCATAGAGAAAATCCCAACACACTCTCCTCTACTCACTCTAGTTCACAAGGTTTGGCAAACCAAGTGAACTAGTTTCTTCAAAGACCGAAGAAGAAGCCAAAGGTAGAAGCTTTCAGGTGGATCGATCTTCGGCGCAAGGAGACGACGGGGTGAAGCCGATCCGGACGACCATCGAGGCTTGAAGACGAAGGAGTTCAAGAAAGAAAGGTATAACCCCCTAACTGAGTAGTTAACAACTCCTAGTTAGGTTGTTATTTAGATATTTAACAAAGATCCGGTTTTGAGTCCATGTTACCACCTCTAGAAAATTGTTTTTCACCAAATTCCTCTTGCCCGAAAGTACCGGGAGAGGTAGCATGGACTTACAGTGGTGTCAGAGCCTAGTTAAACTCTATCTAACATGTTAGCAAAGTAACTAGAAGATCGATCAAACAAAATGTCACGAAATACACCAAAAATTCATGCTTGCTGTCGATTTTCAAAGCACTGTAAAAGTAATAAATCATACTTCAAAAATCGACTCAGGGTTTTTATAGCAAACTGCAAAAATTTCATCCACTGAACCGATCAAAGCGCCGCGGAAACGCGGCGGGAGCGTGCTCCCGCCGCGGTTCCGCGGCCGAGTTGACTCGGCAGTGGGAAATTTTGGTTGCAGTTTGTTCAGTGGGGTATTTTGGGAATTTTGGAATATGTCTTTTCAGCCCAGATTTTCCAGAACGAAAATTTTGTGTTTGGGGCCTAAAAATCCGTATTTTTGATCGAACTTCTAAAGACTTAAGGTGACGGGTTTTTATCTGTGATGTGATATTTGTATTGAACGTCTGCTAATCGCTATATGTCGATTAGTGGGGGTTATACAAATCTGTGATCTGTAATGTTATTGGAATGTGTATATGAATTCATTGGATTGTCGCGGGTGAATAGCCGGGGGTTGTGAGACGAGAGTTTTCTTTTCTTTCAATTCATGTAAATTTGTAAATTGATGTAATATTATTTGTATGGCTGCACAACCGGGTCGGGGTTGTAGCCGTCATTGTAAAATTTCTTTTTACTGTTTTTGCTCCTAAGATAGACCCATGGAGGGGGTGCACAAACTACCGGGTATACCGAAGTGCCGAGTGGCCTACTCACGGAGTTGAGGGAGGTTGCTTCGCTTCGGGTACTTGGCGGGTAGTTTGCCGCACTCGTAGGGGTCTTGGATGGGGTATTAGCTATTCACCGCGACCGTGTAATCTGCTTTTCGTTACAGGCTCGTACGAATTGCGGGTTCCTAGTATATCCAATGTGTTCATCTGTGATCTGAAATGGCTATCATTGCAATATATCTATATATGATATTATTTAGGCGTTGCTTATGTTTTACAGCCGCGCTAGCCCAGCCCCGCTCTGTCGTTAGTTAAGTAACCTAACGGGTAATGACGGGGCCTCGTGGCGAATGCAAATGGCATAAGCGTACGTCATATTTTGGTTGTTTTCTGCAATGGTAGGATTAAATGATGGGACGCATTAAAAGAACTAATGCAAGAATATCACGCATTAAAAGAACTAATGCAAGAAAATAAACCAAGTTAAAGTCGTTGGAACACTTTCGAAAAACCACTCGGTTCTTTTCAAAATCAACTTTTAAAATGCGGAGTTTGAGCCACTCCTTTTAAAAGCTATCTCGTTCCATCGATTATATCAAGTTCACTACGTTCACGGTTTTGCCAAAACCATTCGTAGCCCTCCGTCGTTTCAAATGAATAGTCAATAGTATTCAAGCTGTGTATGTTGGCCAAAGTCAAGGCATAGTGATTGGTAGCTATTGGGTATTCATGTGTAGCATAGATAGATGCGTTGGTTTGGGACAGTCGTACTGCCATTTTGGCCAAAGTCAAGGGTAGGTACGGATGGATCCAAATTAACCTGGAGAATGACGGGTAGAACTTGACATGTAACTTATGATATTTTGGCCAAAGTCAAGGTCATAAGAGCATGGGGCAAAAATCCACATCGGGAGTTTCAAAAGAACTGAAACTTGCTAGTGTTGCATACCATTTGGAGTGTGATGATTCTGGTAGGATTCCTTCAGTTTTGTCATGCGATGATATTTGGATCCCGATCCTACTGTGAGTATATGCTACTCCTCGGGAAATTTCTCATTTAACGATCAATGCTATAAACCAAGTAGGTGTCTAGAAAGGTTTTAGCGGGGCTACGCCCCCAGGGAAAAGAGGTTATTTAATTAAGGAACTTCGCGAAAGCGTTGGAAAACCTCCCTCGAAGTACCGACACTGGCCTGGCTGAACGGTTAAGCAAGTATTGTACGGTGAGATTGATCCTGACTAATTCTTCCTTTTTGGTTTGAGGATAGATTCGAGAAACAGTGGGAGCCATCCTGTTTAGACAAACTAAAAACCATTCTAAACTTGCAAGAGCATTAAGCTGAGTGTTTCTTCTCTCTCCTAATTGCAGCGACCAATCGACATGACTGGACTTAAGTTACTCCTAGATAAAAACATACTGACAGGGCCAAACTACAAAGATTGGCTCAGGAATGTCAAGATGGCAATCACTTACGACAAGCTGGGGTATCTTCTTACCACCAAAGCTCCCCCTGTCCCAGGTCCCAAAACCAGCGTCGTGGATAAGGAAATCCGTAAGACCTGGGAAATAGATTGCGCGAAGGCCAAGTGCCTCGTGCTTGCCTCTATGGACAATGAACATCAGAGGAGGCACGAGAATATGGACCTCGAATCCATATTTCTCCATACAAAAGAACTGTATGGAGAGCAGTCTCGTATCGCAAGATACGAAGTGTCGAAGAAGTTATTTTCGGCAAGGTTGGCCGTCGGATCATCGGTAGCGGAACACGTGCTTAAGATGATTGGCTACATAGAAGAGCTCGCGGACCTTGGGACCACGTTAGAGAATGAGCTCTATACGGACTTGATTCTCCAGTCCCTTCCTTCCACTTACGCCCAGTTTATCCTGAACTTCAACTTACAAGAAAAGGAAGTTGAACTTTCAGAACTCCTCAACATGCTGAGGAGTGCAGAGGGCACCCTACAAAAAGGTAGGGAAACATCCACTTTGTTTGTAGGAGGATCTTCCTCTTCTAGGTCCAAGACGAAAGCCAAGGGAAAGAAGAAGAAAGCCCCCGCCAAACCAAGGGGCGGTGTTAGTAAAGTGGATACGAAGGGAAAGGCAAAAGCAACAAAGAAAGTGGGAAAGCTTATGGATAAGGAAGAATGCTTCTATTGTCATAAGAAGGGACACTGGAAAAATGATTGCAGGGCTTGGAAAGCCAGGACACAGGAATTGAAGCAGGTTGCAGCTTCAGCTTCAGGTGTGTATGTTATTGAAAACTGTCTTTCAATAAACTCTACTTCCTGGGTATTGGATACCGGATCAGGATCTCATATCTGTAATTCTTTGCAGGCGTTGAGAAACCGTAGGGTTTTGAAGGCAGGTGACTTGACCCTCAAAGTTGCAAACGGAGCTAGCATGGATGCTAAGGCCGTGGGGGACTATCACCTGGGGTTGTCAGATGGACACATTTTGGTTTTGCGTAATTGCTATTTTGTACCCAACGCAACTTGTAATATCATTTCTGTATCTTTGACTTCTAAAGAAGGTTATGAATTTGCGTTTGTAAGTAATGTTGTAAACATTCACCTTAATCAAGTTCTGATTGGGTCAGGTACATTAAGCAATGGTATATACGTATTAAACCATCCACAGATTTTCAATGTCCAAAATACACACAAAAGAAAGTCTCCGGAAATCAATCAGACTTTCTTATGGCATTGTAGACTGGGTCACATCAATGAGAGAAGGTTGACGAAGTTACATACAGAAGGATATTTGAATCCGTTCGAATATCAATCGTATGCCACTTGTCAATCCTGTCTCAAAGGAAAGATGACAAAGACTCCGTTTACTGGACACGGAGTAAGGGCGAGCGAGCTCTTGGGACTCGTACACAGCGACGTGTGTGGTCCAATGTCTACACATGCGCGAAGCGGTTATTCTTACTTCATTACTTTTACGGATGACTTTTCAAGGTACGGTTATGTCTTCTTATTGAAACATAAGTCCGAAGCCTTTGGAAAATTCCAGGAATATAAGAATGAAGTAGAAAAACAAACCGGCAAAAGTATCAAGATTCTAAGATCGGATCGAGGTGGAGAATACTTAAGTGCCGTGTTCCTGAACTATTTAAAAGAGAACGTAATTCTCTCTCAGCTTACTCCTCCATACGCTCCGCAACATAACGGTGTATCGGAGAGACGGAACCGAACCCTATTAGATATGGTACGGTCCATGATGAGTAACGCTGAGTTACCGCGATCATTCTGGGGGTATGCGCTAGAATCAGCTGCATACCTTTTGAACCGAGTTCCCACTAAGACTGTGCCTACTGTACCATATGAGATGTGGTGTGGGAAGAGACCCTATCTTAATCACATTAAGACACGGAGAAGTCCAGCTTTTGTCAAAAAGCAGCATGCGGACAAGCTCGAGGCACGCTCAGTACAGTGCAAGTTCGTGGGATATCCAAAGAACTCCAAGGGATATTTCTTCTATTGCGAAGAGGAACAAAAGGTTTTTGTTTCTCGTCATGCCCACTTTCTAGAACACCAGTTCTTAGAAAAGGAAATTAGTGGGAGCGCAGTAGAACTGGAAGAAATTCCAGAACCACGAGCCATTACTGAAAGCTTAATGGAACCAGAGGGTTCAAAAGAACAAGACATTCCTACGCCGCTCCGCAGGAGTAGTAGGCAGTCTCATCCGCCCGAGAGATACTACGGTTTTCTCATAGACGGGGATAGAGAGGATTGCATCATAGATTATGATGAGCCTACTAGCTTCCAGCAGGCCGTTCAGAGTGTTGACTCGGTAAAATGGCTGGATGCCATGCGGACCGAAATGGAGTCCATGTACACCAACAAGGTATGGACGTTGGACATTGCTCCAGACGGGGTAAAACCCGTAGGATGCAAGTGGATCTTCAAAAGGAAGATTGGTGTAGAAGGACAGGTTGAGACCTATAAAGCTAGACTGGTTGCAAAGGGTTTTTGTCAAAGACCTGGTTTGGACTATGACGAAACCTTTTCTCCAGTAGCTATGCTGAAATCCATTCGGATCCTTCTTGCCATTGCTGCCTTCCACGATTATGAGATCTGGCAAATGGACGTAAAGACCGCTTTTCTAAATGGAAATTTAGAGGAATGTGTCTATATGGACCAACCAGAGGGTTTCATTCAGAGTGGGAGCAGCGGAAAGGTGTGCAAGTTGCTTAAGTCCATCTATGGACTAAAGCAGGCATCGCGGAGTTGGAACATCTATTTTGATGAGACGGTCAAGGAATTTGGCTTTATCAAAAATCCAGATGAACCATGCATCTATAGTAGATTTGTAGCGAGAACTGTAGTATTCCTCGTTTTATACGTGGATGACATTCTCTTAATAGGAAATGACATTCCTATGCTACAATCTGTCAAGGGGTTCTTGTCACACAGGTTCTCCATGAAAGACCTGGGTGATGCCTCATACATCCTGGGGATCCGGATCCATCGTGATAGATCCAAGAGGATATTAGGACTTTCACAGTCCAGGTACATCGACACCATACTGAAGAGATTCAGTATGGAAGATTCCAAGCGCGGTAACCTACCGGCTTGTCACGGGATCACCCTCTCTAAAGAGATGTCTCCCAAGACTGATTTGGAGAGGGATCGCATGTCTATTATACCCTACGCTTCTGCGCTAGGCTCTATAATGTATGCGATGTTGTGTGCCAGACCGGATGCAGCTTATGCACTGAGTGTGGTAAGCCGGTATCAGTCAAACCCTGGGGAGAAACACTGGATAGCGGTAAAGAACATTCTCAAGTACTTGAGAAGGACAAAGGAGATGTTCTTGGTATATGGCGGAAAAGATCTCCAGATCGAGGCCTTTGCCGACTCCAGCTTCCAGAGTGACAAGGATGATTCCAAGTCCATGTCGGGTTTTGTCTTTACCCTCAATGGAGGGGCGGTGTGTTGGAAGAGTTCCAAACAGGAAACCGTTGCAGACTCGACGATGGAAGCGGAATACATCGCTGCATCTGATGCCGCAAAAGAAGCTGTCTGGATGAGGAAGTTCTTGAAAGAACTTCAGGTGGTTCCGTCCATTGTTGATCCAATACCTCTGTATTGCGACAACAACGGGGCTATAGCTTTAGCGAAGGAACCCAGGTCCCATCAGAGATCCAGACACATCTTGAGGCAGTATCACCTGATCAGGGAGATCGTGGATCGCTAGGAGATCGAGGTTTGGAGGGTTGCTTCAGAAGATAACACTGCAGATCCATTCAACAAGGCCTTGCCCCAGACTCAGTTCGAGCGGCTGATCGAGATGATAGGTCTTCGATACGCCAGTACATGGCCTTAGTGCAAGTGGGAGATTGTTAGTGTATATGCCCTAGAGGCCATTACTGTATCATACTAGTTTGTATATTACTTAATGGAAGCTTGGGATATTCACCTTGTATATACAATCTTGCTCAAGATAGTAGTATGCTACTTAGTTTGTTTCTACTTCAATGTGTACTTGGGTTTATTTTAGTATATCACCTATACACATTAGTGGGGCCCTTAGGATCTTTGCTTGATTACCAGCGTTGTGATGGCAGTCACACTAGTGGGGCTGGGTAATCTATAAGCACATCCTTATGCAGGTCCCTAGTCGTAGGACTATCGAGACAGGGCATCGATACTCCGGAGTGGACTAGCGCATGCGCTTCTCATCCCAGTGTGGGAGATGGTCTGTCCCACAGCCATCAGTACGTCGTACTGGAGATAGTATGCGGGTGCTCGTTAGGTTACGAGTACACTGGACAGGACTCGTCGGGAACTGACCGGTTGGTATTATACCTATCATCAGTTATCAGTTCCCAGGTGACATGAGTACAGCTTAGTCCGCTGACTTGACACTGTCACTTCCCCTCGAGTGTGTTCCCACTGTACTTTGATTACTACCTTACCACGGCTCAAAGGAGTCGTGCAAACAGGTAGTAGTTGGGTGCGGTCCCGAAGCACTTGGAGGCTGTGACGGTTAGACAGGATTCGTCTCTCCCGGTATTGGGGGTTGACATCGCGCTGTGTCTAGGAGAGCCATTACACAAGTAGTCCCTGGCCAGGGCAAGCGAGATATACTGGTAGGCTTCCAGTGTTATCTCAGGATGTATTGGGCTTCACTCCGACACGACTTGTACCGCTATTAGGGGACTGACGTTTACCGCCCCCTAGGCCCGCCATGCGATGTATCAGACGAACAGACCGGACTGTACGGAGATTGTCACATTCAGGCTCAGTAGGAGTTCAGATGGGTTTCACCTCGTCAGTCTTCTTGTCGGCATCTACCTGGGGACCGTTACGCACAGCTAGTGCCGCTTGCGGTCTGTGGTTAAACCCACTGCCAGCGTAGTGTAGAGTCTTTAGAGTCCCACACAGAAAGCTATTCGCCTTTAGGCAAAAGAGTAGAGGTCGCATGGTTTTGCGACAGGGTTCAGTCACATCCGTGCACTTGTGCACGTTCAGTGTCCGGACAGTTTACACTAGCGGGCTTTGGTTTAAGCCAGATCCTAGTGTACGTATTGGGATTGGTTTTATCCAGTTTGTATTCGTGTTCCTCGGAACGCGGATGCGGGTGTGTATGCACAGTTGACGGAGAGACAGAGGCAGAGGATTCTCATTAGGGTTGTTGACCGTTGACTGTTGGCTATTGACTTTTTGCTCAACCCTAATGAGAATATGATATATGATTAACAATAATATTAATTAAGTATTGTGGTGACATGGTTGTTGAGGGGTTGACTTTGTTGACTTGTTGACTTTGTTGACCGGTTGACTAGGTTGGACTAGTTGACCATCATGATGACAATGGCTATCATTTCATGGCAAAGACTTTTCACTTGCTTGTTCTCTTGTGCAATATGAGTGCGTGAAATGATATAGCCATTTTGACTTAAACCATTTACACAATACTTGATTACTATTTTTGTGATGATGGTTTTGGGATTATGAGAGCCAAGTGAGAAAAGTCTTGCTCATTCTATCATTTTTCATTCTCTCTCTTGTGTTCTTGAGCTCTCATCTCCTTCCTCTTGCTCTCCCTCTCTTTAGTATATGGTTCACTTGTCTCATGTGTTGAGAACCAAGAACCATAGAGAAAATCCCAACACACTCTCCTCTACTCACTCTAGTTCACAAGGTTTGGCAAACCAAGTGAACTAGTTTCTTCAAAGACCGAAGAAGAAGCCAAAGGTAGAAGCTTTCAGGTGGATCGATCTTCGGCGCAAGGAGACGACGGGGTGAAGCCGATCCGGACGACCATCGAGGCTTGAAGACGAAGGAGTTCAAGAAAGAAAGGTATAACCCCCTAACCGAGTAGTTAACAACTCCTAGTTAGGTTGTTAGTTAGATATTTAACAAAGATCCGGTTTTGAGTCCATGTTACCACCTCTAGAAAATTGTTTTTCACCAAATTCCGCTTGCCTGAAAGTACCGGGAGAGGTAGCATGGACTTACAGTTTTATCCCATGGAAACAAATAAGGGCGCTTCATCTTCTCATTAAAGAATCGTTGTCTATCATCTTGGCGATCAGTTGGACCACTGGGCTGCTGCTGAGTATTGGCGACAAAAGTCGCTTTCCCTTTTCCCTTTTCGTTTCGAGGCTCAATCTTCGAAGAAAACGGTCTATGATCCATTTGGGCCAGCTTGTCAATCAAGGCTTGAAAGGTAGTCGGCTTTAAAAACATCATGAACTGGGATATGGTCTCCTGCGGATCAAGAGTCCCCACAAACATACCCACTGCAGGAGCGTCCTCTATGCGCTGTTCACACTTCGACCATAGATTCCGCCACCGTATCACGTACTGAACCCATGTTTCACCTGGCTTCACCCTGGCGTTTATTAGTGCGGTGATCAGGGTGCGCTCGCTAGCGCTTGCGAATCTCTGTGTAAACAGTAGCTCCATTTCTGCAAATGTCTTAACGGAGTCGTTTGAGAGTTCAGAGTACCATTCAAATGCCGTCTCCGACAAGCTGCCAACAAACTGGTGAAGCAGCAGTTTATTGTCACCCCCGGTGTTACCGCACAAGGCTATGAATTGAGCAACGTGCTGGTGTGGATTCCCCATCCCCTTATATACATGGAATTTAGGGATAATATATCCTGGCGGTAATTTATTTGATCGTACCAACCCGGATAGGGTCATCCAGTCTTGACGATTTGGCCGTCCACCTCCCTCGCCTGATGAGCTCGTATCTGTTGAGCTATATAATCATCGAGGGCGGCTTTGGAAATGGTCTCTTCTTTGGCTGCTGATAGAGCCGGAAGAGGGTTTGATGTTTTCCCTCCGTTATCTTCAAGGATTATTGGAGGGTCTTCAGCTGGAGGATCCGGCTGTATCATCATCCCGACCATATCTTGGAACAGGAGCGCCATTTGTTTTATGTTGGCCGCTTGTTCCGCCGTCTCTTTATCTTTCCTCTCGAGCATTCTTCAGAGGAATTCGGCATCAGTTTCATGTTCCTGACGCTGCTCCGACGATATTTCCGGGCTTTCTTTTGGCCCAGTGAGCGCGGCCATCTTCGCTAGCATTTCCTGGAGCTTTTGCTATCACAGATCGGGCGAGTGGTCGATGACCCAAATAAATACGGCTGTCCTCCTTCCCAGAAGCTATGTAGATGGTGTGCACTACTATGCCCCCAGACTTGGGGCGTTTAGGTTTTGTGCCCTTTAGATTCGTCGCAGACATGGGGATTTTCTCCGGCCTTCTCCTTTTGTGAGCGTTCGAAGTTAAGGGGGCCGTTGCAGCGGGCACCCAAGTTGGTGACACCTTCTGTGGTATGACAGGATGGTCCTTCTCTTGCCGAACTTTCATCTTCTTCGGTCGGCGGGAGTAGTCTTGGTTGATCACCGAGTTTTGGACATGTCTCCAGACCTTGTGAATTTTGGAGGACAGCCACTGAGGGGCTGCTCCAGCTTTGCCTTTGTAGCGCTCTCCACAGGTGGAGGAGAATTTTTCAGCACGGCAGTTGGCGAATTCCTGCGAACCCTGTTAAGTGGTTCAAAACTGTTCCCGGTTGGAACAACAGTATCAACTTCCACCGGTGGAGCTGGCGGAGTCAGTCCAGAAGGGGAATGTTTCGCCCAATCAGAACAAAGCTCTGTTGAAATTCAAAATTCAAAATTTTGAAGCAACGCTTCAAATTTCGGGCGCAACGCGCCACATGTAAGGCGATGATACGTCAGCGCAGTGCCCAAGAAGGTGCGCTCAATCAGAGCAAAACTCTATTTTAAGAAAAATTAAAGGAAGCAACACTTCAGTTGCGCAAGCACTGCGCTGCGCGACACGTGTCAGCGCAGTTGCGCTGCGCTGTGCGCTGCGCGACACGTGTCAGAGCAGATGCGCTAGCGCAGTTGCGTTGCGCTGTGCGCTGTGCGACACGTGTCACGCGCTGGAGCATTTGCGCCAAAACAGAATAAAGATTTTAAAGAAATCTTTTTGTTCTTGCTAAAACAAGAAGATTTTCTTCTGTAAAACAGAAGCCCTTGGATCAAAGATCCAACGGTGGGGAAAATTCCCCAAATCACTCAGAGAAAGATCTCTTTAACAAATTTAACTAATTTATGGGCACTATAAAAAGGACCCCAAGCTTCAATTCAAAGGGATGAAGATTTTTTCTTAAAAAAAGTCAAGAGCTTCAAACAGAGAGAGAACTCTGAGAAAATTCGAAAGAAAAAGGTAAAAACCTTCACGAGAGAGAAGAAATCTCTTTTAATAAATCATTGATCTAAAAACCAGATCAATGATCTTCACATAATAAACAGTGCTTCGCACTTCTTATGAACCACTAGTTCTTTAAAACAAGAAAAAACAAAAACAAAAATAAAATAGTGCTTTGCACTTTTATGAACCTCTGGTTCTTGAAACAAAAAGAAAAACTTATTTTTCTTTGATCTAAATTAGATCAAGAAATCAAATAGTGCTTTGCACTTCTGTTCTTGAATCTAACAGATTCTTGGTGCTTTGTACTTCCAAACTGCGCTGTTGCGCCCTTGGGAAAGCGCCACGTGTCAGTATCTGAATCACTTGCGCTATGAGCTTTGAGATAGAGCTTTGCTCTGTTAGTTATATGTATGCCCTAGAGGCCATTACTGTACATTGGATGTATAATGTAGTGGATGCTGGGACATATATAGGTAGGACTTTCTTGCTCGACATGATAGTACGCTATCTGGTTGCTCTTTATCTTAACGTGTATACTTTCTGTCTCTCTGTTACATGTTGATAAAGCCCTTAGGATGTGTACTCAACTTCCAGGACTGTGATGCAGATCATACTAATGGGGCCTGGATAGTCTATGAGTACATCCTTCAATGTTCCTAGTCGAGGGAATATCGAGACGGGGCATCGATATTCCAGAGTAGACTAGCGTATATCTTCTCGACCCATGCGATGGGCGATGGATGATCCCATATCCATTGGTGTTTGACATCAGAGATGGTATACGGGTGCTCAGTGGAGACTGGGTACACTGAACGGACTCGCCGAGAACTCCCAGATGGTATTATACCTCACGTCAGATGGCAGTTCTCTGGTGACACTGGTACAGCTTAGTCTGTTGACCCGAGATCGTCATAGAGTCTTGTGTGTCTCCCACTGTGCTTTGATTTCCACCCTACCACGGCTCTACTGAGTCGTGCAAACAGGTGGTTTTTGGGTACAGTCCCGATTCACATGGAGGCAATGAGCGATAGGAGGGGATTCGTCTCTCCCGGTATTGGGGGTTGATGTTGCGCTATGCTCGACTGGCCATAACAGGAAATCCCTGGCCAGGGTTGCAGTGACCTACTGGTAAGTGTTATCAGTAGTTTCACACATGTCATGGACTTCACGTCGGCATGACTTATCGAGTTACTGGGGTCTGACGTTTACCACCCCTAGGCGAGATATGCGACATATCAGACGAACAGACCGGACTGTACGGTAAGTGTTACTGGTTGGATTCACAAGAGTGTGAGCGGGCTTGCTCGTCAATCTTCTGATCGCTCAATACCCGGGTGGCCGTTACGTTTAGCAGACCGCTTGCGGCTTGTGGGTGTTTGATATGATCATCACCTGCTGCCGGCGTATTGACGAGTCTTTAGAGTCCTACACAGAGGTTTCCTGGCTCAAGCGAAACGAAATAGGAGCGCATATGAGATATGTGCGGGACCGAGAATAATTCGTGTATGTGATACCGTATTCCATTCTCGCGATGAATGTATCGATTGGTTATATGCGATATAACCTAGTTGTCGAATCAAAGATTGATTCGATAAGCCGATACATAGGATACTAGTCGGTTATATGCGATATGACCGGATCGTTAAATCAAGTGTTGATTTAATGATTTAATGTATAATTATATATTTGATATATTACTTTGCATTAACTAGTATTGGTTCACTTTAAATGGATTTACTCACTTGAAATGCACATTGTATATGTGATATATTTTAGTGCACTTGATTGTATCATGTTTGATGATACATTCTTGCTTGGGTTTGTGTAAAGAATTAAACCATGGTTAGTTAGTGGTTAGGGTTTCATTTCATTTACTTATTCATTTATCTATTTATTTATTTTATTTATTTCATTTAGAAAAGATAAAGAGAATAGTGGCTTATTTTGTAGTTTTGTGGAAACTTCATGAAGTGTTGAAAGCTTGACCATTCTTGTTCTTTTCCTAAACCTAACCATTAACCCTAACCATGGTTTATTCTCTACACCTAACTAAGGTTAAGATTATGATAAGTATCATATTGTTTTTTATTTTAAAATGACTTATCATTATATTATCTTCTTCTTCTTCTTCATCTTCAAGAAGAAAAAGCTTGATAGCATCAATGGCAACTTGAGCAAATGAGTGAGAAATCCAATTCTAAAGTGAACCCACCTCCTATTTCTTCATCCTCTACCTCTTCCAAAGTAGTATAGGGTGTTTCCTTCACAAGTTTTTATGGCTTGGTGAAGTTGGAGCTTGATCTTGTGATGCCTCGACGTAGATCATCTTCGGCATCGAGCCGACGACCAAGCCCGCCCATTTCTTCGATGAAGCCGATGCTAGAGTCCGGAATCCGATTTGGACAGCGGAAGGACATCATCACGGAGCTTAGGAAGTGGTGGACCGGATCTACAAAGGTTGTAGTCACTTTCTTTTAGCATTTAATTCGTTTACATGCTTGCATCGCCTATATATCTAGTTAACGATCCGTATTAGGGTTTGTAGGCACTTGTAAAATTTGAATTAGCCATGTTTAATCACTTGTGAGAATTCATTAGTGTGCCTAGGAACCCTTACAGTGGTATCAGAGCCTAGCTAGAGCCTTAGGCGATGCATAGACGGAGTTAGAAATCCGATCGAACTGAAACCCCATTGCAAAATCGCTCTCTGTACATTTTTCAAAACTGTTGAATTTTGTGAATTAAAAATATGCAGAAAAGTAAGCAGGAAAAACTAAGAATTACTGTGAAGTTTGGGCCCCTAATTCCATAATTCGACCGCGGAACCGCGGCCAAACCAGGGGTTTGGCGGCGCTTCCGCGGCCCAAATTTGGACTTAGTCCCTCAAATTTCATATATTTATTCTTAGGTCCTTTCTTAGCAATTTTTTATGTGAATTTTTTAATTCCGCTCAAGTGTTGAGTTTTCTAGGGTTTTATTGGGTATTCGTTAATTTGATCGGATAATTTAACTTCGTTTATGTTTTTGCGGATATTTTAGAAACTGTTAAAAAGTTCGACCGGATATAAATACCCACTTTTTCCCCTGCCGGGAAATTTACAAGTGTTGGATTTTTCCATGGTTTAAAGACGTTCTAAGTAGTGCAAGTAAAGCGATGGTCCCTCTAGAAGACAACAAACCTTAACTCGATTATGTGACCGTCTTGAACTGCCCTTTGAACCTTAGGGTTTGGGGCAGTACGGCGTGCCACATGTGAGGCGTTGGCTTGACCCTTCTACGGCTGGACCGTTGGTACTGAGGCGCGAAGTGAATGTTTTTAAACTTATTTCATGTGTTGATCTATTTCGGAAAACTTGGGTGTTTGAATGTTCGATCGGAAAGTTTAACATTTTCTATTTATCTGGAATGTGATACAATAATTGGAATTCACAAGTAGTTATGAGATAACTGAATGAATGTTATAAATCAAGCACTTTAGTCTCACTTGATCGGTTGCCACGGAATTTTGATGTGATCAAAAGTCTGTCGCAATCACGTAGCGTACGCGGATACTCGCCGGGTAAACTTATTAGACAGCTACATCCCTTAACCCCGACCAAGTGACTGTAGGAGAACCCCGTCGCCGAAAGCATCCGTTCGGGTGCTTGCGGTAGCGGTGTTCCTCCTTGGTGCACTTCGTCGACGGTATCGGGGGTGCGGCCGTCTACTGAAGTTTGCGACGAGCATTCGATCAGGATGTCGGGAATCTTGTTAAATTGCCCGACTCGATATTGAAAAGAGTTTTCGATAATGAGACTAAAATGCGGGGTTTATAATTGTTAGGCATGCGATGTCTAAGGAATTCATTTGATTAGGCATGTGATGTCTATGTAGGTTGCGGATTTCAACTGTTGTAGTTTTACACTTTCTTTTCTGTGACCGTAAGTGTAATATGTGTTATTGCCGGTTTCGTTGCTATATGTCAACGACAATTGGGATGGGCATATTTACTTACGTTGATGACATGTGATGTTATGTGTTGCTGGATATGTTATATTGGATCGTCGTGTTTGAATAGCCGGGAGTTTTTATGTGAGATAAGTGTTTTTCATTTTCATTCATGTAAAAATTTATATGTAATATTCTTTTATTGGGGCACTTCCAGGTTGCGGATGATGTCACCTTTTGTATATTATTTACTTTTCCGCACTAGGATAGACCCAAGAAGGAGGGCACAAGTAACCGGGTTCTAGGGTCCAGTGGAAGACCAACTCGAGGAGTCGAGTTCGGGTCTCCTAACCCTAGAATTGGTAGGGTTGCTTGCCGCTCTCGTAGGGGTCTAGGGGTGTGGGATTGGCTATTCATCACGACCGTGAAATCCGTGTTTTATACTGGCTCGTATTGAAAGCACGGACGTCCTAGTATATCCAATATTTCATATGATATTTTCTGCTGCGTTTTCTGTGATGTGATCATGTGATGTTCTGTGATAGATATAGTATATATTATATATGATATATTATATAGACATTGCTTATGTTTTTACACCCGCACTAGCCCTGCCTCGCTCTGGCGTTAGTCACCTAACCTAACGGTGCAGACGGGACATCGAGGCGAATGCGGATGGCATAAGCGTACGTTATATTTATCTGTGATGTTTAGGTGGACTTAAATGATGGGATATTCATTAATGAGATTAATGAAAGAAAATAAACCTAATTGATGTTGTGGAATCGAATTTCAAAATAAAAACAGGTAGCTACAGTTCTTGCTTTGCATCGCGGTGTTCCTTGTAGAACATCCTGCACCTTATTCGATGAGGAAAGGACCGAGATCCCTTCACCGGGAGTGACTCCTTTAGCAATAACTGGCAGATGCTACACACTCGGTTTGTTTTTTATTGCTTCTATAGTTTCTGCTTTGCACAGTGATATTTATGATATATCCCGCACCTCATTCGACGAGGAAAGGGCCGACGATCCCCTCACCGGGAGTGACCCCTTTAGCAAAACTAGAAAAGCCTCAAAAACATTCCATTTAAAAACCATTTGATTCCACAACGAGATCAAGTTCAAAGAGTTAAAGGTTTTCTTAAAAACCATTCGCAACCTTCCGTCATTTTAGAAAGTAGAGTACTTAGTATTCGTGCTACGTTTGTCGACCATAGCCGAGGCGTAGTGTGCGGTAGCTAAGTGATGTCTTCCTACACAGCATATGATGCGATTAGTTAGGACAGTCATGTGGCTTTGTTGACCTTAGCCAAGGGTCATATGGATGGGTCTAATTAATCACGAAATGACGGGTAGAACTTGACTAGTACCTATGATTTGTTGACCTTAGCCAAGGTCATAGGTGCTAGGGGTAAAAACGATTATCGGGAGTTTCAAGTGTTGAAATTTGCAATGAGATTGCATACCTTCTATGTGATAGTTGGATCCCGATACCCACTGCGAGTAATTGTTACTCCTGGGAGAGTTTTGCACTTTGCAATTAGCCGATCAAGTAGGTGTCTAGAAAGGTGTCAACGGGGTTACGCCTCTGGGAAAACGAGGTTTACTGTAATTAGGTCCGTGCGAAAGCACGGGGAACCTCCCTCAAAGTACCGACACTGGCCTGGATGAAAGATTGGCGAACTTGTAGAGTGTAATTAATCCCGGCTAATCTTTCCTTTAAGGTTTGAAGGAAGATTTGATAAAAACAGTGGGAGCCATCCTGATTAGATAAAATATATAACCAATCTGATCTTGCAAGAGCGCACGAAGAGTGTTTTCTTCTCTCTCTCTCCAGGTAGCGACCATATCACGCCTTAATCAAGATAATAATATGGATGTTTTGACCGAACCCGCTTATTATACTGAGCTGGGGAACGTTGGTCCCGCTCCATCTTATAATAGTTATAAGACCGAGCAGGAAATTGGGGAATACCAGAATTCCTTTGCCGCCCAAACGAAGAAAGTGCATATGATGCATCTCCTTCGGGTGTGTTCATTACAAAAAACTGTTTTCTCAGTATCCTCTGCATCCTGGGTATTTGATACCGGATCAGGATCCCCGATATGTAATCTGTTACATAGGGCTACAAAAGGGTAGAAAAACTGAGAACGGGTGATAAGTTTCATGAGACAGAAAACGGGGCAAGTGTTGCAGCCAAGTCTGTTGGTCGCTGTCACCCTGTATTACCAATACATTGATTCTGAACAAATGCTATTAGATACCGAACCTGATATACAAAATCATATCAGTCTCTTTATGAGTAAAGAAATGATAAAATTTTGTATTGTTGAATAATGTTTTGAACATTTCCTATATCAAAAGTTGATCGGTTCAGGCACGTTATCTAAAAGCATTAACATTCTAAATCAAACTACAGTTCTTAGTATACGGAACACACACAAGAGGAAGAGTTCAGAATTGAACGATTCCTTCTTGAGGCATTGTAGACTAGGTCAGATCAATGTGACCCGACTAGCTAAAGTTACATAAAGATGCATATTTAAATTAGTTTGAATTTACATCTTGTGAAACTCGCCAGTCATGTCACAAAGATAAGATGACCATAGCTCCGTTTATTGGAAACAGAGAAAGAGTTAATGAACTCTTGGGATGATACATGTTGATGTATGTAGGTCCCCTGTCTACACATGCCAAGACCGGTTCTTTGTACTTCATTACGTTCTCTGATAATCTCTCAAGATTCAGACATATGTTCCTGTTGAAACACAAGTCCGAACCTTTTGAGATATTCACAGAATATAAGTTAGAAGTAGAGAACCAAAAACCGGGTATAAGTATTATGTCCTATGATAAGATCAGGGAGGAGAATACTTGTACATGGTATTCCTGGACTATTCTAAAGGAGAATGAGATTCTCTCTCAGTATTACTCCTCTTAATACACCACAGCACAACGGTGTATCGGGGTGGAGCAATCGCACAATATTAGATATGGTGTGCTCCATGATGAGTACTGCTGAGTTTCCTATTTCCTTTTAGGGAGTTATGCACTTATGAAGTTGCATACCTATTGAATAGGGTTTGAATCAAATCAGTGCCTACCACTCCATATAAGATATGGTATGGGAAGAGCCTATCTCTTAAATAAGTTAAGATTTGGGATTGTCCGGCCTATGTCAAAAGCAAAATCCGGACAAAATCGAGGCAATGTCAGTTCTGTAGAAATGGAAAAGTTCCAGCTATACAAAACTACAACTGATTTGACTGGACCAAAGGATTCTATAGTCCCCGACGAACCTCAGCCTCTCCGCCGAACTAGCAGGGTTCCTCATCCGCTTGAGAGATACTTCGGTTTCTCGATGACAGTGGGAGCAAGGATTGCATCATGAAATGATGACCCAACCAGTTTCGAGCAGGCCATCGAGAGTAGGGACTCTGTAAGAATGGCTGGATGCTTAGCGATCTGAGATGGAATCCATGTACACCAGCAAAGTATGGACTTTAGTTGCTATATCTGAAAGGTTAAATCCCCATCAGGAGCAAGTATATCTTGAGAAGATTACTTGGTGTAGATGGAAAAGTTGAGACTTTCAAAGCTAGACTTGTTAAAGTTTTTCGTCATTGACCAGGCATGGATAATGATGAAACTTTTTCTAGGGACTATGCTTAAGTCCATCCAGATCCTACTTGCCATTGCTACATACCATGACTACGATATCTGGTGGTTGGATGCCATGACTGCTTTTCTAAATAATGATTTAGAAGAGAACGTCTATAAGAACACAGCCAGAGGGCTTCGTGAACAGTGGGAACAGCGGAAACGTGTGCAAGTTGCTTTATAGAATAAAGCAGGTATCGCGGAGTTGGAACGTCTGCTTTGATGTGGTAGTCAAAGTGTTTGACTTCATCAAAATGGTAGATGAACCTTGTATATACAAAACGGTAGTAGAGAGTGAGGTGGTCATCCTCGTATTGTACGTAGACGACATACTCTTGATAGGAAAAGGATTTCCTATGCTACGCACGATCAATCTCCGCTTATCACAAGGATTCTCCAATAGGATCAAAGTGATACCTCCTAAATCCTGAGTTTTCATCTATGAGATAGATGTAATTGGATGCTAGGATTCTCACTAGATGTAGTGAGATGGTATCAATCGATCCTGGGGAGAATCACTGGAAGTGTTCCAGGATGATAAGGACGACTGAATGTCAGTCACAGGCATTGTCTTTATCCTCAGTGGAGGAACTGTATGTTGGAAGAGTTCCAAGCTAGATACCATGGAAAACTAGACGATAAAGGCTGGTAACATCGCTATTAAGGATACTACCAAAGAGGCAGTTTGGGTGTATATTGGTTCATAAGATGAACTAGGTTCCTACCATTGTATGACAATGGAAGTGTGGCTTTGGCTAAAGAACCCCGATCCCATCAGTGACCCAGACATATTCTGAGGCAGTATCACCTGATCATGGAGATAGTTGATCTCCAGGGTGATCGAGGTTTGGAGAGTAGACTCAGAGGACAACACGGCGGATCCATTCACGAAGGCCTTTTCCCAAAGAGAGACTTTTAGGGGATGGTTGAGTATTAGATACTACAACTACTGCTATAGATAGCCCTAGTGCAAGTGGGAGATTGTTTGTTATATGTATGCCCTAGAGGCCATTACTGTACATTGGATGTATAATGTAGTGGATGCTGGGACATATATAGGTAGGACTTTCTTGCTCGACATGATAGTACGCTATCTGGTTGCTCTTTATCTTAACGTGTATACTTTCTGTCTCTCTGTTACATGTTGATAAAGCCCTTAGGATGTGTACTCAACTTCCAGGATTGTGATGCAGATCATACTAGTGGGGCCTGGATAGTCCATAAGTACATCCTTCAATGTTCCTAGTCGAGGGAATATCGAGACAGGGCATCGATATTCCAGAGTAGACTAGCATATATCTTCTCGACCCATACGATGGGCGATGGATGATCCCATATCCATTGGTGTTTGACATCAGAGATGGTATACGGGTGCTCAGTGGAGACTGGGTACACTGAACGGACTCGCCGAGAACTCCCAGATGGTATTATACCTCACGTCAGATGGCAGTTCTCTGGTGACACTGGTACAGCTTAGTCTGTTGACCCGAGATCGTCATAGAGTCTTGTGTGTCTCCCACTGTGCTTTGATTTCCACCCTACCACGGCTCTACTGAGTCGTGCAAACAGGTGGTTTTTGGGTACAGTCCCGATTCACATGGAGGCAATGAGCGATAGGAGGGGATTCGTCTCTCCCGGTATTGGGGGTTGATGTTGCGCTATGCTCGACTGACCATAACAGGAAATCCCTGGCCAAGGTTGCAGTGACCTACTGGTAAGTGTTATCAGTAGTTTCACACATGTCATGGACTTCACGTCGGCATGACTTATCGAGCTACTGGGGTCTGACGTTTACCATCCCTAGGCGAGATATGCGACATATCAGACGAACAGACCGGACTGTACGGTAAGTGTTACTGGTTGGATTCACAGGAGTGTGAGCGGGCTTGCTCGTCGATCTTCTGATCGCTCAATACCCGGGTGGCCATTACGTTTAGCAGATCGCTTGCGGCTTGTGGGTGTTTGATATGATCATCACCTGCTGCCGGCGTATTGACGAGTCTTTAGAGTCCTACACAGAGGTTTCCTGGCTCAAGCGAAACGAAATAGGAGCGCATATGAGATATGTGCGGGACCGAGAATAATTCGTGTATGTGATACCGTATTCCATTCTCGCGATGAATGTATCGATTGGTTATATGCGATATAACCTAGTTGTCGAATCAAGGATTGATTCGATAAGCCGATACATAGGATACTAGTCGGTTATATGCGATATGACCGGATCGTTAAATCAAGTGTTGATTTAATGATTTAATGTATAATTATATATTTGATATATTACTTTGCATTAACTAGTATTGGTTCACTTTAAATGGATTTACTCACTTGAAATGCACATTGTATATGTGATATATTTTAGTGCACTTGATTGTATCATGTTTGATGATACATTCTTGCTTGGGTTTGTGTAAAGAATTAAACCATGGTTAGTTAGTGGTTAGGGATTCATTTCATTTACTTATTCATTTATCTATTTATTTATTTTATTTATTTCATTTAGAAAAGATAAAGAGAATGGTGGCTTATTTTGTAGTTTTGTGGAAACTTCATGAAGTGTTGAAAGCTTGACCATTCTTGTTCTTTTCCTAAACCTAACCATTAACCCTAACCATGGTTTATTCTCTACACCTAACTAAGGTTAAGATTATGATAAGTATCATATTGTTTTTTATTTTAAAATGACTTATCATTATATTATCTTCTTCTTCTTCTTCATCTTCAAGAAGAAAAAGCTTGATAGCATCAATGGCAACTTGAGCAAATGAGTGAGAAATCCAATTCTAAAGTGAACCCACCTCCTATTTCTTCATCCTCTACCTCTTGCCAAGTAGTATAGGGTGTTTCCTTCACAAGTTTTTATGGCTTGGTGAAGTTGGAGCTTGATCTTGTGATGCCTCGACGTAGATCATCTTCGGCATCGAGCCGATGACCAAGCCCGCCCATTTCTTCGATGAAGCCGATGCTAGAGTCCGGAATCCGATTTGGACAGCAGAGGGACATCATCACGGAGCTTAGGAAGTGGTGGACCGGATCTACAAAGGTTGTAGTCACTTTCCTTTAGCATTTAATTCGTTTACATGCTTGCATCGCTTATATATCTAGTTAACGATCCGTATTAGGGTTTGTAGGCACTTGTAAAATTTGAATTAGCCATGTTTAATCACTTGTGAGACTTCATTAGTGTGCCTAGGAACCCATACATGCTCTCTGTGATTGGCGCAACTTACCAAGGTGCGTCACGTGTCAGCAGCGCAAGCGCAGCGCACTAGCGCAGCGCACTGCGCTTGCATGACATGTGTCGTATCACAAGCGCTTGCGTTCTCTGATTGGCGCAAAGCGCCTGAAAATGCAATGCATTTTCTGAAGGGCCAGGCCCAATTAAAAGACCAAACAGGCCTAATTAAATTGATGCTCTGCATCATTTATAAATGGGCAAAGTCCAAACTAAATAATAAAAATGCTATGCAGATGCCTTGCAGAGCCCAAAATAAATTGATGCTCTGCATCTTTTATAGGCAGAGCCCAAACAAAAGAATAGAAAATAATGCGATGCATTATTTAAAAATGGGCCAAGCCCTAACACAGGTCTAACAGATCAAAAACAAATAAAAGGCATTGAATACTTTTCAACTGGACTTAGCCCAATCATGGCCGTAAGTCTTCAAATTAAATTGACTGAGCGAGATTGCTCCCTTAAATCAATTTATATCCGGTTCGAGGGTACATCTCCGAGCTCCTCTGACACCTCTCGTTGTAATCCTTCAACGACGTCAGAGAGGCGACGGGGCCCAACGACCACACATGAATATGGACTGCGGGGTCCTTAAACTCGTGGACCGAAACGTCCCTAAACTAATATCGGACCGAAACGTCCCTAAACTAATATCGGACCGAAATGTCCCTAAACTAATATCGGACCACTACGTCCCTAAACTGGAATATGGACCACTACGTCCCTAAACTGGAACAATAGAGCCTCCAAACTCTCTTTTGCCGGATCTAAACGATCCCGTTTAAGTTGATCTTAGCCCCTAAACACGGCTAACGTATCCTTAAACATTCAAATGGACTATAAAACTTCAAATCAACCTAGGTTCAAGGGTACATCTCTGAACTCCTCTGACATCTGCCGTTGTAATCCTTCAACGACGTTAGAGAGGTGACGAGTCCCGATGGCCAGATATTAAATGGATTATCACGTTAAGTTGATCTTAGTCTCAAACAGGACTATCGTATCCTTAAACGAACGTTTAAGTTGATCTTAGCCGCAACGCGACTAATGCATCCTTAAACTAAAAACACCAAACCCAAATCTAAGTAAATACAGATTTGGACTAATCCACGTCCTACGGGCGACGGCATTATTCAGTCTCCGTATACAATCCACGGGCAACCACAAACAAAACAAACACACTCGACACGAAGTGAATTTTGGAGAAGGAGAAAGTTGTTACCACGATGCAGTAGCGTAATTAACTGCAGGGGCTTGCGCCTGCAGGGAAGAGCGTCCCCACAATCAAAAACCCCTCAAGCGAGGGGGAATCTGACAAAGTCTGCTATATCGACCGCATCCGTCTAAACCTCCGATACACGGTGCCATAAATCAACTTGGCATCTTCGGAGAGGTGGAAGGATAAAACCAAATAGCATCTGCCCCGAATCTCAGCGTCAGGACATCACAGTCTTGTGCGCCGTCTTTCGGAGGGGAACAGATTCTGGCACGCCCGGTGGGACCTTTTCCTCTTTCCACTCCACACTTCGTGTGTCGTCTTCGCGAACCAATCGCGGTTTGTTAAATGGTTGCCTTCGGATTTCAAGTTACTAAGATTTGGTCTTTTGCCTGGCGCAGAACTCAAGATTCAATGGCCTCTAGCTGCACCAACTGCTTGAAGTGCCCCTGCAATGGACGCTCCACCTCCCCCGGAGGTGTAGCATATGGGCCTCGAGCGGCTTCCTTCCTCACTCTGCCAGTAGACCAGGTGACCCAAGCCACCACTGGCCTATTCTTCGGGACCATGATCTCACCTACAAGCTTCTCTATGCCGATACCTGCATCGGAGGTGAGAAAGAAGTTGGTCTTCGACCGACTCACTGCCAAGACGGCCCCTGTCATCAGGTCACCCACTGCCAAACCAACAGCCTCTGTTTTCGTCAGGCTGGATCAGAACTCCAAAATGGCTGTCCCAAAGAGGGCAACGGCCGCTACTCCGGAAGTCGTTAAGGTGGCTTTCCCTGTTAAAGAGTTAGTCTTTTCAAGACTGACGATTCCTGCTCCTGCCCCTGCTCAAGAATCCGTCTTCGACAGGTTGAATATCACCCCTCAAAAGACAACCTCAGTCTTTAAGAGGTTAACACCGGCGGCGCCTCATTCAGACAGGGGGCAAAAAGAAGATGTCTCAATCTCCGAGCCAGTCCCAACGGCTCATCATGCTCGACGTCGCCATTGGCAACGAGTGAGGAAGGCAGGAGGCAACTCCCCCTCAGGGCTAACTCCACCGGCTCCAGTGGTGGAAGTCAACGCTGCTGTTCCAACTGGGAACAACTTTGAACTGCTGAGAAGGGTACGGAAGAACTCTCCAACCGCTACACTGAAGAGATCTCCTTCACCCGCGGAGAGAGCTCCAGAAACGAAGCAAGAACAGCCCTCTCAACGGCTGTCCTAAAAAATATACAAGGTTTGGCGAAGGGTTCAAGACTCAGTGATTGACCCAGATCACTCTCATCAATAGAAAAAGACGAAGGTGCAAAAAGGAAAAGATCGTTCTATTGAACAGCAAGGGACAACAATCGCTAGGGTGCCCACTGCAACGGCCCCTTCAACTTCAACGGCCCACAAAAGAAGAAGGCCGGAGAAAACCCCCGCGCCCGCGGCAAATGCCAAAGGTGGTAAGCCAAAACGCCTTAAGTCCGGGGGCATGATAGTTCATACAGTTTATGTGGCATCGGGAAAGGAAGATAGCCGCATATCAACAGGTCATAGACCGCACACGAGATCAGTAACCAAGGCGCAGGAGCAGCAACAGAAGCTCCAAGAGATGATGAACGCTATGGCCGCACTTACAGGGCCAAAAGAAAACCCTGAAGCGTCCTCGGATGAACGCCAAGAGGAAGAAACCGACGCCGAATTCCTTCGTTGGATATTGGAGAAGAAGGACAAAGAGGCTGCTGAACAAGTAGCCAACATACAGCGTATGGGCCTCCTCTTCCAAGACACGATAGGGATGATGATACAACAAGATCCTCCGGCTGAAGAACCCCCGATCGTCCTTGGAGATGATAGGGGAGAGACATCAAATCCTCCACCAGCTCTGTCGATGGCTAAGGAGGATACAATCTCCAAAGCTGTTTTGGATGAGTACATCGCCCACCAAATACGGGTTCATCATGCGACCGAAGCGGCCGGTCAGGTCGTAAAAACGGGACGGCCATATCCAAGTTGGTACGATCAAATCAAGTATCCACCCGGTTACACAATTCCCAAGTTCCATGTCTACAAAGGGACGGGCAATCCTCATCAGCATGTTGCCCAGTTCAGGGCACTATGCGGCAACACCGACGGAGATGACAAGCTGTTGCTTCGCCAGTTTGTTGGAAGCTTATCAGATGTAGGGTTCCTAGGCACACAGTAGAGGTCTCACAAGGCATCGAACATGCCATTTTCAAAAATTACGGTGCCGAGAAACCCCGACTACGGATCGTTGGCTAGAAAACTAGGCGAAAACATAAACTAGTTAACAATTAACTAAGAGATACGGAAATACAACCTTTGTAGATCCGGTCCTCCACCTCCACGGCTCCGAGATGAGGTCCTTTCCGCTGTCCAAATCAAATTCGGGCTCTAGCGTCGGCTTCGTCGGAGAATGGGCAAGCTAGGTCGTCGATGTCCATGCCGAAGATGATCTACGTCGAGGCATCGCTAAATCAAGCTACACCTTCACCAAGCCCTAAAAACTTATGAAGGAAACACACTCTACTACTTGGCAAGAGGTAGAGGATGAAGAAATAGGAAGTGGGTAGACTTTAGAATTGGATTTCTCACTCAAATCATCAATCCACCATTGATGACCTCAAGCTTCTTCAAAGAAGAAGATGAAGAAGAAGATGAAAGAGTTATGATAAGAAAATAATTAAAATGAAAAGAATAATCCCTTCTTATCATAAGTGAACCATGGTTAGTTGTAGAGAGTGAACTAGGGTTAGTGAAGTGGATAGGGTTAAGCATGAGACAAAAAGGGTGACTTTGGTCAAAGCTTCAAGAAGCTTTTGCTAGAAAACAAATTAAGCCACCATTTTCTCTAAATGCTTATCAATTTCCAAAAAGAATAAATAAATGAATAAATGAATAAGGAAATAGAAAACCCTAACCATTTCATTAACCAAGGTTTGATACTTTACACTTAACCAAAAAGTATGTATCATCAAACATGATACAATCTAGTGCACAAAATCATATCGCATATGGAATGCGCACACCCGAGCGAGAAAATCCATTTAAAGTGAACCGATACTAGTTAATGCAAAGTAATATATCAAATATATAATTATGCATTAAATCATTAAATCAACACTTGATTTAACGATTCGGTCATATCGCATATAACCGACTAGTATCATTAGTAACAACTTATCGAATCAACACTTGATCCGATAACCCGGCTATATTGGATATAACCGATCAATGTCACATCGCGAGAATCGAATACAGTATCACATACTCGTATTATTCTCGGTCCCGCACATATCTCATATGCGCTCCTATTTCGTTTCGCTTGAGCCAGGAAACCTCTGTGTAGGACTCTAAAGACTCGTCAATACGCCGGCAGCAGGTGATGATCATATCAAACACCCACAAGCCGCAAGCGGTCTGCTAAACGTAACGGCCACCCGGGTATTGAGCGATCTGAAGATCGACGAGCAAGCCCGCTCACACTCCAGTAACACTACCGTACAGTCCGGTCTGATCGTCTGATATGTCGCATATCTCGCCTAGGGGTGGTAAACGTCAGACCCCAATAGCTCAATAAGTCGTGTCGATATGAGGTCTATAACAACTCGAGAAACTACTGGTAACACTTACCAGTAAATCTCAGCAACCCTGGCCAGGGATTTCCTGTTATAGCCAATCGAACACAGCGCAACATCAACTCCCTATACCGGGAGAGACGAATCCCCTCCTATCGCTCATTGCCTCCATGTGACTCGGGACTGTACCCAAAAACCACCGTTTTGCACGCCCTCTTGGACGTGGTAAGATGAAAATCAAAGCACAGTAGGAACCACACAAGACTCTATGACGATCTCGGGTCAACAGACTACTCTGTACCAGTGTCACCAGAGAACTGCCATCTGACGTGAGGTATAATACCATCTGGGAGTTCTCGGCGAGTCCGTCCAGTGTACCCAGTCTCTACTGAGCACCCGTATATCATCTCTGATGTCAAACACCAATGGATATAGGATCATCCATCGCCCATCTGTATGGGTCGAGAAGGTATACGCTAGTCTACTCTGGCATATCGATGCCCCGTCTCGATACACCCTCGACTAGGGACTTTAAAGGATGTACTTATGGACTACCATGTCCCCACTAGTATGATCCGCATCATAGTCCAGGTAGTCAAGCACACATCCTAAGGGCTTTACCAACATGTAACAGAGAGACAATCAGTATACACGTTAAGGTAAAGTTCAACCAGATAGCATACTATCATGTCGAGCAAGAAAGTCCTCCCTATATATGTCCCAGCATCCACTACAATATACATCCTATGTACAGTAATGGCCTCTAGGGCATACATATAACTAACAATCTCCCACTTGCACTAGGGCCATCTGTAGCAGTGGTTGTAGTATCTGATACTCAACCATCCCATAATAAAATCTCTCTTTGGGAACAGGCCTTTGTGAGTGGATCCGCTGTGTTGTCCTCTGAGCTACTCTCCTAACCTCGATCTCCCTGGAGATCAACCATCTCCATGATCAAGTGATACTGCCTTAGAATATGTCTGGATCACTGATGGGACCGGCGTTCCTTGGCATAAGCCACAACTCCATTGTCACACAATGGGAGGAACATAGTTCATCTCATGAACCAATATACACCCAAACAGCCTCTTTGGTAGCATCTTAAGTAGCGATGTATCATGCCTTTATCGTCTAGTATGTCACGGTATCTAGCTTGGAACTCTTCCAACATACCGTCCCTTTACTGAGGGTAAAGACAATGCCTGCGACTGACATTCAGTCGTCTTTATCACCCTGGAACACTTCCAGTGATTCTCCCCAGGATCAATTGATACTATCTCACTACAACTAGTGAGAATCCTAACATCCAATTTAGATCTATCGCATAGATCCAAAATCCAGGATTTAGGAGGTATCACTTTGATCCTATATGGAGAATCTTTGTGATAATCGGAGATTGATCGATCGTAGCATAGGAAACTCCTTTCTTATCAAGAGTATGTCATCCATGTACTCTACGAGGATCACCACCATACTCCCTACTACCTTTTTGTTTATACAAGGTTCATCTACCATTTTGATGATGTCAAACTGTTTGACTAATTCATCAAAACATATGTTCCAACTCCGCGATGCCTGCTTTATCCTATAAAGCATCTTGCACACGTTTCCGCTGCTCCCACTGTTTACGAAGCCCTCTGGCTGTGTACTTATAGACACTCTCTTCTAAACATCATTTAGAAAAGCTGTCATGACACCCAACCACCAGATATCGTAGTCATGGTATGTAGCCGTGGCAAGTAGGATCTGGATGGACTTAAGCATAGCTACTTAGAAAAGGTTTCATCATCATCCATACCTGGTCAATGATGTAGACCTTTAACAAGTCTAGCTTTGAAAGTCTCAACTCTTCCATGTACACCAAGTAATCTTCTCAAGATATACTTGCTCCTGATGGGGATTTAACCCTTCAGATATAGCAACCAAAGTCCATACTCTGTTGGTGTATAAGGATTCCATCTCAGATCGCTAAACATCCAGCCATTCTTACAGAGTCTTACTCTCGATGGCCTGCTCGAAGCTAGTTGGGTCATCATCTCATGATGCAATCCTCGCTCCCACTGTCATAGAGGAACCGAAGTATCTCTCAGGTGGGTGAGGAACCCTACTAGATCGGCGGAGAGGCCGAGGTTCGTTGGTAACTATTGAATCCTTTGGTTCTTCCAAATCATCAGCTGCAGTTTGTATAGCTGGAACATTTCCAGTTCTACATAACAGTCCTTGCCTCGAGCTTGTCCGGATTTTGCTTTTAGACATAGCCCGGACAACCCCAAATCTTAACCAACTTAAGATATGGGCTCTTCCCTTTCCATATCACATATGAAGCGGTAGGCAACTGATTTGATTTGAACCCTATTCAATAGGTATGCATCTTCTCAAGTGCATAACTCCCAAAAAGAAATAGGTAACTCAGTAGTACTCATCATAGAGCACACCATATCAAACAGGGTGTATCTGCTCCGCCCCGATATACCATCGTGCTATGGTGTATACAGAGGAGTAATGCTGAGAGAGAATCTCATTCTCCTTTAGAATAGTTCAGGAATTCCATGCACAAGTATTCTCCTCCCTGATCTCATCATAGGACATAATACTTATACCCGTATTTTGGTTCTCTACTTCTAGCTTATATTCTGTGAATATCTCAAAAGGTTCAGACTTGTGTTTCAACAGGAACATAGATCTGAATCTCGAGAGATTATCAGAGAATGTAATGAAGTACCAAGAACCGGTCTTGGCATGTGTAGACAGGGGACCTACATACATCAACATGTATCATCCTAAGAGTTCAGTAACTCTTTCTCTGTTTCCAGTAAACGGAGCTATGGTCATCTTATCTTTGTGACATGACTGGCGAGTTTCACAAGATGTAAATTCAAACTGATTTAAATATGCATCTATATGTAACTCTAGCTAGTCGGGTCATATTGATCTGACCTAGTCTACAATGCCTCAAGTAGGATTCGTTCATTTCTGAACTCTTCCTCTTGTGTGTGTTCCGTATACTAAGAACTGTAGTTTGATTTAGAACATCAATGCTTTTAGATAACGTGCCTGAACCGATCAACTTTTGATATAGGAAATGTTCAAAACATTATCCATCAATACAAAATTATATCGTTTCTTTACTAATAAAGAGACAGATATGATTTTGCATAACAGGTTCGGTATCTAATAACATTCGTTCAGAATCAATGTATTGTAATACAGGGTGACAGTGACCAACAGACTTGGCTGCAACACTTGCCCCGTTTTCTGCCTCATGAAACTTATCACCCGTTCTCAGTTCTCTACCTTTCTGTAGCCCTATGTAACAGATTACATATGCGGGATCCTGATCTGGTATCACATACCCAGGACGTAAAGGATACTGAGAAACAGTTCTCTGTAATGAACACACCCGAAGATGATGCATCAGCATGCACTCTCTTCGTTTGGGCGGCACGGGAATTCTGGTAATCCCCAATTTCCTGCTCTGTCTTATAACAATTATAAGTTGGAGCGGGACCAACGTTCCCCAGCCCAGTATAACAAGCGGGTTCGGTCAAATATCCGTATTATTATCTTGATTAAGGAGTGATATGGTCGCTACCTGGAGAGAGAGAGAAGAAAACACTCAGCGTGCGCTCTTGCAAGAATAGATTGGTTATTATTTTATCTAATCAGGATGGCTCCCACTGCTTTTTATCAAATCTTCCTTCAAACCCTAAAAGGAAAGACTAGCCGGGATTAATTACACACTACAAGTTCGCCAATCTTTCAGCCAGGCCAGTGTCGGTACTTTGAGGGAGGTCCCCCGTGCTTTTGCACGAACCTAATTAATGTAAACCTCGTTTTCCCAGAGGCATAACCCCGTTAACACCTTTCTAGACACCTACTTGATCGGCTAATTGCAATGTATAAAACTCTCCCAGGAGTAACTCTTACTCGCAGCGGGTATCGGGATCCAATTATCTCATAGAAGGTATGCAATCTCATTGCAAATTTCAACACTTGAAATTCCCGATAAAATTTTGCCCCGAACGATCTATGACCTTGACAAGGTCAACAAACCATAGACCGCAAGTCAAGTTCAACCCGTCATTTCTTGATTGAATCAAACCCACCCGCACGACCCTTGACAAGGTCAACAAGGCCGCACGACTACCCTAACCCAATCTGCATCATATGCATAAGCAGAAAAATACTGGTTAGCTACCGCACACTGCGCCTTGACAAGGTCAACAAACGCAGCACGAATACTAAACAGGATTTATCTGAAATGATGGAGGGCTACGACAGGTTTTTCTGAAAAACTATTGCGTAATGAACTTGATATCGTTGTAGAATCAAATGATTTTAAAATGGAGTGCTTTTGAGGCTTTTCTAGTTTTGCTAAAGGAGTCACTCCCGGTGAAGGGATCGTCGGTCCTTTCCTCGTCGAATGAGGTGCGGGATATATCACATATATCACTGTGCAAAGCAAAAACTCTTAAAAGCAATCAAAAGATAAACCGAGTGTGTAGCATCGGCCAGTTATTGCTAAAGGAGTCACTCCCGGTGAAGGGATCTCGGTCCTTTCCTCATCGAATAAGGTGCAGGATATATCATATATACCGCTGTGCAAAGCAAGAACTGTAGCTACCTGTTTTATTTTGAAATTCGATTCTACAACATCATTAGGTTTCTTTTATTTCATTAATCACATTAATGAAGTCCCATCATTTAAGTACCTAAACATCACAGATAAATACGACGTACACTTATGCCATCCGCATTCGCCTCGATGTCCCCTCGTGCACCGTTAGGTTAGGTAACTAACGACAGAGCAGGGCAGGGCTAGCGCGGGTGTAAAACATAAGTAACGTCTATATAATATATCATATATACTATATACTGTATCTATCATAGAACATCACATGATCACATCACAGATATCGCAGCAGAAGAATCATATGAAATATTGGATATACTAGGACGTCCGTGTTTTCAATACGAGCCAGTATAAAACACGGATTCCACGGTCGTGATGAATAGCCAAACCCACACCCCTAGACCCCTACGAGAGCGACAAGCAACCCTACCAATTCTAGAGTTAGGAGACGCGGACTCGACTCCTCGAGTTGGTCTCCCACTGGACTCCAGAACCCGGTTACTTGTGCTCCCCTCCTTGGGTCTATCCTAGTGCGGAAAAGTAAATAATATACAACATGTGACAACTTCCGCAACCTGGAAGTGCCCCAATAAAAGAATATTACAAACAAGTTTTTACATGAATGAAAATGAAAAACACTCATCTCACATAAAAACCCCCGGCTATTCAAACACGACGATCCAATATAACATATCCAGCAACACATAACATCACATGTCATCAACGTAAGTAAATATGCGCATCCCAATTGTCGTTGACATATAGCAACGAAACCGGCGATATCACATATTACACTTACGGTCACAGAAAAGAAAGTGTAAAACTACAACAGTTGGAATCCGCAACCACCTCAGACATCGCATGCCTGACCAAATGAATTACTTAGACATCGCATGCCTAACAATTATAAACCCCGCATTTTAGTTTCATTATTGAAAACACTTTTCAATATTAAGTCGGGCAATTCAACAAAATTCCCGACATCCTGATCGAATGCTCGTCGCAAACTTTAGTAGGCGGCCGCACCCCCGATGCCGTCGACGAAGTGCACCAAGGCGGAACACCGCTGCCGCGAGCACCCGAACGGATGCTTTCGGCGACGGGGTTCTCCTGCAGTCACTTGGTCGGGGCTATGGAGTGAGGCTGTCTATTAAGTTTACCGGCGAGTATCCGCGTTCACAACGTGATTGCAACGGACTTTTGATCACATCAAAATTCCATGGCAACCGATCAAGTGAGACTAAAGTGCTATGTTTATAACATTCATTCAGTTATCTCATAACATATTGTGAATTCCAATTATTGTATCACATTCCGAATAAAATAGAAAATGTTAAACTTTCTGATCGAACAATCGAACACCCAAGTTTTCCCGAAACAACTCATCACATGAAACAGGTTTTAAAACATTCAGTTCATGCCTCAGTACCAACGGTCCAGCCGTAGAAGGGTCAAGCCAACGCCTCACATGTGGCACGCCGTACTGCCCCAAACCCGAAGGTTCAAAGGGCAGTTCAAGACGGTCACATAATCGAGTTAAGGTTTGTTGTCTTCTAGAGGGACCATCGCGTTACTTGCACTACTTAGAACGTCTTTAAACCTCAGAAAGATCCAACACTTGGAAATTTTCCGTCAGGGGAAACATTGGGTATTTATATCCGGTCGAACTTTTTAACATATTCTAAAATGTTCGGAAAGCCACATAGACAAAATCTGATAATCCGATCGAACAATCGAATCCCCCAAAACAAGCCCAGAAAATGCAACTCTGGAATAAATTTTAAATATTCCCAGAAAACTCAGCATAAAATAATAGGAATTACTGTGCAGAAAAGGTACGATGACGTCACCATGGTACCGCGGAACCGCCGCAGAAGCATGGCTTCTGCCGCGGTTCCGCCGCCGTTCAAATGAATTATTCGCCTGAGTTTGCACCGTAATTCTTAGTTTTATTTTATGTATTTTCTAGAAATTTTTAATTCACAAAAATCCGCATTTTAGAAAAAAATCCAGAGAGCAATTTTTGGGTCGGGTTTCGGTTCGATCGGACTTCAGATTCCGTCTGGACTTCGCCTAAGGCTCTAGCTAGGCTCTGATACTACTGTAGGGTTCCTAGGCACACAGTAGAGGTCTCACAAGGCATCAAACATGCCATTTTCAAAAATTACGGTGCCGAGAAACCCCGACTACGGATCGTTGGCTAGAAAACTAGGCGAAAACATAAACTAGTTAACAATTAACTAAGAGATACGGAAATGCAACCTTTGTAGATCCGGTCCTCCACCTCCACGGCTCCAAGATGAGGTCCTTTCCGCTGTCCAAATCAAATCCGGGCTCTAGCGTCGGCTTCGTCGGAGAATGGGCAAGCTAGGTCGTCGATGTCCATGCCGAAGATGATCTACGTCGAGGCATCGCTAAATCAAGCTCCACCTTCACCAAGCCCTAAAAACTTATGAAGGAAACACACTCTACTACTTGGCAAGAGGTAGAGGATGAAGAAATAGGAAGTGGGTAGACTTTAGAATTGGATTTCTCACTCAAATCATCAATCCACCATTGATGACCTCAAGCTTCTTCAAAGAAGAAGATGAAGAAGAAGATGAAAGAGTTATGATAAGAAAATAATTAAAATGAAAAGAATAATCCCTTCTTATCATAAGTGAACCATGGTTAGTTGTAGAGAGTGAACTAGGGTTAGTGAAGTGGATAGGGTTAAGCATGAGACAAAAAGAGTGACTTTGGTCAAAGCTTCAAGAAGCTTTTGCTAGAAAACAAATTAAGCCACCATTTTCTCTTAATGCTTATCAATTTCCAAAAAGAATAAATAAATGAATAAATGAATAAGGAAATAGAAAACCCCAACCATTTCATTAACCAAGGTTTGATACTTTACACTTAACCAAAAAGTATGTATCATCAAACATGATACAATCTAGTGCACAAAATCATATCGCATATGGAATGCGCACACCCGAGCGAGAAAATCCATTTAAAGTGAACTGATACTAGTTAATGCAAAGTAATATATCAAATATATAATTATGCATTAAATCATTAAATCAACACTTGATTTAACGATCCGGTCATATCGCATATAACCGACTAGTATCATTAGTAACAACTTATCGAATCAACACTTGATCCGATAACCCGGCTATATCGGATATAACCGATCAATGTCACATCGCGAGAATCGAATACAGTATCACATACTCGTATTATTCTCGGTCCCGCACATATCTCATATGCGCTCCTATTTCGTTTTGCTTGAGCCAGGAAACCTTTGTGTAGGACTCTAAAGACTCGTCAATACGCCGGCAGCAGGTGATGATCATATCAAACACCCACAAGCCGCAAGCGGTCTGCTAAACGTAACGGCCACCCGGGTATTAAGCGATCTGAAGATCGACGAGCAAGCCCGCTCACACTCCTGTGAATCCGACCAGTAACACTACCGTACAGTCCGGTCTGATCGTCTGATATGTCGCATATCTCGCCTAGGGGTGGTAAACGTCAGACCCCAATAGCTCAATAAGTCGTGTCGATATGAGGTCTATAACAACTCGAGAAACTACTGGTAACACTTACCAGTAAATCTCAGCAACCCTGGCCAGGGATTTCCTGTTATAGCCAATCGAACACAGCGCAACATCAACTCCCTATACCGGGAGAGACGAATCCCCTCCTATCGCTCATTGCCTCCATGTGACTCAGGACTGTACCCAAAAACCACCGTTTTGCACGCCTTCTTGGACGTGGTAAGATGGAAATCAAAGCACAGTGGGAACCACACAAGACTCTATGACGATCTCGGGTCAACAGACTACTCTGTACCAGTGTCACCAGAGAACTGCCATCTGACGTGAGGTATAATACCATCTGGGAGTTCTCGGCGAGTCCGTCCAGTGTACCCAGTCTCTACTGAGCACCCGTATATCATCTCTGATGTCAAACACCAATGGATATGGGATCATCCATCGCCCATCTGTATGGGTCGAGAATGTATACGCTAGTCTACTCTGGCATATCGATGCCCCGTCTCGATACACCCTCGACTAGGGACTTTGAAGGATGTACTTATGGACTACCATGTCCCCACTAGTATGATCCGCATCATAGTCCAGGTAGTCAAGCACACATCCTAAGGGCTTTACCAACATGTAACAGAGAGACAATCAGTATACACGTTAAGGTAAAGTTCAACCAGATAGCATACTATCATGTCGAGCAAGAAAGTCCTCCCTATATATGTCCCAGCATCCACTACAATATACATCCTATGTATAGTAATGGCCTCTAGGGCATACATATAACTAACATCAGATACGACGTTCGAATGGTACTCTGAGCTCCCGAACGACTCTATTAAAACCTTCGCGGAGATGGAGCTGTTGTTTACTCAGCGTTTTGCAAGCGCCAGTGAACGTACCCCGATGACAGCACTGATTAACGCCAGGGTAAAACCCGGCGAGACGTGGGTTCAGTACGCTATACGATGGCAGAACTTATGGTCGAAGTGTGAGCAGCGCATTGAAGAAGCTCCCGCGGTGGGTATGTTTGTGGGAACCCTTGATCCGCAAGCAACCATCTCACAATTTATGATGTTTTTCAAGCCAACTACCTTCCAGGCCTTGATTGACAAACTAGCGCAAATGGATCAAATGGGCCATAAACCCCCTCTCCCAAGGCCGGACTCTCGAAATGACAAAGGGATGGGAAAAGCGATCGTCGTCGCTAATGCTCAACAACAACCGAGCGACTCGAAGCCGGTTGCTCGTCAAAGTAATATGCGCCCGTACGTACCCCTTGAGGATAGGATGGGACGTCCTTATTCCTTTCCCCGCGATAAAACGAGGAGGTTATTCGAGCTGGCGTTGCGCAACAGACTCATAAATCTGCCGGATCCAAAACGTCCGTTACAACCAAGTGACGTCAACGATCCCAACTACTATCCTTATCATCGAGTACTAGGCCATCCGATCAAAGATTGCTACGTTTTCAAGAATTGGCTTGAAAACCAGTACCGACAGGGCAAGTTCGCGTTATCTGACAAATGGAAGGTGAATCCCCCGCAGCCCCACACCTCTAAAGGGACGAATACGCCGGGGGCAACATGGTCCGTCATTGAAGAAGCTCCTTGGGAGGTTGTATTATCAACCAAGACAAAGAGGATGCTAAACGATCTTCAGACATGTCCAGCGATTAGGTGGAAGAACCCGTTGGAACCACAGGTCATTGAAGGGATGTTGAAGCCACGTCCAACTCCAAAGACCGATGGTGGTGGTTCAAGCACTTGCAGCCAGTCGTCAAAATCTTCGAAAAAGAAGAAGAAGAAATCTAAGAAGCCCGTGAAGTATGGCGACAAGCGCACGGACTTACAAAAGCAAATTGACGCGCTGGATGAGTACAACCAAAAGGCACGGACTCTTATTACGCTCCGAGAGTTCCTCAATCACGTCTTTCAAGAAGAAGATGAGGGAGAAAGTTCATCGGATGGATCCGAGAAATATGTGGCGAGCTATCATATGATTACCCATTCGGTCACGAACGATGAGGAGACTCCTTGCACCGAAAAGCTGGGGGCAGATACCGAATCAAAATTTCTAGGACCATCGGATGAAGTAATTGACGCATTCCTCAATGAAGCTCGATTGAAAAGTAAAGCTGATCGGGAGCGCGAGGCGGCTATATTTGAAAGGGCCAAGCGCCAGCGACTTGATGAAGGAGCTGAGACGATCCCGTTGGTGCTAAACACCTCCGCTACCGACAAAAGCCAATTCAAGATGAGGAAAAAGTTTGCTAAGGCCATATCAATAGGCATGAAACTACCATCCTCTGAAGGAAACATCACTGGTGAAATGGAAACGCACCCCTCATATTGCTTATATCATCAAAAGATTTCGCACCCCACTCAAGAATGCAAAGCTTTCGATAGATGGTGGCAAGGATATGTTGCTCATCGACAACTCTTTAAGCGGGAAAAGCGTAAAACTCGTCAAGAGCAAAGAAATACGACCGAAGGGCTTAAAAGAACTGCTGGCGATTGTTGCATGGTTAACACCGGTAGATCACAAGTACCCACATTCGGGAGTGATTCTGATGAAGAGCTAGAACTTGCCCCTCTCTTTAAAGAGTCCGCTTCGAGAAAAGAAGAAGAACCGAAGGTTTGCGAAAATATCCGGCTACGTAATCGCACGCTGCCCGAAAAGAACCTCGGACCCTCGAACAAAAAAGATAAAGGGAAAGAAAAGGCCACTGAAGATATCGTCTTAGATGACCAAGTGGTGGAAGAGCTAGCTGCCAAAGACCCGCCAAAGAAGAATAAGGTGGATTACAAGGTCTTAGCACATCTGAGGAAGCTGCCCTCACAGCTCAGCATTCTTGACGCTCTTCTGCTATCAAAGGAGGCGAGAGATTCGTTGATTAAGGCACTCCAAGATCCGGAACAATTCCAAGCATGTCTGGCCGAGGAAAAGATGAAGAATGAATTGGAGGAAGTGCACACGGCCGATGTCATTTTTGGCGACGAGGACCTTCTCCTTGGGACGTGCGAACACAATCGCCCCCTCTATGTCTCAGGATACTGCCATGATATAAAGATAGGCAAAATCCTGATCGACAATGGATCCTCCGTTAATCTTCTCAATGTACGGGTCTTAAAAGAAATCTGCATGAGCGTCCAGCACCTTGCTCGCGACAAGATCACCATCTCCGGGTTCGACTCCCAATCGTCAAAGACTCTTGGATCTGTGATACTGACGCTACGCTTCGGGTTACTCGTCACGGACATTAAGTTCCACGTTATAGATGCCAAGACATGCTACAATGCTTTGCTCGACCGACCATGGTTACACGAATACAACATCATCCCTTCTACACAACATCAGTGTATGAAGTATTTTAAGGATGGTTTCGAGTATACCGTGACGGGAGAACTGAACCCGTTCTCTGTAAACGAGGTCCGCAAATATGAAGACGCCAAATACTTCTTACCGGATTTCGAAGACATAGAGAAGTGTCACAAGCCGGAGAATAAAACTAACGCTACCATCCCTGTCTTCGGCAGTGATACTGAGGAGGAAGAGGAGATAGTTTATTCGGGTCCGCCCCAACACAACAAGCCGGGACCATCGGCTCCTACATTGATCTTTGGCAGCGACTCGGAAGATGAAGTCCATGCTGTATTCTCTGCTCGATCTTCAATACAAACGCCCGCTGACGAAGAGCAAAGTCTACAAGTCGCCATAGTGCCGCTTAAACACCATAAAGAACTGGATGCACTTAATATCTACAGTGTAGAAGAGTTGCGGACATTCTATATCCCTCCCAGGAGAGAGAGCGAGAAAGCAATTCTGTTTTACCACTCTGAAGAAACCAAGGTAGAAAAAGAAATCTGGCATGGCGCGGATTCTATGCTTGACAGGCTTCAGCCTATATGTCTCCCCAGATATTATACGGAAGGTTTGAAAAAGCTGCTGAAACGCCAGGGGATACCTTTCAAACAGACCGTTAGAAAGGCTAAATTCTATGACAGGGTCTGGAACATCCCCGGGACTCAACGCAAACTGCCTAACGGGAGAATGGAAACAAAATGGCTTGGATATATCCGGTCAAAGAAACGAGAGTTACTATCCGGCTGCTACGTCGTGTATGACCTTGATAAAGAAGCGGATACTCAATGGGAGGACGCTAGTCCTAAGCTAGTGAAAGTTCCAGATGCAAAGAAGCCCAGTCCGTCGTTCGAGGAACAAATGGACAAACTTATAAAGAAAGCTGGTCAAAAAGTCCGAGATGATCACAACCGTGAGACGACCATCTACGAGAAAGCCAAGACGCAACGCCTTCTCCAACAGGCCGTAAAGGATGAAAATGCCTCTCCTTGTCAACCTGTTATAAAGAAAGCTCGGCGCAAAAGCAGAAATAAGTCGAAAGGCCAAAAAGGCGCTCAACAGCGACAAAGCAGGGCTAAGAAGTCACGAAAACGAGAGGCGAGTGTTATTGATCTATCCCTCATGAAGAAATTGAGTCGAGCATACTCTTTTCCTCGGGATAAGACGAGGAGGATACTTGAGCTTGCTCTAAAACATCAGATGCTCACGCTACCAGAGTCCAAGCACCCCGAACAAGCAAGCGAAGTCTCTGACCCTTGCTCTTACCATCGAGTAATAGGGCACCCGCTCGAAGACTGCTTCACCTTTAAGAATTGGGTCGAAGATCAGTACCAGCTCGGCAAGTTCACTCTGTCTGACAACTGGAAGGTAACGCCGCCACAGAAGCACGAGCCCAAGGCCACGAAAGAAGAACCGGTTCCACATTGGGATTGGAAGCGAATTCGCACCTGTCACATGATTACAATATTAAAAGAAGAGCCCGAGAACATAGATGAGCTCCCTTGGTGCTTCGAAAACAGCAGCGACGAGATAATCTCAGAATTCCCACCAGCGCCAAAAGAGCTGGAAGATGGAATCCATACCACTGCAGATAACCTCAAGAAGATTGAGTTGGGATCGGCAGACGATCCGCGACCGACATTCATCAGCGAGTTACTATCTGAAGAAAGGGTAGCTGCGTTAAAGGATGTGCTTCTGCAGCATAGAGATTGCTTCGTGTGGAACTATTCCGAAATACCGGGACTAGATCCAGAAATTGCTGTACACAAATTGGCGATATCCCCGGACATCAAGCCAGTCAAACAGGCGCCGAGGAGAATGCGGCTCGAGCTCGAGATGAGTATCAACGCCGAGATCAAGAAGCTGATCGACTCTGGATTTATCCAGGAGGTTCAATATCCTGAATGGATCGCTAACATCGTCCCGGTGATGAAGAAAAATGGGACGGTGCGCATATGCGTGGACTTTCGGGATCTCAATAAAGCTTGCCCGAAGGATGATTTCCCAGTACCAGTCACCGAACTGATGATAGACAATACATCCACTCATGAGGTTTTCTCCTTCATGAACGGCTCATCAGGGTATAATCAGATAAAGATGCATCCCGAAGACCAGAAGCACACCGCCTTCCGGACTCCTTTGGGTATATTCTGCTACAAGGTGATACCCTTCGGTCTAAAGAACGCCGGTGCCACCTACCAGAGGGCCATGACGAAGATCTTCGATGACCTCATACACGAAATCGTCGAATGCTATATCGACGATCTCGTGGTTAAAAGCAAATCATACGAGGAACATCTCGAGCATTTGAAGACCGTATTTCAACGCCTTCGACAATACAACTTGAAGATGAACCCGCTCAAGTGTACATTCGGAGTTTCCTTGGGCAAATTCCTGGGATTCATTGTCCGACACCGGGGTATCGAAATAGATCCGTCCAAGATCAAGGCGATCATGGAAATACCTCCGTCAAGGACTCTCAAACAGTTGCGGTCTCTCCAAGGAAAGCTCGCATATATTCGGCGATTTATAGCCAACCTCTCTGGCAAGTGCCGCCCTTACAGTCACCTGATGAAAAAAGGAACTCCATTCGTCTGGGATCAAAAATGCCAGGGCGTGCTGGACGAAATTAAACAGTACCTGCAGAACCCGCCGGTGTTGGCTGCTCCGATCAAGGGAAAACCCCTCATTCTTTATACAACCGCCCTCGAAGGTTCCTTAGGCGCATTATGGGCACAAGAGAACAATCAAGGAAAAGAAAGAGCACTCTACTACTTAAGTCGAGTTCTGCTGGGGGCAGAAAGCAACTACTCTCCCATTGAAAAACACTGCCTGGCGTTTATCTTCGCGATAACAAAGCTCAGGCACTATGCGTTGGCGCACGAAGTCCGTCTCATTTCAAAGGTGGACCCCCTTAAATACTTGATGTCGAAGGCCATGTTGACGGGACGACTCGCTAAATGGGCCCTGCTCTTGATGGAGTTCTCGATAACATTTCAACCTCTCAAGGCAGTGAAAGGCCAGGCCATCGCCGACTTCCTCGCTGAGCACCCGATACCTTCTGATTCTCTTTTGAATTGCGATTTGCCAGACGAACATGCGTTTGACGCGATCGACGGTAGTGATACCCGGTGGGAACTTTATTTCGATGGAGCATCTTCCATGAAAAAGCGCAAACAAAGTACCCCTATAATCAAATTGGGGTAGGCCTCAACTTCGTGACTCTACAAGGAGGGATAATGCGCTTCGCTTTCTCCTTAACAGAGCCGAGGACGAATAACGAAGCCGAATATGAAGCCTTGATAGCAGGTCTTGAGATCGCCATCGACATGGGAATTGAAAACCTCCTCATATACGGAGATTCTCAACTGGTCGTTAGTCAAGTAAACGGCGACTACCAAACGTGCAAACCGGAGTTGGTAAAGTACGGGGAAAAGGTGCAACAACTGTTGACCCAAATTCCCTCCTATACTTTGGAGAACATACTGCGCACGGAAAACAGCAAAGCAGACGCTTTGGCCAAACTTGCTAAAGAGCTGGCTGACGAGAACCTCAATGACGTCAGAATCATGGTACAAAGCCGTCGGGTGCTTGCCCCAGCAGAAATATCTCCGGAATCATCCGAAGGGAAGGGAGCGACTGAGCAAATGACCCGGCAAATAAAAGACCGGGAAAAGGCTGAGGATTGGAGAGAAGTCTTCATAGACTACTTTAGGTCCCACCGAATGCCTGAAGAAGCGTCCACAAGACATCAGCTTATGAAACGAGCTCTGTCTTTCGCCTTTGTCAATGATACTCTGTACAAGAGGTCGTTTGATTCTCTGTGGCTGAGATGTTTAGGACATGACGAAGCGAAAAATGTCGTCCAGGAAGTTCACGACGGACTCTGCGGTTCTCACCAAGCGGGCCCAAAGATGAAGTTGAAGATCAAACGGATGGGCTACTATTGGCCCACGATGATTCAGGACTGCCTTGAATATGCGAAGCAATGCCACTCATGCCAAATCCATGGGGACTTCATCCACCAGCATCCAAATCCACTACATCCAACGGTGGCTAGCTGGCCATTCGAAATGTGAGGGACTGATATAGTCGGCCCTATTGAACCAGCATCGTCTAGAGGACATCGTTTCATCCTAGCGACGACTGACTACTTCTCTAAATGGGCAGAGGCAATACCGCTGAGAGAAGTTAAGATGGAGAATATCCTCCACTTCTTCAAGACGCACGTCATATATCGGTTTGGAACTCCGCGACGGATCATCTCCGATAACGGGCCAGCTTACAGAAGCCACAAGATCAGTCGCTTCGCGCAATAGCACAATATAGATTGGAGATATTCCTCGGTTTATAATCCGCGAGCTAACGGTCTAGCTGAGGCCTTCAACAAGACCTTGACGAAGATCATGAAGAAAACTGTGTCGCGAAATAAGAAAGACTGGCACGAAAGACTGCAAGAAGCTCTCTGGGCGTATCGAACTACGTTTAAAACGGCCACAAACGCAACAGCATATGCGTTAGTATTCGGGACAGAAGCAGTACTCCCCATCGAGATAGAGTTACCCTCTCTACGAGTGGCAGTCCACTACGGGTTGACGGACGAAGAAAATGCTCACCTTCGGCTTGCGAAGCTTGACGCCCTTGATGAAACCCGGCTCATAGCACAACAAAATTTGGAAGCTTATAAAGCAAAGATGACGCGCTCATATGAAAGATTGACTCGATCGAGGACATTCCGCCAAGGCGAACTCGTGCTAGTGGTCAAAAGGCCTATGATCCCCAATCGCGCCAAACGGGGAAAATTCGAGCCAAACTATGAAGGCCCGTACATCATAGATAAGGTCTACCAGGGCGGGGCCTATTTACTCATAGATATGCACGGTGAAAGGCCTTTCAGGCCGATAAACGGTCGCTTCCTAAAGAGATACTACGCTTAATGAGCCACAGCCTAGGTCAATGATAGATGACGACGACTATGTCCGCTCGCTATCTTCCTAAGCTCAAGCTTTATAAGCAGTAGCCAGCCTCTCAACGCCGGACCGAAATGTCCTTAAACTAATAGTGGACCGAAACGTCCTTAAACTAATACCGCAGTATCCTTAGGCTGACGAGATGAATAAAAAAAATATATAAAAAAATATAATAAATAAAAACGGTATGTCCATAAGCAAAAAGGGTACGGATGAAAACCCGAAAGGGCTCCGTGAGTAAAAACAGCAGGGCTACCGGCGAGTGTTCGTCAAAACCCGAAAGGGCACGACCTCGTAAAAAAAAAGAGAAAAATAAAATAAAAAGAATAAAATAAAGACGGTATGTCCATAAGCAAAATGGGCACGGATGAAAACCCGAAAGGGCTCCGTGAGTAAAAACAGCAGGGCTACCGGCGAGTGTTCGTGAAAACCCGAAAGGGCGCGACCTCGTAAAAAAAAATAGAAAGAAAATAAAAAGAATAATAAAAAAAACGGTATGTCCATAAGCAAAATGGGCATGGATGAAAACCCGAAAGGGCTCCGTGAGTAAAGACAGCAGGGCTACCGGCGAGTGTTTGTGAAAACCTGAAAGGGCACAATCTCGTTAAAGGACACTTATAAGGTCCTCTCGACCTTATAAGGAGAAACCACCCACGTGAGATCCTTACGACTCACAAGGGAGCAGCACACTTAGGGATCCCCACGATTCCTAAGGAGAAAATACACTTGCGAGATCCTCACGACTCGTAAGGAGAACTCTCTTATGGGACCCTCACGGCTCATAAGAGTTGAATGTCTTAAGTTACAGAGACCTAAACCTGTGCTTAAGCAACCCCCACAACTTCCGATATTGCCCTACAAGTGGCTCAATACTGACCCTTGTATACAATCCACGGGCGCGAATAAACATTTCCCTAACCAAGTCTCATCCGAGACTGGGGATATGTTCGCATGATGAACAACCCTTATAAGTCCTCTCGACTTACAAGGAGAAAATCCTCTTGTAGGATCCTTACGACTTACAGAGAAACATACACTTAGGAATCCTCACGATTCCTAAGGAGAAAATACACCTACAAGATCCTCACGACTTGTAGGGAGAAATACCTTTGTGAGACCCTTACGGCTCATGAAGTTAAAAGCCTTAGACGACAGGACCCTAACCCTGGTCACTAAGCCACTTTTGTTCAACATCGACAGAGGCAGATGATGATTCGCTCCTGGCAATATCCCAGTTGTAGCGGTGCTGATGCCGAAATCGGTGTCTAATTCCAGGTTTACGGCGGAAAGCCAGTAGACCGCACATGCATACGAAATAGCCGAAATGATTGGGCAACTTGCAATAAAAAGTAGCAAGTAAAAATGTATGCATGCAAAATAGCCGAAATGATTGGGCAACTCGCAATAAAAAGCAGCGAGTAAAAATAAAATAAATAGCCGAAATGATTGGGCACCGCGAAAAATAGCCGAAATGATTGGGCAATCGCGACCTTCACGATATAAAAGCTGAAATGATAGAGCATCGCGGAAATAAAACAAAAAAAAGGGAAGATGATAAAACTTTGGCCCTACAGTTAAGATCACATCGATCCCTGTATACAATCCAAGGGCGTAAATAAAGAGGGAACCGTACTTTCCCAACAGGCTCCGCCAGAAGACGAAGCCAAATCTCGACGGTTCAGTCCAACTCCGAAGAAACCAGTGTCTTCAGTAAATTCCTCGACTCATGGATACAAACACTCCTTGACGAGAGCCTCCTGATCCGCGTCGACTCGCAGAGCCACCAGTGCCTCAGTGGGAAATCCTCGACTCGTTTCAAACCCCAAGGAAACAAATAATCCTTGGCGCTTGGGAAACAAATAATCCCTAACGAACTCCTCGACTCACGGATACAAACACTTCTTGACGAGAGCCTCCTGATCCGCGTCGACTCGCAGAGCCACCAGTGCCTCCGTGGGAAGTCCTCGACTCGTTTCAAACCCCAAGGAAATAAATAATCCTTGGCGCTAGGGAAACAAATAATCCCTAGCAAATTCCTCGACTCACGAATACAAACACTCCTTGACGAGAGCCTCCTGATCCGCGTCGACTCGCAGAGCAACCAGCGCCTCCGTGGGAAATACTCGATTCGTTTAAAACCCCAAGGAAACAAATAATCCTTGGCGCTAGGGAAACAAATAATCCCTAGCAAATTCCTCGACTCACGGATACAAACACTCCTTGACGAGAGCCTCCTGATCCGCGTCAACTCGCAGAGCCACCAGTGCCTCCGTGGGAAATTCTCAACTCGTTTCAAACCCCAAGGAAACAAATAATCCTTGGCGCTTGGGAAACAAATAATCCCTAGCAAATTCCTCGACTCACGGATACAAACACTCCTTGACGAGAGCCTCCTGATCCGCGTCGACTCGCAGAGCAACCAGCGCCTCCGTGGGAAATTCTCGACTCGTTTCAAACCCCAAGGAAACAAATAATCCTTGGCGCTAGGGAAACAAATAATCCCTAGCAAACTCCTCGACTCACGGATACAAACACTCCTTGACGAGAGCCTCCTGATTCGCGTCGGCTCGTAGAGAAACCAGTGTCTCCGCGGGAAATTCCCGATTCGTTTCAACTTGCAAATGAAACCTCAGGCAGCAGGGACTAAAAAACTTGCTTTCTGAACAATGGGACCCTGCAAGTCAATCCAAAATGGTCTCTTGCATACTATTCACGGGTCTCACTCTCCAAGGTCGAGTTTCGACGAGGAGGGAAACAACCGCTTATGAGTCCTCTCGACTCGTAAGAGGGAAAAATTCTCTTATAGGATCTTATGACTTATAAGAGAAAACCACACTTAGGAATCCTCATGATTCTTAAGGAGAAAACCCACCTACGAGATCCTCTCGATCCGTAGGGAGAAAAATCTCTACGAGACCCTCACGGCTCATAGAGTTGAAAAGTCTTAGGCAGCAGATCTGAACCCGCGGCCTAAGCCATCGCTATTTCTTAAGAAACTCAAGATGCATGCTCTATTATCCGTCAACCATGATTATTAAAACAGCCTGCTAACAATAAAAGAAAGAGGAAAATGAAAGAAAGAGCATCCGATTTACGTTTGATTAAGCGTTTGAGACGCACTCACTTATGCATGGGCAGGAGATTCAGGACGAGAAATAAGACAAGCTAAATAAAAAAGGGGGGTTTCCATTCATATTGCTAAAAATTCTTACAATCATCAGAGCAATGAATAAGAGACATTATTCAAATTATTACAACGGTATAACCTCAGATCCGGGGCACGGATTGAGGAATTCAAAAGTAAGGCCATCCAGAGTTCTTCTGACCTTTCTAATTATTCTTATGCGCAGCCTCTCGCGCTCCTCTGTGTCGAGATCCTCGGCAAGCCCTTCCGGCCTTCGATAAGCAGCAACTATCGTCGTCTGCTGGAAGACTTGATGTAGGATGTCAATGAGGCTGTCCCGCCGTTTCTTCGAAATCAGCCCTGTCGGGAACACTGAATGCACCTTGTCTTCGGCATCATCCAGCGCATTGAGCGGTAGGGCCTCGTGAAGACCCGAAAGTGCTCTCCATATTGCTCCCAGCACGACTTTCAAAAGAGCTGAACGACGAGGTAGCAGCCAACCACCGCTTATGTTCAGACGACCCATGACCTCTGCACATTGGGCATCTGTAAACTCTTGGTTTTGTTGACGGCCCTGTGCACGAATATCCTCATAGGTAATGAACTCGTGCAAACTGTATAGATGCACCGCCATAATGCCTGAAGGAAGCAACATTGGAAGATTAGCAATGAGGAAAAGGTATATGGAGTTAAAGCTCCTCGAGAGCAATGCTCTATAGACAGGAGTGACACCTGTCAAAAAAAAAACCAGTTATGAGGAGAATTTAAGGAAAATTCCCAAAGAACATTGAGAGCTTTGCTCTGAGGAAAAAATGATATAATAATAATAATAGTATCAAATGCCATGAAGATCACTTAAGAGTTCTTCTATATGATTCGGAAGGAGCAAAGCTCCATTAATTAAGAGAATCCAAGGGGAACCTTTCGAAGAGCAGAGCTCTATTAATGGAACCCTAATAGGGTTCCCTTTAATTCTCTTTAGACCCCTTTAGAGCAAAGCTCTGCTAAGTGAAACCCTAAAAGGGTCTTCTTTAGATCAGGGATCTATTGAGAGCAAGACTCTTAAAGTTGATTTAATTTAATCAAAATTAATATTTTTACCTAAAATTCTCTAAAATTTGAACTTTTAAAAAAAAGTGTTTAAACAAGAGAGCAAAGCTCTGAAGTTCTTAAGCAAGAGCAAAGCTCTGTTGAAATCAAAAATCTTAAACGGTAAGATTTTTCTAAGGGCCGGAGGTCCTATTTATAAGGCGCTTGCGCCCCTTGAGCTCACCCCTTGATCCAACGATCAGGAGTTTGCTACCGCTGCACTCACGTGTGCGCCACGTGAGCGCAACGGTGGGGGGCATTTGTTTCGCCCAATCAGAGTAAAGCTCTGTTGAAATTCAAAATTCAAAATTTTGAAGCAACGCTTCAAATCTCGGACGCAACGCGCCACATGTCAGGCGCTGATACATCAGCGCAGTGCCCAAGAAGGCGCACCCAATCAGAGCAATGCTCTATTTAAAGGAAGCAACGCTTCAGTTGCGCAGGCACTGCGCTGCGCGACACGTGTCAGCGCTGCGCTTTGCGCTGCGCGACACGTGTCAGCGCAGTTGCGCTGCGCTGTGCGCTGCGCGACACGTGTCGCGTGCTGGGGCATTTGCGCCAAACAGAATTAAGATTTTAAAGAAATCTTTCTGTTCTTGTTAAAACAAGAAGATTTTCTTCTATAAAACAGAAGCCCTTGGATCAAAGATCCAACGGTGGGGAAAATTCCCCAAATCACTCAGAGAAAGATCTCTTCAACAAAATTAACTAATTTATGGGCACTATAAAAAAGATCCCAGACCTCAATTCAAAGGCATGAATATTTTTCTTGAAAAAAGTCAAGAGCTTCAAACAGAGAGAGAAATCTGAGAAAATTTCAAAGAAAAAGGTAAAAAGCTTCACGAGAGAAAAGAAATCTCTTTTAATAAATCATCGATCTAAAAACCAGATCAATGTTCTTTACATAATAAACAGTGCTTTGCACTTCTTATGAACTACTGGTTCTTTAAAAAACAAGAAAACAACAAAATAAAAAAATATATAGTGCTTTCCACTTTTATGGACCTCTGGTTCTTGAAACAAAAAGAAAAACTTATTTTTCTTTGATCTGAATTAGATCAAGAAATCAAATAGTGCTTTGCACTTCCGTTCTTGAATCTAAAAGATTCTTAGTGCTTTGCACTTCCAAACTGCGCTGTTGCGCTCTTGAGAGGGCGCCGCGTATCAGCTACAGAACAACTTGAGCTACGCGCTCTTAAAATAGAGCTTTGCTCTCTGGAATTGGCGCAACTCACCAGAGCGTGCCACGTGTCAGCAGCGCAACAGCGCAGCGCACTAGCGTAGCGCACTGCGCTGTTGCGCTTGCGCTCACCAGAGCATGACACGTGTCCTCACCATAAGCGCTTGCGCTCAGTGATTGGCGCAAAGCGCCTGATGAATGCAATGCATTTCCTAAAAGGGCCAGGCCTAAATCAGAAGACCTAGCAGGCCAAAATAAATTGCAAAGCAATAAAAAAGGGGCAGAGCCCAAGTGAAATTGATGCTCTGCATCTTTTATGGGCAGAGCCCAAACAAAAAAAATAGAAGTAATGCAATGCATTATTTAAGTGTGGGCAAAGCCCTAGCACAGGTCTAATAGACTAAAAATAAATAAAATGTTGAACATTTTCAACCGGACTTAGCCCAATTCTGGCCGTAAGTCCTTAAATTAAATTGAACTGAGCACAAATGCACTCTCAAATCAATTTACCTCCGGTTCGAGGGTACATCTCCAAACTCTTCTGACACTTCTCGTTGTAATCCTTCAACGACGTCAGAGAGGCGACGGGTCCCAACGACCACACATGAATATGGACTGCGGGGTCCTTAAACTCGTGGACCGAAACGTCCTTAAACTAATATCGGACCACCACGTCCCCAAACTGGAATATGGACCATCACGTCCCTAAACTGAAATGTGGACCACAATGTCCCTAAACTGGAATATGGACCGCAATGTCCCTAAACTACCAATGGACCGCAATGTCCCTAAACTAGAACAATAGAGCTCCCAAATGCTCTTTTGACGGATCTAAACGATCCCGTTTAAGTTGATCTTAGCCTCAAATATGGCTAACGTATCCTTAAACTTTCAAACAGACTTTAGTCCCAAATTAGACTATAAGACCCCCAATCAACTTTGGTTCAAGGGTACATCTCCGAACTCCTCTGACACATGTCGTTGTAATCCTTCAACGTCGTCAGAGAGGTGACGGGTCCCGACGGCTATATATTAAATGGACCACTACGTCCTTAAACTAGAAATGGATCTAGACGATCCCGTTAAGTTGATCTTAGTCTCAAATCAGACTAACGTATCCTTAACGAACGTTTAAGTTGATCTTAGTCTCAAATGCAGCTAACGTATCCTTAAACTAAAAACACCAAACCCAAATCTAAGTAAATACGGATTTGGACTAATCCACGTCCTACGGGCGACGGCATTACTCAGTCTCCGTATACAATCCACGGGCAACCACAAACAAAACAAACACACACGACACGAAGTAAAATTCTGGAGAAGGTGAAAGTTATTACCGCGATGCGATAGCGTAATTAACTGCAGGGGCTTGCGCCTGCAGGGAAGAGCGTCCCCACAATCAAAAAACCCCTCAAGCGAGGGGGAATCTGACGAAGTCTGCTATATCGGCCGCATCCGTCTAAACCTCCGATACACGGTGCCACAAATCAACTTGGCATCTTCGGAGAGGTAGATAGATAAAACCATATAGTATCTGCCCCGAATCTCAGAAAGACGTCCTCACGTCGTCGCTGTCTTTCGGAGGGGAACAATCCGTACAGGCAAAACTAAAGCTACATAAAAAAGAATTGTGACCTAACTCCAAAATTTTACCGCGGAACCGCCGTGAAATGTCGCATTTGGCGGCGCTTCCGCGGCCCTTTTTGGGCTACAGTGACCAAAATCTTTTCTGGAGCTCTAGTTGGTGGAAAATGATTTTTGTGATATATAGTTTTGGCCCAGATTCTTTTGAGTACTGGTTTAGCACATGGGGCCATTTTGGGAAAGTTTAGTCGATCGAAATTTTAATTGTATGTTTTCGGTACATTACATTTCTATCTGCGACCGTGAATATCATTTGATCGGTAAATCTTGTCTAATCGCTATAGTCCTTTTAGACGGGTTTACGAACGTGACATTCACGTTGATATTCTGTGTTGTGCTATGATGTTGCGGATTGTCGTGGTGGATAGCCTGGGTGCGGTGGTAGTGCAGTTTGGATTTATTTGTACATTTGATATTGCGGGGCGAGCGTCCAACATGTGGACTACCATCACTGCCTGTTTGTATATTATTCTTTTGGGGCACGACCGGGTTGAAGTCGATATACCCGTTGTATATATTTTCTTTTCTATACTAGGATTACCCCGCGGTGGGGTGCACGGATAGCCGGGTTCTAGAGGGCAACGGCCCGCATCTCATGGCATTGAGATGGAGGGGGCTTCACTCTAGAATTGGCGGGCTATTCGCCGCACTCGTGGGGGGTATAGGTTGACCCAAGGAGGGGTGCTCAAGTTACCGGATTCCGTGAAGTGCTGGGTGGTCCATTCACTTTGTTGAAGGGGGCTGGCTCGCTTCAGGTTTTGGTGGGTAACTTGCCACGCTCGTAGGGGTCTAGGAGTTCATTGCACAGGCTATCCACACGACCAGGGGAACGTCGGGTTTTCAGTTGTGGCTCAAAGGAAACCCGGGGCTCCCAGATTATCTGTATTGTTCTGTGATGCTTATTACTTTTCTGTGATGTTGCATTTATCATGCCTGGGACGATTGTTATATATATTTATATATACCAGTAGATGTTGTATATGTTTTGCACCCGCGCTAGCCCAGTCCCCGCTCTGTCGTTAGTTAAGTAACCTAACGGGTGATGACGGGACCCAGTGGCGAATGCGGATGGCATATACGTACATTTTATTTTCGTTCTTTTCTGGTGTGATTAATTGATGGGACTGCGTTGATTCTTATCAATGCAAGGAAAACAAACCTATATATATGATGTTGTTGGAACCAAGTTTTTAAAACTGACATTACAGACGTTGGCTTTTGCTTTGCACAGTGGTATTCGGTTATGAATATCCAGCACCTCATTCGACGAGGAAAGGGCCGAGATCCCTTCATCGGGAGTGCCCCCTTGGGCAGGAGTTTGCGTCAACATAATAATTTCACTATAGTCGATTACTTTTTGCTTTGCATCGTGGTATTTAGTTTGGAATATCCTGCACCTCATTCGACGAGGAAAGAGCCGAGACCTTCACTAGGAGTGACCTCTTTAGCAAAAGTTTTCGCCACTATACTTTTATAAAACCACTTGGATTCCTTCAACGATATCAAGTTCATTAAGTTAAAGGTTTTTCGCCAAAAACCAGCAGTAGCCCTCCGTCATTTCAGAAAAGCAGCGCCTAGTATTCGTGCTATGTTTGTTGGCTTCCGTCAAGGCATAGTGTGCGGTAGCTATGTGTTACTTTTCTGTAGCATGGATATGCATTAATCTAGGACAGTCGTGCAGCCTTGTTGGCATCCGTCAAGGGCGAGTACGGGTGGGTCTAGATTAATCAGGATAATGACGGGTAGAACTTGACTTGCAGCTTATGATTTGTTGGCATCCATCAAGGTCATAAGCTGCTTGGGGTAAAAATCATATCGGGAGTTTCAAACATACAGGAAACTTGCCAGGCATGCGCATACCTTCTGGAGTGTGGTGACTTGAGTAGCTTCTATCAAGTTATCATGCGATGATAGTTGGATCCCGATTCCCACTGATGAGTAGGATTACTCTTCGGGTGATTCTGACTAATTCTCCTTTTAGGTTTGGAGGAGAATTCGAGAAAACAGTGGGAGCCATCCAAATTAGATAAAGTGATTATCCATTCTGATCTAGGTTAGAGTGCACGCTGAGTGTTTCTTTTCTCTCTCTCTGACAACGATCATGGCCCGACCCTAGACTATAACTCAATGACCAAGCTAAACCGAACTTTCTTATAAACACTGGCTTTTGGATTGTCCAAGTTGCATACATCATTGCCACTCCTTCTTTTACCCTTTACTTTTCTCCAGAACACCCCGTATCACTACGTGTATCTACTTCCATTGGATAAAATCATCGTATGGTTATATACAAAGTCGAAGGAACTTTTTCGAGGATGGTTTCCGGTTCTTGAGAAAATGAATAGGATTATTCAGTTGTCTTTTCTTTTTACCTTCTCTCAGGTTGTGAGGGCTCCTAGGATTAGGAGACGGTACACCTATTACGCTTATTGGATAGTCTTCTTCCAAACCGTAGGCAGGTGCCAAAAGGTAGGGAATGAAGAAAACCGATTAGCCTAAGTGTGGTGTACAGAAGGAAAGGAGTGAAGACAAATAAAGGGATTAGAAAGAGGGCAAAGTAAAATGCGACTGCTATTCACGACCAAACCAAGACTTTCATCGCCATTCCTACTTCACCTTTGTATTTCTACAGAACACTCCGTATTACTACGAACATCCAATTCCATTAGATAAATCCATCGTATGGTTATATACGAACTCGAAGGAACTTTTTCGAGGATGGATTCTGGTTCAGGAGAAATAGGAATAAGGTTTATTCAATGTCTTTTATATTTACCTTCTCTCAGGTTGCGAGTACTCCTAGGATTAGGAGAGTACACCTATTACGCTTATTGGATAGTCTTCTTCCAAACCATAGGCTGGTGCTGAACGATAGGGAAGGAAGAAAACCATTTAAGCCTAACGAAGGTGTACAGAAGGTAACGACTAAAGACAAATAAAGGGATTTAGAGAAATGGCAAGCAAATATATGGTTTCAGTCATGAATTTGGATAATGGAAGAGGCATTACTAAGAATACCAGGATACCCTTACAAAACATTTTAATGTTTCAGTTTCACTATGCGTTGTTAATTGAAAACTGATTTCCCAATTAGGTCCTTACTCCAAGATATGTATTTACCAAGTTTGATTCTCATATCTGTATGGTTTTACAGATGATGAGTGGGAGTAAGTTATTGGGAATTAGGTGATCATCCCCATTATATCGGAATTCATTGTAATTGGTGATATTTGAGGAAATCGCCTGGGTTGTTTACCGGACGGCAAGTATTTGGTTTTGAATACCCGTTGTTATGCACCAATTTCAAACTGATATATCTGTACGTTTATTTTTATAAAGTGAGATATAACTTTTTGAAATTATATCTATGATATTTACCTATATCAGTTGATGGTTAGGTAAGGAGCATTCAACAGCGGTGTAAGTCTTCATAACCATAGTACAGTTTTCAACCTGCGACGCACATGGTTTGAGTTATTAAACTCAGGGGACTTATACAATGTATTGTATGTTGTCCAGTGTCCATTAGGACAAAGGGGTTAGTCCTCGTACTATATTCTGTTTACTTGTGACTTCTCAAGTTTTGGACAAGTGTTTCGTAGAAATACAAGGTCTAAGTTTGAGGAGTTATAGGTACAAGAATAAAGTACAGAACCAGGTGACGCAAGTATCGGGATTCTTCAAGGTGATCGAAGATGTAGATACTTGTATGAGGTATTCAATTGATAGTAATGGTTTTGAGAAACTTTTTTCTTTCTCAGCTTACTCATAATTGGACGCACTCCTAAGTTGAGTAATGTTGATTGGCCTCTCTCCATTTAGTTGACATGCACTGGAGACAGCTGCATGATTTGAATCTGGTTCCAATTAAATTAGTTCTTTTGTTTCTATATTAGATATATATAGAATCAATTTATATCTTAACGATGTTAAGGTATAGGGAGTCGTCCGGCTGATACTTAAAACCAGAAACCGGAGTTGGTGAAGTACCGGGAAAAGGTGCAACAACTGTTGACCCAAATTCCCTCCTATACTTTGGAGAACATACCGCGCGCGGAAAACAGCAAAGCAGACGCGTTGGCCAAACTTGCTAAAGAGCTGGCTGACGAGAACCTCGATGACGTCAGAATCATGGTACAAAGCCGTCGGGTGCTTGCCCCAGCAGAAATATCTCCGGAATCATCCAAAGAAAAAGGAGCGAACGAGCAGACTACCCTGCAAGTAAAAGATTGGGAAAATACTGAGGATTGGAGAGAAGTCTTCATAGACTACTTTAAATCCCACCGAATGCCCGAAGAAGCGTCCACAAGACATCAGCTCATGAAACGAGCTCTATCTTTCGCCTTCGTCAATGATACTCTATACAAGAGGTCATTTGATTCTCTGTGGTTGAGATGCCTAGGACCTGACGAAGCGAGAAGGGTCATCCAGGAAGTTCATGACGGACTCTGCGGTTCTCACCAAGCAGGTCCAAAAATGAAGTTGAAGATCAAACGCATGGGCTACTACTGGCCCACGATGATTCAGGACTGCCTCGAATATGCGAAGCAATGCCACTCATGCCAAATCCATGGGGACTTCATCCACCAACATCCAAATCCATTACATCCAACGGTGGGGAACTGACATAGTCGGCCCCATTGAACCAGCATCGTCTAGGGGACATCGTTTCATCCTGGCAACGACTGACTACTTCTCCAAATGGGCAGAGGCAGTACCGCTGAGGGAAGTAAAGATGGAGAATATCCTCCACTTCTTCAAGACGCACGTCATATATCGGTTTGGAACTCCGCGACGGATCATCTCCGATAACGGGCCAGCCTACAGAAGCCACAAGATCAGTCGCTTCGCGCAACAGCACAATATAGACTGGAGATATTCCTCGGTTTACAATCCGCGAGCTAATGGTCTAGCTGAAGCCTTCAACAAGACCCTGACGAAAATCATGAAAAAGACGGTGTCCCGAAATAAAAGAGACTGGCACGAGAAACCGCAAGAGGCCCTTCGGGCGTATCGAACTACGTTCAAAACGGTCACGAACACAACGCCGTATGCGTTGGTATTTGGGACGGAAGCAGTACTCCCCCTCGAGATAGAGTTACCCTCTCTACGAGTGGCAGTCCACTACGAGCTGACGAACGAAGAAAATGCTAACCTTCGGCTTGAGGAGCTTGACGCCCTTGAAGAAACACGGCTCATAGCGTAACAAAATCTGGAAGCTTATAAAGCAAAGATGACGCGCTCATACGAAAGATTGACCCGACCGAGGACATTCTGCCAAGGCGAACTTGTGCTAGTGGTCAAAAGGCCTATGATTCCCAATCGCGCCAAACGAGGAAAATTCGAGCCAAACTATGAAGGCCCATACATCATAGACAAGGTCTACCAGGGTGGGGCCTATCTACTCATGGACATGCACGGTGAAAGGCCTTTCAGGCCAATAAACGGTCGCTTCCTAAAGAGATACTACGCTTAATGATCCACGGCCTAGGTCAATGATAGATGACGACGAATATGTCCGCTCCATGACGGACCGAAATGTCCTTAAACTAATAGCAGACCGAAATGTCTTTAAATTACTACCGCAGCATCTTTAGGCTGACGAGATATAAAAAAAAACATACAAAAATAAAATTAAAAAAAACGGTATGTTCATTAGCAAAAAGGGCACGGATGAAAACCCGAAAGGGCTCCGTGAGTAAAAACAGCAGGGCTACCGGCGAGTGTTCGTGAAAACCAGAAAGGTGTTCATAACAGAATACTGCATTTTATACCGCCCATTCTTATGCTCGTGTGTTTATAGGTAGGTGCTTTTAATCAGTGTTTGCTACATAATTGCAGAATACAGGTTCTCGGCTCTGAACAATGAATATCATGGAAAAGTACGACAAATTCCGGATTACTGCCAACAACAGATAAAACACGGTCTCCGCTCTCTATCCATGTGTTGCCACATACCAGTTAAGGGACAAGATGGCAAATCAATTGTCATGTCATGCACAAAGCTCTAGGTCAACACAAGATCCAAGAAATCTACGCGGAGCTCGAGGAAATCATGGCAAAAGATCCACATCACATCACCTTTTTGTTGTGCTAGAATTCTGGAAATATTGTGAAGAGATTATGAGAACAGTCATATACCACACTGAAGAGGACAACAAACCAGGGACCCCGACCAAAGCCCACAGCCCAACACCACTAAAGGGCCGCGGATCCGCGGCCAATAGGGGGTATTAGCCGCGGATCCGCGGCCATGTGGGGTCTTCATTCTGTCGTTTTTCATGGGCACTTTGGGTACTTCATTTTATATCAGAATTTGCCCCTAGGGTTTCATTTCCCTGCCTATAAATACAGCAGATCTGAGCCAAGCAAAGGGTCCAATTTCATGTCCATTCTTTGTTCTTCTTTTTGTTAGGATTTAGTCTTTTTCTTCTTCTTCTTCATTCTTTTTCCATGAAAATTGTAGTGAGAGCTTTTTGAGTGGGAGATCAATGAAGATGAAGGCTTTTTGTATCATTCTCTTTTGTTTCTTCTTCTCCTTGAGATTTTTGCTTTCTCTTGATCATTCAACCTCTTCATTGAGCTTGAATGGTTAAGGGTTAGTTATTGATCTCAAAGGTCGTATTTTCTTATGGAATTAGCGCTTCATTTCACATGCTTGTCTTGAGTTCTAGTTTCTTGTTCTTTTTATTTGCTTATTTATTACTTGCTTTTTATTACCTTGCTTTACTTTCTTGCAATTTATATTCATGCACTTTAATTACTTGTTTGTAATCTTTTCTTTTCTTTGTTCTTTTCTTTTTGTTCTCTTTTTTTTGGTTCTTTTTTGTGAATGAATGTAATTATTATTGTTAAGAAGAAATACGGTATTATAAGTTAACGTTTCTTTGCCCATTTCCTTTTCCCGTATTTTCCATTGAACTCCGCCCAAACCATACGCAAGCGCTCCGTTAGGCACCGTACCCTGACAAGGTAACGGTGATTCCTAACCGCGACCGGTTGCGTTCGGTTTGGCCGGAGGCGAAAGCAAGAGACAAGAACGGAAGGATAAAGGTAAATAAGCCGTATTCCACGAATACCGCGCTTAAATCCCCTAATCCACATTGTTGCCGATTGCTCTAGCTTCAATTGGTCAAGATTTGGCTCAAAGGTTTTGAGTACGGATTTCTTTAGCTTATAATCTCGTATCTTTTTCTTAACAACTTTATACTTGCAAATAATACACTTAGGATAGAATCGAACAACTCATACACAAATTCTTTATTGACTCGTCTAAAACAAGAAAGGACATACAACCATCTCCCTGTGGATCGACCCGTGCTCAACCGGCTAGCTGCATAGCGACACCGTCTTGATTGCGGTTAACTTAAATTCTTTCAATCAAAAGGGCACGACCTCGTAAAAAAAAAAGAAAGAGAAAAAATATATATATAAAAATAAAAAGAATAAAAAAGAAAAAAAAACGGTATGTCCATAAGCGAAAAGGGCACGGATGAAAACCCGAAAGGGCTCCGTGAGTAAAAACAGCAGGGCTACCGGCTAGTGTTTGTGAAAACCTGAAAGGGCACAACCTCGTTAAAGGACACTTATAGCGTCCTCTCGACCTTGTAAGGAGAAACCACCAGCGTGAGATCCTTACGACTCACAAGGGAGAAACACACTTAGGGATCCCCACGATTCCTAAGGAGAAAATACACTTGCGAGATCCTCACGACTCGTAAGGAGAACTCTCTTATGGGACCCTCACGGCTGATAAGAGTTGAAAGCCTTAAGTTACAGAGACCTAAACCTGTGCTTAAGCAACTCCCACAACTCCCGATACTGCCTTACAAGTGGCTCAATACTGACCCTTGTATACAATCCACGGGCGCGAATAAACATTTCCCTAATCAAGTCCCGTCCGAGACTGGGGATATGTTCGCATGACGAACAACCCTTATAAGTCCTCTCGACTTACAAGGAGAAAATCCTCCTGTAGGATCCTTACGACTTACAGAGGAACAAACACTTAGGAATCCCCACGATTCCTAAGGAGAAAATACGCCTACAAGATTCTCACGACTTGTAGGGAGAAATACCTTTGTGAGACCCTTACGGCTCATGAAGTCAAAAGCCTTAGTCGACAGGACCTTAACCCTGTTCGCTAAGCCACCCTTGTTCGACATCGACAGAGGCAGATGATGATTCGCTCCTGGAAATATCCCAGTTGTAGCGGTGCTGATGCCGAAATCGACGTCTAATTTCAGGTTTACGGCGAAAAGCCAATAGGCCGCATATGCATACGAAATAGCCGATATGATAGGGCAACTTGCAATAAAAAGCAGCAAGTAAAAATGTATGCATGCTAAATAGCCGAAATGATTGGGCAACTCGCAATAAAAAGCAGCGAGTAAAAATAAAATAAACAGCTGAAATGATTGGGCACCGCGAAAAATAGCCGAAATGATTGGGCAATCGCGACCTTCGCGATATAAAAGCTGAAATGATAGAGCATCGCGGAGATAAAACAAAAAAAATGATGATAAAACTTTGGCCCTACAGTTAAGATCACATCAATCCCTGTATACAATCCAAGGGCGTAAACAAAGAGGGGACCATACTTTCCCAACAGGCTCCGCCAGAAAACGAAGCCAAATCTCGACGGTTCAGTCCAACTCTGAAGAAACCAGTGTCTTCAGCAGATACCTCGACTCACGGATACAAACACTCCTTGATGAGAGCCTCCTGATCCGCGTCGACTCGCAGAGCCACCAGTGCCTCCGTGGGAAATCCCGACTCGTTTTAAACCCCAAGGAAACAAATAATCCTTGGCGCTTGGGAAACAAATAATCCATAGCAAACTCCTCGACTCACGGATACAAACACTCCTGGACGAGAGCCTCCTGATCCGCGTCGACTCGCAGAGCCACCAGTGCCTTCGTGGGAAATCCTCGACTCGTTTCAAACCCCAAGAAAACAAATAATCCTTGGCGCTTGGGAAACAAATAATCCCTAGCAAACTCCTCGACTCACGGATACAAACACTCCTTGACGAGAGCCTCCTAATCCGCGTCGACTCGCAGAGCCACCAGTGCCTCCGTGGGAAATCCTCGACTCGTTTCAAACCCTAAGGAAACAAATAATCCTTGGCGCTTGGGAAACAAATAATCCCTAGCAAACTCCTCGACTCACGGATACAAACACTCCTTGACGAGAGCCTCCTGATCCGCGTCGACTCACAGAGCCACCAGTGCCTCCGTGGGAAATCCTCGACTCGTTTCAAACCCCAAGGAAACAAATAATCCTTGGCACTTGGGAAAAAAATAATCCCTAGCAAACTCCTCGACTCACGGATACAAACACTCCTTGACGAGAGCCTCCTGATCCGCGTCGACTCACAGAGCCACCAGTGCCTCCGTGGGAAATCCTCGACTCGTTTCAAACCCCAAGGAAACAAATAATCCTTGGCGCTTGGGAAACAAATAATCCCTAGCAAACTCCTCGACTCACGGATACAAACACTCCTTGACGAGAGCCTCCTGATTCGCGTCGGCTCGCAGAGCCACCAGTGCCTCAGCGGGAAATCCCCGATTCGTCTCAACTTGCAAGATGAAGCCTCAGGCAGCAGGAACTGAAAAACTTGCTTCCTGAACAATGGGACCCTACAAGTCGATCTAAAACGGTCTCTTGCATACTATTCACGGGTCTCACTCTCCAAAGTCGAGTTTCGACAAAGAGGGAAACAACCGCTTACGGGTCCTCTCGACTCATAAGAGGGAAAAATTCTCTTATAGGATCCTTACGACTTATAAGAGAAAACCACACTTAGGAATCCTCACGATTCTTAAAGAGAAAAACCCACCTATGAGATCCTCTCGATTCGTAGGGAGAAAAATCTCTACGAGACCCTCACGGCTCATAGAGTTGAAGAGTCTTAGGCAGCAGATCTGAACCTGCGGCCTAAGCCATCGCTATTTTTTAAGAAAGTCAAAATGCGTGCTCTATTATCTGTTGACCATGTTTATTAAGGCAGCATGCTGATGATAAAAGAAAGAAAAAGCAAGGAAATAGCACAAGACATTACAAAAAAAATGTGTATCTTTTATTCATAAACTTGATTGAGTACAGGATACATTGTGCTAAAGAATAAATATATATATATATATACATTTTTTTTTATTTACAATTACAAACGATACAAAGAGGAATAGCTACTGAGGAGGAAGTGTCTTTAACAAATCCGCAAGCCGCTCTCGCACTTCCTTCAGCGCCTCCTCCTGAGTGGTTGCCGCGGCCACCTCTGCTTCCACCTGGGCTCGCTGCTGCAAGAAAGATGAAAGTTGCTCCTCCGCCGCCTTCTGGGCTGCTTCCTGGCTGGGCGCATCTCGCTCGACAACGTCAAGCTGTTGCCTCAATGATAACCCTTCAGAAAGACATTGCAGAAGGCCCTCAAAGACAACCTTCAGCCGTGCAGCATTGGCCTCCACCCGAGCATGCAGTTGGGCAGACTTGCTCGAAGTCTCACCGTGCTCCTTACGCCTTGAAATGACTTCTTGTTCGAGATGGTGGAAGTAAGAAGCGCTCTGCTCAATCCACGCTGCTCTTTGATTGCTGAAGGCCAAGGTCTCGGGAGCGGGACACAGCGACTCCAACTGATGCTGGAAGGCCTCGATCTCCCTGCAATGGTTAACCCAAGATGCGATGATACCCTCGTCATGAAAGTTCACGAGTATCACCAGCATCGGGTTAACCGCTGTAGCAAAATCCGCAGCAGAAGTAGGGGTCTCGATGTCGAGCTCCTCAATGTAGTCGCTCAACATACGCAAGCTGTTCGCGGCGCCTTTCGAAGATGGACGTCTCAGGTAAGGACCTGCTGGCATTATGATGCGAGATTCGAAGGGCGCCGAGACCGGAACGACAGCTGAAAAGAAACAGGATGTGATCAGATAACAGTTCAGAAAATAAAAAGGGAGGGATTTATCGATGTGATAGTCGCTGTACCAGCTGAGGCAGGTGGCAGGGCCGGAAGGGTCGGCGGCGCAGCCGATCTTTCATCCCCTCCTTCGATTTATAACACTGCAGTCGAGATGAGAAAAAGGGGTTTAGAAATAATTCCATCAATGAAGAAAGAAGGATATCAATGGAAATCATACTCACCAACGCCACCAGAGGAAGGAGCGAGTTCGGATGGGAAGGAGAAGTGTGGGAGCAACATCTGATAAAGATGGTCAAAAAGCACTCCTGAAAGACATAACAGTATGACTTTAGTACACAAGTGATACGTCTGAAAAAGTGAGATCAATAAGTTGCAAATCCATACCTTCCAACATCTTAGATGGTATGAGAGAGGGTTGAGAGGCGACCACCACCAAGGCAGTCGTTGAAGGTGCTCCCTCAAGCAGTGGGGCATCGTCGCTGGCTGCACCTGCGTTACAAGAAGGGTGAACTTGTCAAAAAGGATTATAAAGTAACGAAAAACAGCAACTTGGGGTTTACCTGAGGAGCTCCCGGCAAAGACAGAGGCGATTCCCTCCTCTATCGACATGAGACCACCGCCCGTGGCCTCATCGCCCGACTCAATGGGGGCCGTCGTCGTGCTAGCGCGACCAGGAGATGGCAGGAGATCGTAGGCAGGGAGGGCAATGATTGGAGCGTTGCCGGATTCTTGGAAGGAAGCGGCTGACTCTTCCCCAAGAGTCGTGCCTATCTCATCCGCTACTTCTTCGGGCTCCGCCGTCTCCATCGGCTCATCCACCATCACCACAAGGTCGCCAGCCTCAAGTGCCTCGTCCGCCACTACCCTGGGCTCAGTTACGACGATCATTTCATCTGCCGCCTTTTCAAGCTCGGCATCAATGACCTTCTTGGCTATAGACCCCTCCACCTCCATCTCAGGCTCCGAAGCCTCGGCGACGTTGCCCACCGTCGGCTCAGGTCCGGCAGGTGCCGCCCCCTCTGTTTCTTTGGGTACAACGGTCTCTGCCTCCCCCTCGGTCGGACTTGGCCCTGCAAGATAGAATATATAAGAACCGACAGCTTTATGAGTCTAGTAACGAAATTCTGGAGGAAATATTACCTGAGGTAGACTTGTCGTTAGCCTCTCTATTGGCACGGATCGCCTGTCTATGAGCCGTAGACAGGGCGACCGGGGCCTCTTCGGATGGAGTATCAGCACGAGGGGCAGTGCTGGGGCCCGCTCCTACAACCAAGGCAGCCCTGCGCGCCTTCGCCTCACACCTCAGCCGCTTCCTTTCCTCCCGGGCTGTCACGATGGACCTTCGTGACGCTTCCTTCAAGGCGTCGTCATCCTCGTTCAGGGATGCCTCCAGAGCCTTTAGGGCATCTTTCATCGGCTCTTCAAGACGAACCTCCTGCGGTGGCCCAGAGGAAGCGGGAACATCGGCGGATGGCGGAACATTTGCGTCGCTTCGTGGGAACGGCATTGAGGTTTCTACAATAAAAAGGGAGACGTTAGATCGACCATAACATGAGGGAGATGAAAACTTGATGAATAGAGACTTATTAAGGCCTAAAGACGCTCTAAGGCGTTCTTCCTCCTGGGAGGTCTTGAGTGAAGCGGCAATGGCTTCCTCATCAGTGATGCCTGTTGGAAGAAAGGAAAGAAAAGCGTTAGTCAAAGGCAATAAGGAAGATATGTTACAATAAAGAAAATATGACTAGTAGTTACCTGATTGCGCAAGCTTAGCCAGCCACGCGTCACGCTTTGCCAACCACGCTGAAGTTTCGAGAGCGGCTTCCAAGTCTGTGTCGTCCAGCGGTGGCATGATTAATCCCTCGTTAGTCCAATATTCGATTAGGCCCTCGGCGTAGGGAGCATGGGGTTCCTGACCGAACACGACATCTGCAGCGAAGAGCGATTTCTTTTTCTTCTGCCCTCCGCCCTTAGGCTCACGTGGGATCGACTTCCGCTTAGCAGCCACCTTGGGACGACGGGTCCCGATGTCCGCACCCACGCCAGACTCCGGCGAGGATACAACCACTGTCTCCACTGGAGCACGGGGCGCTGCAGGTGCATCTGTGACATCAGGGAGCGACAAGCTACATGGAGGACTTTGCGCACGCGGTGGCCCGGTTCTAACCTCTTTTAGAGGAGCGACTACTGGAGTCCTAGGAACCAAAGGAGCGTTGCGATCGGTACCTGGAGGCACACCCTTACGATCGACCAACAGTCGCCTTTCCTCCTTTATAACTGCTCCTGTTGCATGATTGTACCAGTCTTTGTACACATTGAGGAGTCTCGGAACGTAAGCCGGCGCATTGATAAAAAAATAAGAGCTCGTATTCAGGCGCATGAAATGGTGCAGTGCGTTCTCCATCCCTTCTTCAGTGGCAGTGGGTTCCAGCAAGAAGGCTTCCAAGGGGACCCCTTGATCGTAGCCCAGCTGTTGAGCAAAACGATGCGGGTTGTACCTCATAAAAATTGCCACACCATTCTGCCTAAAAACTAGGAAACCCGGTCTAATGGAATATAAGTGAAGGGTCTCCCGAGCTGTCAAAACCGAGGCTCCATCCTTAAAGACATCGTGTAATGGCCGCGTCGCAGTGGTAGAAACCTTTCCAATGGTCAATACCTTATCGACAAAAGACATCCCGGCTCCAACGGTATGAGGGCGAAGGAGTAAGCCCCTGGCGTTCCGCGGTGATGGGGTTACAATTGATGCACCGATCAGCTGTATAATGCGAGGAAAACCGCACTTGTCAAAGAACGAGGAACTTTTATGCATGCCGAAGACACCCGCCGCGTGTAGCTCGAGCCACGATGCAAAGTAATGCATCGGGAAGACCACGTACAGTACCCCGGGCTCATTAGCATCCGCTGCTCGACTGAGGCCATGGTATAAGTGCGCCAAGCCAGCGATCCCAACAGCCACCTTTACCCCGATGACCATCCGGTGGGCTGGGTAAAAGACAGAGGGCCGCATCCGATGAGAGTGCATTGGGATCGCAAACCAGCTCAGCCACAATCCAAGAAATCATAAGAAAAAGGCCTCCTCATCCATTCCAGGGGCCGCAATTTCTGCAAATGACATGGTAGGGAAGTCCGGAAGAAAAAACCCTTTTGATCTATATCCTTCTCCGGTAGGTTGTCCACACCTAGACCGAAAGGGTCATCCAGGGTGGCAAACTTGGCAGCTTCTGATGAGATGACGCTTGGACGAAGGAAACGAGCAATGAAGTCCTCAAAGTTAACTCCCCGACTCCCATGTTCGACAAAGAGGGACTCATATATGTTCAACACTTTAATCAAGCTTGGGAACTGGTGCTGAACAGCATTCTCCGGCGTGACCCCCCTTACCATCGGCCTAGCACCAAAGACGTACACATCTGTCGGGAGCAGCTTCTCATAATGTTCTCCCATAACTGGTAGACCGGATACCTCCGTGAACTCCTCCAAAGAGATGGACACTTCCCGATCCATGGCAAGGAAAGTGTGGGTAGGAATGTTCCATTGCTCTAGGAAAGCCTTAAACCACCAGGTCGGGAGCGTGGGATATTGAAACAGAGAGACGTACACTGCGGTGTATAGTCCTAACCTTATCAATTGCGACTTTTTCGTCGACAGGATGTACCGGGCCCATGGCAGATAGCCAATCGGGTGGCGGGGGATCAGACCAATGTTATATGATTGCCCCCAGGGTCTCGCCTCGCCCTGACAGATACGGCGTACTAGGATATCTAAGACCATAAGACGCTGGACCGGGATGGCATCTATAGCCAGATGAAGAAAACCCTTCGATGTCCAATCCGCCATCTCCACGGCATACTGTACCGTGGGTGGGGTAGCATAGTGAATCGCCCTGATGGGTTCCGACGGCACCGCGCATGTGAAGCTCCAGCGGCCCATGATGATCTGATTATACCACGACCCCCAAAGGTGGAGACTCTTGTATTCCGGGTCGTATTCCTTAATCATGGCCAGGACCTCACGGTCCAAAGGCGCCTCGGGAAATCCCTCCTCTGAACGAACAAACGGGAACGAGGTGTCGAGAGACATGATCGCTGCAAGTGAACAGAAATTAGCCTTTAGTATTACAATTCCAACGCTTAGCGTTTAAGAAAAATGCATTAATCAATCAATTAAATTAAAAATTAATTTAATTAAAATTAATTAATTACACCATACAGCAGTGCAGTGGGTAGGAGACCGAAGGGGGACCCACAAAATCTGGATGACAATACGTCAGTTAATAAGACAACCTCATCATTGGATGAGACTGTCAGTTGGTCCCCAGGAAAACATTCCCATTAAAAAAAGGGGGGAAGAATCCCTAGAGATAAGGAGAAAATCTCATTTTTCAGAGCAAAGCTCTGTCACAGAGTGACACTTGTCAAACTCTGGTCCCAGGGAAATAAGATTCCTTAAAAGAGCACAGTTCTATGGTAATAATGGAAAGGTCCATCAGAAAATATCTACACCTAAAAGAATTAAAATTTTTGGAATCTTGAAAAATCCATGAAAAACTTATGAAAATTTCTTCATTTTTCAGGTCTAAAACATCTACAGATGATTCAAAGAGCAAAGCTCTATCCATGGGTTAGAACCCATGAACAAGATCTCTGCAGATCTATAAGTTTTTGAGAGCAAAACTCTGTTTGTGAAATCCCAATGGGGATCTCTTTAGATCAAAAGATCTGTAAGAGCAAAGCTCTATTAGTTAATTAAAATATTTAACTTAAGATTAATTTTACCTAAAATTTTCTAACTTGGAAAATGAGAGCAAAGCTCTAAAGTTCTGGAAGCAAGAGCAAAGCTCTGGAAATCAAAATCTAGAAAATAGTGAGATTGTTTCTAAGGGCCAGAGGTCCTATTTATAAGGCGCTTGCGCCTCTTGAGCTCACCCCTTGATCCAACGATCAGGAGTTTGCCACCGCTGCACTCACGTGTGCGCCACGTGAGCGCAACGGTAGGGGAGGGCATTTGTTTCGCCCAATCTGAGCAAATCTCTGTTGAAATTCAAAATTCAAAATTTTGAAGCAACGCTTCAAATCTCGAGCGCAACGCGCCACATGTCAGACGCTGATACGTCAGCGCAGCGCCCAAGAAGGCGCGCCCAATCAGAGCAAAGCTCTATTTTAAGAAAAATTAAAGGAAGCAACACTTCAGTTGCGCAAGCACTGCGCTGCGCGACACGTGTCAGCGCAGATGCGCTAGCGCAGTTGCGCTGCGCGACACGTGTCAGCGCGATGCGCTAGCACAGTGGCGCTGCGCTGTGCGCTGCGCGACACGTGTCAGCGCAGATGCGCTAGCGCAGTTGCGCTGTGCGACATGTGTCACGCGCTGGAGCATTTGTACCAAAACAAAATAAAGATTTTAAAGAAATCTTTATGTTCTTATTAAAACAAGAAGATTTTCTTCTGTAAAACAGAAGCCCTTGGATCAAAGATCCAACGGTGGGGAAAATTCCCCAAATCACTCAGAGAAAGATCTCTTTAACAAATTTAACTAATTTATGGACACTATAAAAAGGACCCCAAGCCTTAATTCAAAGGGATGAACATTTTTTCTTAAAAAAAAGTCAAGAGCTTCAAACAGAGAGAGAACTCTGAGAAAATTCCAAAGAAAAAGGTAAAAACCTTCACGAGAGAGAAGAAATCTCTTTTAATAAATCATTGATCTAAAAACCAGATCAATGATCTTCACATAAAAAACAGTGCTTCGCACATCTTATGAACCACTAGTTCTTTAAAACAAGAAAAAACAAAAATAAAAAAAAATTAGTGCTTTGCACTTTTATGAACCTCTGGTTCTTGAAACAAAAAGAAAAACTTATTTTTCTTTGATCTAAATTAGATCAAGAAATCAAATAGTGCTTTGCACTTCTGTTCTTGAATCTAAAAGATTCTTGGTGCTTTGCACTTCCAAACTGCGCTGTTGCGCTCTTGGGAAAGCGCCACGTGTCAGCATCTGAAACACTTGCGCTATGAACTTTGAGATAGAGCTTTGCTCTCTGTGATTGGCGCAACTTACCAAGGTGCGCCACGTGTCAGCAGCGCAAGCGCAGCGGACTAGCGCAGCGCACTGCACTTGCATGACACGTGTCGTATCACAAGCGCTTGCGCTCTCTGATTGGCGTAAAGCACCTGAAAATGCAATGCATTTTCTGAAGGGCCAGGCCCAATTAAAAGACCAAACAGGCCTAATTAAATTGATGCTCTGCATCATTTATAAATGGGCAAAACCCAAACTAAATAATAAAAATGCTATGCAGATGCCTTGCAGAGCCCAAAATAAATTGATGCTCTGCATCTTTTATAGGCAGAGCCCAAACAAAATAATAGAAAATAATGCGATGCATTATTTAAAAATGGGCCAAGCCCTAACACAGGTCTAACAGACCAAAAACAAATAAAAGGCATTGAATACTTTTCAACTGGACTTAGCCCAATCATGGCCGTAAGTCCTCAAATTAAATTGACTGAGCGAGATTGCTCCCTTAAATCAATTTATATCCGGTTCGAGGGTACATCTCCGAGCTCCTCTGACACCTCTCGTTGTAATCCTTCAACGACGTCAGAGAGGCGACGGGGCCTAACGACCACACATGAATATGGACTGCGGGGTACTTAAACTCGTGGACCGAAACGTCCCTAAACTAATATCGGACCGAAACGTCCCTAAACTTATATCGGACCGAAACGTCCCTAAACTGGAATATGGACCACTACGTCCCTAAACTGGAACAATAGAGCCTCCAAACTCTCTTTTGCCTGATCTAAACGATCCCGTTTAAGTTGATCTTAGCCCCCAAACACGGCTAACATATCCTTAAACATTCAAACGGACTATAAAACTTCAAATCAACCTTGGTTCAAGGTACATCTCTGAACTCCTTTGACATCTGCCGTTGTAATCCTTTAACGACTTTAGAGAGGTGACGAGTCCCGATGGCCAGATATTAAATGGATTATCATGTTAAGTTGATCTTAGTCTCAAACAGGACTATCGTATCCTTAAACGAACGTTTAAGTTGATCTTAGCCGCAACGCGACTAATGCATCCTTAAACTAAAAACACCAAACCCAAATCTAAGTAAATACGGATTTGGACTAATCCACGTCCTACGGGCGACGGCATTATTCAGTCTCCGTATACAATCCACGGGCAACCACAAACAAAACTAACACACACGACACGAAGTGAAATTCTGGAGAAGGAGAAAGTTGTTGCCGCGATGCGGTAGCGTAATTAACTGCAGGGGCTTGCACCTGCAGGGAAGAGCGTCCCCACAATCAAAAACCCCTCAAGCGAGGGGGAATCTGACAAAGTCTGCTATATCGGCCGCATCCGTCTAAACCTCCGATACACGGTGCTATAAATCAACTTGGCATCTTCGGAGAGGTGGACGGATAAAACCAAATAGCATCTGCCCCGAATCTTAGCGTCAGGACATCGCAGTCTTGTGCGCCGTCTTTCGGAGGGGAACAGGGAACTGCCCCCAGCTTTCCTCAATCGGCGCCAGTGGCGATGTCGAGCGTGTCGAGCGGACAGGACCATCTCTGCTGTTGGACGAGCTTCTTCATGCCCCTCGCTCTGATGAGGGGATGTTGTCGTCGTTAGCCTGTCGAATACCGACGTCCGCTGAAAGAGGATGGCCAACTTGTCGAAGGCAGACTTTCGAACAGGGGTAGCAGTTTTGGTGACTTCGCCTGGAACGGGAGTTGGAGCGGTCAGTCTTGCAAAGACTAATTCTTTAGCAGGAGAAGCCGTTTTGACAACTTCATTTACTGGAGCAGGGATGGCTATCCGTTTCAGGATAACCCCTTCAGGTATTGTGGGCTTCTTTATGGGCCCACCTGAGCTTTGGCCCAGTCTGTCGAAAACCGAGGTGCTGGATTTAGACGACCCGTTGAGAGGGGCCGCAGTAGTTGCAAGCCGATCAAAGATCGACTTCTTCGAATTATCCTGTGATGGTATTGGGACGCTGAAGCTTGCCGGTGGGATTATGGTCCCAAAGAACAGTCCAGTGGTGGCTTGAGTCACCCGTTCTACTGGCATGGCAAAGATGGAGGCCGCATGGGGCCCATAGGTCACTCTTCCAGCGATGACGGAGTGAGAGTTGATGTTGCAGTTGGTGCAGTTGGAAGCCATTTTCTCTTCTGCACGGAGCAAGACACCAAATCTTAGTACCTCGGATCCAGGGACAACCAAAGCAAACCGTGATTCGTTCGCGAAACATGACACATGAAGTGTGGAGTGGAAAGAGGAAAAGGTCCCACCGGGCGTGCCAGAATCTGTTCGCCGCCGAAAGACGCGACCAGGACGTTGGGACGTCAGGCCTGAATTTTGGGGGCAGATGCTATTTGGTTTTATCCGTCCACCTCTCTGAAGATTCCAAGTTGATTTATGGCACCATGTATCGAAGGTTTAGACTGATGCGTCCGATATAGCAGATTTCGTCAAATTCCCCCGCATTGTGAGGGGTTTTTGATTGTGGGGACGCTCTTCCCTGTAGGCGCAAGCCCCTACAGTTAATTACGCTACCACATCGCGGTAACCACTTTCTCCTTCTCCAGATGGTCACTTCATGTCGTGTATGTTTATTTTATTTTTGGTTGCCCGTAGATTGTATAAGGAGACTAATTTATGTTGTCGCCTGTAGGACGTGGATTAGTCTAAATCCGTATTTTCTTAGATTTGGTTTTGGGTTGGGTTTAAGGATCATTAATCTTATTTGAGACAAAGATCAACTTAAACGTTTGTTAAGTATACGTTAGTCTAATTTTAGACTAAGATCTACTTAACAGGATCATTTAGATCCAACAAAAGAGCATTTGGACTATATTGTTTTAGTTTAGGGACATTACGGTCCAAAAGTTTAAGGAAAGCATAGTCCATGGAGTTTAAGGACATCATAGTCCATAGCTTAAAGACATCGTAGTCTATGAGTTTAAGAACCTCACAGTCCATGGTAGTTTAGAGACATCATAATTTGTAAAGTTTAAGGACGCCGTAGTCCATGAGTTTAAGGACCCCACAGTCCATAGTCCGTAAAGTTTAAGGACATCGTAGTCCATGAGTTTAAGGACCCCACAGTCCGTGGAATGTCTGGTTGTCGGGACCCATCACATATCTGAAGACGTTGAAGGATTACAACAACAAATATCAGAGGAGTGAAGAGATGTACCCTAGAACCAATATTGGTTGAAAGAGCTCTGGGAATTACTTTGAATGTCATGTGGGATGATCAATTTTGGAAGACAAGAGTATAATTGGGGTTCAATTTCAAGAGATCTTGCCTCTGGAAGACTTAGCTAATTTGGGCTAAGATTGGCTCGAATATAGTGTTAAACACTAGAGTACATTCGGCGCTCACGTGCTCCCACGTGAGGTGCTTAAAGTTGTGTTAAACACTAAAACTGAAGCTCTCACGTGGGGTCACGTGAGGCGCCTGAAGATTGGGCCTTGCTTATCAAAATATGCATATATAAGTGTTAAACACTTGACCTTTATGACCATCACGTGTGGGCACGTGATGGGTATCCATGCGTTGGATATTAAAAGTATTTGTCAGGGGTCACGTAGGGACACGTGAGGCATCCTTAAGGCGGGCATTGCCTTTGGGTAGAATCCTCTTTTGTTTGATAATTGCTAGGGGTCACGTGGAAACACGTGAGACGCCCAAAAAGTGAAACTGTCTTGGCACCATGTATCGAAGGTTTAAACGGATGCGGCCGATATAGCAGATTTCATTAGATTCCCCCTCATTGTGAGGGGTTTTTGATTGTGGGGACGCTCTTCCCTGTAGGCGCAAACCCCTGCAGTTAATTACGCTACCGCATCACGGTAACAACTTTCTCCTTCTCCAGATGGTCATTTCGTGTCGTGTATATTTGTTTTATTTTTGGTTTCCCGTGGATTGTATACGGAGACTAATTTATGTTGTCTTCTGTAGGGCGTGGATTAGTCCAAATCCGTATTTTCTTAGATTTGGTTTTGGGTTGGGTTTAAGGACTGTTAATTTCATTTGAGACTAAGATCAACTTAAACGTTTGTTAAGGATACGTTAGTCTAATTTTAGACTAAGATCTACTTAACAGGATCATTTAGATCTAACAAAAGAGCATTTGGACTCTATATTTTTAGTTTAGGGACTTTGCGGTCCATTGGGTTTAAGGACATCATAGTCCATGACAGTTTAAAAACGTCATCGTCTGTAAAGTTTAAAGATATCATAGTCTATGAGTTTAAGGACCTCACAGTCTATAAAGTTTAAGGATATCATAGTCCATGAGTATAACGATCCCATAGTCCGTAAAGTTTAAGGACATCATAGTCCAGTTTAAAGACGTCATAGTCTATGTGGTTTTGGTTCAACCATTTGGAGATGCACCAAAAGTTACTGGTTATTGGGACCCTCCATCTCTCTGAAGACGTTGAAGAATTACAACGACATATATCAGAGGTATAAAGAGATGTACCCTTGAACCAATGTTGGTTGGGAGATCTGTAGTCAAGTTTGGGACTAAGATCAGTTAAAAAGATTTACGAGCATATGGGCTCAATTAATTTAAATGAGGGATCTGTGGTCAACTTGGGCTCGGCCCACTCAGTTAAAATGTTTAACATTTAGCAATGCTGAGCATTGGTTTGGGTTCTGACTAACTTTTTGTCTTTTATTGAGTGTTGAGCACTCATTATATCTCTGGGGCTTTTATTTAAAGAATAATTTATGTTCCCTTAGCGCACTCGTGAGGAGCACGTGGTGCGCTTGGCGCTGAGCGCCAGTTAATGAGTGCAGAGCACTCCTTGTGAAATAGCACACACGTGAGGAGCACGTGACGCGCTTTAATGAGTGCAGAGCGCTCCTTGTGAAATAGCGCACACGTGAGGAGCACGTGGTGCACTTTAATGAGTGCAGAGCGCTCCTTATAAAATAGCGCACACGTGAGGAGCACGTGGTGCACTTGGTGCTGAGCGCCAACCTTGAAGCGCTGGTCGCTTGTTTGAATTGGAGCGCTGGGAGCGCTGTGGCGCTGTGCGCCAGACTTGGAGCGCTAAGGAGCTTCTTTGAATTGGAGCGCTGCGGCGCTGTGCGCCAGACTTGGAGCGCTGGGGCGCTTCTTTAAATTGGAGCGCTGCAGCGCTGTGCGCCAGTCTTGGAGCGCTGAGGCGCTTCTTTTTAATTTAGAGCACTAAGGCTTTTTTTTAGGCAACTTTGATCAGTTCTGCGCTCTAAGAATTAAATTCTCGTTTATAAGAGACATTGTCTCGTGGGTCTAAGAACAAAGTTCTTATTTTTATAAGAGATGTTACAATCTCTTTTTTTTGTGAAAGGCTTTACCTTTATGGATCTGTGATCTTAAGAGAATTGAATTCTTCTTTCCCCCCATTTTATAATGAGATGTTATGATCTCTTTTGTGAAAGACGTCTATCTCATAGATCTATGATTTAGAAAAAGAAACTAAGTCCCTCTTCATTTGATGAGATACTTTGATCTCTCTATTTTATTTACTTTGAATAAATTTTTCTTCTTCCGGGAGCTTGCTCTTCTCTCTGAAATTTCTCAAAGTTTGTGGGGAGGGGGGGTTCCTCTATGTTTCTTCTTTCTATTTTTATTTTGGAAAGAATGATCATTGGTCGTTGGGATCCACCACCTCTCCGACGACATTGAGAGATTACAGCGCCATATATCGAAAGTGTGGAGAGATGTACCCTTTGAACCATGTCTCACTCATCCGGGGGAAGAACAGGATGGAGCTTAAGCTTCTTTCTGCTGAAAAAGGCTTCTTTACGTTCACACACGCGCGTCGCACATGTTGGACGCACATGTTTGTACGTAGCGCACATGGAGCTTGCGCACCTGCGCATTATGGGGGGCAGCTATAGCCCTAACTTGGATCACTAAGCTTCTTTTAGGATTGAATCCTCGCACATGGTGCGCACGTGGTGTGCATATGGCGGGCGCACGTGCGTTGCACGTAGCGCGCATAGCGCTTGCGCATATGCGCATTATGGGGGAGCAAGCTCCTATGGAGAACTAATCTTCTTTGAGAATTGAATTCTCTCCCTTTTCTAAGAGATATCCTCTCTTATTTATATGGGAGTGATAAAGAAGGGATCTCTCTTTCTCCCGATATGGGACAAAAAATGCATCCCCATGTAGTAGAGCATTAGTTTAGATTACACGTGTGCAGCACATTTGCTTATAACTTTTGATCCCGGATGAATTATGAGGCCCATAATATATCAAATCGAAGGATTTTTCGAGACACTTTCTATAACGTTAGAATTTAGCTATTTCTCATTCAATAGTTCGTCAAAATACAGTCCGGAAAATACTGGTTCACATTTTCTTTCTTAGATTACACGTGCATAGCACATTTGCTCATAACTTTTGATCTCGGATGAATTATGAGGCCAATAATATATCAAATCAAAGGTTTTTTTGAGAATATTTCGATACCATCAGAATTTAGCTTTTCTCATTCGGGAGTTTATCAAAATACATCCCGGAAAATACTGGTTCACATTTTCTTAAGCGTATCGCTGCCATTTGATACCTTGGGCCCTTTTGCACAGAAATTTTTGGCGGGAACAAGCACCTCACGTGACCCCATGTGAGCGCCTCCAATTTTTAGTGTTTAACACTATTTCAAGCACCTCACGTGGGAGCACCTGAGCACTAAGCATATACTAGTGTTTAACACTTCGAAAGGTCAATGTTAGCCAAACTCAAACCAAATTTCCAAAGAAGCGTCAATTGAGTTCCTCATACTCAGGGTCTCCAAATCCGAACTCAGTCCTAAAGATAGCTAATGAGCTCCCAACAGATGCCATCTAAAATGATGTTCGTCCCATTCCCCCTCAGTCGGGATATTGGTTTGAGGGTACATCTCCCCATACCTCTGATACATGTCGTTGTAATTCTTCAACGTCTTCAGAGAGATGGAGGGTCCCAATAACCAATAACTTTTGGAGCATTCCCAAATGGTTAAACCAAAACCTTACAGAGTATGATGTCTTTAAACCATATAGACTATGATGTCTTTAAACCATACATACTATGATGTCTTTAAACCGTACAGACTATGATGTCTTTAAACCGTACAGACTATGATGTCTTTAAACTAGACTATGATGTCTTTAAACCGTATAGACTATGATGTCTTTAAACCGTACAGACTATGATGTCTTTAAACCGTACAGACTATGATGTCTTTAAACCGTACAGACTATGATGTCTTTAAACCGTACAGACTATGATGTCTTTAAACCGTACAGACTATGATGTCTTTAAACCCCACGGACTATGATGTCTTTAAACATGGACTATGAGGTCCTTAAACTCATGGACTACGATGTTCTTAAACCCAATGGACCGTAACGTCCCTAAACTAAGTTCTATAGACTATGACGTCTTTAAACTATGGACTATGGGGTCTTTAAACTCATGGACTATGATGTCCATAAACCCAATGGACCGCAATGTCCCTATAAACTAAAGAAAAATCCTGTTGAGTAGAGCTTAGTCTAAAATTAGACCAACGTATTCTCAACAAACGTTTGAGTTAATCTTAATCTAAAACAAGATTAACGATCCTTAAACCAACCCAAACCCAAATCTAAGAAAATACGGATTTGGACTAATCCACGCCCTATGGGCGACAACATAAATTAGTCTCCGTATACGATCCATGGGCAACCAAAAATAAAACAAACACACACGACACCAAGTGATCATCTGGAGAAGGAGAAAGTGGCTACCGTGATACAGTAGCGTAATTAACTGTAGGGATTTGCGCCTGCAGGGAAGAGCGTCCCCACAATCAAAAAACCCCTCATAACCGTGGGGGAATCTGACGAAGTCTGCTACAACGGCCGCATCTGTTTAAGCCTCTGATATACGGTGCCATAAATCAACTTAGCATTTTCGGAGAGGTGGACGGATAAAACCAAATAGCATCTGCCCCCAAATTCAGGCAAGACGACCGACGTGGTTCCGTCTCTGTTTTCGGCGGTAAACAGAGACCATGTGGCAACTTGCTACACAGTCTTTGGTGTCTTTTCATGAGTCATTTCCCTCATCATTGTCACTATCTTCGACCTCAAGAATATGCTTAAGAAATTCTTCGAGCGTGACCGATGTCTGCGCTTTCTAGTTATATTCCTCCAGCGCATCTATATATTTTTGTAGATCTGTGCGCTTGACGTCATACTCGGCAGGCTGCACATACTTCTTGGTCTTCTTCTTTTTCTTCGAAGGCTTCGAAGGCTTGACTTGGGGGGTTTTCCCCTAGTAAACTATTTTCGGTGCAGGACGAGATTTTAGCATCCCTTCAATTATTTCGGGCTCAAGTAGGCTTTTCCACCTAACTACCGGATATATTTGTAGATCCTTCATCATTCTTTGGATTTTTACTGAAAGAACAACTTCCCATGGAGTTTCTTCCACGAATGAGCATGAAGCCCCTTGCGCATCCACCTTTTTGGGAGTGTGTTTCTGGGGCGGGTTTACCCTCCAGTTATCAAACAACGCGAATTTCCTCTGTTGATACTAGTATTCAATCCAATTTTTGAAGACGTAGCAATCCTCAATAGAGTGGCTCACCATTATATGATAGGAGCAGTAGTTAGGGTTGTTGACATCACCGGGTTGCAGTGGACGCCACGGGTCTAGCAATGTGATGAGTTTATTACGTATTACCAATTCAAACAGTCTTCTCGTCTTGTCACGGGAAAACGAGTAAGCACGTCCTAGCCTTTCTTCCAAGGATGGGCGTAGGCACACGTTGTTTTGGTGAGCAGCTGGTTTTGAGCCACTCGGCTGTTGTTGCGTGTTAGCAACGAAAGCTGCTTTTCCTTTACCCTTAGCATTTCGAGGGTCCTTATTTGAGGAGGAAGGCCCATGGCCATCTGGTCCATTTAGGCCAGTTTATCTATCAGGGCCTGAAAGGTTGTGGGCTTGAAGAATGTCTGTTTCCCTCAATAAAAGAGCCTTGCACTTTTCAAAATTTGAACTGAGGCAGCGCCTCACGTGCAAAGCACAAGAGCGCCAGCGCCTAATGTTAAAAACTCTGAGGCAGAACCAAGAGTTAAAAAACTCTGAGGCAGCGCCTCACGTGCAAAGCACGAGAGCACCAACACTCAGAGTTAAAAAACTCTGAGGCAACGCCTTACGTGCAAAGCACGAGAGCGCCAGCGCTCAGAGTAAAAAAACTCTGAGGCAGCGCCAAGAGTTAAAAACTCTGAGGCAGCCCCTCACATGCAAAGCATAAGAGCACTAGCGCCAGAACTAAAAGTTCTCCACCCTTGGATCAAAGATCCAACAAAGATGATAAATCATCAAATTACAGAATTAAATTCTGTTGAGGAAATACTCTTCAAATCTTTCTAAAGAAGAAAGATTGTGCTCTGTAAATCAGAGCACCATTGGATCAAAGATCCAATGGTGATTAAAAATACCAAGATACAAAATAAGTTCTGTATGGGAAAATATTTTCCCAATCTTGTTAAAAAACAAGAAAAATGTCTTCTGTAAAACAGAAGTCCTTGGATCAAAGATCCGACGGTTGATAAATTCCCCAAATCAATTAAGAAATCTCTCAATGAGAGATTTGCTTAACTGAATCAACAGATCATCCTTCACTATATAAAGGACCCAAGACTTCAAATCTTAAAGAGAAGGACCCCCCCCATAAAGTTCGATCTCAAAGAGAAGAGCAAAGAAAAAAATAGAAAGCTTTAAGAAGAAGAATTTTCTTCAAGATAAATAAAATAGAGATCAGAGCATCTCAAGAGTTTAACCCTCATAAAAAGAACGTAGTTCTTTCCTCGGATCTGAGATCCATGAGACAAGTCTCCCCTAAATGAGAATCTAATTCTTACGGGGATGAATTTGTTCTTAGGGATCGAAGATCCAAGGAAGAACAGAGAATTGAACCCTTCAAAAAAATAATACACAAGAAAAACCAGCGCCAAGCGCTACTCAATAAAAGAGTGCTTAACACTCAATGGTTGGCGCTCAACGCCAAGCGCCTCGCGTGCCACTCACGTGGGCGCTGCTCAATAAAGAGTGCTTAGCACTCAATGGTTGGCGCTCAGCGCCAAGCGCCTCATATGCCACTCACGTGGGCGCTGCTCAATAGAGAGTGCTTAGCATTCAATGTTTGGCGCTCAGCGTCAAGCGCCTCACGTGCCACTCACATGGGCGCTGCTCAATAAAGAGTGCTTAGTACTCAATAGTTGCCGCTCAGCACCAAGCGACTCACGTGCTCCTCACGTGGGCGCTGCTCAATAAAAAAGCGCTTAGCACTCAATAGTTGGCGCTCAGCTCCAAGCGCTACACGTGACCCTCACGTGGGCACAACTTGACATAGTGTGCTCTACACTCATCACATAAAGCCCAGCGCCATAAAGAATATTCAACACTCACAAAAAACAAAAGAAAAAGAAGTAAAGTGTGAGCATCAGAACCCATATAAATGCTTAACATTGTGTCCACAGAGAAAGGACTGTGTCCTAGCAAGTGTCTAACACTTTATTCAAAAAGAAACGATAAAGACTAAGTGGGCTGAGCCCAAGTTGGCCAAACTCCTAATCAACCGAGCCCATGTGCTCTTTATTTTTCCAAACTGGTCTTAGTCCCAAACAAGACCACCAATCTTTTGACGAATATCCATTGGTTCAAGGGTACATCTCTCCACACCCCTGATACATGTCATTGCAATTCTTCAACGTTTTCAGAGAGGTGGAGGGTCCCAATAACCAATAACTCTTGGTATACCCCCAAACCAACAAACCATAAACCCTTCGGACCGCAACGTCCTTAAGGGTGTATCGAGATAGGTCATCAAAAACCCCTTGCCAACTATGGGGAATCTGACGAAGTCTGCTACAGCAGCCGCATCTGTCTAAACCTCTGATACATGGTGCCATAAATCAACTTGGCATCTTCGAAGAGGTGGACAGATAAAACCAAATAGTATCTGCCCCAAATTAAGGAAAGACGACCTACACGGTTTCGTCTCTGTTTTCGGCGGTAAACAGATTCTAGCTTGCCCGGTGGGACCTTTTCCTCTTTCGACTCCACACTTCGTGTGTCATGTTTTTCCGCGATCAAATAATCGCAGTATATATGTTTGTGGCTGCCCTTGGGTGTTGGGATACTAAATCCGGCGTTTCGTCTCTATGAAGAATGGCGTTTGCTCCCACCCTAGCAACTCAGGCTCTGTCATATCCGGTGGAGTCAAGTATGGTCCACTTGCAGCCTCAAATCTCTGCAAACCGGCTCTTCAAGAAATCAACGGGCTTCTCTTTGGGTCGATACCTCCCACCCTCGGTGCCTCAACGCCGAAGGAGGAAGTCCAGAGTAAGTCTGTCTTCCACAGGCTGGCCCCCAAGATGCAGCTTTGCCGACGGAATCAGTCCTCAAACAACTGGCACCTGCCGAAGACCAAGGTAGATGCAGGGGGCATAATATTCAAGATCTCCAAGGAAACAGGGCGCAGGCTCGGTAAAATCCTGAGGCTAATCAAATCCCGGACGTATTAAACGGTCGACGTCGATATCGGCATCATACAAAATGAGTCGGGGGCACTTCTCCGTATGGTCATGTTTCAACCCCAATAGTGAATGTTGTGGTTCCAACCGGGAACAGCTTCAAACTGTTGCGAAGGTTCAGACAGAATTCCCCCACCACAATATTGAAGAAATCTCCATAGTCCATGGGGATCCCACGAGAGCAGAAATCGGTTCGCTCCCTGAGACAATTTTCCTCATCTATATATAATATGTGAAAGCAGGTGAAAGAGGCTCATTCCAAGACGGATCCAGATACAGCGGTTCCTCCAAAAACCAAAGCGAATTTTCACAAAAAAGAGAGGCCCAATAAAGCTCAAGTGCCCGAAGTAAACTCCAAAGGCCAAAACTCCAAACACCCCAAGCCTGGGGGCATGGTAGTTCGCATAGTCTATGTGGTGAATTCCAAAGACGAAGTTCAAGCTTCTACTAGTCACTGACCTCAAACTCAGTCCTTGACAAAAGTTCAACTTCAACGTGAAAAGCTGCAGGAGATGCTCACTCAGGCGGCAGCAAACGCTAATCCATCTCCTAAGGAAAATCCCGAGGACGCACCCGAAGAAAGAGTAGAGGAGCAGTCGGATATTGATTTCCTAAAGTGCGCTTTGAAAAAGAAAGATGAAGAAGCGGCAGAAATGTCCACTAAAATGAACCAGATGGCCCTTCTGATTCAGAATATGGCTGGAATGATAATTCAATCGGAACCATAGGCAGATGAACCGCCGGTAGTCGGTCTTAAAGATAATGATGACATTTCAAATCCTCTGCAAACATCATCAACGGCTGAGGAGGAAATGATCCCTAAAAGAAAAGCTGGACGCATATATCGCTTAGCAAGTCAAAACTCATTATGCCAGTGAAGCATAAAATAGGCCAATCAAGACTGGTCGACAGTATCCGGCGTGCTACGATAAAAAACAGTACCTGCCAGAATACATACTTCCGACTCCACATATACAAAGGAACCGAGAATCCTCGCCAGCACATTGGGCGATTTAATTCCATGTGTGGAAATACTAGAGGAAATGACATACTACTCCTCCGACAGTTCATCAGCGGTCTGGAGAGCATCACCTTCGAATGGTATGCGGAACTCCCAAATGATTTCGTGAAGAGCTTCGACGAAATGGATATGCTCTTATGTTAGGGATTCTCTAATGAGAACGAACATACTACCATGGCGGCACTGGTCAACGAAAGGGTTAGACTGAATGAGACTTGGGTTCAATATGTTACCCGATGGCAAAATCTCTAGTCAAATGCGAGTAACGAATCGATGAAGTTGCAACCATGGGAATACTCATAGCCACCCTTGACCCAAATTCAAAGGCGTTCCCGTATATGGCCCTCTTCAAGCCGACAACCTTCCAAAAGCTCATGGATAAAATGTCTCGATTGGATCAAATGGGTCAAGAATCTTTATCATCCGATGATGACGAGTGAAAAGCGGAGGCAAGATGGCGTTTGTCGCCTATGCTCAACAAAAATAAGCGGCTCTGGAGCAACCTGTCGCCAAAATAGCGATGGCGTGGGTACTCGTTCCCTCCGAGATATACACAGGGAGCATATTTCTCACTAGCGGAAGAATCTCTGTGGAATTGTCCTTTATTCTCAAAAGATATGAAGGATATTAAAGGGCCTACAAATAGGTCTCACAATCTACTGGAATGCCCCGCTAAAAAAAAGGTACGTCCACAAGCGAAAAGGGTACAAATGAAAACCCGAAAGGGCTCCGTGAGTAAAAACAGCAGGACTGCCGGCGAATTTGTTGAAACCTACAAGGGCGCAGACTCGTTAAAAAAGAAGGAAAAAAGGTATGTCCATAAGCTAAATAGACACGGATGAAAACCCGAAAGGGCTCCGTGAGTAAAAACAGCAGGACTGCCGGCGAGTTTGTGAAAACCCGAAAGGGCGCAGACTCGTAAAAGAAATTCATGCACACTTGCAAGATCCTCTCGATCTTGTAAGGAGAAAATACTTGCGTGAGATCCTTATGACTCACCAGGGAGCAACACACTTTGGAATCACCACAATCCCTAAGGAGAAATTACACTTACAAGATCCTCACGACTCGTGAGGAGAATCCCCCATGTGAGACCCTCATGACTCATAGGATTCAAAAGCCTTAAGTTATAGGGATTTAGACCTGTTCTTAAGCCTTCATATCTCTCAAATTGCCCTACAGGCGGTCCATATTGACCCTTGTATACAATCTAGGGGAACGAATAAATATTTCTTTGCCAAGTTCTGCAAATGGAAAGAAATGTCCCCATATGGTGAATAACACTTGTAGGTCCTTTCGATTTATAAGGAGAAAACACTCTTATGAGATCCTTGCGACTTATAATAGGAGTCCTCATGACTTCTAAGGAGAACATACACCTACGAGATCCTCATGACTCGTAGGGAGAAATACCTTTATAAGACCTTTATGACTCGTAAAGTCCAAAAAGCCTTAGTCGACAGGATCCTAACCCTGTCTACTAAGCCACCTTTGTCTAAATTGACTGGGGCAAATGATGAGTCGCTCCTGACAATATCCCAGTTGTAGTGATACTGATGCCTAAACAGGTGTCAAACTCTGAGTCAACCTCTCAAGCAAAGTGTCGTCCCTACAACCATCTAATGAAGAAGGGGACCCCGTTCGTCTGGGATCAGAAATGAAAAAGTACACGGGACAAAATCAGGCAATATCTGCAGAGTCCACCGGTACTGACCGCCCCGGTCAAAGGAAAGCCCATCATCCTGTACACAACAGCCCTTGAAGGTTCTTTAGGCGCGTTATGGGCACAGGAGAGCTATCAGAGGAAGGAGCGAGCCCTTTACTATTTGAGTCGAGTTCTCCTGGGGGTAGAAAAAAATACTCCCCTATCGAAAACACTGCCTGGCGTTAATCTTCGCTATAACGAAGATTCGGCATTATGCTTTGGCGCATGAGGTCCATCTCATATCAAAAGTGGATCCTTTTAGATATTTGATGTCAAGAGCCATACTAATGGGACGGCTTGCAAAATGGACCCTACTCTTAATGGAATTCTCGATAACATACCGACCTCTCAAGGCAGTGAAAGGCCAGACCATCGCCGACTTCCTCGCTGAGAATCCGATACCTGCCAATTTACCCCTAAATTGCGAATTGCCAGACGAGCATACGTTTGACACGATCGACGGGGAGAGAGGAAGGAGTGATACCCGATGGGAACTCTACTTCGATGGGGCATCTTCCATGAAGAAGCGAAAGCACAACTCCCCCATAATCAAATTTAGAGTAGGCCACATCTTCGTGACTCCATAAGGAGAGATAATGCGCTTTTCCCTTTCTCTAAAAAAGCCAAGAACAAATAATGAAGCAGAATATGAGGCTTTAATAGCATGTCTTGAGATCGCTGTCGACATGAGGATCGAAAACCTCCTAATATACGGAGACTCCCAGCTGTTCATTAGTCAAGTAAACGACGACTATCAAACGTGCAAACCAGAGTTGGTAAAGTACGACGAGAGAGTGTAGCAACTGCTGACTTAAATTCCCTCCGACATTCTGAAAAGCATACCGCGCACAGAAAATAGCAAAGCGGACTGTTCCCTCATGGGAACTGAATAAAATACAAATAAAGCAGCAAGGAAAACCCCTAAAATGGAGCATCACGTGTCCATAAGTGACCGGGCCTTACGTGCAAACACGTGACCATTTTTATAAGCAAAGTCTATCTGCGCCTGAAAGCCTAATTGGTAAGGACACGTGTCCACACGTGACCGGGCCTCACGTGCAGACACGTGACCTTTTATGAGCAAAGTCTATCTGCGCCTGAAAGCCTAATTGGTAAGGTCACGTGTACACACGTGACCGGACCTCACGCGCAGACACGTGACCTTTTATGAGCAAAGTCTATCCACGCCTGAAAGCCTAATTGATGGGGTCACGTGCCAACACGTGATGAGTTCCTGAGCCCTCTGATCTAATAGAATTAAATTCTAATTAATTGCTTAATCAGTGAGGTCACGTGCCAACACGTGATAGACTCTAAAACTCTCTGAACTAATAGAATTAAATTCTAATTAAAAGGAAATCAAAAACCCTAATTGGAAAAATATTTCCCCAGATCTTTCCAAACAAAAAAATATTGCACTCTGTAAAAGGGAGCACCGTTGGATTAAAAATTCAATGGTGATTAAAAATCACCAATTTATAGAAAGATTCTGTACAAGAAAATATTTTCGTAAAATTTGCCAGGAATAACAAATAAAATATCTTTTGGATTAAAAATCCAATGGTGAATAAAATTCACCCAGTGATCTAAAAGATCATGTTGGTTATAAAATCAGTCAAATCTTTCAATGAAAGATTGACTAAACAAAATGATTCTTTTCTTTCTCCTATAAATAGGAGCCAAGAACAGAAGAAAAAAGGGAGGATACAACAACAGAGAGAGAAGATATAAGAGAAAAAAGAGAAGAGAATTTAATTCTCCAGAGAGAAAAGAAGATCTCTTCAGAGAAAAAAACTCTAGGTAAGAGAAGGAAGGAGATCATTCTATAAGCTCCCACAAACTAAAACAGAATTTAATTCTCAAACTAAGAGTTTAACTCTTCTAAAAAGAACTTAGTTCTTCCTCTGGTTGAAGATCTGCAGAAGCAGATCTCCCCACAAGTTGAGAATTTAATTCTCATCGGGGAGATTCTGCCATGCAGATCCAAAACTTAGAGGGAGAATTGGGTTTAAAGAATTGAATTCTTTCAAACATATAGGAATTTAATTCCTCTAAATAAAATTAGGGTTTAACCCAATCGAAAGAATTTAATTCTTAAATAAGGGATTTAACTCTCCATGCACGTAAAAGAGATCAGTACCCAACATGATCACGTGGTAACACGTGACCCCCTTTCTTTGAACCAGAAAAAAAGATTTCCCAAAGTGTTTAACACTTATTTAAAAGGGAAAAGGGAAAACAATAAAGACAGTTTCTCTTTTATTGTGTATCACGTGCTCCCACGTGACCTTTAAAAATCTCCTCAAAACAAACGGGAGTAAAGCAAAGACAGTTTCACTTTTTGAGCGTCTCACGTGTTTCCACGTGAGCCCTAGCAATTATCAAACAAAAGAGCATTCTACCCAAAGGTAATGCCCACCTAAAGGATGCCTCACATGTCCCCACGTGACCCCTAACAAATACTTTTAATATCCAACGCATGGATACCCATCACGTGCCCACATGTGATGGTCATAAAGTTCAAGTGTTTAACACTTATATATGCATATTCTGAGAAGCAAGGCCCAATCTTCAGGCGCCTCACGTGACCCCACGTGAGAGCTTCAGTTTTAGTGTTTAACACTACTTTAAGCACCTCAGGTGGGAGCATGTGAGCGCCGAATGTACTCTAGTGTTTAACACTATATTCGAGCCGATCTTAGCCCAAATTAGCTAAGTCTTCCAGAGGCAAGATCCCTTGAAATTGAACCCCAATTATACTCTTATCTTCTAAAATTGATCATCCCACATGACATTCAAAATAATTCCCAGAGCCTTTTCAACCAATATTGGTTCAAGGGTACATCTCTTCACTCCTCTGATATTTCTCGTTGTAATCCTTCAACGTCTTTAGAGACATGACGGGTCCCGACAACCAGACATTCCACGGACTGTAGGGTCCTTAAACTCATGGACTACGATGTCCTTAAACTTTATGGACTACGGACTGTGGGGTCCTTAAACTCATGGACTATGGCGTCCTTAAATATTACAAATTACGATGTCTCTAAAACTACCATGGACTATGGGGTCCTTAAACTCATAGACTACGATATCTTTAACCTATGGACTATGATGTCCTTAAACTCCATGGACTATGCCGTCCTTAAACTTTTGGACCGCAATGTCCCTAAACTAAAACAATAGAGTCCAAGTGCTCTTTTGTTAGATCTAAATGATCCTGTTAAGTAGATCTTAGTCTAAAATTAGACTAACGTATCCTTAAAAAATGTTTAAGTTGATCTTAGTCTCAAATGAGATTAACGATCCTTAAACCCAACCCAAAACCAAAGCTAAGAAAATACGGATTTGGACTAATCCATGCCCTACGGGCGACAACATAAATTAGTCTCCGTATACAATCCATGGGCAACCAAAATAAAACAAACACACACGACACGAAGTGACCATCTGGAGAAGGAGAAAGTTGTTACCGCGATGCGGTAGCGTAATTAACTGCAGGGGCTTGCGCCTGCAGGGAAGAACGTCCCCACAATCAAAAACCCCTCAAATGATGGGGAATCTGACGAAGTCTGCTACAACGGCCGCATCTGTCTAAACCTCCGATACACGGTACCATAAATCAACTTGGCATCTTCGGAGAGGTGGACAGATAAAACCCAAATAGCATCTGCCCCCAAATTCAGGAAAGACGACTTATGCGGTTTCGTCTCTGTTTTTGGTGGTGAACAGATTCTGGCACGCCTGGTGGGACCTTTTCCTCTTTCCACTCCACACTTCGTGTGTCGTGTTTCGCGAACGAATCGCGGTTTGCTATGGTTGCCCTTGGATTCGAGATACTAAGATTTGGTGTCTTGCTCCGTGCTGAAAACAGAAGATCAATGGCTTTCAACTGCACTAACTGCAACAACTCCCACTCCGTCCTTGCTGGAAGAGTGACCTATGGGCCCCAAGCGGCCTCCGTTTTCACGATGCCAGTGGAACAGGTAACGCAAGCCATCATTGGGCTATTCTTTGGGACCATGCCCCCACCCATAGGCTTCAATGCCCCACTGCATCGCAAGAAGCTTCGAAGAAGTCGGTCTTTGATCGGCTTACGACTGCCGCGTCCCCTCTCAACGGGTCACCCAAATCCAGCACCTCGGTTTTCAAAAGACTGGGCCAAAGCTTAGGACAGCCCATGAAGAAGCCCGCGATACCTGAGGGGGTTATCCTAAAAAGAATAGCCATCCCTGCTCCTGAAGTCGCCAAAGCTGATTCTCCTGCTAAGGGGTTGGTCTTCGCAAGACTGGCCGTTCTAGTTCCTGCTCCAGGCGAAGTAACCAAGGCTGCTTCCCCTGCCAAAAAGTCAGTCTTTTCAAGATTGATCATCCCCTCTCAGCGGACATCAGTCTTCGATAGGCTGGCACCAACAGCAACCCCTCATCAGAGCGGGGAGCATGAAAAAGCTCATCCAACATAGAGGTGGTCCCGTCTGCTCGACACGCTCGACGTCGCCACTGGTGCCATGTGAGGAAAGCTGGGGGCAATTCCCCATCTGGACTTACCCCGTCGGCTCCAACGGTGGAAGTCGACGTTGCTGTTCCAACTGGGAACAGCTTTGAACCACTCAGGAGGGTACGCAAGAACTCTCTGACTGCCATGCTGAAAAGATCTCCTCCACCCGTGGAAAATGTTACAAAGGTAGAGCCAGAACAGCCTCCTCAGCGGCTGTCCTCCAAAATTCACAGGGTCTGGCGAAGGGTCCAAGATTCTGTAGTTAACCAAGACTACTCTCGCCAACCGAAGAAGATGAAAGTTCGGCAATAGAAGGATCACCCTGTTGTACCACAAAAGGTGTCGTTTACTTGGGTGCTCGCTGCAACGGTTCCCTCAACTTCGACCGTTCACAAAAGGGGAAGGCCGAAGAAAATCCCCGTGTCCGCGATGAATCTTAAGAACACTGAATCTAAACGCCCAAAGTCTGGGGGCATGGTGGTGCACACTGTCTATATGGCATCCGGAAAAAAGGATAGCCGTATCTCTACGGGTCATCGACTACTCACTAGATCCATAATAAAAGCCCAGGAGCAACAATAGAAGCTCCAGGAAATGCTAACACAGATGGCCGCACTCACTGGGACAAAAGAAAGCCCGGATACATCGTCAGAGCAGTGTCATGAACAAGAAACCGATGCTGAGTTCCTCCAAAGAATCCTCGAAAAGAAATACAGAGAGGCCGCGGAACAAGCGGACAACATAAAAAGAATGGCGCTTTTATTCCAAGACATGGTCGGGATGATGTTACAGCCAGATCCTCCAGCTGAAGACCCTCCGATTATCTTTGAAGACGATAGGGGAGAGACATCGAACCCTCTTCCGTCTTGTTCAGCAGCTAAGGAGGAGACCATCTCCAAAGCCGCCCTAGATGACTATATCACTAAGCAGATACGAGCTCATCAGGAGAGCAAAGCGGCCGGGCAAATTGTTAAGACTGGACGACCCTATCCGGGTTGGTACGACCAAATAAAGTACCCACCGGGATATACGATCCCTAATTTCCATGTATATAAGGGGACGGGGAATCCACACCAGCACGTTGCTCAATTTAGGGCTTTGTACGGCAACACTGGTGGTGATGACAAACTGCTGCTTCGCCAGTTTGTTGGCAGCTTGTCGGAGGCAGCGTTTGAATGGTACTTCGAACTCCCAAACGACTCCGTTAAGACATTTGCAGAAATGGAGTTACTGTTCACATAAAAGTTCGCAAGCGCTAGTGAGCGCACCCCGATCACCGCATTAATTAACGCCAGAGTGAAGCCAGGTGAAACATGGGTGCAGTACGCGATACGGTGGCGGAATCTATGGTCGAAGTGCGAGCAGCACATCAAAGAAGCGCCTGCGGTAGGCATGTTCGTGAGTACTCTTGATCCGCAGGCGACCATATCCCAGTTTATGATGTTCTTCAAGCCAACTACTTTCCAGGCCTTGATTGACAAGCTGGCCTAAATGGATCAGATGGGTTATAGACCATCATCTTCGAAGTTGGAATCTCGAAACGAAAAAGGGAAAGGGAAAGCAACCTTCATCGCCAATGCTCAACAGCAGCCTAATGGTTCAAAACCAGCTGATCGCCAAAGTGATAGACAGCGATCCCTGGGAGAAAAGATGAAACGCCCTTACTCGTTCTCTCACGATAAGACAAAGAGGTTATTCCAGCTAGCGCTGTGCAACAGGCTCATCACTCCGCCGGACCCAAGACGCCCAACGCAACCAGGCGACGTTAACAATCCTAATTACTGCCCTTATCACTGAATATTGGGTCATCCAATTGAAGATTGTTACATCTTCAAAAGTTGGATCGAAGATCAGTACTAACAGGGCAAGTTCGCGTTATCCGAAAACTGAAAGGTGAACCCGCCACAACCTCACGCTCCTAAAAAGATGGACACGCCAGGGGCATCATTCTCACTTATAGAAAAAGCCCCATGGGAGGTGGCCCTTTCAGCTAAGACGAAAAGAATGCTGAAAGATCTCCAAACATGCTCGGCAATCAAGTGGAAAATTCTGCTGGAACCCGAGGTCATTGAGGGAATGTTGAAGCCGCTCCTGACTCCAAGAATCGATAGCGATAATCAAAACGCTCAGGCCCAGCCGTCAAAATCTTCGACGAAGAAAAAGAAGGTCAAGAAGCCCGCACAGCCTGATGACAAGTGCACGGACCTACAAAAGCATATTAATGCGCTGGAGGAATATAACCAGAAGGCGCGAACCCTGGTCACACTCCAAGAGTTTCTCAAACACATCCTTGAAGACGGAGATAGCGACAAAGATGAGGGAGAAGACTCATCAAATGAACTTGAAAATAATGTGGCAAGCTGCCACGTGATCTCTCACTCATCAGTAGATGGTGAAGAAGCTCCTGATACAGAGAAGCTGGGGGCAGATCCCGAACCGGAACTCTTAGGACTGTTAGACAAGATGATTGGCGTATTCCTAAACAAAGCTCTTCTGAAAAGCAAAGCTGATCAGGAGCGTGCAATCGTCGTATACGAAAAAGTCAAACGTCGACGACTGAGCAAAAGGATTGAAATACCCCAACTGGATAGAAGCACTTCGGCTGCCAGCAAAAGCAGGTTCAAGGCAAGGAAAAGGTTTGCCAAAGCCATATCGATGAGAATGAAGCTGCCACCCTCCGAAGGAAACACTCATGATAGGATACACCTTAACAAAGAAGATGTACATACAAGATTCTGCTTGTACCATCGGAGGATCACGCACCCTACCGAAAAGTGCAATGCCTTTAGAAATTGGTAGCAGGGATACGTTGCTCATCGGCAGCAGTTCAAGCGGATGAAGCGCAAAACTCGTCGGGAACAAAGAAGCACAACGGATGAGCATAAAAGAACAACCGGTGAATGTCACATGGTTAATTACGGAGGATCACAAGTTCTCACTTTTAGGAGTGATTCTGATGAAGAAATAGCTCTCGGCCCTCTCTTCAAGGAATCCATCTCTGAAACAGAAGAGATGAATACCTGCAAGAACATTCAGCTGCGCAATCGCACGTTACCTGAAAAGAATCTTGGATCCGCAAACAAGGGATCGAACAAAAAGATAAGGGGAAAGAAAAGGTCCCTGAGGATATCACTGATTGTTTGCGTTTTTACGTGCGTGCTTAAATTTTTAATTACCGCAATCAAGACGGTATCGCTTGGTAGCTAGCCGGTTGAGTACGGGTCGATCCACAGCGAGATGGAATCTTTTTCTTTATGTTTTAATGAGTTAAATCCAAATATTTTGGGTTTTGTGTTAAGATCTACTAACGAGATAAAAGATGATAAAGGACTTGCTAGGTTTAGAATTAGGTTAGTTCGAGTTAGGAATATCTCACCTCTTTCAATGCCCTTTTCAATATCGGTGTTAAGGTAATCGGCAACAACGGGGATTAGCACGACTAGGAAGGAACTTGCAAGTATAAGCTAGGTTTTCAATGCTTAGTTTCTTCCTTTTGGTCCTTATCCTTCCGTTCTTGTCTCTTAGCCCTAACCTCCAATCAATTCAACCGCAACCGGTCTAACTAGGGAATCACCGCTATCATGTAGGATAGGGTGCCGTAGTAAGCGGATTGTGGTTCAATTAAAGGGGGTCCGAATTAAGGGGTTGGGCATGTTAGTTATATGTATGCCCTAGAGGCCATTACTATACATAGGATGTATATTGTAGTGAGTGCTTGGACATATATAGGGAGGACTTTCTTGCTCGACATGATAGTATGCTATCTGGTTGCACTTTACCTTAACGTGTACGCTGATTGTCTCTCTGATACATGTTGGTAAAGCCCTTAGGATGTGTACTTGACTACCTGGACTATGATGCGGATCATACTAGTGGGGACATGGTAGTCCATAAGTACATCCTTCAAAGTCCCTAGTCGTGGGTATATCGAGACGGGGCATCGATATACCAGAGTAGACTAGCGTATACCTTCTCGACCCATACAGATGGGCGATGGATGATCCCATATCCATTGGTGTTTAACATCAGAGATGATATATGGGTGCTCAGTGGAGACTGGGTACACTGGACGGACTCGCCGAGAACTCCCAGATGGTATTATACCTTACGTCAGATGGCAGTTCTCTGGTGACACTGGTACAGAGTAGTCTGTTGACCCGAGATCGTCATAGAGTCTTGTGTGGTCCCCACTGTGCTTTGATTTCCACCTTACCACGTCCAAGAGGGCGTGCAAAACGGTGGTTTTTGGGTACAGTCCCGAATCACATGGAGGCAATGAGCGGTAGGAGGGGATTCGTCTCTCCCGGTATAGGGAGTTGATGTTGCGCTGTGTTCGATTGGTTATAACAGGAAATCCCTGGCCAGGGTTGCTGAGATTTACTGGTAAGTGTTACCAGTAGTTTCTCTAAATGTTATAGACCTCATATCGACACGACTTATCGAGCTACTGGGGTCTGACGTTTACCACCCCTAGGCGAGATATGCGACATATCAGACGATCAGACCGGACTGTACGGTAAGTGTTACTGGTTGGATTCACAGGAGTATGAGCGGGCTTGCTCATCGATCTTCTGATCGCTCAATACCCGGGTGGCCGTTACGTTTAGCAGACCGCTTGCGGCTTGTGGGTGTTTGATATGATCATCACCTGCTGCCGGCGTATTGACGAGTCTTTAGAGTCCTACACAGAGGTTTCCTGGCTCAAGCGAAACGAAATAGGAGCGCATATGAGATATGTGCGGGACCGAGAATAATGCGTGTATGTGATACCGTATTCTATTCTTGCGATTTGTATCATCGGCAGGTTATATGTGATATAGCCGGGTTACCGGATCAAGTGTTGATTCGATACATTGATACACTTAATACTAGTCGGTTATATGCGATATGACCGGATCATTAAATCAAGTGTTGATTTAATGATTTAATGCATAATTATATATTTGATATATTACTTTGCATTAACTAGTATTGGTTCGCTTTAAATGGATTTTCTCACTTGAATTGCACAAGTTGTGTATGTGATATACTTTTGTGCACTTGTTTGTATCATGTTTGATGATACATGCAAACTTGGGTTTGTGTAAAGACTTAAACCATGGTTATGATTATGGTTAGGGTTTTGATTTACTCACTTATTCATTTATCTATTCTTTTTGGTTAAAAGATAAAAGAAAAGAAAACAAAATGGTTGCTTTCAAACTTGAAGCTTGTTGAAGCTTCATGAAGTTTTGACCAAGTGACCATTTTGTCTTCATCTCCTTAACCTAACCCTAGTTTAGTCTCTACACTTAACCATGGTTGCTATATGATAAGGATTCATTTTTATTTTCATTTTGAAATAACACTTATCATATTCTTTCTTCATCTTCTTCTTCTTCAAAAAGAAAGCTTGCCACCATTAATGGCATCTTGAGGAAAAGAGTGAGAAATCCAATTCTAAAGTGAACCCACCTCCTATTTCTTCATCCTCTACCTCTTTCCAAGTAGTATAGGGTGTTTTCTTCACAAGTTTCATGACTTGGTGAAGTGGGAGCTTGATCTTGTGTTGCATCGACGTAAATCATCTTCGGCATCGAAGTCGATGACCTAGCCCCCCCATTTCTCCGATGAAGCCGACGCTAGAGTCCGAGATTCGATATGGACAGCGAGGGGACGTCTACGTGGAGCTAAGGAAGTAGAGAACCGGATCTACAAAGGTTGTAGCCTCTTTCTTTTAGTTAAGTTGTTAACTAGTTTCACTTTTCGCCTAAATTCTAGTTAACGATCCGTATTAGGGTTTCTCGGCACTTGTAAAGTTTGAAATTGGTATGGTTGATGCCTTGTGAGACCTCATTAGTGTGCCTAGGAACCCTACAGGGCAAACAAAGGAGTGAGATAGATTTCCTTCTCTCAAACCTTCCTTCTCCTGCCCTAACAAGTGAGAAATTACTCACTCATTAAAAAGATAAAAATAAAACAAGAGGGAAGGTAGAAAGAATTTTAAGAGGATTTTACAACTAGCTATTTGAGACCTCACCTAGGCAAGGATCTTACTCAAGCATCATCGTTGTTTAATGATAAAGAAAAATAGAAGAAAAAACAAGATACGGAAAAACAACAATAAATTACTACGACTAAATTAACAAATAAAATTGCAGAAGGAAGTAAACATGCAAGAATAAAAGAACTCTCTTTTTATATTTTTATTGATAACCACTCAAAACTCACTACAAATTTTCATAGAGAAAGAAAAAGAATTATAGAATTTAAATCCTAGATCTAATAAAAAAGAGGCACACCTAATTTGGCTTTGAACTCTCCTATTTATAGATAGGAAAACCCTAAGTTTACATTCTGATCCAATCACGAATTTACAAAATTACCCCAAAAGAGCCGAGTCAACGCACCGACACTGCCACCGACAATATGCATACGCGGCCGCGGAACCGCGGCAGAAATGCCTGTTTGGCCACGGTTCCGCGGCCATTTGGTGGACTTGGGGCATCAAACTTTCTGCTCTTTTTCATGTTGCTTTTATCTTCTGTTTTATCCTCTTGGTTTCTCAGAATCTCTTCAATTTCCTTCCAGATTTTTAACAGCGCAAAATAATGTGGACTTTTGCCTTGAGCTCAGCGTTGAAGTCTTGGATCTTGTGCTGCCCTTGTGCTTTGTGCATTGAAGTGACCAACGATTTTCCATTTTGTCTCTTAAACTAGTAGGCGGCATCATACAGATAGTGCGCGAAAATCCGTATTTATCTGTTGTTGGCCGTAGTTCTGCATTTGTTGCGACTTTTCATGAATTTCACTGTAAAGAGCTAAGAACCTGTAACCTGCAACTATTTAGCAGACATGGATCAAAAGTACCTACTTATATGCAATGTGATTAAGAATGGGCGATATAAAAATACAAAAATCTGATATGAACAATCACCCTCGATGACCGAGTCGTCGAATAGCTGGCAGCCAAGGACCCGCCCAAGAAAAACAAGGTGGATTACAATGTTCTAGCACACCTAAGGAAGATACCCTCGCAGCTAAGTATTCTCGATGCCCTCCTGCTATCTAAAGAGGCAAGAGATTCTTTGATCAAGGCACTACAAGAACCCGAGCAATTCCAAGCTTTCCTTACCGAAGAAAAGATGAAGGACGAGCTGGAAGAAGTGCATACAGCTGACATCACTTTCGGCGATGAAGATCTCATCCTCGGAACATGCGAGCACAACCGTCCCCTATATGTCTCCGGGTACTGCCATGACATCAAGATATGGAAGATTCTAGTTGACAACGGGACCTCCGTCAATCTCTTAAATATGAGGGTACTAAAAGAGATCTGCATGAGCGTTCAACACCTCGCTCAGGATAAAATCACTATCTCCGGGTTTGACACCTTCGTCAATGACACTCTATATAAGAGATCATTTGATTCTCTATGGCTAAGATGCCTGGGATCTGAAGAAGTAAGGAGAGTCGTCCAAGAAACTCACGACGGACTCTGTGGTTCTCACCAAGCCGGGCCGAAGATGAAACTGAAGATCAAAAGGATGGGCTACTATTGGCCCACAATGATCCAAGACTGCCTCGAATACGCGAAACAGTGCCACTCGTGCCTGATTCACAGGGACTTTATCCACCAGCATCCAAATCTGCTACATCTAACGGTGGCTAGCTGGCCGTTCGAAATGTGGGGAACTGACATAATCGGGCCTATTGAACCAGCATCGTCCAGAGGACATCGGTTCATACTGGCGACAACTGATTACTTCTCCAAGTGGGCAGAAGTAGTACCACTAAGAGAATTGAAGATGGAGAATATCCTCCATTTCTTCAAGACACACGTCATCTATCGGTTCGACACTCCGCGACGGATTATCTCCGATAACGGGCCGGTCTACAGAAACCATAAAATCTGCCGCTTCGCACAGCAGCATAATATAGACTGGAGATACTCTTTGGTCTATAATTCTCGGGCTAATGGTCTAGCTGAGGCTTTTGACAAGACCTTGACGAAGATCATAAAGGAGACGGTGCCTCGAAATAGGAAGGACTGGCACGAGAGACTGCATGAAGCTCTCTGGGTGTATCAAACTACGTTCAAAACGGCCACAAACACAACGCCGTATGCATTGGTATTCGGCGCTGAAGCAGTACTTCCCTTGGAGATAGAGCTACCCTTCTTACGAGTGGCCATTCATTACGAGCTACCGGACGAAGAGAATGCTCATCTTAGGCTTAAGGAACTTGATTCCCTCGACGAAACCTGGCTCATAGTGCAGCAAAACTTGGAAGCTTACAAAGCAAAGATGACGCGCTCATACGAGAGATCGACTAGGCCGAGAATATTCCGCCAAGGCAAACTCGTTTTAGTGGTCAAGAGATCTATGATCCCCAGTTGTGCCAAACGGAGGAAATTCGAGCCGAACTATGAAGGTCCGTACATCATAGACAAAGTCTACCACGGTGAGTCTTACTTACTCATGGACATGCATGGCGAAAGACCCTTCAGGCCAATAAACTGTTAGTTATGTATATGCCCTAGAAGCCATTGTTGTACATATGATGTATATTATGATGGATGCTTGGATATATATAGAGAGGACTTTCTTGCTCGTCATAATAGTATGCTATTTGGTTTCACTTTATCTTAACATGTTGACTTGTATTGGTTTACTGTCTTTCTCTCATATGTTGATAAAGCCCTTAGGATCTGTACTCGACTATTGGGACTATGATGAGATAATACTAGTGGGGCCATAGTAGTCAATGAGTACATTCTATAACTGTTCTTAGTCGAGGGTATATCGAGACAGAGCATCGATGCACCAGAGTAGACTAGCGTATACGCATCTTGACCCAAATGATGGGCGATGGATGATCCC